>CM052716.1:56880432-57072043 GCA_028551405.1 Uromys caudimaculatus
CCTCGATGGCCACCAGGGAGAAAGGAGAGGACTTTGGGCCTGAGGGTGCTAGTGGCCCCAGTAAAAGGGAATGTCAAGGTGGGAATATGGGAATGGGTGGGCGGGTAGGTGGGAGGAGGAATTCCCTCACAGAGGCGGGGAGGGGGAGGGGACACGGGGTTTCCAAAGAAAAGGGGAATCATCGGAAATGTAAATAAAAAAAAAAAAAAGTAGTTGGATACAAAATTATCTCACAAAAAAACTGCAATGCAATCCTCATCAAAAGTCCAATGCAATTCTTCGCAGAAATTGAAAGGACAATTTTCAGCTTCATCTGAAAACACAAAAAGGCCAGAATCTAAAAATATGCATAATAAATGCTGGAAGTATCATAATCCCTGCTCTCAAATTATACTATAGAACAATAGCAATAAAAGCAGTGCGATATTGGCATAAGAACAACCATGTTGATCAATGGAATTGAATGGAAGACACAGACATAAATTCTCATATCTACGGATAAATGAATTGTTTTAAATAAAGAAGCCAGAAATACACAGTGGGAAAAAAAGACCAGCATCTGCAACAAATAGTGCTGGCCAAACTGGATGGCTGCATGTAGATGAATCCAATTAGATCCATCCATATTACTCTGCATGAAACTCAACTCAAATGGAATAAGGACCTCTCAACATAAGACCAAATACACTGAATCTAATAGAGGAGAAAATGAAGAATAATATTAAATGAATTGGCAAAGGAAGAGACTTTCTAAACAGGACAAATGGGACCTCATGAAACTGAATGGCCTTAGTATGGCACAGTATGCTCTCATTCAGATAAAGTGAAAGGATACAGAATAGAAAAGATTTATCAACTACATATCTGATGGAGGTGTAATATCTAAACTATGTAAAGAACTAATAATAAAAAAAGATAAAACCTGGACACTGAGAGAACAGTAACCCAAGAGATCTAAACAGAGTTCTCAAATGATGATTACAAACATCTGAGAAACACTTAAAGACACGTCCAACATCCTTAGTCATCAGGAGAATAAAAGCCTAACTACTTTGAGTTTCATCTCACACCTGTCAGAATGGCTAAGATATTTAAAACAAATAGACAGTTTATGCTAGTGAGGATGTGGGGTAGACACTCATCCACTGCTGGTGGAAATTCAAACTTGTACAGCCCCACGGAAATCAGTGTGGCAGTTTCTCAGGAAGCTAGAAATAGATCTACCTCAAGATCCAGCTATTCCACTTTTGGGCAAATACCCAAAATTATCCATCTTACTACAGAGTTACTTGCTCAACCATGGTCATTGCTGCTCTATTCATAATAGCCAGAAACTGGAAACAGACTAGATGCCTGTCAGTGGATGAATGGATAAAGAAAATATCATATAATTACACAATGAAACATTACTCAGCTGTTTAAAACACAAAACAAAACACCCCAAATCATGAAATTCACAGACAAGTGGATGGAGCTAGAAAAAAATCATGAAGTATCCCAGACCCCAAAATACAAATATTGTACGTATTCACTTACATGTGTATGTTATCTTCAGAATGACTGCTCTAACTGTATAGAAGTTCATTAAGGTGCTGTGGTGCTCTGAAAGAAAATGGTCTTCATTGGTACGTTGGAAATGGCACTATTGGGAGGCCCTGGAGTAGGTGTGACTTTGCTGGTGTCACTAGGGTGAGGTCTCAGAAGCTCAAACCTAGGCTCAGTGGCTGGCAGTCACTTCCTGCAGCCTGAAGATTCAGACGTAGAACTCTCAGCTACCTTTTCAGCGCCATGTCTATCTGGACACTGCCATGATGATAATGAACTAGACCTCTGATCTGTAAGCCAGCCCCAATTAAATGTTTTCCTTTCTTAAGAGTTGTTGTGGTCATGGTGTCTCGTCACAGTAGTAAAAACACCAACTAATACAGATGCATAGACTTGGATCTGGTCATTTTAGTATGTGATGGTTTGTGTTTCCAAGTTCTATTCAATAAAGTTTTGTTTAGTACTTTTTAAAAGTTAAGAACTTTCTAATAGGACTTCAGTTGCATAGGAAATAAGACAAGCAATTGACAAATGGGACTTCATGAAATTAAAAGGCTTTATCAAAGGAAAGTATCAATTGAGTGAAGATGTAGCCTAAAGCATGGGAAACCATCCTTGCCAGATGTCCATCTGACAGAGGATTAATACCTAGATTATACAAGAATGAGTAAAATCACTAAGTCTTATGAAAATCAACATCATAAAAGTCATAATGCAGGCCTGGCTCTGAGCAGAGCTACTGAACAATTGCAAACGTCTGACATCTGCGCTGTTCTCCTTTCCTTTCTGTTGTTGTGATAAAAAAATCACCCTGGCCTCAAGGGCAAGGCACACCAGGAAGGAGGGCAAGTGAGAGTGACCCACCTGCCAGCTGAACTGCCTCACTCCCTAGACTTCGTTCCCAAAGACACTGGCCAACATCCACCTTATTGCCTGCCCAGGTTCAACAAAATCCTTATCAAAATTCCAACACAATGCTTTACAGACCTTGAAAGAACAATACTTAACTTCATATACACACAAAAATGAATAAATAAATAACAGGATAGCTTTAAAATCCTGGAAAATAAAAGAACTTCTGGAGGGATCACCATTCTTGAGCTCAAGCTGTACCACAGGGCTGTAGCAATAAAAACACATGGTATTAGCATGCAAACACAGTTTTATCAATGGAATCAAATGGAAGACCCAGACCGAAATTCACTCACCTGTGAACACTTGATTTTTTATAAAGAAGCCAGAAATATATAATGGGGGAAAAAAAGAAACAAGTATCTCCCTGGAAAGAGCATCTTCAACAAATGGTGCTGGTCTAACTGGAGGCTGGCATGTAAAAGAATGCAAATAGATCCGAATCTATCACCCTGCACAAACCTCAAGTCCAAGTGGATCAAAGACCTCAGCATAAAACCAGGGACACTGAACTTGATAGCAGCGAGGTGGGGAATACTTTGGATGTACTGATACAGGAGACAGCTTCCTGAACAGAACAGCGATAGCACAAGCACTAAGATTGACACTTAATAAATGGAGCCTCAGGAAACTGAAAAGCTTCCGTGAGGCAAAGGACACTGTCAACGACAGCCCACAGAATGAGAAAAGATCAGGGGTTGGGGATTTAACTCAGTGGTAGAACACTTGCCTAGCAAGTGCAAGGCCCTGGGTTCGGGCCTTAGCTCCAGGAAAAAAAAAAGAATTAGAAAAGATCTTCACCACATATGACAGAGGATTAATATCCAAAATATATAAAGAACTCAAGAAACTAGACACCAACAAACTAAATAATCCAATTAGAAAATGAGGTACATTGCTTCTTGGCCTTTTGGCTAAGATCAAGTGTAGAAAATGTGGTACAGAGCTAAACAGAGAATTCTCAACAGAGGAATCTCAAATGACCAGGAAACACTTAAAGAAATGTTCAATATCCTTAGTCATCAGGGAAATGAAAATTAAAACAACTTTGAGATGTAAAACATCTTATACCTATCAGATAGCTAAGACTTAATAATGGGGGACAAGGTGCCTGAATCAGCCCTCTTCTGTAAACAGACAAGACCTCCAGTGGAGGAACTGGGACACCAACCCAGCCATACAACCTTTGGCCTACAGTTTGTTCTGCCTACAGCGTGTTCTGGGACTGGAGCCTAGCAGATTCATCATCAAAGAGAGACTTCATCCAGCAACTCCTGGGAGCAGATGCAGAGTGCCACAGCCGATCATTAAGTAGAGTCAAGGAGTCCTATGGAGGGGGAAGAAGTGTCAGAGGAACCAGAGGAGCCAGGAACACCAAGAGAACAAGGTTCACAGAACCAACAGACTGGGATTCATGGGGACTTGCAGAGATCAGGGAGCCTATGATGTAGGTCCTCTGCATATAAATTATGGCTGAGTAACTTGGTGTTCTTGTGGAAGTCCTAACGGTTGGGAGAAGGGGTGTCCCTGACTCTTTTGCCTACTTGTGGGACCCTTTTCCTCCTCCTGGGTTGCCTTGTCCAGTCTTGATGTGATGGCATGTACATGATCTTATTGCAGCTTATTATTCTGGGCTTGGTTGATGTCCCTGAGAGGCCTGCTCTTTTCTGAGGGAAGGAGGGCAGACCTGGTATTGTATCAAGTTAGGTAGATCAGGACCAGAGAAACAAACATGTTTTTCTCTCAAATGCAGATCTTAAAATTTCATTTTGGGGAGGTGGAGGTGAAAATCTTTTGCATTTTGATGAAATACTTTTATTGGAGTTTGCTCTTTTGTAGACAAAAATAATTTTACATTTGTTTACTCATTACAGGTAGTCTGAGATATGGAAAATATTTTAGAAAAAATCATCTGATTTACTGATTCACCCCAAGAGAGGGTCACTAGTTGTAGGAGAGTTATTTGTTCCAAATACGTTGTTAATTGCTAGGTTATTAAGTATTTAGGTTGCCTATAAGAAAGTTAACCGTACCTATAAGCCAGTGTACTTTCAATAAGCACGTGTTAGGAAAGTTGTTTAAACAAATCTTCTCATCAAAGAGCAGGAAAGAGCCCAAGTCTATAGTCTAATGCAGTCCCTGGTTACTGCTGATGTTGCAGTGTCTGAGAAATTGGATTTTATTTCAGTGATTCAAGTAACTCTTTCTTGGCACTAAAATGACCCTTGTGACTCTCCTGAATTTCCTGGTTTTAGGTTGTGAAACAATAATTCAAAACCAAAGGCTTTTTAATCAAACTAAGGAATTTTCTTCCCATACTGAAGTTTTGATTTTGCCTTGAATATCTGACAAATTTGGGGCCAGATTTCAGCATACACCTCTTCCTTCAGATGTCCCAGTGTCAGAGGGCACTGTGCCAGAGAATGGCAGAAGCAGAACCCATTCAAAATCAAAGGGAGACTAAAGACATAGAAAATCAATATTCCTGGCCACTAGTGACCACTTGAATATCAGCTGTCCAAAGATTAATTCTCTTGTAGGCTGTTAAAGAACCTTATTATTGAGGATTTCCCATTTGAATTTTCTGGATGAAGTCCCCTGCCTTTTCTATCTGCTAACTTTGATTTTTAGGCCATGGCCATACTTTGGTCTTCAAGGTGATACTCGTGAATGAAGTGTTCTTTAATGTAATTAAGGTCCTATAGTCTTCTTAGTCTGTCTTCTAATCTAGGGAAAAGTTTGTCTTTCCTTTGCTGATGGTCACCATGTAGGCATATCCATAAAGGCCTTTGAACTGTGCCCAAGGCAGGACCCTCTAGCCAGCATCTTCTTCTTAGTAAATTGTTAAGGAGTAGATGTTTGTCAAGTATCATTTCTGGCCTCCAGACTATGATTGCAGTAGGTTTTATGAAACACCTTCATCACTAGAAGTTCTCTGATGGTGGCAGATGAATAAAGCAAAACAACTTCATAACAACCCTTACTTTAAAATTCTAATGTTTAGATGCACATCTTCGAGTTGGTATGAGTACTTCTAGAAGCCAGGAGCAAGAAGAGACTCATGAGAAGCATCGGGAAGGAGGCAGGTTTAAAACGTGTTATCTGAAGTGGAGAACAGAAATACAGGGGACAGAGAAGCCTCCGTGAGGGCGGAGCCAGAAGGCCAGGGGAAAGGTGGAGGTTGGAAAAGGTCGATCCAAACTAAGGATGAGTGGAGAAAACATGGAGAGCTGTCGGAACACGGTCCATGAATGAAGCTGTGTGGGGAAAGTTCTGACTGCTTGTGAGAAAATCCCAAGGGAACAGGACAAGAGTCCTCAGACCTCAGCTCTCCAAGGACAAAACTGTTCCTGGAATGTACTTTCATACCTCTCCCAGGAGTAGTGCATAGAAGTGAGTTTACTTTAAATTATTCATCTTAATCTTACTATTATTCAGAAGATGTCTAAAAGCATGGCTTGCCCTTATGACTGTATAAGCCTAAACTCATGTGAACATGCCTTGCCCTCAACTGTACACAGCTTGAACTTGTGTGAACTTTGCCCATGTGATCTTGCTTGACCCCTAGAATATTAATTGTTTAATGCTCTGAACAAAGTTAACTATTGCATGAGACTTTGGTCTGTCTAATTTTTAGGCTTCACTCTTCCAGGTTCACTCCATCAACTAGAATGGAAACAGAAGGCTACTATTGTTTAAAATATCTTTAAATAGAGTTTTGATGGAACTATACTGTCTGAACTCACATTACTGCTCTCAGAAGCCATAGGTTTTTAAACAAAAATCCCATTGCTGGCTGTGAGATATTTTTCTATGAGTTGTTGGACAGAAAGCACCCAAGTGGTCCCAAACCAATACATGGTCTTTCCATTTTTATTGGTCACTCACCAGAAGGATGCAGTGAAGTCCTGCTTCTGGAGACCCCACACACTGAATGCAGGACACAAAGACATCAAGCTGGAACTAAGCGGTAAGCTTTCTCTCTGTCGTTTGTCATTCATAGTGACAGATAGTTCTCTGAAAGCTGCTTGGGGACAGAAATCCATCAGTGGTCTCTCAAAGATGTAGACGCTGCATGCTCCAATGCCAATCCGCCAGGCAAGGCGTGCTCACTGGTGCAATAGTGGCCAGAATGTTTGGTGGTTAGCCAACTCCTTCCCAGTTTGGTTTAAGGTCAAGTTCATGGGAATAAATCCATGCCTGATACTGTAAACCTGGTCAAAAGCCCATATCTGAGGAGGTCACAGGCCCTAGGGGAGACTGTTCTAGTGGCACGTTCAGCACAGCTTGGTCCTTGAACTCTGACTAGCAGAAGCAAGGAAATGAAGGGACACACATACAGAAAACCTGGGCTCAGGCAAGGTGTGTGTACACTGGTAGAATGGAGCCCACTACCTCCCCAGTCCGGAACCTTGGTGTGTTTATTACAGATAGCACAGGAGGGAGTGGTTAGCTACTCTCCTCAGAGGTCTCTACAGGCGAGCAGTCTCTGGCTATAAACTGGGAGGAGGAAGCTACAGTTGTTAGTTTTGTACACACTGCTCGTTGTCAGTAAACTCTTGTACTTGGACCAGAGAATGAAGCCTTTTCCACGACAGGGACTAAGGCCCGAGACCCTTGGGAAATTGCTATAACAAAGTAGCATGAGCAAGCCAGTAAACAGTGATCCTCTATGGCCTTCCTAATGCCGTGACCCATTAATACAGTTGTGGTGACCCTCAACTGTATAATTATTTTTGTTGCTACTTCATGATGGCAATCTTGCTCCTGTTATAAATTGTAGCTTAAACAATTTTTTGGACATAAGAGTTTTGCTAAAGAGATCAGGCCTGACAGGCTGAGAAACACTGCTCTACGGTCTCTCTTCCTGATGTGCCTCTAAGCTTCTGCCTTGAGTTCCTGCCCTGGCTTCCCTTGGTAATGGACTTATAAGCTGTAAGATTAAACAAATTCTTTTCTCCCCAAGCTGCTTTTGATTATAATGTTTTATCACAACAATTGAAGCCTTAAGATAGCATGTATGAATTGTCAAAAAAAAAATTTCAAAAAAGATGCAATTGTGGTATTCTAAAGGGAAGATTTACAAAGAGAACTTTAAAAATAGTTTTATGAAACATAAATGCACTCAACTAATCCTATCATTTCATTTTTATTAGCTATGACAGACTTCCCACGCTCCCAAAATGCTTGATTAGGGCAGTCAATATATGCCTTCCATCTGATGATTTGGGGGAAGAAATGTTGAATCTTGGCATCATCACACACACAAAAATTCTTGTTTATACAAAACTCAGCATAAAAGCAGTTTTATGAAAATGGTCAAAGATGAGGCACAGAGGCACCTACAATGTGGGCTGCTGCCAACACAGACATGTGGGGAGCTGAGGTAAAGAGCAACTCAGAATGTGAGCACTCCAGGGCCATGGCCTGAATTACCTACCAGGAACTCATCAGTACTGACGAGGCACTAACTGCATTCAGGTGCACTTCAATCAGAGCTAGATTATACCATTAAGATTAACGAGGCGCAAGGAGACTTTAATGAATAAAAGAGGGTTGCTATTGAGGGATTGAAGTGCATTTTGTTCATCAGGCAACAAAGTAATTAGCAGTGCAATCACACGTCTCACTGGTAGACAGGTGGAAAGCTTGCATTCTTTAAGATGTTGTTGAAGCTACACACATTCAAACTGTCCACGGAGCGTCTCAATGTTCCCTTACGTGGCCTCTCAGATTAATCTAGTGAAAGCAGAACCAACTTAGCGACATCTTGCTAACCTTTTAATTTAGGAAACAAATAGAAACAGTATTTAGCTGTTCTCCCTGGGATGCATATTCTCTCTACACTGCTGTGATGTTTTTCTCTCTTGCACTTCCATCATGTTTCTAAGTGATATTTTTCAGTGTTAGTCTCCATAAATTTTGGGGTAGAGACCCAAGCACCCTCAGGAAACTCAGCAGTGTTTTAGCCTGGGGAGGAAATGCTGTGTTTATCAGTTATCAGTATGTACTTTCGCATTTCCCTGGAAACTAATAAAATGAATTAGGGGACATCCGCAGGAAGGTGCACGGCCAGACTCCTGGGATTACCTATTTTGCATGCTTGATCCCATTTTGACAAATTTTATGTTAGTTAAGCCCTCCAGCTCCTCAATTTCCTGAAGTATTTCTGTCCATGTTACTAGTATAATAAGTCTTACAATTCATAATTTAGAAAGTTCTAGAACATAAGATGCTCAGTAAACAGCAGCCAAAGAATACACATCGAGGGACCCATGGTTCGGATCACATATGTGGCAGAGGATGGCCTCATTGGCCATCAGGGGGAGGAGAGGCCCTTGGGCCTGAGGGTGTTAGAGGCCCCAGTAAAGGGGAATGTCAAGGTGGGAATACGGGAATGGGTGGGTGGGTGGGTGGGTGGGAGATGGAATTCCCCCATAGAGGCGGGGAGGGGGAGGGGATAGGGGGTTTTCAAAGAGGAGACCTAGAAAAGGGGAAACATTGGAAATGTAAATAAAGTATCAAAAAATAAAAAATAAATAAATAAAAATAAAAAATGTCCTAGCTAGGCAGTGGTGGTACAAGCTTTGGAGGCAGAGGCAGGCAGATCTCTGTGAGTTCAAGGCCAGCTTGGTCTACAAAGCAAGCTCCAGAACAGGCAGGGCTGCACAGAGAAACCCTGTCTCAAACAAACGAAGAAAAATGTCCTTTTGAATAACAGCACAGTCTACATTCACACTGATGGATATTGTGATGAGAAAGAAAATTATATATGAGTAAAACTTGATCATAAATTTAAGTACAGATTTTTAAGTAGTAAATAAAATAAACACGAAAAAATGTGCTTCATGGAAATCATGACTTAAAAAGTAGTCAAACTCAACAATCTTAAGAAGGTTAAAGGCCAGGAGTAAAATACATGTAATAGCAAAGTTACGGTTTTAGCCATTTTACACATACAGTTCAGTGTCACTAAGCACACCTACATTCCAGGGTGGGAGGAGAGTATTTGCAGGTTGCTGGGGAGGACAGTGACACTGGGCACTTGCCTTTAAAATGGGGTCTAACTTGCTACCCCCCAATTCCTCCTCTAGCTGCAGCAACATACTGTATTTAGACCATCCAAGAATAATCGTGTATTAAAATCTATACCATCAGTGCAATTCTTTCATTTGTGGCCTTTGTAATCTTATTTGTAGCTTGTGAGTCTGCATAGCTTACTTTTACAAGCTGCTGGCTGCTTAAAGTCAAGGACTCTGTCACTTCATCCTGTCACCTAACAAGGTATTGGAATACAGTAGATGTGTTTTCTTAAGCCTTTTCTTGATGGAATCCCATTGTTCTCTGTGTATGGACAGCTCGTATCATTTCCTCAGACACAGGAGGAGGGGAAGTACTCACTTCAGATAATGCAAGCAGGCTTGCCAGTCTTGCCACTTCCTTGAAACTTGGTATAAGCACTCCTTTGAGGCACTTGACATGCTAACTTCTATGAATCGAATCATGATTAGGGACTTGAGTTTGAGAGACACCCTGAGAGACTGACAGCAAGCTCAGTTAGAGGGCCTCACCACTTCTGCAATTAGCATTTCAATCCTAAGGAAGGCTTCCTTGAAGGAAGGCCTAAAGCTTTTCTGGGAACAATACAAGTGCAGAGCGTTCTTATTTATTGTTCAGCAGCTTCAAGCAGCTCCCACTAATGATCTTGTCTTCCATACACTTCAGACACCTTTCCCCTACTTCAGAAATTAAGACGTGATGCTTAAGACTTTTGTTATTGAGGAAGGAAACCAACAATGTAGGTGAAAATAAGGAACATGTGGTACATATCAGGTAACAAAATTCTGTTTCTAGCATTGTGTCTGAAGAGTAGTCACTTCTCTGGGATGTACTGATCGGGAAACAAGGAGACGGGCTTATGTGTGTGTGTGTGTGTGTGTGTGTGTGTGTGTGTGTGTGTGTTCTGTGTCAAAACCCCATGGTTTATGATTCTAAATTTAGCATATACTCATTAAATAACATTTATACAATGGTGTATGAAGAAACACATAATTGGGTTATCTACAAGCCTTACTGAAAGGATTCTAAAACAGCCATAAAAGCATTGGCAGATTTTCTGAGACAGAGGCTGTGACAGCAGCTCTGGTCTGCATCCCACTTTTGTCTCAAACGATGGAGCTGAGACCCATTCCCACCGTCCGCTGCTCTCGTCTCCTGTACATTTTAATGACGTTCAATCAATGTGCAGAGGGTGATGACCACCAAAGCAGGCACGCTTTTTTGGTTTTTTTCCATACAAAACCTTATTCTTGGTTTATCTTGTCTACTGTAAAAATCTAGAATGACAGCCTATGGGTTTACAATACTGCCACGCTTTGAATCTGAAACAACCCCAACAGGGCAGGTGGTGCTATTTTGGAAGGCCGTGGATTATTTGAGAGGTGGAACCCACTTTTGAAGTTTATACCCAGCCCAGAGCTCTTCCCATTCTCCTGTTTCCCATCTGCTTTGCCATGAACAACTGTTTCTGCCATACACTCCTGCCACCAGGAACTGAGCTACTCTACAGTGCTTTCCCTGGCATAATGGTCTGAAACAAAAATTCCAAATTAATCTTTCCTCCTTTCAGTGACTAATACTAAAGTACTTAAACTCTAAGTGATAAAAATGAGAACTCTTCAATTTGACCAAATCTAGTCCCAGAATTCCTCTCTTGTTACTACCCTGTCTGTATTCTACATGACTCTTGAGCAAAACTGGCTGCCTTGAGAAAGACATTGCATCCAGCCAGCGCATTGGAGACTCTTGGTCTTGTGGTACTTCCTGGTCCTTTCACCAGGCTGACCAAGCACCTGTCCTTCAGAAAGGCTTTGGGCAGGAATGGATATACAACATTCTAGTGGGGCAGGATCTACTTTCACATAGGACGGCAGAAGCAAACTGGTCTGCACTGCCTTCCACTGAGTACAGCCATTAAACACAACACAGAGAGCAGCTAGTGCACAGGCAAAAACCATAGCAGCAAAACTGGGCAAGCAGAGTTCCAAGGACTGCTGAACCAGTAAGTCAACAATCACTGCTCTCTGCTACGCCCTAGCTGGATACACAACTACCTGGGTTTAGAAGTGGGCCCCTGGGTGGAGAGAGAACTCCAGAAGCCTCTTCATCCACAGGGAATGGGAAAGTCTAACATCAAGAGTCTCCCACTTTTTTTTCTCTCTCCTTTCTGTTCACACTCATTCTTCATCTCCATTTCTCTGTGTGTCTCTGTCTAACTGTAAGGTGTAGAGAACTGGTTTGGAGGACTTTTTTGGTGTGACAGCTGTATATGAGCCATTTATGCTTCTGTAAATAATCTTAATAAGCCCATTTACCAAGCTGGTAATCTTTGAATCTGCCTGTTCCTTCTGTATTTGAGGTGAATAGATGTTTCTTACACATTTCCCCAGGATACCTATGTAAGAAAACTTTAAAGTATGACTAAGGTATATTTTGCCAGAGGCTCACATCAGGTGCCTAGCCAGTTGCTCTTTACTTAATACTTTGAGACAGGTTCTCTTGCTGAACTTTGAGCTCACTAGCTGAGAAAGACTAGTTGTCTGGCAAACTCAAGAAATCTGCCTAGTTTTGCCTCCTTGGTAGTGGGATTATAGTAATCCACCACTACACTAGACCTGCATGGGTCATGGGAATCTAAATCAAAGTCCTTATGTTTGTGTGACTAGTACTTTTATTAACTGAGCCACCTCTCCAGCCCTAAAGTTACATTTTGTTTTGAAGTAAACATACAATATATGTATTTGATGCATAAACTTTCCTTATTCATGCTCTGGTCTTCCAGGAATTTTTGTTTGAGTGTTTTGGTTTGTTGTTTTTTGTTTTATTTTGTTTGGTTTGGTTTGTGACAGCGTCTGTTTAGCCCAGGCTGGACTCAAACTTGCTGTCTTCCAGCCTCCATCTTACACTTGCTGGTATTATAGCACCATGCTCAGCCCCTTCCATCTTAACTGCTAAAGTTGAAACCACTGACTGCTAACAGCATCAAATTGTATTACAGATGGTGCATTCTAGTGGCACAAACTCCACTTAATAATGAGTCTATCAAGAGACCGTGATGAGCCTGTGTTGGGTACTAGGTAAGATGAAAGTCAATTTACAAGCTTCATGTTCGTAAGCCAAAACTACTGAAGACTGACTACGAGTGTCAGAACGGGCTACGTAGTGTGGGCATTCTCTCCCCCTATCTTGTAGACATTATTGTTTTAACCATATTAGCCAACTAATTTAAAGCACTCTGATTTAAAATTCATTCATTTATCAAACATAAAACACTTTTCTTTTTGTACTTATCCATCTTTATATTCATTCCATGAAAATGCGATGCCAGCTATATAGCAATCATGGGTAAAACCGAAGCCTAAATAGTAAAAATAAGACACAGAGGATCCATTCCATTTTGGGTCCATTTTGTTTTTATGATTTAGTTCTGCATGCTTACTCTCTAGCCAGAAAGGCAGATGATTATAATATGTTAAGTGTTAAAGTGTCTGGCATTACCTTTTCCCTACAATGACATTTAAAAACAGCATTTGACTTACAGTATGTATGCTAAGCATGACACTTGTATGAGATGCCACAATGAAACCCATTAGTTGATATGCTAACTGAAGATTAATTTAAAAGGGAGATGAAGAAAGAAATGGTAAGTAATATAAGCTGCATGCAGGCTTATAGAGAAGGAAACTCAAGAAACTGTTGAGCAGCAACAAGCTCAACCTCCTCATAATAAATAGCCAGACACTCCATACATCCATAGGTCATGCTCACCTCTGGCTGCCCGGCAACCACTTGTCAATGTGCTCTTCAGGGAAGGATGAGAGTCTAACTGCTCTCTTGCATTGCTTCTGAGTGAATACATCGGTACAAGCTCAAGCGAATGACTAGTCAGTATCTACCAAAATGTGGATCCATAGTTTCCTCTGTGGTTTTGTATCAAATAATGGGAGAGGCAGTCGTGAAGTGAGCAAGTGCTCCACAACTGAGCTGTCCATTGAGCCCTTGGTATTTTTATACAAATGAACAGGGCTGGGGAGATGGACCAATGGCCAAGTGCTAGTTGAATTTCCATCCCCAGAACATAAAGTTTTCTAAACTGAGGCTGACCATTTTATGATCCATTTACAGCATTTTTTCAATTGCTTAAATCATCTACAGCATTTGCTTAGCTCCTTGAGCATAGATGCAATGTGTTATGTAAGACCTTGTCTGACGATTGTATGATGATTGATCTTTTTTTTTTTTTAAAGGATTAAGAAATGGTGAGGGAATTAATAAACCACACTTCAAATTGTATCACTGAGGGCATTTCCAGAAAGGACCAAAAGCTGAGAGCCACTGAGAGGGAAAGACCCACTCTGAATGTAGGAGCATGACTCAGTGGGCTGGGGGAAGGGTGGGTGGAAAAGGTGGAGAGAGAGAAATCTGGTCGAGTTCTGCTTGCTTCCTTCTTCCTGGGTGATGGCATGACTGCCACTGCAGTCACCGTGGACAGCACACCTCACCCTCTGCAGCCTTTCCATGCAGACGTGCATCAGTGAGTCTCTACGAAGCTTCTAGACTTCAACCTTGGGCTTTCCCGTCATTGCCCACATCACCCCCTTATAAGGCTTTTGGCTTTTTGGAGTAACTATTTGGTTGGACAACTACCAGGCTGTCTGGTTCCCCATCATGTGAAGTTTAAACCAACATCCAATCATATGAGTCAATTCAGAAAAAAATCCTTATATTTTTTTTTCCTCTAGAGATCTGAATAATAATAAAGATGACATCTATTGCCCACCTGTACCCCTCTGGCAATGTTTTTCATTATTCTAGTTCCTTGTGTACCAAACCATTTAGATTTTATTCTGAATGTTATTTTGTACATATTTCAAGTCTGTTTTATTTCTCAACAAACAAACAGACAGTTAATGTGCAATTGTACTTTCAATTTTATCTTATGATTTGTGGGTGGCAATTCCAATCTTGGTTCATTTCTAAGCTTCTGAGTTTGTCTTGTGCATGGTGTTTCAGGCCCAGTCTTTAACATACAGAAGCAGAGGGCTTGTTTTCAGGGTTCCCTGCCTCTACATTCCCCCAGGTACAGTTGTTGGATGCTGCTTTCATTGTCCTACAGACTGAAAGATGGTGTCTCAGATTCTACTATGGTATATCCATATCATGCTATGCAACCTAGGCCTGAGGCCCACTCTCGATGCAAACATCCCTTCTGCAAACATGTTCTGAAGGGGACATTCCATCATGTGCTTCTTTCTATAGACTCTGACTCCCCCATTACAACTACTCGCTTATTGTTCTGAATCTCACGTAGTGTTTACAATGTCTAGGACTTATAGTACCGTCAGAATGAGCAATGGTTTGTAAAGTTCATATCATCATATAAACTCCTTTTGTTTGACACATAAACACATACTGTCCGTGCTAAAATTACATTAAGATAATGAAAAGAACATGCAGCAGTGGTGCCTTAAACTGGGTACAGTTCACAAAGGTATGTCATAAGTATTTATATGTCTATAAACCTTTTATGTTACACACTTGGCATGTCCCTTCTTATCATGTATCCTTTCTAAGATACTGTGGTGCCTAGTTTTTGTTGTCAGCTCAACTACATCAGGGATTAACTAAAACTTAAGTGACTGAGGACACTTGTTAGGGATTTTTCTTAATTAAAATCTTAAGAAGTGGGAAGACCCATTTTTTTAATTTGGATCTTTTGAAAGGGAAAGATACACCTTTAATCCAGATCTTTTGAGGTGGGAGAATCCACCTTTAATCTGGGCCACACCTTTCTGCTGGCAGTCTACATAAAAGACACAAAAGAAAACAGCTTGCTCTCATTGCCTGCTTGCTCTTGCTGGCATTCTTTCAGTGGCATTGGAGCCTACTTCTTCAGGATTCCAGTGTATACTGAAAACTAGCTGAGATATCCAGCTGGTGTTTTGAACAACTAATGGATTTTTGTCCTATTGGTAGACACTTTTGTTAACTTAGCCTGGAGTCTAATAAATTCTGTGTGTGTGTGTGGGTTGCATAGTGAGCTCCAAATATACAAAGTAATTTTAAAACACTCCTTTATAATATATATATATATAAAACACATATATTCAGTCTATCAGTTCTGTTCCTCTAGAGGACACTAATGAATACAGATGCTTTACAATATAAAAAATGAAGTATGTCCTTTGATAATGAAACCCCTGGGCCCTTGCTTAACATTTTTCTAACTTAAATTTTGTCATGAAATGATATATCAATAAGTAAAAGAGAAATAGAATAAAAATATAATCTTTTGAATTATAAGTACTACACTCCCTAAGTCTTACATTGGCATGGATGACTCAATAAAGCATATTTAAAGTAAGTTTAGACAATGATCTGCAGCATTTCAAAAGAGTAGAGTACACTCTTGGCTCAAAGTTTCATTTTGTTTCTTACTGCCTGTGTGACCTTGGGTGACTTTAGCTCTCTGGGTTTATTTCCTAGTTGTTCAATGGAGAAAACAATAACTACCTCCCAGGATACTGGGTAGATGTATTCAGTAAATAGTGGCTACTACTAGGAGGAATAGTAACGCTTCCTCATGCATCCCAAAGGACTTAGTCTACGATTTGCTTGCTCAACTACTAATCTTCATCAAAACAGAAGTGTTCCTTCACTTCCACAAATCAGATCTTCAAGGAAATTTAGCATTAAAAGGACACATTTTTGTTGAATGCGCCATCTAGTGGTATACATTGTGTTCAAGGCTAGGCATCCACAGAAAATAAAACCTCACACGGAGTTGAAGTGTTAGTAAATTGGAGTCAGCTGGCTGAGGTTGCTAAGTTATATAAGGGGCATTACCACACATCTTTGTTTTGTTTTGTTTTTAGAGACAGGGTTTCTCTGTATAGTCCTTCGTGTCCTGGGACTCGATTTGTAGATCAGGCTGGCCTCAAACTCAAGAGATCTGCCTGCCTCTGCTTCGGGAGTGCTGGGATTAAAGGTGTGCACCACCACACCCGGCCCCATCACCCATCTTTTAAGCAGTTCATTTCCCAACAGCTAGAGGACTGTTTTTTTGAACTTTCTGGAATATTTGTGGCATTTACTATACCAAATCACAATATTTTTCTGACATTGATTTTCCTTTTAAGGAAAACTGGGCCTATTTTAGATCTCCATCCAGCTAACAGATACAGTAAGGAATGGGAACCAATTATGTGAGAGGCAATCAGGATACAATAAAACTTGGACAATCCATTGTGCAAAGTATCAGAAAGCACGGGCTGTCATACTGTCTAGTGGGAGGGGATGTCTGGGAGGCTTAGATAAGAAAAAAATCTCAGAAGTCATAAAACAGAACATAATTAAAGAAACCAGAGTATTATGCACGCAGAATAGCGCATGTAAATCTTGGTGCTAAACAGCGGCCATTTAAGAAAATGGGGGAAGGTCCCTTTGTACAGAGCTCAAATAGGACAGAGATTGTTTCACATGCTCCAGAGGTTGGACATCATCCTAACAGTGAGAAAAGATGGAAGGGGTTTAAGCAGGAAAGCATCAATTGGATTTGGCGCTCTGACTTACATTTTCAAATGTAATAATTGCAGTAATTTGGGCCAACACAGTGAAAGCTGAGACAAGGGACGGGACAGTCTAGTAGAGACAAAAGGCAGGAAGAGCAGAGGGGCAGTGGAAATGGATCAAATATTTAAGAGGCAAAATGGATACATCCTGATGGAGGACTAAATGTATACGTCCATGACGTTTCTCACTGAACAAAACTGGGGTGGTTTCCCAGCGGAGACTACTAGGAAGGACAGAGGACTAGGCAGGGCAATCCTGAAGTACCACTCAGAACCAATAGGTGCTCCAAAGGTCTCTTCAGACGTGTATCTCAGTAACATTCTTAGTGCACTGACACCTTTGCGGAGCCTCGGCTCTCTCCCACAGCCAATTTCGCTACAATTTGGATTTTAAAAGTCCAGTTCAAAGGGCATTGTAAGGAAGTCCTTACTCCCAACAGTCCTTTCGTCTATCTCTCCCTCTAGACTGCACATTCTGGGACGGCACAGATTGAGCGCTCATCATCTTTGTGCTCCGTTAGCCCAGTGCAGCGCCCTGCAAACACTACACGCCCCACAAACTCGCGCAAGCCGCTCTCCCCAGTCAAAGTCCCATAAACACCTCGCGCTTCCCTGGCTTGGCCTGCCGGAAGTGACGAGTAAGTGAAGATCCACTTCCGGTATCGGTCTCTATGGTCGCGCCCTCACCCGGGGCCCGGCTTCTCTGGCTCGTTGTCTCAGCTGCTCTGGAGGAGTCAGTCGGGGTAAGGAGCTACGCGGGCACCACCGGTTAAAGTGTGCGGGCCACTGTGTTACTTTGGCCAGCTGGAGCCGGAGTCCTGCGGGAGATCGCGGGGACAGAGCCTGGGAGCTAGTCGGATCGCCCGGCTCCGCAGTTAGGAGCGGGCCTGCTAGGGTGCCGGCGGGACGCGCTGCTAGGGCGGGCATGGAGAAGCATAGCCGCGCGTGCGGGAGCACCGGGGCTGTCCAGCTGTCCCTAGTCATCCTCCTACACCCGGAGCTTCACATCCCGGGTGTGCGGGAGGAAGATCTGCCCTCTTGGTGACGGTCACTGGGGACCAGCGCACTGTAAAGTGGCTTACAGCGTCACTCACCGCCCGGAAGGCATGCTGCAGACTGCTGGTGCCAAGTTGCCTGACACAGGATGCTGCCCTGAAAGTGGTAACTTGGCAGTTGGAATAATCCTTTGATTGTGTCTGGTGTATTCATTCATTGAAGGAGAAAAAGAAACCGTTCTCGGAATTGCTAGGTAGCATGCAAAATACTCAATTTCATGCTGGAGCCAAATGATTCGTCTTAAAATACACTCCTTTAAAAATATGCTCTCATTTAGACTCTAAATGAAAACCTCTATTTATGCATATTTATTAAAGGTACACAGACAAGATTGCTTAGTATGAAGTTTACTTTACAGTTTGAATCACTAAAATGGGATAATTGAAAATGATTTAAATCCATTGAACTGCAAATGGCAGTCTCCCTCATTAATAAGAGAAGACTATCACGTGACTGCAGGCACTTTATAGACTGCCTTTATACATCTATGAGGACAAGACTTTTGTATGTTTACTAATGTGCTTTGCAAGTTGTTGCCCTGAGATGGCAAATTGGGAGAAAGTAGGCTGGGGATTAAAGGTAGGAAAAGAGATGTCCAGGAAAATCACAGGATTTGAGAGCACCATTTACAGTATTTATATATGATATCTAATTTAAAAATCATTTGTTGGCAAAATACTTTCTAGTTTTAAGCAAGCATATGTCATTTTCTTCAACTGAAATGGAACCTCTCTGATCAATGCCAAAATTACTTTAGAGAAATGTCTACACAGCATACCATGTGTCTGTGCCCATACCTAAATGAAGAGTTTTAATGGTTTAAAGTGTAAAACATGAGTATATTTGATAGTAATGACCTCTCCGTGTATCTTCAATTTTTAATTAATTACTACTTGCTCTTATCTTACAGGTTAGTAAAGTACCTCTGATCCAACCATGACCAGGTGGGCTAGAGTTACTACTTCAAATACTAAGAGGCCCTTGTCAGCAACGTCATGGGAGGACATGAAGAAGGGGTCTTCAGAGAGAGCAAACCAAAACCTTCCAAATCATAAGCAATGTCAAAGCAGTGGGCTGTCCCTTAGAAATGATGCCCCTCAAGGAAAACGCAAAAAGAACAAAAAGAAAAAGGAGTACATGAATGAGGATGTGAACGGATTCATGGAATACCTGAAACAGAACTCACAGGTGCTTCACAATGGAGAGCTGATAGCAGCCGACAGCCAAGAAGTAAGGGAAGAAATTGCAGTGGCCTTAAAGAAGGACAGTCGACGGGAAGGAAGGCGGCTAAAGAGACAGGCGGCAAAGAAGAATGCAATGGTGCGCTCACGGCTGTATGTTATTTACTTCTTTGTGTACCTAGGAAGTGTTATTCATCTGTTCACACAGCACATGTGTTAACAGAACCCAAATGCTGCAGTCCTAGTGCAGCTTTTAAAGGCTTGTGCTTTCTTAGTGTGTGTACACACACACACACACACACACACACACACACACACACACACACACAAACACAGTGTACTGGTTAGTTGTCATAACAACACTACACACATGATAGTATTCCCCTATTACAGGCAGAAAACACAGTAGATGTATGTCCAGGTTAAGTAACTTGATGAAAGCCACTTGGTTCATGCTAGAGGTGACAGTCAAGCTAAATTCAAAACCTGTGTTTGCCCTACCACTGTCTTATGGTAATCCCTTTTCAAAGAGCTGTCAAAAAACCCCTAGATACCCCAAGTTAAAGGTGGTTCCCTTTACTTGGATGTTGTTTTGTTGTTATGTATAAAGCATTTGTTCACAAGGAAGAGGCCAGGTCCCTGTGATTCTCTCTACATGAAAGCTAAGGAACCTTCAAGAAATGTGTTTCACAGTTTTAGAAGCTAAGGCGGGACGTTTCCCACATTGGAGAGGCCAGGCGTCTGCATTGGGTAATAGACATTTTTATTTTATGTTTGGGTGTATGGCCTGCATACCCAGCTTGTGTGTCTGGTGCCCGGGAGACCTGAAGAGGGCATTAGTTCCCCTGGAATTGAAGTTACAGACGAGAGCCCCCACTCCCTTTTGTGGGTGCTGGGAATTGAACTTGGGTCCTCTGGAATATCGCCCAGTGCTCTTAATACCCCGATTGTCTGTCCAGACCTAATTCCATGTTTTTATTGTGTATGGCTGATTGTAATTTTTTGAAAATAGGTGTAAGTGATCATACTAATTAGTGTGTGCCTAATTATTTAGTTGGTGTTTAAACTTTTAAAGTGTTTTCAATGTAAGAAGATAGTTGCTTTTTTTTTAATATATAAAACACAAAAAAGTTAGTGATGATGGTTTTATTAGCCTCTGACAAGTCCTGGTAAGTACTTCTGCTTGTGGTTTAAATGCCATTCTGTGCTTTTGACCATTTTCCACCTAAATGGGAAGTGGACTCTTAGAGTCATTAGGGTGGTTTTTGGTTGGAATGCTTTGTTTGTTTTGAGATAGGGTCTGGTTATATAGCTCTGACTGACTTGGAACTAACTGTAGACCAGGGCAGTTGAGACTTAAGGTGACTTCCTGCCCATGCGGTACTGGAGTTGCAGGTATGTACTACCACACCTGGCCTCCACAGTTCTCAGACGAGACGTATTTTTGGAAGTCATGTAGTCTGGGTGATGCTCCTGTAGCCAGTGCAGTCTTTCAGTGTCACTTAGTGACTCAGCACCCACATCCTTTGCTGGGTTACTGGCGCGTCCTGGAATCAATGCAAGGCAGAGTCCCTCTTCCCACAGTCTACTTAATTGCTCTTTTAGCATCTTAGTGTTCCACCATTTATAACTTTTCTCTTGAATGATAGCTCTGAGCCCCCACATACTGTTGTTTGGAGCCAACGACAACTAACTGTTACATCGTCTCTGGATTTCCTTTCAGCTAGCCACTTTATTAGAGAGAGCAGGCAGTTAGATGTGACACATTGCTGTTCTTCCTGTGAACTGTTACTGTAACAGGAGTCTACCAGGCCTTCAGCCTTCTGTCCTCACCAAATAGGCTGTGACTTCACTTACACCTCTCTTCCATCTAGTCCCACAGTCCCACTGAACAAAAGGTGAGCCATCACTTCTTGGAACTCAGAAACTCCAGGAAACCCCCACCATGTTGAGCCTGAAGCAGGACCAGGCAGTACTAAGTATGCTGGATTATCATGGCCTTAATGTTTTGAAGCAGTTGGCCTGCATAAGCCTGTTCATGTTATATCAGAGTCCCCATTTTGAGGAGATTTTCCATAACAGCATTTGGCCAGTGATGACTTGACCTTTTCAGTAGGGTTTTTCTTTCATGCTGTTTGTCTTAACTGTTCTGTTTATGTGAGCAGACAGCTATTCTAGTGATTCCTGACCTTCCTGTTCTTACTAGTGACTGTAGGCCTGCACTTGCTAGGCAGGCCAGCGGAGTGCTCCTCAACGCTGTCCTTAACACTGTGATCTCAGGTGCTGGAATTTCCTACTCACACTTTAGTGATACTGTGGCGCCCGCCTCCCAGCACTGAGAAACCTTGGCTCCTGGGTCAGCTCCATTCAGTCATTGTAACACAGCCACCTACGCTGCTTGACCTACCTGGATAGCTCATATCTTGTGATCTGAATCACAGTGGAAACACAGAACCCAGCTTCATTCAGCTATGAAATTTAAAAATACAAGTACTAATTAGCCACTGTCTGACTTCTACAGAGACCCTTCCCCAATCACAGCTTTTGTTTTCTGGTGCAGGCATCCTTAGTAAAAGATGTCTGCTCCGTACTTGCTCAACTCATTTGAACTATTGCCTCCTACAAAGCCATTTATAATTTTGTGACTGATATTAATGGATTCATGTAATAATCCCCTGTGATAGAAATGGCACTTGACTGTTAGGGAATGTGGAAAGTACTTTCTTCCACCGAGACAATACTGATGCTTTCTTTAAAAAAAACTTTAAAATGCAAAATAAAGGTAGTTTTGATGAAAAATTAGTAAAGGCAGGAGAGTAGGTTAGCCATGTGGAAACTCATATTTTGTTTTCCCAGGTATGTTTCCATTGTCGACAACCTGGCCATGGAATTGCTGACTGCCCGGCTGTACTAGAGAGTCAGGACATGGGCACCGGCATTTGTTACCGCTGCGGGTCCACAGAGCACGAGATGACAAAGTGCAGAGCTAACGTAGACCCTGCGCTTGGTATGTTTTCTTTTACCTTCTTATTTGGTGCTGAGGGAGAGTGAGCATTAAATAGCCAGCTTGGTAAAAAGATGTCTTTTCTGTTTACAGTGTTTTAAAGTAGTGTGAATTATACAGCTTGTCATATACACAATAAAATAATGAGAACATTGAATCCTACAGGTGAATTTCCTTTTGCAAAATGTTTTGTTTGCGGAGAAATGGGACACCTGTCCAGATCCTGCCCTGATAATACCAAAGGAGTCTATGCTGATGGTAAGTGTCATTCCCCTCATGTCTCAGACATGTGCACCATTGCTCAGAATTACGATCTGAGATATTTTATCTGTTTTTTAATAAATTGTTGAAAAGATAAAACTTTGAGCACCTTTACCAACTATTATTCTGTGCTGGGCTATTCATGTACTCTAGTTTGATTTATTAATAAATCAGGAAAAACTATGTTATGATTCTCAGACTCCTTGCTTCAGCGTTATTTGTGAGAAAATATTTAACATATCTGTGGGTGTTTAAGCTCAAAAGAAGCAGAGAGTTTCAATCTCAAATTAGTAAAAGATTTGAAAAGCCATGCAGTGTGCTAATGTCGTTGTTAGCTCACCATTCTGCTGGAGATGGTGGTGTGTGTTGTCCTGTCTTGTTGTGGTATTTGTTTCTGAAATTTCTCCTTACTCATGGCCTGGGGCTTCATGTAACTGTCTTGTCTTTGGCTCAGCTAGTGTCTTAAGAGCCTGCAATAAACAGTTGTGTCTGAAGACCTGCAGGAGGGAGTTGTTGCCTCTTGAGGAGAGGGCTGGTGCCGTTGAGTCCTAGGCATCTCTGTGTCCTGACTTGAGGTCCTGCTCCCAAAGAGTTCAGTGGAAAAATGCGTAGCTCTTGGAGTCAGTCTCAACACCGCTCACCAACTGTGGGTCTTTGTCAAATTAGTGAAGTGACATTGCCTCAGTTTGTCACCTGTAAAATGGAGATAAGGAGAATTGGTTTTATTGATTCTAAGACTCACTTTTCACAGTTTTAAATCTGAAATCAATGTATCATGCCATTGGTGGATCCTGCATGATTGACTTCTTTGTTGCCTAGTGAAGTAATGACACATTTTACAATCGGTGACATCTTAGACCTTGCTCAATTATGGCCTTCATCATTTTTCAAGTGTGTGCATTAGTCTAGGGCCTCGTCTGTCTTCACCGTGGCATGAAGAAGGGCCTGGAAAGTTGACTTGTGAGCAAGAATGTCTTTTCATGGTTAGCCAGATTGGAATGTTTTTGTTGTTAAGCAAGAGAAGTGCATCTGATCCGTGGGAGACAGGTTAGCGTGCTGTGGGGATTTTTTCTGATGAGGCACTTCACACAAGCATGGTTATGAGAAGGCCTGATTATTATATGAAACACCCTTGCTGGGAAAAGCCACATGTTGTAGCTCACCGTCCTGGAATATTGCTTAAATTAGACAGGCAGGGGTGTTTTCAGGTTAGTCCGACAGGCAGATGGAAGGCACTGAAACATTTGCCTGAGTGAGTGACCGCCCCATGTGACTGTCAGGTAGAGCAGAGGTGCTGACTAACCTTTTGGTGGCCCCTGCTGTGGGCATCCTCCTCAGGGTGCAGACATGTACCTGCATACAAGTTTTATTCTCAGGTAAAGGCTCCACACCATGACTCTCCCTCCATGGGTCCCCTCTGGATTTCTGTGCCGTCTGTCATGTTCCTCTTCTCACTTCTGTCTGGAATCTCAGGTACAAGAGGAGGTGGCTGGGTACCAATTAGTGTTTTGAAATTCAGGAGTGGCAAATGGGTTACTGAAAGGAGTAGTGGTGCCCACCTGCTTCCTGACTCCAACTACCTTTACAGCCCTCAGGAATGTGAGATCAAGTAAGACGTGAAACTGTTCATCAATGTTACAAGCCCTGTCAGGATGATACAGTACTCAGAGACTCTGTTCTTTCACTAGGTGGCGGCTGTAAACTCTGTGGCTCCGTGGAACATTTTAAGAAAGATTGCCCAGAAAATCAGAACTCAGGTGAGCTCCTAGGCTTCCAATCGTAAGGGGTGTTACTCTCTGTACTCACTGAGTTCCATTAGTAACAATTCATAGGGGGACTGGTGACTGCAGACAGCTGCTTCTGCACTATGACAGTGACCTCGCCACGTCCTGTGAGCAGTCAGCACAGCCCTGAGTCCCTGACCATCAGGTCTGTTCTCAGAGGAAGTGAGCTGGGAAGCTGCAGGACTGTTCTGAAAGGCATCTTACGAGCTTTCCTGTTTGCTCAGAAATGAAATTAATTATACTAGGACTTATTTTCTTACTTAGCAAAACCATATTGATTCCTAAGATAAAACTCAAATACAAAATTAATTTTCAAAATTCATAAGCCTGAGTGTCCTCTTGTGCTTTGCTTTGCATGTTCCCAAATGATTGTAAAAAGCTGTTAAACTTATTAAAAATGTGTTATCAACACAGCATCTGCTGGTACTTTTTTTTTCCCAGTGAAATATTAGCCTTGATCATTAAGAACTTTGTAAGTGTTCCCCGCCACATGCAGCAGCCTTCTGAAGGATAGGTCATTATTCCCTTAGCTTGCCAGGGTTAGATATAATAGATAGAGATAATCTTGTGCTTAAAAAGGCAAAACAGGCTTGGGGATGTGACCCAGGCATGAGAACCTGTGCTTGGCCCCCAGAACTAAGAAGCTGGGCGTGGTGGTGCATGCTTGTAGTCTGAGCACAGGTGAGGCAGAGGGAGGTGGATCCTTGGGGCTTGCTCTGCAGTTAGCCTTGCCTGCCTGTTTAGCTTCAGGCCAGTGAGAGACCCTGACTCAAAATCAAGGTAGGTGGTGCTTGTGGAATGACTGACACCTGGTTGTATTCTGGCCTCCCTCTGCATGCAGACAGATGTGCGTGTGTACCCCACACGTGAGCTCACACACATACACACACATGTGGGTGTGTACGCCACATGTGAGCTCACACACAAACACATGTGCGTGTATTCCCCACACGTGAGCTTACATACACACACACACACATGTGCGTGTGTACCCCACACATGAGCTCACACACATACCCCACACGTGAGCTCATATACGTACACACACATGTGCATGTGTACGCCACATGTGAGCTCACATACATACACACAGCAAAAACAGAAGTAAGGAAAGGCAGTAGGACCCCCCCCCCCCCCAAGAGGGCTTCTTAGAGCAAAAGCACGTTTCTTTTCGTTCTCTGTAGTCCAAGTTCATGGCTGCGTCCTCCCAGTTTGACTTCTTGCCCAGATGTTTAACTGTGAAAACCAGGAGTTCTTGTTTATAATCCTGTCTAGAAGGAGATCATCTTTATATGGGGTAGGCAGTGAAACTGAAATGATGAAGTGGGATTTGAATTCTCCCCCCTGGGAGGACTGCCACTTCCCAAATGGCAAAACTGACAAGCAGATGCTGTATAATTTTGCAGGTGGAATCTCGTGCATTTAAAACGGATGTCTCCTAACCCTTGTGTTCACGGGCTCTTGGAATCATTGAGTCTTCGGTGATGAACTCTGGGAAGGAATGAGGGAGCTCTCTCATCAGTCTGTGCATTGCAAAGTAGCTGCTGCATTTCCCTAATTGGGATGAGAAATTGCCCGTGGTACTCGGAAATCAAGGGTTCTAATCAATTACAGAATTGCTCACTTTCCTGCAGTGATGGAGCTGTCTCTCCTTGTGATTATTCATGTCAAAGCTAGTTCCTTTGCTAAACCGATACCACTCTTCAGTGGGAAGCATTTGATTACTGTTGTTTTTATATCTTGATTTTTTTTTTTTTTTTGAAATCCCTCTACAGACCGGATCATCACAGTTGGCCGCTGGGCAAAGGGAATGAGTGCGGACCATGAAGACGTTCTGGGTGTGCCCAAACCACAGAGACCTAAAACCAAAGTACCCAAAGTTGTTACATTTTGATAAGGATTGGCACAGTTGTTAATTACCACCTCAAGGTTACTTTCCAAAGGAGGCCTTTAGAGATTAAAGCTGGCACCTGTGGAGGCAGGCCTGCATTATAGACCTCACTCTGACCTTGATGAGGGCAGGTTGCCTACAATCTATCTATCAAGGAGTACAGGGTGATTAATTACAGGGTGATTAATTATCTGGGCGCGTGCTCTCGTGTGTGTGTGTGTGTGTGTGTGTGTGTGTGTGTGTGTGTGTGTTGTCTCTCTGTCTCTCTGTACCTGTGTGTCTGTATTTGAAACAAATTCTATGTAGCCCAGGTTGGCTTCAAACTAATAACCCTGCTTCAGTGTCCAGAGTGCTGAGATTACAGGCAATGTGCCTAAGAGCATATTTTAACAGATGGAACTTAGAAATAACTAAGTGCCTCTATACCTGATTGTAGCAGTCATCACTATAAATGTAAATTATGAATCAAACTTGACCTCTAAACAAAGCACACACCTTTCAGCTTGTGAATAAAAAAAATTGTGTTATATGCTCTTAATTTAGAGTCTCAATTTATTGTAATAGAAATTTATTTATATGTTGTCACAAAATCTAATTTTTAGTGCTGAATAAATTATATTAGCTGTTTGTCTTTGTTGAACTTGTCATTGTTACTCTCACTCTAGAGTCCCTTTAAAAACGATATTGTTTCCAAAAACAATAAAATAAAAGCCTTAGTAGAGGTAAAGGGGAGCTGTTTAGTTTTGGTACAGAGAACTGGAAATTATTAATATTAAAGAGTACTGCAGCGTCTCAGCTCATTTTCGCCTTCAGCTTTTCAAGAGAGAAATTCTAGCCAGAAAGTTGGTGTGCATTCCCCAGGCAGAGTGACAGACTGTGTTCGTCTCCCCCGCGCTGTGTTCGCCTGCTGTAGATGAGTCAGGGTGTGATGGAAGGAAGCATCCCCATAATAGAGTTAGAACACTAATCAGAGGCCCATTAGCTCCTTTGTCTGATTTGATGAACACATGCATATTTAACATATATTCCACGAGCCCTGCCACTGTCATTGTGCAGCATAATGGAATGGCTGGTGGTTTCTGAGTTTCATCTGAAATTCTACCTGATTGAATCCATTTGTAAGTAAGGGAAGCAGCTGTGATTAGTTACTGATGCCTCAAAAGCTAAATATTTACCAAATAAGAAAAGAAACACGGCCTCTGTTTTCATGTCTGCACAGCTTAACAGTTCTAGTCTTAATAGGAGCTGTTCTTTTATTTTTGGTGAGGGAAAAACATGATGACAAAACATTGCTCAGCATCCTGGAGCTTAAGGAAACGAATGCCACTTAACATGGAGTGCCAGCCACACCGCTGGAGACAGTGGAAACGGTGGTGCATGTCGCTAGAGCATCCTTGAGGGAGCAGTGGGAGGGTGTGATCTCAGGACAGCCCTCACTGCAGCCATGCTGGTGGCCTGTTTGACTTCCAAAAACAGTAAAAATAAACCACAGATGTTGAGGGTAGCGTTTGAGCAGTGCACAGATGCTGCAAGAAGGGTCCAGGGGTGGTAGGACACTGGAGTGATGGGCTAGCTCTTCAACTGGAAAAGCTGGAGAAGCTTGACATTTACTTTGTCCGCCCAGCATGCAAGCTCTCCTTGTTCTCAGGCACCGGGACTATGGCGATGAACAAATGAGGTCACGTGCATCATGTGAGCAGGCCTAGAGAGTAAAGGTGCTTGGGGAAGATAGCAGAACAGTATGTTCTAGTACATTATCGGGATGTTTTGGGCTAGGGAGATAGCACAGTGGTTAAGAGCACTGCCCGCTCTTCCAGAGGTCCTGAGTTCAATTCCCAGCAAACACTATACTGGGATCTGAAGGCCTCTCCTGGCATGCAGGTGTACATGTAGATAGAGCACTCATATACATAAAATAATGACTCTTAAACCCAAACATGTTTTGTTGGAAGTCCCTAAGACTTAGCTAGTATTTTATCTCTTAGGCCTTTGTTCACCTTGATTTCCTCTTCTAAACGCGTCTTGCACCTTTCTGTGACAGGCTCCTGAGTTCTTGCCACTCCAACACCCCTGCTTTCCTTGGACAGTTCCCATTGGGTGCTCCACTGACACATCTGACAAAAGTCTACCTGCAGTAACAACCTGCTCAGTGCCTTTCTCGTTCCCTTTTGTTCACCACAGTTAATGCTTCAAGCCACTAGCCTTGACTGCCAGCTTCTCTTGACAAGCCCACCTGTCTCCTAGCCACACCTCCTTATTCAGCTCTCCAGCTGACTCTCAGCAGTGTCTGCAAGCAGCCTTCAGGGAAATGGTCCCTTCCTCCTCCTGATGCTTTTCATTCCATTGGTCCATCTTTTCTGGGTTAATTTAAATCCTACTGAGTACTTCCTTTGACCCCCTTACTCTAGCTTAAAGGCTATAGGAGAGCAGGACTTGCATGGTTAGTCATTTCTGGATTCCCAAAGGTGTCCACATAAAAGAACCGTTCACATCTGTCCAGTGGTTGAATTCAATGAATGAGTGAGGTGAAGGTAATAAACAGATGATGCTGTTGCTAGGAGCTGCTTCACATGGCATAATGCAGAGGAAACTTTTGGGATGATTTTTCCTGAAATCTGAATGACAAGAAGAAAACCCATCATGAATATAAGCAGAAGAGGGAAGGCAGTCAGAGCCCATGGAGAGAGAACAAGGTTGCCATATTTGGGGACCAGAGAGATGACGTGTGGGGTTGAAACGGTGGAAAGGTGCCCTTCGGGGTGATTCCAACCACTCCATTCCAAATGAGACCACTGCTTCAATTCTCAGACTATCACTCCCTCCTTTTCCTTCTAGCCAAGCCTGTAGGTGTAAAGAAGGATCTAGTTGTGGTCCTGTTTTCCTCTTAGCAGCGTGTAAGCTGAGCACCCTTTTATGTGCTTACAGCTTTTTGTGTGACATCTGCGGACTAATGTCTGTTAAACAGGTAACACAAGCACCATTCAGTCCTAGATTCTTTGTATTTTTCATGGAAGTGCCTGATCAGATTGAAGATTTGAGCATTTTTTCTCTCACCTGTGAGCTGCCTTTTTCCACTTTTGAGGATGTCCTTTGGGGCACAGAAGTTTGATCAAGTCCAGTTTGTTATCTGTTTGTCAATTGATGCGTATGCTTTTGGTTTTATGTCTGATGAACCATTTACTAGAGGTCATGAGCTTTGAATGTATGCCTGTGTTTTTTATGTTTTGTGTTTTCATGGCTTACACTTAAATGTATAATTCAACTGTGTTCCTTCTCTTGAATGTAATTTGTAATAAATGTCTGTGATGGTTTGTATATGCTTGGCCCAGGGAGTGGCACTATTTGGAGGTGTAGCCTTGTTGGAGTAGGTGTGTCACTGTGGGCATGAGTTTTAGGATCCTTATCTCAGCTTCCTGGAAGCCAGTTTTCTGCTAGCAGCCTTCAGATGAAGATGTAGAATTCTCAGCTCCTCCTGCATCATGCTTACCTATATGCTGCCATGCTCCCACCTTGATAATAATGGACTGAACCTCTGAACCTGAAGCCAGCCCCAATTGAATGTTGTCCTCACAAGAGTTGCCTTGGTCATGGTGTCTGTTCATAGCAGTAAAACCCTAAGACAGGAGTTGGTACCAGGAGTGGGGTATTGCTGTGATGGGCCTGATCATGTTTTTGTTTGGAAGAATGTGGATTTGGGGACTTTGGATTTGGAAAGCCTTGGAATGTTTTAAGTGGGGCTTAATGAGCCATCTTTGTAGAAATATGGTAGACATTGTTGCTGTGAGTGATTTGACCTGTAAAGACCTGGCGCAAGAAGTTTCAGAGGGCAAGAATTTCAATATGTGGCCCAGAGACTGTTTTTGTGGTATTTTGGTGAAGAATGTGGCTAATTGTTGCCCTTGTCCAAAGAGTCTGCCTGAGGCTAAGGTGAAGAGACTCAGATTAATTGCATTGACAAAGGAAGTCTCAATAAAAGCCCATCATAGACTTTGTTCTCTGGTTAAGTCTCATGAAGAACATTTTAAACAAATGTAGCAAGCTTATAAAGGAAAAATATAAAATATATGGTTTGAGTATTAAAGGGGCACTAGGAAGTGAAATGGAACTGAATCCTGTGTTCTAGGAGATAACAGATTAAGAGAGTGGGACTTTGGGGCAAGATCCTACCCAGATAAATTTAAATCCAGGAATGGTGGTATACACCTTTAATCCCAGGATATAAAGCCAAGCAGATCTCTGAGTTCAAGGCCAGCCTGAGACGAGCAAGTTCTAGGTTAAAAAAAAGCTTAAGTCCAGGTGTGGTGGTACAAACCTTTAATCCAGGAGACAGGCATGCAGATCTCTGAGTTCAAGGCCAATCTACAGAGCAAGATTCAGTACAGCCAAGTTTAGACAGCGAAGAGTTGGCAAACAGAAAGCTAGTGATAAAGTAATAGAACAAGGGGGCCATGTTCCAGCTCCAGAAAGCAGCAGAACTTGGCAGCTTTGGCCACGTGGCTCTGGCTTTAGAGTGAAAAATAGAAGGGGCTACTGGGACAATAGATGCTGGTTAGCTGGAGCTAAGAAATTAGTGGTGATTTCTTAGAAAGAGACCAGCATCACTGAGGTGTAATCTGGTAAGTGTTCTCTGAAAGCACAAAGCTGTGTTCCAGAGATAGCCAAGTTGGACCTTGTGCTGCAACTATACTTGGTAATATGTCAGAATCACCCAGGTGGTACTGGTTTTGAAGGCATAAAGGGGTTATGAAGAGCAGCTGAGGCTTGGCACTGTGAGAGGCCATGGAAGGCCATTGGTGAAAGTGCAGTCTCAGCTGCAGTTGATGGTCCAGAATTGAAGGGGTCATGAAAAGGATTTGAGGCTTGGCACCATGAAGAGAGCCTATGAGAGGCCATTGGTGAAGCCTAGTTGCAGCAGAAGACCCCAGTGTATTGGAGATGCCAGTACCATGGGATGATCACCAAGAACAGCAGCAGCAGTGGAGTGCATCAACATGAGCTTAGAGCGCTATAGAGGACAGAGCTGGAAAAGTGATGCCAGCCCTTTGGAGGAGCCCAGAAGATCATGTGTGGATCCCAGACATTGAAACAAAAGCTGTAGCATCGAAGTTGCCTTGGAGACCCCAAGATGTTAGAGATGCCAGAGCCATGGGTTATCTGCTGAGGAAAGCTGCTAACGGAGTGGAACCAGCGCAGGAGAAAGAAGTTTGTTGTAGTCGACAAAGATGAAAAAGGAATGGAGATCTGAAGACCGCTTTGACATTAGACATGGACATGTAAAGTTTGGAGTCTGCCCAGCTGGTGTCTTGTCTTGCTTTGGGGATTACAGTTAAGTGATTGGATGAATCTCAGAGACTTTGAATTTTGGACTTTTAACATTGTTGAGACTGCTATAGACTGTGGGGACTTTGGAATTTGGACTATATGTACTTTTTTTTATTATGCTATGGTTTCTTATGGCCCCCATAGACTCATGTGTTTGAACAAACCTATGGGGCCAGGGAGTGGAATGTGATGGTCTGTATGTGCTTAGCCCAGGGAGTGGCACTATTTGAAGGTGTGGTCTTGTTGGAGTAGGTGTGTCACTGTGGGCATGGGCTTTAAGACCCTCATCTCAGCTGTCTGGAAACCAGTATTCTCCTAGCAGCCTTCAGATGAAGATGTAGAATTCTTAGCTCCTCCTGCACCATGCCTGCCTGGATTCTGCCACACTCCTGCCATGATGATAATGGACTGAACCTCTGAACTGTAAGCCAACTCCAATTAAATGTTGTCCTTATAATAGTCGCCTTGGTCATGGTGTCTGCTCACAGCAATGGAAATCCTAAATAAGACAATGTCCAACCCCATCCTTTTGCATGTGGATATCTTACATTATTCTTGAATATCTTTATTTATTTATTTATTTACTTACTGTTTATCTCCGAGTATGTGTGTGCAAAATGCATCCACCTGTGTATGCTCCTGTGGAGTACAGAGATCACTGTCAGATGTCTTCCTCTCTGCTCTCCTACCTTTTCCAGTGTGTGTGTGTGTGTGTGTGTGTGATGTATATATTTAAGACGAAATTTCTCACTGCAGCTGGAACTTGCTATTTTGGGTAGCCTGGCTGGCCACCTAGCCTAGAGATCTGCCTGATTCTGCCAGTCCTCCACCCCATCACTGGGGTTACAGGCTTCACTGCCATGCCTGGCTTATTATAGGGGCATAGAGAGCTAAGTCAGGTCCTCATGCTTGAACAGTATGTTATATGCACATAATATAGCTGTATATGCATTATGACTTCTGGTGTAGTGTTTTTGTGGGATCCCTGAGTCTACATAAGTGACTTTCTGAGTGTGTTTGTTTCTTGTGCCTTCCCTTGAGCTCTTTTCTTTCTGTTTGTTTGTTTTGTCCTATTCCAATGTTAGCTTTTGTTCTATCATATCATATGTCATGTCATGTCATGTCATATCATATCATATCATGTCATATCATGTCATATCATGTCATATCATGTCATGTCATATCATATATTATGATTCCTTAGAGGCCAGTTTGTTTTCCAATGAAAGACAGAAAGGGGGTAGATCTGGATGGAGGGAAGGTCAGGAGAAACTGGGAGGGGTAAAGGGGAGGGAAACCATAGTCAGTATATTATGTAAGAAAAAATATATTTCAATAAAAGAAAAAAGAATATGGAGAATATTTAAAAGTATTATAGATGAAATATGTCACCTACAAAAGAAGAAAAATTTACTACCTCATAGTAAGAATGAAAGCCCGGAGACAGCATGTGACATCTGTGATGTGGGAAGAAAAATCCTTTTCAGATTAGAACTCTAAGTCCATTGAAAATATATGTAAAGAATAAGAACAAATGAAACGGAACACATCACTGAAAGCAAACTTCACTGTTGCCCTTTGAGTAGAAGTGAGATTGTATTAGGAACCAAGTCTAAAATGCAGAGAGATGAGAGCCCATCCTGGGAGCTGTCACGAGGACCACGCGGTGGAAGGGGAGAACCAACTTCTTCAGAGTTACCTTCTATGTCCACATGTGCACCATAGGGCACACGTGTGCGCATGTGCACACATATACACAATACATACTTACGTGGAATCAAAATTAATAGAAACAATACTGGTATGCAAGTGCACAAATGATTAACTTAAAGCCAAGGAATAACATAGACAACAGCATGTCTGTGTTTTACCCTAAAGGATGTATATTAGCTGCCATCTCAGTGTGCTGAACTTGACTAGATGCAGCTTCTGGAAAAGGGTTTATCGGGCTCTCCATCTGAGAGGAGAAAATCCATCCTGGCAGCAAGGCATGGTGGTGGAGTGTGAGGCAGATTGTGCAGGAAGCAGAGAGCACAAGAAGTAGGGCTTAGTCCCATGGAGGGAGCAACAGTGTCAACTGGCCTGACCCCCACCCCCACCCCGGTGCTCCTGGAGGCTGGACCACCAACCAAAGTATACACATCGAGAGACCAATGGCTCGGACCACATATGTGGCAGAGGAGGGCCTTGTTGGCCATCAGGGGGAGGAGAGGCCCTTGGGCCTGAGAGTGTTAGAGGCCCCAGTAAAGGGGAATGCCAAGGTGGGAAGACGGGAGTAGGTGGGTGGGTGGGTGGGGGAATACCCTCATAGAGGCAGGGAGGGGGAGGGGATAGGGGGTTTCCAAAGTGGAAACCTGGAAAAGGGGAAACATAGGAAATGTAAATAAAGTATCAAAAAAATTAAAATAAAAAAAAATAAAAAAAAATTTAAAAGTCACTATACATTTACATACTTAATTTGAATATCTGACTAAAGCAAGTTTTGAATATATCAATATGAGTGTGACAGCCTTCTTTATCAAGTAGAACTATGTATTTGGTAAAAGAAGCAAGTCAAAGGAACGGTACATAATTTCACTGCTTATTGAATTTTTCTGTCTTAAAATGGCTATACATGGAACTATTTTAATTTTGCATTCATCAACACATTACAAATTCAACAGTCATGCCATGATAGCAATGATTATAATAAGGACAGCAAGCTTTTATTGAATAGGTGATATATAATAAAATATGTACTAAGAAAAAAGAAAAAAAAAAGAATTGGGGCTGAGCTAAGGAACCCTAAGGCCCACCCCCAGAGACCCACTTCCTCCAGCTCTGCCCCATGCCAAGGCCCTCCTCTAGCTGTGCATTAAGTATTTAAATATGAGCCTAGAGATACACTCCATATTCAAACCACAACAGAGTGTAAACTTGCAAAGTATTTCAATGAATGTGTGATAAAATTCTTCCATCATATTTGTGTGTGTGTGAAGAGAAAAGATATAAATATACTTTAAACTTTTAGACATTAACAGTACAATGGGGACATTGGAGGAGGATTATTTTAATTCACAGACAATTTATTGAAAACTTAATATGTAAACAAATACTGGGGTTATAGCAATGAACAAAGCAGAAATCCTCGTTTTTGTAAAGCTTACATTTTAATTGAGGGTAACAGAAAAAAATGGATAAAAGCATATAAGTTAGACAGTAGGAAACAGGAAACCTAGAGGTGGGGTGGGTGTTCTTAGGGGTGAGAAAAGGTACACTTTACATGACCTTGATCCAAAGACAAGAGAGAAGCCTGGGTTTTCCCAGTGGGTGACGAGGTAAGTTCACTTACGAGGTAGGAGCGAGCCAATGGCTAACGAAAGCAAAGAGATCTGGGAACGGAATTCAGGGGGTTCTTTATTGCCCTATGTAATCTCCCAAATAAATGATGACATGGAGACCTTGTTAACAAGCTTCAAGCACTATAGCTGGGCAGACACTCACCTGTTGTACCCCTCTATGAAGTGGCTGGGAAAGGGTGAGAGGTAAGCTAGTTGGAGAAGGTCAGATAGCTAATAGGAGTCATGTCTTCCGAGCTGTCTCCATCAGTGTCTGTTTAGTGCAACTGTCTGTGAGTCAGCAGACTTGGCTGGGCAAGTTCCGCAAGTCTCAGGTTGGCAGGTCTGCGTCCCTTCACACTTTGGCTGGGAGTCACTGATCTCAGCTGGCCTTAGATAAAGCTACTTATTATTCATAGCTTTCTTCCTTTCCCCAAACCAACCACCAACCCTGATATGTGTGTCTCAAGATAGTGGCAAAACTGCCAAAGGAGAAGGCCATTTGCAAATCACCCTTCGACCCTTTGGCTGCATCATGTCTGTTGAGGAATTACATGGCTAAGCCTAGAGGCAGGTGGCAAGGAAGTGCGCTGAGTTCACGGAGGCAGGGACGGCAGAGAGAACATTTCTAAAGAATAGTCTAAAGTACTACGCAAGCAGATAGATCCTTGGGAGACACTGGCCATCCTGTGATATGCAGAATTGCTCACAGTAAGGGGACATGACATGGTGACAGGCTGGTCTGGGACAGAGTGAAGGAAAGAGAAAGAAGAGAAGAAGGGAGAGGGGTGATATCCAGATAAGAGAAGACAGCAGTTTGATTTGGTGTTGTGCTGATTACATTTATTTTATTTTAAAGATTAATGAATTTATTTTATGTATATGAGTACACTGTAGCTGCCTTCAGGCACACCAGAAGAGGGCACAGGATCCCATTACAGATCGTTGTGAGCCACCATGTGGTTGCTGGGAGTTGAACTCAGGACCTCTGGAAGAGCAGTCAGTGCTCTTAACCACCGAGCCATCTCTCCAGCGGTTACATTTATTTAAAGTGTTTAGATCCTAATAATATTGTTTAACATAGAAGTGATTAGATTTGCTGGGGTGAGGCAGGGAGATTTAGCTTGGACAGGCAGTAGACTTGAGTGTTTTAAGGACACTGACTTTGAAACAACAGTGTCTTGCTAAAAGTTCAAGTATGTGATTAGCTGTTAGCATCAGTCAGGTTAAGACAAGATGCAGAAGTGGAAGTTACTGGTGAACATTGAAAACCCAGAGACAGGTGGACTGGTGGAGGTTAGAGACAGGAGAAGAGACCAAGGACAGAGCCCTGCTGTTCCCTAATATTACAAGGTCTGATGGAGTGAGAAAGGTTGAAGAAGAGGCTTTTGAGTAGTTAAAGTGTAGGACTGGGGAGGCTGGGAAAGGCAAGAGAAGTTGTACTGAGCTGATGTGGAGAGATTCCAACCTTGACGATGAGAAGGAAGCAGAGGCAGAAGGAGCAGAGACAGGACTGTGAGGAGACACCAGCTTACAGAATTACCCTTCTGCCGTGTGGGAGGGGCTTTCTAAAGTCTATGTTCTGGGTCTGCAGGAGGCAGACACTCTCGAGTCAGTGTGCATTAGGAAACATGCCGAGAGGGTCATCAGGGCCCTGGATGTCTGAACTAAGACGAGTCTACAATTTCCAGCTGCTCGCAGTGAAGGTGATCAATTGGGAGAGTCCTACCATGGTTGGGTTTTGTTGGAGAATAGATTGAATGAGAGATACAGATAATTTCCAGGAAGTGAATACAGGGATCTCCCACAGAATCTAAGCAGGCGTGGAAAGGAGAGAACAGTGTCAGTATTCATCCTAACTAATTTTAAATGCTCTATCTATCCATCTATCTATCTATCTATCTATCTATCTATCTATCTATCTATCTATCTATCTATCTATCTACTTACTTACTTATTTTACATCCTGATCACATTTCTTAAAAGGCCACAAAACAGAAACTGAAAGATAACCTCAGTGCAAATGTGTGGTTTTATACACACTTCGTCCTCACAGGTATAAAATGAGAAAGGAGTTTTTAATCTAAGATGTCTCAGACCCTGAGACAGGAGCAGCCGTGCATGTGTGTTTCTTTCTTTGGCTCCACAAGCCTAACAAGGATGACAAGGTGTGCTGAAATGGATGCTCCAGACACAGGGGATTGCGAGACTCTGGACCTCATATTTTCTGAGCAAGTGGCAAGCACTGTGGTCAGCAGCAAAGGATCTAGCCCCTTCCACTGATTTCTGCCAGAGTTTCCAGTTGACCTGACATCATACAGTGTTTATTTTGACCTGTTACTCGGAACTAGGGTGCAGATGTCTCGGACTTTCACACACCCAGAAAGAGTGGGTAAGCCCACTCAGACCCTGAGTCAGATGCCTGTCCCAATGGTTCCAGTTATTTTCAAATGAAAGAAACAATTTATGAATAAATAATATTTTGCTTTAATAATTTATCCCAAGCTGTAAAACATACTCCTTTATGTATATCTTTTAAACACATTTTCAAAATTATCTTTTAAACCACACCAATAAAAATATGTTGAGCTAGTTCTGGAAGAAATCATCCCTCCTGCCCACATTTCCCTTTCCTCACCCCACTTAGAGTCCGTGGGAGATCCTGTACTCACTCCCTGGAAATCACCTATACCTCCATCTCACTCAGCTTCTCCAATAAGGCCCAACCATGGCAGGACTATCCTGACACTTCCCTTCCACTGTGAGCAGCCTGGAAATACGCCCGAGGTAAAAGGAAGGTACTGCAGACAGCAGCTCGGTTGCATAAAGAAAGGCAGACAGGCTAAAGAAGAACGAGGCTGCTTTTCTAACCCCAAACCTTTCAGTTAGAGGCACTGGAAAGCATCTTTAGCATTCTGTAAAAATACCACAGCACTCGAAAGGGAAACCAAGCCTATCACAATCCCCTCTCTCTTTTCAACCAACCCAGCTGTGGGCTTTAGTGAAAGGTATCAAGACAGGGCAGTGATATTGGAGCATGAATTTGATATGTAATCATGAATGAATAAAAATGGATGTGGGGCTTGTTCAACTGCTAATATTTCTGTTTGAGCAATTATGACTTGTTAGTGGCTTTCTACAGCGTTTCTCTAATTATGTAAAGCAGAGCATGTTTCTAATGAAATCTGCATTTAAGTGGCTTCCTTTTTTGATCTTTAAAACCCCGTTTTTCAATGTATTCTTTCAGAATTTTATATATTATACAACAAAATGTGAATATATCCACACCCTACCCCCCCCCCAGTTCCTCCTGAGCCTGCTCCACACTCCACTGTAGACTTCATGTCCTTTTGAAAAAATTTAAATAACACATGAAGTCCAATTAGTGCTGCCCATGTGCAACCTGCCGTGGCCACACCCCCATAAAACCAGAGTGCGTCTCCCTTCCCTAGGAGCTACCACCGGCCAATAGCTCTTTAGCAGGACCTTGTGAATTCTTCCCTATCCAAAGCATAACTTTTTCTGTCCCCGTTCCCCCGCAGGCTGACATCTGCTGAACCAGTCACCTGCTTACTTTCCAATATCCACATTCCCTTCAAACCTGGGCACTGGAAGGGAGACAAATGTAAGCTTTGGGTCTCACTTGGTTCGCTGCTTTTCCTAGAGTGAGCCAGAAGCATTGTCCTTAGGAGTTGTTTTGGTGGCTATGGGTCTCTGTCTCCCTGTCTCTCTGTGTCTCTCTGTGTCTCTCTCTCTCTGTCTCTGTCTCTCTCTCTCTCTCTCTGGTTTGTGCTCACATGTCTCTAGTCACCATAAAATCAGTCCCCCCAGCACCCATCTTCCTCATCCTGCTTTGCCTTCCCAAAGAGCAGGTCTTCCAACATTGTGCATCATTTATTTTATTTATGTATAATAAGTACATTCAAACTGCTTGCAGAAACTGCAGAGCACAGAAGTGCCTAGCAGAAAAGATCTCAGTGGCACGAATGGAAACGCATGGCCCTCAAGGAGAGCTCGCTGTAAGGTAAAGGGCTCACGGTCAAAGCTGACCTGGGATCCACTTGGTGGAAGGAGAGGACTGGCTCCCACAAGCTGTTCTCTGATCTCCACACAGGTTAATGGCAGTGCCCCTACCAATCAGACGATCACACAGAAAACAAATAAATTAAATGTCATAAAAAGGCTTTTGAGACAATGCAAAGCCATGGGCTGTTGCGTTTCACAATGAACGCACTGTTACATTGTTTTGGATACTAGGTTTAGTTTTGAAACAGCCAAAGAAGACCATAGCATGCTGCTGCCTTTTCCTGTATTGTGTCCTAAAAAGGAACATTTCAATGTAGGAGGTGCCGAATGATTCCAAAACAGCCAGGGAGATGGGTTCTACATCTCTGCTCAGAAGCATAGCAACAAAATCCCTTACGAAGGTTAGAAAGACGTGTTTGATAGGAGGTTAGGTGAAACTGGGCAAACAGCAGGACCTGCCTGTTCCCTAGGATGAGGCAAACTGAACAGACCGTGCAGATGGACATGTCTCGTGCCTGGACCTCCCATTCCAGTTGGCACCAACCTCGTGTGGCCAGTAGTACTTGACAGGGGTGGCTGAAGAACTGCTTTTACAAATTCACTTAGTTGTAAGGCGTTTGTGAGGGTAACGACGATCATGTCGATGAATGCAGGTGGGTATAGACTACGTCTGTGTCACCTCGCCGACCCAGTGTGCCTGCCACTCCACCAACCACTATCTGGAGAAAGCCAATGGAAAATTCTAGAGTTGAGTAAGTTATAAGCTTTTTCATGCAGCACTTTGTGTAGCATGTTGAAATGAGTCCCGCCAGGAAAATGAGCGATCAACCTCACATCCAACAGACCCATGTTTTCCCTGCCTGTCTGTCTGTCTTTTAATATCCCTGTCACAATACTGCAGAGCTCCTGTTCAAGACAGAAGGCCAACCATAGCTAAAGCTGCCACCCACTGTCTACAAAATCCACCTCAGCTTAGCTCATAGTACCTGTAGGCACTGCACCAACCCTACTGTCCTCAGGAAGAAGAGAAAGGAAGACACAGTAAGACACTGTAAGAGGGAGCTCATATTCCCAGCTTTTAACATAAGTGCATTGCTATGATGGCTTGATTTTATTAGAGATTATTTTGAATCTCTAATTGATCAACTAAACTTCATCCAAAATATGCAGTATGGGAACAAACCTATGACAAGTGACAAGGCTCTGAGAGTTTATACCCATCCTGGGTAAGGTGGATCCTGCAAACCGGAGTACACTCTGTCTCATAGCCCTAACCTGTCTTCTGCTCTCAAGTCTGCTGGGGATCTCCTTCCATTTGTAAAAGTCATCCTTTGAGGGAGGCTAACCTGACACATTCTATTGGGTCTTATGCGTTAAGACAATCATAGTGTAGAATGATAAATGCTGACGTCTAGGAGATAAAGTACTAATGGAATAGATACGAAGAAGAGGAGCTCAGTTAATATTCTGTCTGTAATATCACACTTTACAGGTGCTCAACATGTGCATATATAGGAGTAGATGCTAAATTGGCCATCTACTTGGAATATATGTAAAACAACAAGAGTAAAGTAGTTCCTATTACTGAAACTGATTGGATTCCATTATGTTTTAATGCTTCCTAATTTAAAGTTCTAAAACATGGAATACATCTTCTCAGAGACCCCTGACAAAGGTGTCTGCTGCCCGTGGAATAATATTAAACACGCATCAGCCTTTAACCAACCATTTCACATTTTATAAACCCATCATGGCGGAATACACTTGAGCGTCTGTAATCCGGAGCCGTCTGTGATCGTGTTAACTAATTTTGTGCCATTTTATAGATCATGTGATATTGCATCCAGGCAATTTCCAAGTGTCCGTACAGTGGGGCTTTAGAGATCTTGTAGTTTGGCCCCAAATCACCAGAATACACTTTGGTTTTTAATCATTGTATGGCTCCAAAGCTTTCCAAGAAAAGGGGCTAAGGACAGACTTGGAATTAAATTACAGGTAGTTGAGAGTTGACCATTTATAACACACTTTTAAGTCCATCATGAGTGGCATTCTCTATGAATTTTATACAGGAGACTGCAGCTTCCTCAATGGATTTTGACCAGCCACCAATATTGCCAGCAAAGTAGGGGAGGATACTGTCTGACATCTGGTTCAGGTATGCTACCTGTGTCAAAGAGAAAATACAGCATGTTGAGTTTTTATTGACTTGAAGAACTTTCAAGCAAGAGACTGAAACTGTTGGTGAATGAATCTGGAAGGAGGGAAGATGAGTCTTTTAGAGAGGACACACATTAGAGGACCGTGATGAGTAGGAGATCTGGGGGAAGTGAAGAAGTTTCCCCATAGCCGTGAGGATGAATTAAAGCACAAATAGTTCATCAAACATACTGTGCACGAGCTGCTGTCGACAGCCTGGATGAGAAACCCAGCACAAATGATCTCGCTTCTGATGTACTGTGGAGATGGTGGGACAGACGGCAGCACAACTGACGTTAGTGCCACGGTGTAGGTGTTGCTGAAAGGTAAGAGCACACGTTCTAACTCTGTGGGAATCGTTGTTAGACAGGACAGTTCTACGGTTACTGGCATTTATTAATCTGGTTTTGTGGTTCTGAGGATTTAATTCAGGGCCTCCTGCATGCCAGGTAAGTTGTCCAGTGCTAGCTACATCCCCAATCCTTGGGACAATTTCATTGTCTCTGCAGAAGTGAGCTCTGAAAACCAGACTTTTCTGGATGAGTGGTCTGATCCAAAAAATCCTTCTACAGAGACCTTTAAGTGTAGGGGGTGAGGTAACATCACGAGGCTGGAGTTACTGAAGTTTGTCTATGTTGTAACTGGTTGTGAGATCGGTTTCTTGTCATTTTTTAATTAAAAAGAAAAGCAACATTCAAACAATAAATGGATACCAGAGACTCGGAGATAAAAGTGACCCTTCGGTCTGCTCAAGCTCCAATCCTATTCCCTCCCTATGAATGACTGTTCTTACTTACCTTTTGCTATGCAGCTCTCTAGAGTTTATTAATGGATACAAGCAGCTTTAGCAAACACACACATGTAGATTGTTATATAAATAGAGTCAATTTGCAAATACAGCCCACAAACTTGATTTTCCCACCTAACAATAAACATGTTGAGACATTTTTGTATTTGTGTTCCCATGACTTCTTTATCCTTGTTGGAGGTCACACACTGCCCTGTGTTGTGGATTTATCATAATTTATAAGATCAACATCAATGTATTTGTCCCATCCTTTGACATAATAGAAGATGCTACAGCGAGAACCTATGTACATTAGTCCGCACGTGCGCGGAGATTATCTGGGACACTGCTCTTTGGATCCCATGCTCTGTATGGTCCAGTGTACATGGGAAGGCCATGTTCAAATTCTGGGTCCTGGCCCTAGCACACAGTGGGAAGTTTAGGTAGCCAACACAGGCCTTTGTGAATTCCAAGTGAACACCTAGTCACTGCTTCTCTTGCTGACTTTATTGATAACAAGGGTTTTCCAGATATTGAATTTAATATCTGAGCAGAAGAAAGCTGCTTTAGACTGCCCATGGGTCCTTTGCACAGCTCACAATACATGAATGCATATCAAAATGGTAACTAAAGATTCATATATATTGTTTTTAAAAAACAAATGGATGAATGCGATTGAAGACTAGAACCGTCCATAATGGCTTTCGTATCCTTTTGTTTCTAGTCTCCAACAGACAGAGCTGGGACGTCACATGAGCCAAATATACTCACTCATCTTTGAGGGGCTTTCTTCGTGACACAAGTGCTACAAAGTCCTTGGGTTTGTCTCCGTTTACCACTGAGCAGGTGATGTAATATATCTGATCGTCCTCGCTCACCTGGTCTATGACTTCACAAGATCTGGCAAACAGAACAGTATTTAAACATATGCTTTCTACCTGTTAGAATATGCTTTGCTTAGTTACTGGCATGATCTCCTTCTTGACATCTGTATTCACCTGTTGTGCTGACCCCTTCCACACACACACACACACACACACATAGACACTGCTTGAGGGCCAACTTTGGAACAAGCTGCTTGTTCAGGGGTAATTTTGCATGTGATAGAAAGGTGCCAGCTATCTGGCTCCAAGGTCACTTCCCTCAAAACTGCAGAGGAAGGTAATAATCTTCTCACAAAATTATTTTCTTTCTAGGAACAGTAAAACACTTTGAGGACAAGTGGGGTGTAAAGCTAGTCCAAGCACTCGGGGAAAGAGATAAAGTGTGCTGAGAAGAACAGAACTCTGAAGCTAAACCACTTGCTTTTGAGTCTCAGACCTCTGTGTCCTGGCCATATTATGTTAGACAAGTCATATTAGTATCTCATCTGTACGATGTAAATAATACTATCTAGGGGGTTTTATTGTGAGAGTTAAGTGCAAACACTTCCTGTAGACCCAGAGTCTTAAGTAGATAGACTTTAAATAAATTCACTGGCTTTTGCATTCATTCATGCTTCATTTAAATGGAATGCCAAGTCAACCAGAATTGTGAGGGAAGAGCTTGAAAGACGTTGTTGAAAGGCTAGGTATCTTGTCTTTGAGATGTTGCATTGTTCTGTCACCTAGAAGGCTAGCTTGGAGCATAGTCAGCCACTGCAGGGTATAGCATACCAGGCTCAAAGCTCCATACTCATCCCTAGGACCTGTGGCAACACCAAGACCTTTGATGCTCATGTCCGTTACATACAGTGACACGGTATTCTTATCATAACAAATGAATATCCTTCAGTATGCTCTAAATCATCTCTATCAGTTTTGTAACATAAATGGAATGTTGATAGTTGCTATACTATTTGAAGAATGAAGTAAAAGAAATCTGCCCATGCTTGATGCTGATGTAACCCCACAACACATACAACACCCACACACACCCCATTCTTTATCTAAAGTGTTTACATATGCAGGTGCAGGACCCATAAATAGGTATGATCAGCCACATTCCAGTGGAGTGGAAGAAAGAACTCCAGAAATGCTGACACGGAAAGCCGTGGAGAAAAGTAGGTGGATGGGAGCAGGGCATGACTGGGTCACAGGTAGAGCAAGGTCACAGGGAGAGCAAGCAGCAAGCATCATCTTCCTCCAGGACTCACTGCCAACGTAGCGGCTTCTCACTGAGACTTAGGGTTTGGCAGGAAGAGTTCTGGGAAGACGTTGGACACCTCTTCAAGAACAATGAGGCCGGGGAGTGAAGCAAACCAATGTGTGCTACAGAGCCTGGCTGAGCTGGGTCTCAGAAATAGGAACAAAATCAACATTGAAGTTGTCAGTAATATCACAGCAGATGCTGACCACCCATGCTAAGTCAGTACAGATGAGAAACAGATGAGTGTAATAATTGGTTTGTTTTAAGTCTCATACAGCAGCTTAGGCAGAACAGGCTCTGAAACTGCTCTACATTTCTGAAACAATACACCATGCGTCAGGCAGTGGAGGAGAACTACAATTGAAGTTATCTTTCCCACAATGTCAGGCTTGATTAAGAAACACATTTAACTTTGTTCTTACATGTAATGGGGGTCCCACAAAGGCCGCTTTGTGAGGTCAGACAAGAGATGATAGGCCACGTGTGCTGGACTGCCAACATGCTTTTCAACTTTAATAGATATGGCATCTTGCTCCTCCAGAGTATGTATTTTTATCTAAAAGATAGGAAGAAAAATTAGAAGAGAAAAAATAATTTTTACTTTAAAGACACACGCACACGTACACACACACACACACATACACACACACACACGCACACACACGTACACACATACACACACACACACACACACACACACTTATGCACACACGTGAATGGGCAGTCATATGTGCTTGCCTGTACCAGGTGAGGCATCTGTGTGGTCAACAACAATCTCACTTCAATCTTGGATGCTAGTTCTGTGACATCCAAATAATACATGGGCTAGTTAATTTGCATCATGTTTTGTTGGTGTTGTTAATAAAAAATAAAGAGCAAAATCTTTTCTCTCTTGATTTCTGTGATATTTCCTGTCTCCACACACTAAAAACAGAGACTGGCACCAGGATGCTACACAGGCCCGTGTCCCTGTCACCGTAAGATTGGATTGCAGTGCTTTCCCAGGGTATCAGGCATGCCATCGAGTGGACTAAAGGGATCCAGGAAACAAGGCAACTATCTCTAGGACAAACTTAATTTCTCAAAAGGACCCATAGAACATACATCTTTAGCACAAAGCATTATTTGCTTTCTGGATCCCGAGGCCAATTTCTAATATGTAGTATTTGTTAGATAAGAAGACACTTGACATATACTAAAACACTAGTGCCATTTCTGTGGCTCTAAGCTTCCTCCTCTTCCTCCTCCTCCTCCTCCTCCCAATTATCAGAGCTATGTGTTCCACTAAGAGCACATTTTTATTCTGCTCATTTTCTCCATTTCTTTCAGGGTGTTTTGAGGTTAGTGTTGAAAATTTCTATCTTATAATCATTACCATGGCAACAGGCTGTGAGAAGACAAACAAATATGAGGTTAGGACTCCAACCACAGGAAGCAGGCAGATGGAAAGAAATCAAGCTGTGAAGAGCTGACCTCTATTGAATCATATATCTGTATCTAAACATAATAGCATCCTCGCTACTAGGATGAAGAAGCGAGAAATCACAAGTACAGTGGCTTAGGCAGCAAACAAGTGACTACCTGCTTATGTAAACACATACCTTCCAGGCCTTGTGTATCTTTAGTTCCAGCCTGAAAAGAAAGGCCTAGCCCAGCCTGTGAGCACTTGCTGAATACAAACAAACCCGGGTGGGACTCCGCCGGGCTGCCACCAGCACAGAACCTAAAGAAGATCTATTTGTGAAAACCCAAAGAGGCGCTTGGAGGCCAGGTGTCTCCAGGCCTGCCTCTCCATGCACAGCCAAGCCAGTAGAACTGGTTGCATGCTTGCCTTGGGACTGCCTGCTTGATGAATCAGGGTGTGGGGAGAGATTGTGCTATTGGGCCTAACAATTCCAATAGAGTTGCTGAAACCCTGCCCACACTTCTAGGGTAGAGTCCTAACCTCTTGTACCTTGTAATATGACTTTCTATGGCAATAGAGTCTTTGCCAATATAATTCACTAAACTGAGGTCGTATTGCAGTATGATAGGCCCACTATGACTGATGTCTTTCTAGAGAAGGGAAGCTGGACACAGACATGCACACAAGGAGATGAAGGCATCTGCAAGCCAAGGAACCATAAGGTCGACCAGCACAGCTCTAGAAGCTGGGTGAGAGGTGAGGAACCAATATCCTCAGAAGCAACCAGGCTGTGTACATACTGATCTTGGAATACCCGCTTTCCCAAGGGCGCTCCTGTAGATTCCTATTGTTTCAGTGACCCAGCGACTGGTCCTCCTTTGTGACCTTCTTAGGAAATTAAACCAGCAACTTTCCAGCAAGTTGTTCTCCAGCTTGCAGACATGTTTTACTTATCCTTGAGCCAAAAGGAGTAGCCACCATGTAACTCTACCTTTATAGATGGAGCTCACTGACTTACCCAGTGCCAAGATCCATAGTAGATGAATGAATGACATCTATTCCTTCTCAGAGAAGGTAAAGAAGGTAGCAGGAAGTCCTTCTCATTATCCTGCTACCTGAACCAATGCCATGGATGCAAAGGAGACAAAGAAAGGCAGTGGTCCATTTTGGCTCTCTTTAAATTTGCTGAAGCAAAGCCACTGTGGTGGTTTGAAGGAGACGCTTCACATAAGACTCTGGATGCTTGGTCTCCAGTTGGTGGCTGTTTGAGAAGGATTAGGAAGTATGGACTTGCTGGAAAAGGTGTGTCCCTGGGGGTGGGCTTATGGTTTTAACAGCCTATGCCATTTCTAGTGGACTCTTTCTGCCTCCTGCTTGAGGCTGAGATGTGAACTCTCTTTTGTGCCTACCACTCCCCATGTCTTTGCTCTGCCGTTGTGGACTCTAACTCTCCAGAACATAAGGCCAGTAAGACATTTTCTTCTAGAAGTTCTCTTGATTATCTGTCTTATCACAGGAGCAGACAGTAACCAATCCAGCCAGCTTTGGCTTTATGGAAAGATTCTCCAGGAACATCTATTCAAGGAGATGACTTCCCTTTGCTCACGGCAATGGAGGCAGACTCCGTTCAGAGCCAACTCCAGTGTTTGGGGTAACAGGACTGAAATGAAATGTAAGCAGCTCCAGACTCCGCACTGAGTCTGCCCAGAGCCCATTAGTAGATCGTTTTCATCATAGGAAGGTTCTGCTCCGATCTCTATTTGGATGTCAGTCAGTGTTACAACGAAGAGGAAATCATTAAACATTTTAGACTGTTTGTTCCAATTGATATGTTGCTGTTGAGATTACATTGTAGACAGGAAAAGGAAACTCCTTTTACCATCGGTGGTAAGGGGTTGGGGTGGGCAGGTGGCGCTCTGGGCCTAAGCTGTCTCCTTCTTCAGCTTCTTTGAGACAGAGCCCCTCTGCTCTGCTTCCTCTACCAGGCTGTTGGGTTTTTTTTTCGGGGGGGCGCGCATCCCATGTTTTTCATGTTCTTGCCATATTTTCAGTTTGTTCTCAGACTTCAGATATTCCATGCTTGACAAGCCAGGCCCCTCACAGTAATTTCTCACCAAGAGGACTCAACCCAAGCTACTCACTGCCTAGAAAACCATCATCATCTTCACTTTTGACACTGCCTCCAAGGAAGCACACACCTCCAAGCTCCTTTGTTGTGTTTCTGTCTTCCTGTACCTTAACGTGACCATGTTAGAGCTGGCCTCTGTGGGCTAACACTATGACATCCCACTGGTTTCTGAATGGCCTCTTATGTTATTATTCTGCAATTTCATGTGCATGTATGCTGCTTCTAGATTTGTCTTTTGCTTCTTACATCATTTCTAGTTATTTCTACCCTTATATATAGAAAATTACATATGCATTAAAACCTTTAGTACTGTCTGATTTTATTACAAATATCAGACTTCAAATCCAATTACATTGAAAATAAGAATTTAAGAAAAGGTGGCTGTGGTACTCACTGGTGATCTAGGTTCTTGGGAGGAAAATGTAAGAAGACCTTGGGTTCAAAGCCAGCTACATTGTAAGAGAGCTGGGGTGGGGATGAGTGGAACCTGTTGGTGTGCTTAGAAGCTAGCAAGAAAGCAAGAGACAGATTTCATATCAAGATAACAAAAGAAGGTATTTAGGCACCTTTTATGAGCAATAGTGAGAAACCAATATTTAATTATTAAGCCCATTCCTACATTGCTGAGCCCAGTAGACATGGGAACCTATCTGGATGTAAAGGGCCTAAGGAAGACCCTGGAGGGATTCAATGGTGAGAACAAGGAAACAACCAAAACAACAAAGAGAAAACACTCAGAGGAGGTCAAGGTTAGAACCAAAAATGACAAAGAGTGACCTTAGAATTTACATATATTCCAAGCGGAGAGGCCGGACTCATCCACACTGAAGCACTGAGGCGGGGCCGAAGTCATGATGGGACAGCAGGTGCAAGTTTGGACTGTCCCAGGACAGCTGGGACACCTGGTCATCCTGGTTTTATAGGATGGCATTTCACTGACAGTGAACAGCAGTCCATAGCAAACGTTTCCCCAAAGCTGGGAATCCCAATCATCTTCCAAGTGTCAGGCACTACCATGGTCTGGGGTACAGTGGTTGAGCAAAATGTCCCCTAGAGCTTAGAGCCTAGTACATACTATGTAGGCACTGACTTGCAAGAGTCTTCCAATATCCTAAATTTAAGACCCAAATTATACACTCTTATTTCAATTTGATAATATGCAAAAATTGTAGAAGTTGCTAAGAGAGAGATACAAAGAATCAAGACAAGGACGGCTTCCTTCTTACAAGTTTTATTTATTGTCCTTTTAGAAAAAAGATCATTGAAAAACTAAATTTCAATGTATCATTTAAATATCAATTCACAGTACTTGTGGAAAAAACATCACAAGACAGAAAAGAACTCAAAGATAAATTGGTCTTAGAGAGGTCATGATGAAATGAGCTGCTGAAGTTCTTTGAGTCAGGAGAGGATTTTGGAGAAGTATGTGTCCTAGCTCACTGTGATGGTTTGTATATGCTTAGCCCAGGGCGAGGCACCATTAGGAAGTGTGGCCTTGTTGGAGTAGGTGTGTCACTGTAGGTGTGGGCTTTAAGACCCTTATCCTAGCTTCCTGAGAGCCAGTCTTCTCCTCTTGCCTTTGGAATAAGATGTAGAACTCTCAGCTCTTCCTATATTATGCCTGCCTGGATGCTGCCATGCTCCCACCTTGATGATAATGGACTGAACCTCTGAACCTGTAGGCCAGGCCTTATTAAATGTTGTCTGTATAAGACTTGCCTTGGTCATGGTATCTGTTCACAACAGTAAAACCCTAATTAAAAAACACACCAAGATCCTCAGGTTTGGGTGGATGGAAGTGCAGAGAGGGAGTGAGAGGCAGGGGTGGGATGTGAGAACCCAGGCCTGCCAGGATGCAGGAGTGTGTGGGGCAGGTGTGAAGTACTACGTCATGCAGCAGAAAGGCTCGTGGCTAGAAGGAAGTCCACTTTCAGAAACTGTTGCCCTACGAGCAAAGCAGCAGGAAGCCCTCAGAATCATGGGCACTGCCAACTGTAATTTGCCATGAACAGAAGCAGCACAAACCCTGGGCACTTACCTTCTCCAAGGTGGTGGTAATCTCCCAGCCGTGTTTGGATGCCAGATTTTTGAGAGCTTCCACATTGGTGTTACATATGGACTCCTAAAATACACACACACAAAAGTGAAGCTCTGTGTTCAATATATAGGTTTGGGATCAAGCATTGTCTGCCTCAATAACGGCCAGTGTTGGGGGAGGTATATATTGAACCAAAGTGAAAATGTTGAGCATGAGGTAAACAAACTATCTACTGCTAATATCTAACTTCTTTCTCAAAGCGCAGACAGGGTAGCCATGTACTCATCAAGTGTGTATGTGCCTAGATCGTATCCTGAGCCAAAACAGATAGACGCCCTTCCGTGTGACGGACAACAATGTGTGTGATAAGTAAACTTGGACCCAACATTAGATTTTAGTGTCAAAATGTTTAAATGACTAATCCTTTTTTAATATTTATTTTCATTTTAGGTATATGGATATTTTGCCTATATGCATGTCTAGGCACCACATATGTAAACAGGGCTCGTGGAAGCCTGTATCTCCTGGAGCTGGAGATGGATGTGAGCCTCTGTGTGAGTTAAACCTGGGGCCTCTAGAAGGGTTTCCAGTCATCTTAACAGTGCACTGAGCCATCTCCCTGGCCCCAACTCATCCATCTTGTTCAAGTTCATAAGCACATCACTCATTGGAAATCAAGGTCAGACACCAGGCCGAAACATGGCATGCCAGCTCGTGGAGTAACGTCCTGGGGTCAGAATTTGGGAGCTGCTCACAGAGCTCAGACCTGACAGTAGAATTACTAGTAGCTGATGACTTGGGCATCGTTTAGAATGGAGGGTTATGCAGTTCTCCTTGTCATCTAACCCATGCAGGTACAACCTGGATCTGTTACACAAATGGGCTTCTGCGTTTGCGATGCTGGGATGTTCACACGCCGCATCTCAAACCATGAAACTGTTACCCTTTTGCTTATATCCCACTGTGCGCTGAGAGGAACTTCTTTCTTGTGGGAAACAACATATTTCCTAAAAAAAAAAAAAAAAAAATATTAAGAAACAACTTTCTTCTTATGCTTAGATACATGGCCCATGATAATTTCTTGATTTGAAATCAGCCATTTAAAAACATTCTCTTTGGTGGGAGAATCAGAAAGAGCCATTTCCAGGCTGGACCATTTTTAACCTTTAGGAAACATTAGGCCCTTTCCTTTCTTCCCATTAGGTGGGCACAAGGACCCCAGGCAGTGGCTCTCTGTTCCATGGCTTGTCAGATAGGGAAAGCCTATGAAATCCTCACACTTTATGCCCCTTACCTGCCTAGGCGAATTCTCCTCCGTGCGATAGCTCCCTGGTAACGTCGAAAATCATCCTTTAAAACAATGGTACAATCAGTCAGTTTCTAACATTTTGGCACTGTGACTTTTAAGTATCCTTCCCCTAGACTAACTGGGACTCTGTGTCTCTGTGACACTTCCTGGTGATGTCTGAGCCCCCAGGTGACTTTGACAGCTCTTGTCATTTCCTTTTCAAAGTGGAGAGTATTTTAATTTCTGCTACTAAAATCACACAGGTTTCATCTGGAGCTTTTAGAGGAGGTAAACACTAGCACTAAGTTGATTCCTGGATAAGAGGTTTCCCATGAATGGTGGTGCAGTATCCAGAACAGGGTGCCCCCCACACACACACACAACAGCAGACACAGGGAGGAGACACAGAAAGCCATATGCCTCACAGCAGCGTCTGGCTGGAGAGACAGGTGCCTGGGGCTTTCACCATCACAACAAATCACCAGAGAGACGTGGGGAGAAAAGAAAAGGGAAGGGCCCACTGGACTTAGGCATAGAAGAAAGCCAACCTCTTTGGAAAGCTGTGGAGATGGTTGCCAGTGGGAGGCTGCACGAAACTCTGAGCCCACGGGTCTGATCGCCGAAGCTTACACAGTGACAACTGACCTTTGAAATGGGTTGGATTCTGGGAAAGGTGATGAGGTCCTCCTGGTCATCAACAGCATTGTAAATGAGAAAAGCACTGTTGATGTGGCGGCCTCGGCCCTCGGCCCACTCCTGACAGTCAAAGGCCTCAACACGTACTCCGACTTCCACACTGCAAGGGGGATGCAGGGCCGTGGGCAAGGAGGACTGCAGCAAGGCTGGCCTCTCCTCCCACCGAGCAACAGGGCCCTGGTGCTTCTCCTCTGATGTCAGCAAGTCCATACAATTGGTAAAACTCCCTAGAGCCTGAGTGAGTTCCCACCCCACCCCCCACTGGGACATTGTGTGTACATACATCCATCGACATATTTAGTTAACGGGGAAGGTGAATTATAGTGTGCTCAAAACATGTTCTCTTCCTTAAAAATAATAGTTGGTTTAAAAGAATGAAGAGCTGAAGTTTGGTAGAAAACAGAGATACTCCTCATCTCCTTTTATTTTACATCAAAAGGAGGAGGGGGGGGAGGGGGAGGAGGAGAAGAAAAATACTATGTGAGACTTTTTCACTATGTACTGCGAATAATAAAAGTAGGATACAGTCTGGACTCACTGTCGTCAACAGCAGGCCCATGATGGATGCTGACAGGAAGAACTAATAACTACGTTAGGATGGCAGATACCAATTGGAAGCACCCTGGGCCAGCTGACCGTCCCAGCATCCTACGGGACAAAACAACTCCTTACAGTTCCCTGAGTGTGAAGAGGGTACGAACAGAACAAAAGATTAAGTGTGTGTGTGCAGACTGAGTGAAGTTTGAAAGTCATTTGAAAGTACTGTGACGTAACTCCTACACTCCCTTCCCCATCTGAAATGAGAGCACGGCTCACACATGACTCTGAAAGTGTGCACGCTGAGAACGCTTTACCTGTTCTGAAAGGTGTTGTTGACTATGGCATTGAAGACAAGGCGGTCTCCAACTGTAGAGGGACCCCGGAATTTAAACATATCCACGGACTTCAGAAAGGGATGCCCATGACACAGGCGGCTGAGGGAACAAGGGGAGGGGGAAGAGGCAGTGACCATCTTCCATAGAGCTCTCACAAACAACTGATTTGCTTCCCCAGACAAGCAAGCAACCTGTTCTTTAAGTAAACAATCCTCTGACATGTGGATCTGCACACAACCTCAGACATTTAGCACAACAAACTGGGTATTTGATGAATATGGCTCCTTGACACTGTTCTTGTGCTCAGTGGAATTAATACTTTTTGTTGTCACTGAGTGTCACATTCATCCTGACACTTCCTGATGAAAGTCTAGGACACTGTGACTTGTGGATCGGGGTAAGGCACGAGCGATGGCAACCGGTGGCCAATACTGATCACATTTGCTCCTCAGCTCCCCTGTTCAGTGAATTTATCCACAGATCAGAAAGCAAATCTTTCCTTCATAGAAAAAATTGCCTGGGTTGGTGCATGAAGTGAGAAAGGCTACAAAATGTATGTTTCACAGGCTTTGTACAATTTTAAAAAGGACATCCACTTCAGACCACGTCTCCCGGGCCCCAGCCCCACGCCGGGGCCACCGCTGAGAACCTTGCAGAAACGGTGGCGACTGTCTCCATCCACGCCATGATCTGCCCGCCAAACGTGTTTCCGTGATGGTTTGCATGGGGTGGGAGGACAAGCTCAATGCTCTGGACAGAGGTGTCCACAGTGGTGGCCGTTCCTTCTTCTTCATTACAAACAGGATCTGTGGGTGACCATAGAGACAGTGGTGTCAGCCACGGGGCCTTGCCTGGACTTCCCCTTCACTGCAGCAAACACAACTCTGGCACTTCAGAAAAGTGGCATTGTCCTTAAAACCTTACGTCAAGGATGTGAGTGGGTTCTGTAGAGTGGCCTACCTCTGAAAAAGCATCTACTTCCGGCGTTCTGGGTTGAGCTAACAGACCAGGAGGGCCCTTTAAGAGACAGGTCTATTAACCCCCCCAGAATTTTCATTAAAGTAATGGTTCCATTTAAACCGGGCTCCCCGTGGTGGAGAAGGACGTGGGAGGGCTCAGAAGGGTAGACATCTTGATGATGGCATGTCATTATTCTGTTGCTAATGATAGTTTTACTGTTGTATGCCTACGCCCAAACTCAAGTTGCATGCTCTAAATATGAACCATCTATCGTGTGTCAATTAAACTTCAGTAAAGTCACTAAAATGAAGTCTGAAATCTGAGGGGCCACTGACAGAATGCTGCTGTGGAGGAGAAAGGTCTCTGCACCCCAGGGGCCATGCCAGGTTAGCAGAGCTCAGCAGGCAGTGCGCTCATATGAACCCAGCTGTTGTTAACCGGAAGTGAGCCGTTCCGGGAGCATTTCTTCTAGTTGATCAGAGCTCCACTTCATAAGGGCATTTTTAGGTCATAACTAATTGATGATCTGTTTCTTTTATGTTTTCCTTCCTTCGATTGATCATTTCCATCCTTTGCTTAAAATGTGGCAACAGCGCGCTTGCCCTAGGTGACCGCTCAGATCCTTCCTGTGACCTACAAGGTTTCTGTCCTGGTCCGGCCTATGTGACCATCAACCTCCCGAGCCAGGTCTCCTCCCTCTTTGATGTGCACACTGGCCTTTTGTCAGTTACTTTGAAGAACAGTCTTCGAAGCCAGGGCATTTCCACACGGCCATTCTGTTGGACGCACCCCACCCCTACCTTTTCTTAGGCCTTCTTCCACTTGACTTTTATTCCGTCCTGGATCACATCAGTGATCTCAGAGGCGCCTTCTTTCTAGGAAAACTCATGGTAACTAGGGCTGGGAGACAGCTCGTTCAGTGCAGCGCACAAACTCCAGAGCCTGAGTTGGTCACCTAGAACCCGTATATCAAGGCCAGGTGCTGTGGTGTAACCTTAGAGGATTAGGGAGGAGGAGAGAGCAAAGTCCCTGGGGCTTGCTACCCAGCTAGTCCGGATGAATCTGGAATCGGTGAGTTTCTGGTTCAGTAAGAGACTTGTCACAAAAAAAAAAACCTAAGGTGGCAAGTCATTGAGAAAATACTATTGACCTGCTTCCACACACATGAGCACACATATTCACACACACTTGAATAACATGTACACACACAAATAAAACTATATTTATATGAATATGTCCACTCGTGTATGTGTGTGTGTGTGTGTGTATGTATGTATGTGTGCACGCGCACGCGTGTGCACTGATTACCAGGCTCATTTTTGCAATACCAGCACTAACAAAGATTTGTTGACTGAATAGGAGATCTTGACTTTGCTGAGTCATTCCACACTGTGGTCCCTACTCTTAGTAGGACTACTTCAAGGAAATGCTGCGTCACACAAGAAACCCCTGCTGCTTACAGTGGGTCTCATTCCTCTCTACTGCTTGAACAATATTATCAACGCGCAAGTTCTCCATTTTAGTGGGTGTGAAATAGTATATCATGTTGGTTATAATTTGCATTTCATTGAGTACTAATGAGGTCCAACATCTTTTCATATGTACATTAAATATCCCTGCTGTCTCTTAATTAAATATCTATATCATTTGCTTCTATCCCACCTCTGGAAGTTCAATTAGCGAATGTTAGATGCTCAACACACACTCACATACAAACACACACACACATGCCATTTATATATCTTATATGTCACATGTGTAGAAGGGTTTCTTTATTTTGAGATGGAGTCTTAGCCATGTAGCCTAGGATGTTCTTAAACTCCTAACATGGCTTTAGTCTATTCTATGTCTTACCTATTTCACAGCCTCCAACTAGTAGTGATTCTCCTGCCTCAGCTTTCCAAATGCTGGTGTTAGAGGCATGACCCACCATGACCAGTTACATATACATGTTGATAGTCTCCTTGCTTCTTTGTCAAGCTTTCTAGATCATTTCTTTGTTCTTGAATTTCACATTTGATTCTCTCTCCTTTCTCATCTAATTAAGTATATAATGCCGCTGTGCATTGACTCCAAGGCCTCACAGCTGACAGGCAAGCACTCGGGTACAGGCTGCGTCCCAAGCCCTCTTACTCATTAAGTTACGGTGGCCTTGTCGCATCATCTTCTTTTAAGAATGGTCTTAATGGACCCCCTTCACACTTTGTGGATCTGGTGTCACTTCTAGATCTTAGGGTCTTACAGATTTCAGTCTCTTGTGATATTTTTTAGAAGCCCTATTGCCTGGAAATTATATGTGGAACTCCCTGAAGGTGGATTAAAGTCTCTTCTCCACAGTGGATTTTTATGTGCTGTTACTGATTGCTGCAAGGCGAGAATACACTAAAGTTCATGTGATCTGCTTCAACCCAGGCAGCTCATGGATGTCCAGCACCAAGTCTGCAAGAAGAGAATCTTGAGACTCAATCATTCTCAAAGGGAACGATTCCCCCTCAGCACCCCCCCCCCCGCTACTGTTAAGACAGAGAGGCACCCACCAGGGGTCCCTGAAGGAATGGGGACTGTACATGGACTCAGGGAGGTTGCTGGGGGATTACAGCCTCCCATGATTTCCAGGTTTACCCTTCCACCTAAGACAAGTACCTGGGTATTCCTACAGTCTGTGGCTTTGGGTACCCGCAGGTCCCAGAGTTAATGACAGGGTTAGGACAGCCTCTCTCTGCTTTTTTGGTATTCTCAAGATGCTGCTGATGTCACTGCTTTCACTTCCTTTATGTCTGCTGAGATAGACTTGCAAACAAACTGTAGACTTTCCCCAAATATCAAGTCTACTACATTGCTATAAACAAAACTGGTTTGTTTTCTGGGTAATTTTTTTTTTAAGACATGCAAAATCTTAACTTCTTCTGACTTCTATTATTTTCAGGTTTCAAAGTATTTTTCTGAACTGGATCTTGTCACGCTGTACAGACCGGCTCAGAGCTCCTGAGTGGAAGCGGTCATTTGGCATCAGCCTTGGGAGTATCTGGGATTCAGGTGCATGTCGCTGTTCCCTGCTCTCTTATTGCAAAATTGATTTTATTAGATGAGATTCTAAAAACAGGATGAGTTACTGCTGATTGAGATATTTTCAGTCTAATATTCCTTGTCTAAATGGTATCTTTTTATCTAGAAGAAACCATTAACTCTGTTTACTTAAAAATGTCTATAAGTTATATTATAAATGATAAAACTCTGTGCCTAACTATTTAACTGTTGCATTATCAGAGCATGTACATGGCTATACACAGCAGCTGAGAGGAAGACTTACTCTTTAACCGTATGACTTCTCATGCTTTGTAAATTCCTTACCCTGCAATGCATTATTGATTTTTAAATGACTATAAAATAATTACAAAATAAAAAATTAATAGGGGTCTTAAAAATCTGAGAAATGTTCTTTAAAAACAGAATTAGGCAGTTTCTTCTTTTCTGAGGAGTAATGAAAGAAAAAAAATCACTCACTTCCTGTAAAGACAACTGGGGAATCACTCTTTGCTCAGGTTAAACACATACAGACATCAGCTATGCTGTGTATGCAGAAATACAGGGAGGCTCAGTATCTTTTGTGTGGAAGTGTGTCTTGTTGTAGATAAATGCCAATCAATGGGGGGAAAACCAGAGCATTCCCAGGTCCAGAGAACAACTCAGGTTCACAGAGCTGACTAGAGCTGTCTAGTTAAACACACCTTATTCTGCAAGCCAAGTGACTGAGTTCAGTGGCTGCCCGTTGAATGCTTTTAATATATTCTTTCATCATCTTGCTTGGCCAATTTCACATTTGTTCTGTATTTTTTTTTAGATCAGGAACTTTGACCTAAATTCAGGTCACTCTTTTCTAGCCTTTGTTTTCCTTCTGCACATCCAGAGGGATCAACCGGGCAATGCTCTGAAGATCTGATTTTGTACTGAGAAATTGCAATTAAAATGGCCCAAACCTTAATTCTCCCCGACTCCCAGTGATCCAGGGATACAACAACATATTCCAATCCTCCTTTTACAAAACCGAATCTCATCTTTCCACTTTCCTTATGAAAATACAGAGGCTGAGATCACCTTGGCCAATGCTCTGACCATGTTCATTTCCTTCCTTCACACAAGGGTGAGGAGCGCTTAATCAGTCTGACGTTATATATAGATACCGTAGTTCAGCAAGGACAATCTGCCTACCTTCTTTTAGAATATGTTTTCTAATCTAAAACAGCCTCTCTGAGACCTAAGGCTGGAAGTAGACAGGCCACATGCCCTATCACACCCGGAAATGTGAGAGCCCATTGTTCCTTCTTTAAGAAAAATTGCTTTTAAGGGCTGTTGTATCATTGGTGACATGGGAGTTAGTAATATTTCCAAAGTGAAGACCAAGTTGATATGACAGAGTTAGGTTAAAAGTTGCTTCATTGAGAAGAATATAGGATAATCTCTGTTCAGATAGATTAAGTTAAATTAATGAGAAACACTTGAAAAATTATCTCTGATTCTAAACCGAAGCAAGCACTAAAGGGCAGTAAGACCTTTAGTCTTTTTACCTAACTCAGCTTCCTTCTTGCGGCTCCTCCCTCAGTCTCTTTCCTACCCCTTCAGCGGTCCTCCACTGGGCCACAGAATCTGGATCCTGTGCTTCTTCCATCACTGTCTACATTGTTTTCAAATGATTCGTGTGCCTGCAACTAGAGTATGAATTTTTCATGTGCAAAGGTCTTGCATCATTTTTGCTTTCTTATGGGCAAGCGTGTTCCTAGCAGGTGGCAGACATGTAATACATCTGTCCTAGATGGAAATAAGAGGTTGATGTGTTCTTCGTTCATTGCTGCTGAGAGTGAAGGAGCCAGACCTTCACAGGACAGCCTGTTAGCTCGTTCACAGTCACATTCAGCCTCTCCAGCAAGCACTGCATCACGCCGCCAGCCCCCTGCTCAGCCCAGAGCTGCCTTTCCCCTCATGAGCTCCAGAGTGCTCATAAGTCAAAAGGCTGGACAATTAGCCTCGAGACAAGGATGTGATGGCTGGAGAGGGTGAAGCAAGTTCTTTCAAGATTCTGGATACACATAGACTTTAGGACTTTCCTCTGAAATTTCCAAAGATTCTGGTGACTCTTCTGTGACTTTATTCCTACATTTCCCTTAAAATTCGGCTGGTATAACTGCCCAAAAACAGAGGCATTTTAAAAAAAGCAATGGCTATGTGGCAAGGAAGGCAGGTAAAGGCAGGGTAACTGCGCAGACTCATTGAGAGCCCTAGTAAGTACCGGAATTTTCCTGAGGCAGAAGCGAGGGCCTTTGCCATCTGGAGTTTTTGTGGTGAGGAGACAAGGTGCATTTGGGTTGATTGCCTTTTACGGTTTTGGTTTTTTTATTAATAGTTGTCTGGTCTGCCTTAGGGATATTCTCATGGTTCAGATATTTCAGTCCTTAGGAAAAATGCATTTTAAACATACCTTGGAACTGAGACCATCTTTGTAAAGAAAGAGACTTTTCTTAGCACTGTAATTTAATGATAAAGCCTCTGCTTCCAAAAGTATAACTGATAGTGGCTATCACTCTGCATGAAGTCAGCAAATCATACCAGCATTCAGGAATCGTCAAAAGCAACATCAACATCAACACTCTTCCTTAAAGCCAATTTCTACTTCACATCAACCATTCTGATCAGCCTGGAATCACAATGAAGTTTACTGTCCTGGAGAACAATGCCCATTGACCTGAGGGCCATGAAGACTGAACTAGATTCATCTTCTCTCTTACCCAGTGGTTTGGTGTAGTTGTCCCGTGATCCTGGTAATGCCTCCTGGTCAGCATGAGGCCTCCAGACTTCTGACAGTCTACCTTCTCTTCTTTGTCTTCTTTCTTCTTCCCATTCTAGCCTGGCCTATTACCATCCTTTGCCACCCTTTCTCTTTTTCTGTGCCCTCCTTTGGAGTCAGTGGAGTTGGAACTTCTGTGAGCCTCTCTAGTTCCCAGGAATGGCTCACTCCATCTCCTGTCTTGCATATGTGCTCTAGGAAAGCCCCCTTCCTGCACCATGGCCATAGAAAGTTCCAGAGGGTAGACCTACTCACGGATGAGCCTGCTGCTTTCCTTCATAATGTTGCTAAAGGTGTTCTCATGCTGTAATCGGACTTTCCTCCTCTCCGAAGCCAGACTGTGCTCGACTTGCTCTTGCTCCGTTTGAAGCAGAACAGGTTTTAAGTGAACCTAGAGGGAGAAAGTTTATCTTTAGTTTCGTCATTCACTACCTCCTTAAACTACGGATGCCCAATGTGGAATTTTCAGAAGCAGACGCCATACCATATGGTTTTTGACTCAAGTAAATGAAGTGCTTATCGACGATTCCATGAAACATTCTGGTGAAAACTTTTTTTCAAATGTTTTCAATTAAAAGGCCAAAATGGGCTTTGTTCTTTCTCATTTGAAAGCTGCACTTGTTTATTTTTCTCATTTTATAATTTTTTCAGTGGAATTACAGAATACAAAATTCTATAAAATATGAAATCAACAAATGAGGTGTGAGATTATAATGTCACTGAAATCTTATTATAATTTTTCCTGTCTTATGCAAAATTAAGACATAAAGGGGAGGTAGTAAAGGCATTCTAGAGAAAACTATCTTGTACCAAGAGATATTCCCAATATGGAGATTCCATCAAACAGTGTCTAATAGGCAAACAAAGAATCAATATGTTATCATAACACTTCAGCTGCCCTCCAGAAACCCTGAATGCAACAGAGTCCAGGCTCCAGCTCCGCCAGAGATGCTCACGTGCTGACTCTATGTGGAAAGATCTTGGCAGCTCCAGGATACCTCCAGTCTGAACTTGACCTTTCACCCAGATAAGGGTGAAAAATCTAGTGACTCTTAATGTGCTGTTTAAAGTCCAAAGCTCCTTGGTTGTTGGAATGTATAGATTGACAGTGACCCTGCCTGAGTTGCCTATCTCAGTTATCAGGAATTTGTACAATGACAGTGGCACTGTGTTGTCAGTTGGTTGCTTGGTCAACAGAATATATTAGGTGGCCTGGGAAATTTATACCTAGGCTCTCCTGAAATGAAGACCCTTGCATCCATCATGATAAGTCCTCGTCCACCATGTACATTATGTGTGCCTGGAAATGAACTTGAGAGCAAGTGCTACCTGGAAGGTGAAGCCCTTTGAAGGAGGCTGGGCCATCCTTTTCCCTCATTTCCTTCCATACGGTTCAATCTTGTGAGTCCTTGTAATTACTTGGCCTGTTTGTTGAATCAAATCTTGTTAATCATTGCCAGTTTTATCCTGAAATGAACTCATTTTGAAAAGAGCTCTTGCTGTTTCTTGTGGTGCAGACCGAACTACAGCCTTTCACATCTCTCTACACAATCTGCTACCGAAGGAGAAAGTACCAACTGGAAAACTAGTTGATCTGGGAAAGGTGCTTTAGAGTTTACATTGACTGAAGTAGCCGGGTTCAGTAGCACCATTGTCTCTGTAGAGAAGGGACTGAGATGTCCCAGCATCCCAGCATGAGCGTATTCCAATTGTTCCTAAATCCAAAATGAGAGGTTTGAGGCTGAAGGGGGAAAGATGGCCTCTTCTTCCAGGTAAAGCAGTGAATGGTGATATATCCATCCATTTGCTGTCCAGTATGGGAACTCTGTACCCAGTTAACACCCTTATTCTGAAAGGCTTGAAGATTTTGAGCTATTCAAGGAGAAACTAAAGCAAGACCACTTTTACTGCTTAGATTTTCATGAACACAGGGTCTCTGTAATGCTTTGTCAACTCTTAATAGGTCTAATTTATGGCCCAGAAAGGTGCACATTTTAGATAATGTAAATAGTAGGTGTGCTTTTCAGTTTGGAAAGTAACATCCTTGAGCAACGGGAATTTGCAGGCAGCACATTTAATATGAGGCATCTGGTACAGACAGTACTCCAGGGGACAAACTTCTGTGGGGTCACCTGCCAGCTAGGGATGGCGGTGCTCTAGCCCAGCTGTACCGTCAGCATAGGTTTGGAGCAGTTGCAGAATGCTCAGTGACCAGCTTTGCTGGCTGCAATGGAAGCCTGGCTTTGTCCCAGCTGCGTTGGCATAGGAGACAGTCTGAGGAAGCGCTCAGACATGAGGGAGGTGTGAGCAGTAGACCTGGCCAGTGGAAAGGGATTAGGAGAAGCCACTTTGTCTACTCTTTGACGATTCTTAAATGAAATACTTACATAATAATTTGAATTATTACATTTTTCAAATGTGTTGATTTCCCCTAAATAGAAGCAATAAAAAGAAACTGTGGCATCCTAAATTGTGGTAGATCTGGGCTCTGGCTGGCAGGGAGCTGGGCAGTGTAAGAGAACACAGTATTTCTTTGAAGAGTGTTTTCAGCCCCGATGTCCTAAAGTTTATTTTTAAACTTCACTAACTCAGCAAATTTGATACTTTCTTGAAGATCTACAAAAATGACTGGACCATGACTTTCAACTTCTTGCTGGATTTTTCCTGCTTTAAAAAAAAAAAAGAGTAGTTCAACTTAATTTTAAACTCCATAACCCAAAAAAGAACTAACCCAGTAAGCAATATTTTCGAGAAGTCGACATGACTTCCAGATGATTTAAAACACTGTTTTTCCTCTTTCCTAAATTTGGTCTTTTTTTTTTTCTTTAAGATATTCCTCTCAAAAGATGCTCTTGTTCAGTTCTATGATGTCAACACAGAATAATGCCAATAAATATCAATGAGTAAAAAATCTTGAGCAAGTGAGTCTTGCAGTAAGAAAAAAGTAATTCTGAAGCAATTGTTCTTCTGTCCTTGGCATACAAGAAAGGTGTCTGTTCACACGGAAAATGTACCTTTTGGTTGCCAACTGGTTTAGCTACAAATGTAGAGAAAGCCACGCAGAGGAGTTTCTGGACGCCAGTGAACTTGTCCTGGACTATGACCTTGATGCTGATCTGCAGGGAAGGAAAACAAGCCGTCAGTCATCCCGACAGTAGAGTCATCCGCACCACACACGTCTCCAAGCCTGTCTTTCAGTTTTTAAATGACATAAGCATTTTAATTTATCTTTGTGACACTACTATCTCAGTGACAATCACTATGACAAATGAAACTCTTCTGACGTTAGGAATACACACAATTACCAAGAAAAATGTGTGGGATCTAGCTATTTAGAGTATGTTATATAAACCAATTACCCAGAGAAAATATTTATTAACTTTTAAGTTAATTTTCTTCCAGATAGACATAGGTTATTCTACTTATACACAATGTAATATTACACACACACACATGTAATATTGCATTGTGTTTTTAATGTGTATATGAGATGCACATCAATGTTTACATACATTATAAATTTATCATGTTGCATTTGAAGTTCTACATCCTAATTCTTAACAAAAGTTTGTCTTGCTGCAATAAGCATTTTAAAATCATATTACTGATGAATCCCTTCTCAAGAACAAGACAGCTTCCAGAGAGAGAGAGAGAGAGAGAGAGAGAGAGAGAGAGAGAGAGAGAGAGGAACTGCTGTTGTTTTTAATCTTCAGTCAGTAGGTTTTATACCCCACGATAATGGGCACAGAATTGCCATGTTAGCTGCAGCTTGGTTTCCTCCGTTTGTCTTCTTCCAGGGCAGTCAGCAAGTGACCGAAGCATTTTGTGAGGACACTGCCGTGGTGGTTCTCTCTCTCTGTGAAGAGCCCTGAAGCTGACTCTGCAGACTTGCACTCCACAGGAAAAGTCTCAGATTTGGTATAATAAACACTCTCCTCATATCTCAGCCAGATAAGCAACACTATCTTCTGAGAATAATGGGCAAGCCGGGGCATCTCGGTTCAGCACTGAAGTAATGGATGGTAAAGTGCATGCATTTCCCCATCCTTTCCAGGAACACCGGGTACAAAAAGAATCAATAACCCATGACTCACTTTAGGTCACTTAATTTAAAACAGAGATTAGTATATGCATGGCAAATCTTACATTACCTGGATAATAATGAACCAAATATAAACCAATTATTCCTCACTTCTATAAATAGCCCTTACCCACATAGGTTTTTCATGTTAGGGAAACAGACAAGGAAGAATAAAATAAAAGTTCAAACAAGAAAAGCATAGCTACAACTCTGGAGCGGTAAAGTTCAGACACTACCAGCTACCAGGACAGTGGCCTGAGGTGTGTGTGATGGACAAGTGCCCAGAGACAGAGCATGGGGAACTCACTGTGTTAGGGAAGAATGGGTAAGACTGGATTACACTCCATGAAAGGAAGAAGAAAACTAGATAAGAAGGAATGGGACATAATATTGCCTTCTCATGCTGAAGATAATTCCCAGATGACTGTACCAGAAGGGAAACCCAATTCTGCTGAGTTGAAGAAGCAGAATTAAACAGATCAAGGGATCTGAAATTTGTCGGGCAGAGTACCAGAAAAGAGATACCTACATAAAGAGAGAATTCTGAAGAATGCATATAGTCTTCTTGAGTTGGGTTGATATCAGTGTGAGCATGCATAGCATGACTCTCACAAAACTAGGCCAGAATAACTTCTGAGGAACCCACATCACATTAGGGAGTGGGGGGTGTGTGTGAATATTTTCAGCTCTCCCACACTGCCAGGAATCTTCTGAGTTTTCTCTAGGCAAACCTCACCAAACATTAGACATGCAGAGAGCCCACAGAAGACTTGGACTTACAAGAGGCCTTTTATTGACTAGTTCTCATTGTAAGGAGATGGAGACAGAGTTTCAGTAATAATATTGCAAGAAGTAAGAAATAGAATCTGTAGTTTTCAAAACACAACAAGAACGCCCTTCCATCTTACATGGTAACTTTGCATGTGTTACTGAGCTTGAGAGACATGGCTGAGTGGGAGCACAGCTCCTTAGTATTCAATTGTGCAGCTGACTACAGATTTAAGGGCTTTCTAAAACTCAGGATCCATATCAGGTGGAAGTTTTGCTCTGAGCATTGAGCAGTTCTCTGTAAGCAACAAAGACCTGTGCCCTAACAGGCAGACCTAAGGAAGGGTGCCACTCACCTCCATGCTCGTGCTGAACGCCCTAGTCACTTTTGCTCTGATGGTAATAATTTGTCCAATTCTGTTTTCAAAAAGAAAGAAAGGTCTCAGTGATCCTAGTACATCTCATTTTAGACTTAGAGATTTAGTAGACATATTCGGCATAAAGCAATTCTACCCTAACCTGCTGATAATATGCATGTATCAAAATTTCAGTTAAGGCTAATAGCAAAGGTAGACCTTCAAGAAGGATGTTAACCATTCAAATCATGCTAATAAGGTTAACAGACTTTCTCTATTTAATCAGAAAGAGCTCTTGTACAAGGTGATCCTACCCGGAATAGATACTTTTTGTGAATAGCTGCTGTCCCCTATTAGGAAATTCAGACAAGCACATGGGTGGACCTGTACCACTGATGTTTACTTTAAAACCTTAGGTAATAAACAAACAGACCAGCAAACATACAGAAACAAACCAGGCCATCGGTCAGCCTTCTAGGTAGACGTGGGTCCTCAGAGCTGCTCCTCAGCCCACCAGCTCCCACTGCTACTGTAAATCTGAAAACATTGAGGTCAAGTCTTTTGGTCACTCATCCCTTCATCATAGTGGAAGTGAAAGCTGCCCAGTGTAAGCTTCTTCGCCGGCCTCGTCCCACCTGACTCCATCTGAACCACTTTGTCACAGGTCTCTCTGTACTTTTATATTGGTGTGCTCAACCCAGCCCATCGCCTTCTCTCCTTCCAGCCTGTGATGTCAGCTCTTACCTCTCTCAGCCTTCAGCCTCTCTGCTTTCCTGATTTTGTCTTTCAGGCAATGAAAATATTTTAAGGTTTCTTTCTCCTTGTAGAATCTTTTCCTCTCATTACCGTTTATCTGCATACTTGACTTTCCTGGAAGAATCATGGGTCTTTCTACCTGTACTGCTCACTGAGTTTCCACTGAGTTTTGACTAATGGTGGCACTGAACTAAGTGTAGTGAATGAGTCAGGGCTGCTGAGCTGGAGGAGGGAAGATTTTCTCTGAGGCTCAGGTACAGAAACACACCAAGTCCAAAGGCATAGAAAAAAACAACTGAAAATGCATTGGCAACAAAGACCTTTGTCATTAAATAAAGAACTGCTCCTCGGTGTGGCCACACCAGTGACAAAATGAATGCTTTATAATGCTGAGCATTCACCAGGCGGCGAGCCAAATGCTCTGAATCATAGCAATAACCCTGTATGGCCAACATGATGGCTCCCATTTCACTCTCAACAGGAACTGGGCTTAAATGGTGACGTAGTCAGCGACTGGCTGGGCCACGATTCAAACACCGCTCTTATCTGAGATTAAAGCCCTGGAAATATGGTCCTACTTGGGCTCCTAGAAAGGACAGCAATTAATTCTACTTTAACCACAGCAGAGAGACTTGGTTAGCTACATTAAGAGCAGTCTGTGAGGTAAATCAGTTGGTTTTCCTGGAAGAGTAACCATATCTACTCAGTGCCTTTGTGCACATATGGGGCCTGTATACTTCATCTCTCATACTCTGTAACAATCCAGGCAGAAAAACTAGAAGAAAGGAATTTTCATATGTACATAGATATATATCTTTAAACAAGCAATTCTTGTGTTGAAAATCTGAACTAATCAGTATTGCAGTATACTTTTCGTAATCTTTAGATGAACTTACATAATTTAGGAAGGTATAAAGGCCATGCAAAAAACCTTCACAGACTGGACTTAGGTAACAAATGAACTGGCCTATGCATTTGCATTTTGACTAAGCAGTTCTGTTTTTAGGCATCTATTCCCAACACTAGCAAAAATATAAACACGCACCACATAAATTCATATATTGAAGTATTATCTGTAATAGCAAAGCAATTCAGCCCTTATTGATGAGGACCAATTGAATAGGAATCTATACAACGAATACCAAAGTGCCCATTAAAGTGATGAACAGCTGTGTGCACTGCTCTAGGGTGGTTTTATGGACTGACTCTTGTATGGAAAAGGTGGAGAAAGTGACATAATATATTGGAATTTATTTGTTAAAAATATGAATAAATGCTCACTCATATTTTAATGTAAAGGGGTAATTATCAGATTTAAAGGTAATTATCAGACTTAAGAGAGAAGAAGAAACCTCGGAAGCAATGAGATGGAAACTAAATTTACCAGCGTGAAATGTATTTTCCACATTTGAGCCTACTGCTTGTAAATGTTTTAGATGAGAAACCAGATACAACACTACAACGCAGTGTCAAAGACAGAAAGTAATTGGACTTGGTAGTTAATCTGGGAGAGAGCTCTTTTGAGTAACTTCCAGTGCAGTGATTGTGGTTATGTTGTTTTTAAAAGGAACCTTGGTACTGGTGAGTATCTATGGAATTATTTACAAATCATGACTAGAATTAGCTTCGGAATAATTCACATATGGGAAAGGCCACAGAAGGTGTATATGTGAGCTGATTGTTCTTACAGGTCAGAGGTGAGTCCTTGGGATGCACCATACTGTTCTTTCTTGTTTTATTGTCTGACTGGACTTGCTCTTCCATGCGAGCTGCTAAAGCAATTGATATGGCTAAAGAAGCTCCGTTAGGCAGCCATCTTGGTACCCACCAGCCATTTGGCTCTGACTCCTCTCCATTGGCAGATGAGTTCCCAGTAACCTTGACTCCCCACCCAAATCTGTAGAGTCGCGACTATCCACACGCTATGATAGGACTGATCTTTTTCCTTCTATAACTTGCTTATGCAAATACCCAGAGATTGTTTTGAGTTGCCTCAGTCACTTAACTTGGCAGAACAGAACAGTTTCTGCTGGCTTGCATAGACATTGAAGTTCTTCATGTGGTTTTCCCCTTTAAAAGTCCTTCCACAGCCCTCTCCTTCGCAACAATCTCAGTTTTGGATCAGAGATTGCTCATCTTGCTAGCAGATGCCAATGTTTTCGGAGTTCCTGTAGATGTCTGGATTTTATAATTTTCTGTTTAATGGCCTCTAGATTACAGATACTTAAATTATCCTATAATTTAATGATATCATAAGATGAAGAATACTTATTAAGATTTTCAGGTTATCAGCCTCCATATGCAGACACGTACAAACTGGCTATAAAATAAAATAAAATCTGTCTAAAACTTTTCAATAATAACTCTAGATTTGCTTGCTTAAAATAACCTGGACCTGTTAAAGTTAATATTCCTTCTACATAAGGTGACAACCAAGGTTATTGGACCTTCACCTAAGAATCAAGTCACTCCTTATGGCTGGTTGTGTGAAATTAGGCCCTAACTGTGTGCCGTCTCAAGGTTTTCTGGAGAAACTAGGGTATCCAGGCGAGAAAGTGAGGCTAAGGATGAGGTCCACCCACGCAGCAAGGGAAAGGCTGTTACAGAGCCCAGGTGAAGGCTCCAGATATTGTCTAACATCCATTTAGGAAAAATTTCTTGCAACAGATGGTAAATTTATTTATTACTCTCATGTCTCCTGTTATTTCAATTTTTTAAAAAAGGATTTATATAACAATTAGGATGGCTAAATGTAATTACAGACATCTCACTCTTTGGCGTCTTCCCCCCCTTGCTTGGTTCTTGTTCCCTCATCCTAAGGGGGTGTTAGATAATACCCGGGGATATTCAAGACTCTTGCTAAAATAGAAACGTTCTTCCTCTCAGGATCTGTAAGGCCATTGCAAGAGGATGCAGGCAGAACTCTTGAAAATCCCAAGCCCACCAAAAAATTAGCTTAAAACTTGTAACAAAAGGTTAATAATTAAAAACCTATACATAGGTAATTGCAATTTGCTATTACATGCTTATATCAACCCTGGTTATTCCTTTTTAGACTAAGGAGACAACAGCAGGTCCCCAAGATATTTTGCATTAGACTAGATTTTTATATGATGATTTTTGCCCTGAAATTTTTAAATAAAAAACACCATATGTTTAATGAACAAAATATATTTGATAAATAAATCTTATAAATTTCTAAGGTTTACTCAAATTAACAATAATTAAATTGAAGATTTTTGTCTAGCCTCTCTGTCCTTGATAACTTTATTAAGCTTTAACTATTTGGATAAACTAAATTATACAAGAAATTACAATATTCTTTAATGCTATACTATAAAAGAATCAAAAAATAAAATAAAATAAGTTTCTAATCTCTCTATGGGCTATATTTATGGTTTTATAAAATTCCCAGTCTCTCCATGGGCTATATTTATGATTTAATGTTTTATTTTGATATTAAGACAGCTCCAATTCAAAAATTATAATTTTTAAGGCTAAAACTTCACAAGGATAAAACTGTAAAATCCTGATTTTATTAAAGCTGCTAACTTCTTATAAACTATTAAAGATAATTAGGACATACAACTTAATGTTCAGTCATCTTATAAATGATTAAATTCTTTAATGTGCTCAAAACTATGCTTGTAATCATGCTAAGTACAAATGTAATTCATTTTCAGGGACAAACGTTATTTAGCTTTCTGTATATGTTTCAAGGTTAAGGCTAAAGCAGGTAACTAAAAACAAACAAAGTTTGTATAGTTCATACATACTTAATAGATATGGTCTTCACATTTGTCAGAGATCTGGTGAATATGGCATTCAAAGTGTTTAATGAAAAAAAACTTACTGTGAAAGACCCCCAAATCTTAGTGGTGATCCCAAGATCTCCAAAGAAGATGATGGGGCACAAGGTCACAAGCAACTCTACCTGGATTGTGATAACTCTAACCACTGGGCAAAACTGCCCCAATGCCTCATCTCACGTGCCTCTAGGACCTGGCCCAAACTGTGGACAATTGGAGAGTACATTGCCCCACTTTGTGTAGACAAAGTAATATCAGTTCCCCAAGTCCTAGCTCCTCAGGAAAGCCTTTCAGCTCTTCTGGGGCCGGGGACAGGAGACTGATGCTACTCTTCTCCCAACAAAGCCATTGACACCACAGGAGCCTGGTGGGTGACCCTCTAGGTAATGGGCGCATCTCTGTAGTTTTAACTGATATGCAGGCCACTTGGATTATACTTCGTGTTATGATTTATCCTTCTCAGGTCTCGGATGACATCGTTGGCTAGGCAAGCTGTAGCTTTGTCAGTCAAGCAGTCACAGGCAACCAGCTCCTTCCCCCAAGGCTGCAGACACCTTGTTCATTCATTTCATATGTAAAAAAAACAGACCTTGTTTTTTCCAGTGCTACTAGGTCTCCTACTGGGAAAGGCAGACAGGTCTGCCTTGCTACCAAGCTTCTTATTAAAGGGTAAACAGTTTCAGAAGTAACTCTTTACTGTTCCTTTAGTTAAAAGAACAAGCACGCTCACATACAAAATGTTCCTTATAAATTAAGTTATTTACACACGTGATAAGTATTTGCACCCCAGCAGCAGAGATCCTTATTATCATCTATCAGGTAGGAAAAGGCCCTTAAGGATGAGACAATAGGAAGCCTGCAGAGCCTCACACTACAATGCATTAGATAGTGAGAGTTACCTAAGAAAACGGAGACCAAATTGTACTTAGAACAGTGAGGATTTTTTTTTTTTTTTAATTTTTTACTGCTTCTTGCTTTTTAAGACAACATGGTCATTGACTCCAAATGAATAAAGTGCAATAAACATGAACTGCAAATGATCCAGTAAATCCACAGGAAGGGAAGAGAACACCACCACTTACCTAGCTGTGTCCTCAAACAGAATGTCATCCATTGAGGCAGTGACACAGGAAATCCCAGCATGCTTTTCAGCTTAAAAACAAACAAATAAACAAAGAAAGCCAGATCAAAGTATGCCATGTTAGGAGCTCTGATTAAAAGGTTTAGCAAAAGGAAAAAGAAATACGTTGAAGTAGATTGGCTTTGGTCACTCATCCCCTCTCATTACAGCAGCACACTGTCTACACAGTCAGGATGGTCTCTATTTACAAGCAGGCCTTGACTCTGTAGGTTGTTTCTATTGTGTGATGGTTACTGTACTTTCTCCAGAATCCTAACTTGAGAATCTCTAATTTGAATTTTAAAACCAATGCTCAGGAAATCTAGCAACTATAAGCAACAATTTTGCAAGTTTTTGATGACTCTAAATATTTTATATTATTATCAAGTATTATCCTTCTTTTATGTTATAAATAAACATCAAAGCTATACCCACTGCCTCATATAGCTAGTAGCTGAATATATTTAAATCCCAGATGAGTGTGAACATGGAGCTCTCCTCCCACATCCGAGGGAATACTCCTGAGAATCTGAGGACGCACACAGGAGGCAGGCGGACCATGCTCATCATTTATTATTACCAAACTGACATCAGTTTGTCTACATAACGACGCCGTAGACAAGAGTGTTGCTAAGGGACGGAGCAAGGGTGAAGAAGCACTGGACATTTTCCGTGATCTATATCTGCACTTAATGTGTCCAGAATTGTTTTGATTATTGGTTTTGCTTAACATAAAAATACCAGAATTTATGCTATTTGGAACTGATTTGGATGTGAGTTTATGCCAGCTTTGTTTTTGAGAGGCATTCAGTTAAAGTCCAACAGATTTTTATTGACTTTTTTTTTTTTCCAACAAATTCTTTCTACATAGACTAGGTTGGCCAGGAACTCATTTTGTAGCTCTCAATCCACCCCCCATCCCCACCCTCTCCCACCTTAGCCTTCTGGACATTGGGTCTTCAGGTGTGTATCATCTTGCTTGGCTCACTGCCTTTTAAAGAACTTTTTAGCTTCATTCTTAAACTTGAAGGCTTCACAGTTGATATACATTATGAAGAAGTACAGAGAAGTAAACTAAATTCTTGTTCACTGCGTAGAATGGATTATAATGCAAGTATTATCGTCTTGGTAGAGAGAGGCAAGAAATTAACCACTTTGGAACTCTACATAGGAGCAATGGGCACATAAGACGCTTGTCAGGTATAAAACAATTTAGCAAAAGACAAGGATTTAGAAGCATCAAACAAAAGCTCTGGTCTTGTTCAGCGTAGATCAGCTTGAGGCAAACATGACGCATGCTCAGGTGATTTCCAGGCATTGAGTGGAAATCTTACCAATCTGCTCAGAGATCCTTACAGATTCGTTCTAAGACTATATCCTTAGAGCCAACATTTTCCAGAGAAGTATTGAATGTTTTTTCAAAATCATGCTGTAAAACATTGATTCTTTTTTTTTTTTTTTTAAGTGCCTAATAAACACTCAGTTGGTGAAGAGACAGGATGTTGAGTTAAGTTAAAATGTTCTTATTAATAAACTATGATTGGCTGGGCAGTGGTGGCTCACGCCTTTAACCCCAGCACTTGGGAGGCAGAGGCAGGTGGATTTCTGAGTTCGAGGCCAGCCTGGTCTACAGAGTGAGTTCCAGGACAGCCAGGGCTACACAAAGAAACCCTGTCTCGAAAAACCAAAAAATAAAAAATAAAAAAATAATAAACTATGATTGTGTACACCAACGTGATTTGCCAGTTTTAAGTGATTGAAGTAATTAAAAATGTAGTAACCATGAAGATAAGAATGTAGAACTGTATTGTACTTTCCAGGAGAATACTATGCTTACAGAGCACAGACAGCCTGCATGATGGACCAGGGAGAAGCAGCAGCAAGTGACAGTTAGAACTTTACAAAGCATTTCTCATTGGCCATACACCAAGCCATGCACGCCAGTCTGAGAAGTTAGTACTATCATTGGGTCCTTCTTTAGATGAGGAGATTCGATCTTAGAAAGGCTCAGATGATTGTTCTAGTGGGTTTTGACTACATAAAATAGGAATTCGAGGAAAGAGTTGGGTAGACGAGGCTACGAATGCTCTCAGAGAGCACTTCACTGAACGTGGCTCCAACAGCCATACTTTCTACTACACACTTGTAGGAACCAATAAAAAGGAAAAGATACCAATTAGAGGGGTCAACATTAGGTCCCTCACTCGTGGACATGATTACACATTGTCTTTTCTTCATTTTACAAGTGTGCCTGGAAATCGGATAAGCATGTCTTGTATTTGCCACACTGACTCCAGCTGAGTCCACCCCAAAAGTGTCTAGAGTTTGACACTTCCAAATCCTTGTCTTTTTGCTGAATTATTTTATAACTGACAAGCCTCTTCCAGGCCCATTGCTCCCACATAGAGTTCCAAACGGCTCCTGTGTGCCCATTACATCCTCTGATTCCCTTCTGACGTGGGAGGTGTCTCCACGGACATGAGCTCAAAAGGACCAGATTATCCTGGTTCTTTAACATTTTGATTGTCCTTCATACTTTCAATGACAGTAGAAATACTTAGAGTTAATACTGCTAACACCTAGGCTATGCCATCATCTCTCCAGGGTGCTGGAAATGCGCGCATGACCCAAGTTTCCATGAAGTGTAAAGGGAGAGCCAGAGATTGATTCCATAGATGTACAACGACAAAATGAGTTATGTGTTCTGAAGAAAACATGGAGCCCGTGACTATGGAATAAGTGAAGGTTCTTGAGCTGAGATCTGAAGGATCAGATGAGCAGACAGAGCTGTGGTAATGGCAGCCTGAGAGCTTATGTGGCTAGAATGGAGACTGTGAGGAAGAGGAAGATGGAGAAGAAGAGAAGGCAGGCCAAGAACAGACCCTGGATGGGGCCTGGAAGCTCTTGCTTGTCGTCTTCACAGAATTGCTATTATCAGATATTATTCACTGTCTTCTGACCTCTGCTGTGATCAGTTAGCTGAAAACACAAATGTAGTTGGCCAACCAGGTCTCTGTGGTTGCAGATGAGGTTGGTGGTAATTTTAATCATTGCTACACTGAGTCCAGCCTTTCTGGCTGCTTTTAAGATTTTTTCTTAAACCTATCTGATTATAATGTGCCTATGTATGATAAGTTGAATTAATCTTGCTTGGTGATCTATGGATTCTTGAATCTAACTGTATGATTTTTAGCATGTTTGGGTACATTTTCTCCTTTGGGAGACCTTATGCATATGTAAAACCTTTCTTTTATTTTTTTTCATGACTGTGTGAAACTTTGTGTACGTGTGTGGTGCTAGGAATTTAATTCTGACCTTACGTATGGTAGGCAAGTGTGCTATATGATTGGACCATAACCCAGTTTTTGTATGAAAGATTAGATACTTTATTCTTAAAATATATTTGATGACTTTTTCCCCAGCCATTTTCATTTTGTAGTCAAGGTTCTACAATGTATTTTGGAATTTAGATGCTATATCGCTGTTATTGAATTTCCATATTGTTCTCGTAAAACACTTTCTATTGCATTTTTTGAGATTTATTGTCTTTTTCTAATCTTTAACTAATGTTATCAATTTCCTTGAGTATAACTCTAATAGCCACATTAAAGCTTTTGAATTTCCATCCCAATATCAACGTCATCTATAGATTAGTTCCCCCTGATTATCTTGGAAGAACAAATCATGTTTGCTAGAATAATTGGATGTAAGAGTTTTCTATTAGCTCTGAGCCGTTGCTGATTTGTTGTTGAAGCAGTGGGCTCTGGTGAGCTCTTTGAAAAGTATTAGTTTTGCTTTTGTTGCTTTCTTGAAAGAACAGGTGGCTCGGTTTACTAAATATAAACATAAAGCCCTGTCATTCTTGAGATGGGCGTGGCTCCTTTACTTTTTCTGGTCTTTACGTGGAAATCTGAAGTTTTCCCTACACATACAAATTTTAAGATGTACCAGCTATCTGCTCAAGGATCACAAGCAGAACGGTTTACCTCCCCGTCTTTCTCTCTTCGTATTTCAGTGGATGTGATTTCCTCAAACATTGTCCTTTGGATGTTCAAACTGGCAAAACTGCAGGTTTCTAACACACACACACACACACACACACACACACACACACACACACACACACACACGCACACACACACCATCTCATATAAACTAAACAAAGAAAAAGAAAAGTTGGGCCACTGCTGTTCTCCTCTTCTGAGTGTGACTTCCATTGTTTCAAACACTTTCATTTCCTTCTCAGTTGCCTTAATTTACCTTTATTTGCTGTTCTCTCCAGAGTTAATAGTTGTTATTGATGTGGAAAAGATTTCTGATAGGAAGTACTTGACCAGGTTAGAGGAAAAGCCCTTCCAGCCTTCAGTAAAGAAGCAAAGGGGATGTGGGGGTGATCGGGCTGTGACATCTGTCACCCCATTGATCGCCGGGGTTGATTCAGCTCATCTGGCTGGCTGAGTGGCTGTACCTCCTGCCTCATGGATCCATGTGCATCCCTCCCAGAGCTGCATACTGGGTGGAACAGGATCTTCCCCTGAATAGAGGAGGACCCGTCTTCGGACAAGGGTATATGAGTAGCTGTGCTTCCTTGCTAGGTCCTCCAAACGAGTTCGCAAGTCCCAGACAAAACAGTATCTGACTTGATGTGGTCAGCGATTTCCAGATGCACTTTAGATGCACTACGGAGGTGAGACCAGAACACAGGGAGAAGTGTTTGAGTGTCACTCTGAAACCCACAAGGCAGGATAGTGGGGCCGGAGACTCGGCAGTGGTATGGAGGTTCAGCACAGGGGCTGGCTGAAGAGATTCCTCTAACGTGGTGTTAGTAAATCCAAACCTGAGAGGGTTATGGATTTAATGTGTTGAGCAGGAAGATATACAGATAGCACATCAAGGATAAGTCCTAGGTAAGGGCACAGTTGTGAGTCAGGTGGCACTCATCAAAAGTGAACATTCAGAAAGATTCACCAATACCATGGAGAAGGAAGTGTGGTCTTGAGAGAGATCAAACCGGAAGTGGACATGGGGGGTGGAGCATGCGCAGTGATGGTTTCAAGCTTCCAGTCTGAAAAGACTGAAAGAATACGGGTTGATGACAGCTATGGGGACTAATGCTATTGTGATCCGAGCTGTTCTATTTCTTTTTAAAGTATTGAGAAAGATGTTTTGGAATCTAGCAGTGCCTTGGGGACATGACCACGGGCATTATTTATCTTAGGAAACGTAAGTATACAGAGCACTGGTCAACAGCACTCTGGTTGAAACAATGCTAGAAAAGCCTGCTTTTGCGTTACTCTTAAGATTCAGCCACATCTGACTTGAATAATGTCTCCTGATTACGTGATGGCTCTTACTTCCATAGAGCATTCAACACGGTCATTATCTGTAGGAACCTTATCATAAGGAGTATTTGTAATAGTAACATTACCAGTTATAAAGTTACCAATGCCAATATAATTACTACAGCATAGTATAATTGATTATCTATAGTCTTCCTATGATCTAACTTCCCAAAAAAGGTCAAGTGAGACTCTCTTATGCCAATTGTATTCAGTGCCTTGGAAATATGTATCACTCTTATCAGCAATGCCAATCATTTCTGTACTTCTTTCTTTTATTTACGTATTTCTGACTTCTTGTAACACTGTTGTAACCCAATTCAAATTTGTTAGAACTGTTAAGACTAAAACCAAACAAATCAGCGAATAAAACAAAAGGACTGTCATTGAAAATGTAGCCAAATTTTACAGGTGATTAACAGGAGGGAGTGAGCACTGTATTAATCCATTAAGAAAATCGGGGGTCCATAATGATTTGAACTTTACTTGCACTGCATGTGGTATACAGAACGTGACTAGAACACACGACGTGTAAAGTGCCTCCCAGGTCTAATTTTTTCATCTGAATACATTTTTGCCCAGAGCTAGAACTAGGCAGTGGACATGGAGGTGGGGAAATGAAGAAAGGACATTGAAGCTGAGGAGGAGACATAGGCAAGGAAAAAAGAACAGGTCAGAGTTTCTTAGGGAGAAAAGCTTGACACACTCGAGTGAAACACCAGAAGGCTGCCATTGCTGATAACAGACAGTCTGGAGGGGAGGCCGTTACCATGGAGATTACTTGTATGGGAAACACAACATTGTACTTATTCTTAGTGTCGATGGCCTCTGGTGGAACATCCTATAACCAATCAGTCTGATGTCCTAAGCTAGGCTCAGAATCAACTCAATGTCTGTCTATCTGGCCCCTCAAAGAATGAGTTTTCCACTACAAGAAGCATCGGTGAAGAACGGGGAGACTTTGGGTTTTACTTCAAGGATGATGGGAAAATATGGAGAGGTCCATCGTGGGAGTCAGTGATATGATCCATATATTCAAAGTTCATTGTCTATAGAGAACAGATCCCAGGGAACCAAGATAGCACTAGGACCTCAAGACTCGATCACTGGTCTAAAGAGAGGTCAGCACGGGCATAGGACATTCATGTATTGCTCAGCCCAGGCTTTTAATCAGAAAGCCATTTATATTATAACACACTGGTTTCAAAGGCAGGGCTTTCTTTCATCCTTAAGCGTTAGTCAGTCAAAGTCAGATCATGAGTCACAGCACTGCTGAGCGGCTGCCTCTTCTGAGGTGGCCACAGCACACCACTATGGACGGGGTGGCTTGGCTGTAAGGTCCGCCACCTGCCACAGTCAGACTGGTGAAAGCTCTCTTCCTGATCTGCAGATGGGTCTTGCTGCCCCCTCACATGCTTCTGAGATCTAAGACTTAGTCCCCTGGGATAAGGATGTCCTTTATCCCTTTAACCCTGGTTACTTGTTTATACAACACAGCCACACCAGAGAACTGTCACTTCCAAAATACAAACTTCAGGAATGGCATGAAGACATTGTTCAGTCCATATTGCGTGGTTTTGTGTTCCCACCCCCAACCCTTAGTGCTGGGATGGAAGTCACAACAGCCTCATGCGAGCCAGGCAGGCCCTTCACAACTGGATTATACCCTAGGTCTCCTTATGGTTCTTACTCCCATTCTCTCTCAAGAATATCATCAGGTTTCCCCTGACTGCCTAACCGTTGATGGCAGTAAAGTGAACACAGAAGAGAATCTGGCAAAGGAGCAATCTTTCACCAAGGAAACTTTCAAATTATGAAAAGCATGAACTGTGACCAGTCGCGTAAGAACACTTTTGTTGTTGCAGTAAATAAAGCAGTTGTTTGTTAAGAAAATATGTTAACGTGTGCACGTATGCATGTGAGTATGTGTGTGTGTGCGCGTGCACCGTGTGTGCACGTGCACCTGTGAGACTACAAAGTGAATCGGGGTTTCATGCTTGCAGTGTGAACACTTTTTCCAGCCTCAGTTCTACTTAGTGAACTCGATCTTTAGAATTTTGAATATGGTTAAGTACAGATATATGCAACCTATATAACAAAGTCTCTGTGGCCAGGGGAGGGGGGATGTCTTCACTTTATTTTGTGAATTGAAAGGAGTCCTGCCAAATAAACGTCCGAGGATCACTGGTGTAGGTCGCTGTCAACTGCTCTCTTAGTCATCATTCCTGTCTGCACCAGCTCTCAGCTCTGGGAACACTGCCCTTCCCTTTGCTTCCTACCCCACGCCCTCTCTGGCTTCCACACCAGCCTACCGCATCCCCAGTCCTTCAGGATCCCCGGCCACTATCATCTCCTTGGCCACCAGCAGCAGCCCTCCCCGCCCGACGGTGCCCTCGCGCGGGTCGCGCACCTACCCGCCAGGCAGGCGGTGGTGTCCATCCACTTGAGCAGCTGCCCGGCGCTCAGCTCTCCGCGGGAGTCTGCGTGCGCCGGCTGGATGGCCTGGCTCATGAGCACCTCGCTGGACGCCACCGTCGATTCCATCGTCGCGGCTGAGAGAGCGCCGGACGCCAGCGCCAGGCCATCCCGATCCCCTGGGGCCCGCCCCCGCTCCAAAGGGCGCTGCCCGCGCCCGCTGCCAGGTGCTTAGCAGGTGAGAGGTCAGGGTCTTACGAGTCACCGGAGACTGTCGCGAGGAGGGCGAGGGAGGACACCAGCCTCTCCCGGAGCAGAACAGGAGCGCTGCCCTGGCTCCGAAACACACGGGGTAGAGACAAGTGTTTCTAGAATGCAGGACAATGGTCATCAGCTGAAGACCTTGGCAGAGGAGGGAGCCTTAGAAGGGATTGCATGTGCTCTGGAGAGGGCGGAGCCATTGCTGTGGAAACATTTTAGAGAGCTTGGCTTCTGGTCTTTGTTGCTTGGTGGGTTTAGTAGTTGGCCTTCCCCACCCTCCCCCCCACCCCCGCCAGGCATTGCAACACTTACCGCTCCAGCCTTTGTTCAAACTCTACCTTCAGATTCTTAGGACGCTATAGTGGCTCCAAAGATCATTTTGTTAGGAAACTGATTCCACTGCCAAACAAACTGAGAAACAAACGTCCTGGGGAGCCGGAGTGTGTAGTAGGTGCATCAGGGTCACCCAGCTAGCGAAGGCAAGGTTCTGAGTTTTCTAGTCTCTCCCAAATCCAGGACATTGTATATGAACTCGAGGCCCACACTCAGGGGCAGCAAGTGCTATACTTTGTGGAGCATCAGTCACTGGCTTTACAAAGCAGTCCTTTTGGGGGAAACAGGACTATCAAAACCCTCCAGTGGCTCCCGATCCATGGATGGAGTAATGGAGGCCGGGAGGGCTGAGGTGGCTTGTCTGGTACTGGCTAAAACATCAGGACCAGGTGGCTGGAAGCCAGGGCCTCCTGCCTGTCCTCAACCTCACTGACTCTTGGGAATATTGCTGTACTTCCAACATTAGGCCTCTGGCCACCAAGCCCAGTCTGGGAGTATCAGGAAGGAGAGCCTGGGCTTTTAAAGATTTTTTTTAGCTTATTATTTTAAAGTATGCGTATGTATCTGTCTGTGTGGGGGTATACATACCTGAGGCTGGAGGCACAGGAGCACCCTGGAGCTGGAGTTACAGACAGCTATGAGCTGGGATTGTAGGCTGTTGTGAGCTGTCTGATGTCAGAGCTGAGAGCCAAACCTCTGGAAGAACAATGCTAGCTGTTGACCAGTGACCCCTCTCTCCAGCCTGGAGAGTGTGCCTCCCCTGTAAATAGATATGTATTTAATAAATGAAGAGAAAGAGAAGTCCTGAGCTGATAGCTTTTAGGATCCTTTGTATCTGGCCAGTTTCAGAGTACATAAGCACAAATAAAAATAGGCAGGCATTAAGTTAGATCTTATAAGAAGCATAAAAATGGTTTTTTAAAAGAAGGTCTTGTGTAGCCTGGGCTGGATGTGTACTTGCCTTACTTCCCAGCATGAGATTACAGGCATGTGCTATGTTTGAAGTGCTGAAGAGTGAGCCCAGGGTCGCCCAAGTGTTAGGCAAGCCCCTGTACCAAGTGAATCAGATTCTCAGGCTCCAAAAGTGACTTGAAAGCCAATTAAAGCCGTTGTATGCAAGACGGCCTTTTTTCATAGCCTTCCACTTATCCAAGGGCAATGTGACTGGATCCACATCACACGCGGTAGCCCCTACTGGAAAATGCCTGAAATGTTCTTATGCCTTTTTCTATCTTCTGCAATGGCAACTCTCACCATTTAGGAATCAGTGGATTAGACAATTGTTCAGCACGTAGTCACTCCATCTACTGGTAACTCCGTGGGAGGTTTTCACTGATGTTGGACTATGGTCATGTGACTTGCTTTGGGATGAAAAGTGGGGAGGTAGAAATGTACCAGTTTCACCCATAGTGACACCTTGTACTCTTACGGACATCTGACTTTTGCCATAAGGACAATCTACACCCAACTTATGACATATCAGCATCTGACTGTATTCATATATTCAGTCACATTACTGGTGGTCCCTGCCACCCACAAACCTTGCAAACAGAGCCACCCAGCAGACATGCAGACTTACAAATGAATGAGACTTTAGTGCTTATAGTTGTGTCTCAGTTTGATGTGTGGGCTCCTTTGTTACACAGCAATTACAGTGAATTTGATCTGTAAATGCTTGGGGAAATTTACTAAAGTATTAGAAGTAAACCACGTGTGGGCCAACGTGTATGTTAGTTTGACTGAAATGGTGATAACGGATTGTGTGGCCTCCTGTGTGTGGGTTCTTAGCAATGTTAGACATTTCACAAATGTTTAAGCTTAGATATGACACTTTCCAAAAACACAATTTGAAATGAGATAACCATGTGTCTTTATATGACAATCTAGAGATGTTTCACCAAAAACCACACACAGCACACTATCTGTGTCTTTATCTTTATCACCTCTTGTTTGGATGACTTGATTACAGTTTCATCTTCTTTGTTGTAGTCACACTAAGGTAAAATATCATCTACATGTATGAACATTTTCCATCTCAAATACCCTGGCATAAACATTTTATTATTTGAGGTAAGTCTCACTTTTGTCCATTTGTGTCCAGAGATATCTTTTGGGGATGAACAGTATATGGAGAGCCAGACCATTTGTTAAAAATCATACACAGAACAAGAAAACTTGCCAAGTAGAGAGCTGTAAATTATATAATCTCAAGACAGGAGGAAACTCTTCAGAGTGTTGACGTGGGAATTGTAAAAACCATTCCCTCTGGAGATAAGGGTGTCTTCCACAGTCCCTACTGTAAAGAATGTGGAATTTAAGAAGAGATAGAAAAGGACTCTCCCAGAAGCAGGTCCTCAGTCAGGGATTGGAAAGCAAGCAGTTTACCATAGTGGAAAATGAAGGAGTTTTGGGGAGGAGTAGCTAAGTGGGGTGTCCAGACCTCAGTGCAGCTTATTAAAAACGTAGAACCCCAGGCCCCCTCAGACATCCCAGTCAGTACTCGAACTTTAACATTCCCAGGAGATTCATAGGCACATGCAAGCTTGCTACCAGACATGCTAGCTACTTCTCTGTTGCTGTGATAAAACACCATGACAAAGGCAACAAGGAAAGAAGTGTATTTGGGCTTACAGTTCCAGTGACTAAGGCTCCGTGATGGCAGGCACAGCATCAGTGCAGATTGCTGAGAGATCACATCTTCATCTACATGCAAGATGCAGCAAGGAGTAAGCTGGGGGGGGGGGGAACAGCAAGGCTCTTAAAGCCTGCCTCCAGCCACACACTTTCTCCAGCAAGGCTCCCGAGAATGCTACCAACTGGGGACCAGGTGCCCATATGCCTGAGCCTCGTGAGGATTTTCTCGTGTAAACCACTGCATTAGCGCAGCTGTCCCTCCCAGATGCACAGAAGTTAAGGTATACTCATCCACCTGTATGGCTCCTTGGTAAAGGTCTGTTCCAGAAGCTTCATCTCAGCAAGACAAGAGAATAGCCATACCTGGCACTGGGGCCTGCAATGGTGAGTGCCGAGGCCATGTGGACAGTGAGAGAGCACATGCAGCAGAGACATGCGCTGTGCTGTAACAAGAAAGGCAGCTGGGAGCCCTTCCACCACGAGACAAATGCCAAGCTGATTAGTTTATTGACAATGGACTCTCCTCGAGTTTGGTGGAGGCTAGGAAAGGTGCCAGAGCAATGGTCTCATTAAAATACTCATTTATAAAGTTAGAGGTTAAGGCTCCAATACAAATGCTCTAAGCAAATTTGAAGACCACAGTTCCATATGTTTAGGCTGCCAATGTCTTGGCGAGAGGATCTCCTGTTCTTCTTGACCTGGGGTTGCTACTCCAGAGGTCACTGTGACTTATGCATACCCTTCACTGACCTGTCTAGTACCTATATCTTTGGCAATCTTTCTCCTGTTTGTCTCCACACATTCAGAGTCATCAGCTTTGTGTGGAACGCAGGACTTCATTTTGTTAGAGCAAAAGCCATGGGCACAGAATCTCTTCCTCAGGTTAGGGTGGCCCAACGCCATTGCAGGACCCAGGTTACTGCTCTGGGAAGTCTCCTGGCCATCACCACTACCACTGCCTGTCGTATTAGAGAGCACCGACTGCTTTAACCTTGAATTTTAATGGGTCATGACACATTTTTTTCAGATATGGCTGATTTCTGTCTCATTATGTTTTCTTAAAGAATTTTGCATCAACACTGTTGAGAGATACTGGTCGGTTATCATTTCTCTTTAGTTCTCCTTTTCTTCATCAGCCCCCTTCTCTTCTTCCTTGTCGTCTTATTTCTTCTCCCCCTCCTCCTCTTCCTCCTCTTTCCCCTTTTTGTCCTCCCTCCTCTCCTCCCTCTCCTCCGCCACCTGTTTTTGTTACTGGTTTTATTTGCCAGGTAGAGTCCATGTATCCCTGGATGTCCTGATAATCTCTATGTCCTAGAGGCCGAAATCAAACTTGTAGCAATCCTCCTGCCTCAGTTGCCCTAGTGTTGTGTTTACAGGGATATGTCACCTCAGCCATTTTATTTTATTTTTATTTTATTTTTTAGAACTGCCTTTTTCTGGTTTGGTTTTGGGTCTAGGAAGTGTTCCCTGGATTCTGCAACTGGAAACATTGTATAACTCTGTTGTGCTTTATTTTTTTTTTCTGAGACAGGGTTTCTTGGTGTAGCCCTGGCTGTCCTGGAACTCACTCTGTAGACCAGGCTGGCCTCGAACTCAGAAATCCACTTGCCTCTGCCTCCCAAGTGCTGGGATTAAAGGCGTGCGCCACCACTGCCCGGCCTCTGCTGTGCTTTAAAAGCCTAGAATTCTCCAGGGAAGTTCTTGGAACCACAGGGGATTCTTTGGAGGAATTTTTAAATTATGGATTTATTTTTAAATAGTTATTAAGTTACTCAAGTAACCTACCTCTTATGGTTATTTCTGGTTTTATAAAATTGTTGCTATTCATCTCCAAAGGTGATTTGCCACAGACAGAGGTGAGCTGGTGTTTTTCTCTGGTTGGGCAACACCCTGCCAGCTTTGCTGAGCCCCACATGACAGCTGTCCCTCCTGACTCTTTAGTTTCACCACAGGACTCCACTCCTGAGCAGTGTTTCTTGCCTTCCAAACCGGTTCTATCCTTTGCAGACTCAGTGGGTCAGGAGCTCTAGGGGTGGAAACAGCCATCTGGAGCTTTCGAACCTTCCAGATGACTCTGCTGGGCACTAAAGCTTGGTACCTCTGTTGTAAGAGGCCTTTCATCGAAGGGATAAATAAGGCTCACTGGGCAGCCTTTACCAAAGTGTTTTTTGTTTTGTTTTGTTTAACAAAGGCCATTTATGATTTATGGAGGCCTTGGTGAGTGGAAGAAAGACCTAGAATTCGGTCTGAGAAGATTTGTGCATGTGTCTGAGTTGGATCTTCCCACTTCCTGTGCTACTTTGAACATGTCACTCAGTTGACTTGTGCCACATTAGACTTTTGTTTTTTTAAAATAGATTGTAGAGAGAATATCTTGTATATTGTATGGCTGCATTGCCTGCCAATTAAAAAAAAAATCTATGGCCTATAGGAAAGGATAGAATAGAAGGTGGGACATCTGGGAGGCAGAAAGAATTCTGGAATAGAGCCAGGCGTGGGAGATTTGCTCAGGTTCCCTCAGGTTTGCTCGGGAAGATGAAAAAAGACAGACACACCTCAGCACAGGTAACCAGCCATGGTGGCAGAATATAGATTAGAATAAATGGTGAATTTAAGTTGTGATCTAGTCAGAGAACAGCCTAGCTATATGGCCAAGGTATTTGTCAATATATTTTGAGTTCAAGTCTTATTTCTGGGAGCTTGGGTAAGGAAGAAGAGCCAGCATAACTTCTGCAATGGGTATTTATTTAGTTCATGAAGTGTAACCAGACCATAGAAATTATTGTTATAAAGTATAATAATTATGGCCAGTGTGATTTATTGTTTATTTATTAGGTAGTTTTTAATTCTCAAAACTACCCCACAAGTAATATCTCTTTAAAGAATTGAGTCTAGATAATTAATCCGAAACAAGTCACACGTCCCTTAAAAATATACAAAGTATTTTTTATCCCCAATTTACAGTTAAGAAAACTGTGCTAACTTGCTCAAAAGCAGATGACTCGGGATTAGTAGTGAAAAGCCTGGCTCTTGCTCAGCCAGGCTGTGATGCCCATAAGCAGGTCTATGGTACAAGGCTTCGGAGATTCGAGGGATGGAAAGGGATCTTGTTCTGCTTACCCCCCAAACTCCGCTGCTCTTCTATTCCCACCTGTGTTCATCCGTCAGCCGCTCACTTCAGGGCACACCTATTGAATGCTTACCTTGTCTAGGGCATTTGGGCAAGTGCTACGATTCTTGCCGTACCAGAGTTCGTACTGGGAGATGGCACTTGTGCATTTGCTGCAAATGGAGTTACTCTGGTCAAGGGGAGATGGGTTAGTACACAGTTGGAAAACTGACTGATGGACTTGTGTAACCACCCGGGTTACACACTATTTTTGATTCACTACTGGACTTAATATCAGTCTCCTTCAACAGTGTGTGTGTGTGTGTGTGTGTGTGTGTGTGTGTGTGTGTGTGTGTGTGTAGTCACAACCTACAGAAAATTTGGAAGTACTATGCAAAGAGATTATTTTCTCTGAACCACTTAAAAGCACACTGTCAATGTGAAGAGTCATTATACCAAAAAATGTTAGTTTGAAGTTTTTTAAACAGGACATGTCATTAGTCACAATATACTATCAAACACTATCAAAATGAGGAAGTTGGCATTTGCTCTCTATTACCAGCTAATCCTCCAAGCCCATTCATGACTCAGCAATTGTTTCAGTAAGGGCCTTGGGTTACTATTCAGTTGTCATGTCTCTTTAGTCACCCTTAGTCGAGAACAATTATGTTTTTTCTTTGCATTTTATGATTTTGAAACTATTAAAATTCACGAATCAGTTATTTTTGTAAAACAGTTCCCAGTTTGGGCACCTCATGCCTCCTGTAACTCCATTGAGATTCTATATCTTTGGCAAGGACACTATCTTAGTTAGATTTCTATTGCTGTGATAAATACTATGACCAAGAGCAATTTGTGGAGGAGATGGTTTATTTTATCTGACAGGTTACAGTCCATCACGCTGGGAAGTCTGGGCAGGGACTCAGGGCAGGAATCTGGAAGCAGGAACTGACCCAGAAGCCATGGAAGGAGCTGCTTCCTAACTTGATCACCATGACTTGCCCAGCCTGCTATCTTATAAGATCCAGGGCCACCTACCCAGGGGTGTAACCACCCACAATAGATTGGGCCATCCCACATCAATCACTATTCAAGGGAATGCCCCACAAGAATGTCTTCAGGTCAATCTGGTAGGGGCATTTTCTCAACTGAGGTGGTTCCCTCTTCCCAAATGACTTTAGCTTATGTCAAACTGATAAAAACTAATCAGGACAATTTACCCTTAGTCAACTTGGCACACCAATACATTACTGTTAAGCCATTAACTTTCATTCAAACTCAAGATCTTATAACATCAGTATCAAACTACAAACCACATTATAATTTATACAACTATCATAGTCCTTAAAAACTTCAACACTTTTAAAGGTCCAGACTCTTTAAAATATCCAAGTTTCTTAAAACCCCAGTCTATTGAAAATTCCAAAGTCTCTTAAGCATGCGATCTAGTAAAATCAAATTTAAGTTTGATGCTTTCTTACTCCAAGAGAAAACCAGGGCACAGTCACAATTGAATCAAAGAAAATCAAAGTCAGCAGTGTGAAAAACTCAGTGTTGAACATCTGGGCTTTACTCAGGACACTCTGGGCTTCAAAGGACTCATAGGATCTGTCAGGCTCCACCACACCTCTGCTGCAGTTCTGGGCAGTTACTCTATGGCATTCTCCAAACTGCTAGTGTCTCTGCTGCACCTGGGCTGCCCCCTTTCCTGGTCTCTCTTCAGGGACTCTGACCCTGGCACACGATGCCAATCTTAACATTGCTCCATAACCCCATTCTATACTAAGGAGTCTACTGCAACTGAGGCTGTACCTTCACCAATGGCTGCTCCTGGCCTCTCCTGATGCTAAGCCTCAGCTCCCCTCCAAGACCTCTTCTTGCCTCTGAAACCAGAATCAGCTGGGATGCTCTTACACATTACCAAGTTTGGCTAGTGCAGGGTATAGCCTTAGCCCACTCTGGACCACAGCGTCTATGTGCTGACTCTGAGAAAGACTTCCCAGAGATTTTTGCCCTAATGATGCTGGTTTCTTCTTAAACATTCCCAATTTCTCAGCTATAGTTGAGAAATATCCATTGGCTCAGCAAAGCAAAGATGTCACTTTATTGGTTCTGGTCTCTTGTCACATGTTTTAATAGCGTATCACACAAACAGGGCTGGTAGTTACTCCCCTTTGACTCTTTGTAAGCCAGGCCTCCATCATCTGACTGACTGCTCTCAACCTCTTCATCCCCTAAACTCCCACAGTACAGCACACTGAGCTCTGAGCACTGAATGGTTTTTCTAACCCCGAATTAAAATGCCACCATAGTCTTTCCCAAAGTGCCTGATATGGTCGGTCACAGTGATGCCGCTGCTATTCGTAGACCAGGTACCAACTCCTGTCTCAGGGTTTCTATTGCTGTAACAAGATACAAGTGTCAAAAGCCTCTTGAAGAGGAAACAATTTGTTTTATCTTACATCTCCAGGCAGATGAGGAGAAAGCTAAATCAGGACCTGGAGGAAAAAACACATCACCAGTATGAGTAGAAATTGAGCAAGGAAACAGATTTTGAAAACAAACAAATAAATGTTAGAAGAGAAAAAAAAATTAATGGATCAAATAAAATCACAGTGGAAAACACTTCAAGAAAGCAAGAGAAAAAAAATCAGAAATTGAAGATAAGGTCAAGGAAATACTGTATACAAATGTCCTTAAAGAACTTTAAGAAAGGGGCGTGTCAACACCTTCCAAAATCTCTATGATATATAATCAAGAGAGCAAATCTAAGAACCTTCGAGAATCAAGAGTTGAGATCAAAACTAAAGGCATAGAAAATAAATTTAATGGGATTATAAGAAAAAAAATTCATGGAAAGAAATGGACGTTCAAGCAAAAGAGTAACTTTGAACTCCTCAAATTCATAACCAGAGAAGACTTCTTCATGAGGCATTATCGTTAAGATGCCCAGGACTACAGTTCACACTGGCAAACACTTCATAATGACAGAACTCTCAGCAGAGGCCCCCAAAGCATGGCGCACTATATATCAAGGCCTGGAAATGAGCAACTGTCAATGAAGATCACCATAGCCAGAGAAGCTATGTTTTAAAAGCAACAGAGAAATGGAGACATTTTAAAACACATGACCACCAAGCCAGGGCTACAGAGAAAGAACAATGTTTTCAATCACGAGGGCACAGGAAATGGGAGAGAGGAAAAGACAAACTTCGGAAAATTGATCATGTCCCCAACAAAAGCCCTAATGGGAATGAGGGAGAAAGCAAAAAGAACAGAGAACAGCCAACCAGAGAATCACCAACAAAACCGTCCTTTAAACGTCTCAATAGGAGACTTATTACCCTAAATGCAAATAGGCTTAACTTTCTAATTAAAAGCTGCTTGCTTTAAAAAAAAAAAAAGACATCTATTTTTTTTAAAAAATAATGTATCTCACTGGCAAAGACATACAGAAATGTGAGAGTTCAAGGACAGAAGTTAACATGCCATGGAAACAAAAGCCAAAGCAAGCTAGCAGAGCTTTTCTGATACCTGAAGTCGTTGGCTTTAAAGGAAAGTAATCAGAAGAAACAAAGAAAGACAGGACATAGCAATACAAGGGATAATTCATCAGGAAGATATAAGAATTGTAAGTATCAAAGCACCAATGCCGAGGCTCTCAGATTCATAAGATAAACTCTTTATGCCTAATGGGCATAAAGAGTCCTGGAGCAATGACACAAAATAGCTTCAACTCCCTGTTCTCATCAGGGGTGGGCCATCCAGACGGTGTCAACAAAGATATCTCAGAATTGGTCTGCATCATAGATACAATTTCCTGAGGTGCTTATAGAATATTTTATTCAATATTCCTTCCAGCAGCCAGTGGAACTGTCTCTAAAATAGATTACAATATAGGCCATAAAGCGAGCCTTAAATATAAAAGAATCAATAATGGATTTGGTTAGATCATAGTAGAACACAACTAACTAGAAGCTGGTAGTGAAAGAAACTATCTAAAGGGTTAGAGATTGAACAATATACTCTTTTCTATTTTTATTTATTTTTCTCAAATTTTATTGGTTCTTTGTGAATTTCACATCATGAACCCCAATCCCAATCATCTCCCCTCCCTTCATGCCCACCCTCCACTCTTGCAACTCCCCCCTAACAGGGAAAAATCTTGTGGAAGCAGTAGTGTGTCACAGTGTGTCCCACAGTATACATTTCCGTCCATATGTCTTTGCTTGTAAATGTTCATTGCAATGGTCTGGTACAAGGCCTCTGGCTTCTGCTACACTATACTGGATCCTCGGTCGGACTCCTCTCAGATAGCCTGTGGTTGCCCTCGTCATGGAGATCCTGTAGTTTTGGATCTGTAGAATTGGCCCCTTCATGCACTCCAACAGTTCATTGATGGGGTAGATGTTTCATGGGCCAATTGAAAGCCCTTGATCTGGGCCTGAGAGGTATCTGAGCTGGTCAGTCTGCCAGCTCTACTGCACCCACACCACCAGGGCAAGCTCTTCTGCCCTGCCCCAGCTGGCCCACCTAATGTCTCAGCCAGCAAGAGTCAAAGCCAACTCTTCTGCTCTCCCACTTTCACGTCTTAGGGCAGGCCCATCCATGGCCACACCATCAGGGCCAGCTCTACTGTGTTGTCCAGGTGGGGTGCAGGGCCCACTCTCCCAAGTGCTGCAGCAGGCAAGAGGCTAAGCAAGCTCTCTTGCTCTCAGGCCCCCAGGAACAGCTTACCCACAACCCCACCTCCAGGGTCAGCTCTACTGTGCTGCCCAGGCAAGGTGTAGGGGCTGCTTTCCAGAGTACTGTGGCTGGTGAGGGACAGGGTCATCTCTTCTGTTCTCATGACCCCAAGGCCAAGTCTCCCACCTGCGGCAAGTGGCAAAGGTCGAGGGAGGAGGTGGTTCTCTCTGTCATCCATGCTTCTGCACAGGAGATGAGTGGCAGGGGCAGTTCCCCCATTCTCCTACCCTCAGAGCTGGCTCACAGGGACTCCTCCCATGTGCAGGGCCTGCTCTCTCAAGTACTGCAGCTGTTTGGGGCAAGGTAAACTCTCCTGCTCTCAGGCCCCCAGGACCAGCTCCCCACTTACCCCCCATGCCCAGATGAGGGGTGGGTCTGCACAGTCCTCAGACACCAACATTTTTCTGGGCAGCAGCCCAGACCAGCAGTGTTTGCCTAACCTTTGGTGGTAATAGACCCCACCTTCCAGGCCTGTCTGGACCCCTTGGCATCAGACTGGTGGTGATCTCAGGCTCACTTTTTTCAGGCAATGTTAGGTTACTAATCACTCAGCCATTCATAGGTCAGAACACTGAGCTTAGACATAGCATCTCTCCTCTCTGCCACCTAGTGGCACACATGTAACACAGCAGCTGTACCTGCAATGCCTCTGGGGGCAGGGAACAGTGTATTCTTAATGGCCAGTGAATTGTTGAAGAAATCAATAAAAAAAAAAAAAAAAAAAAAAAAAAAGAGAGATAATTAAAAAGTTACCAGAGTCAAATGAAAATGAAAGTGTAGTTTATTGAAACCTTTGGAATATGGCAGAGGCAGTGCTGAGAAGAAAGTTTCTATCTATTAGTATATTTATAAAAAACACTAAAAACCAAAACAGATTTAGAAAAAGAAGAATAAGCCAAATCTAAAAGCAATAGATGTTAAAAAATAATAAAGCCTGGGAACAAAACTAATGAAGTCAAGACTGAAAGAATACAAAGGATCAATGAAATGAAAACTTAGTTTTTTGGAAAACTAGACATCAGCAAACCCAGAAGGCCATTAGGGAATGCTTCTAAAGCCTGTATTTCAAGAAGGTAGAAAATACAGACGTAATGTAATGCATAAATGATTAGAGATACATAACTACCAAATGAAAGAAAATTTAAACAATTTAAATAGATATATAAGGAATGAGATTGGGGCAGTAATAATCCCCCAACAAAGATCTACAGAGTCAGGTGGAGTCACTGCCGAATGTGATTAGACTTTTAAAGAAGAGGGCACATCCGTGCCTCAGAAGAATCCATCAGACAGGGAAGGGAAGAATGCCATTCTATGCTACTGCTATTAGCACAATACTAAAACCAGGTAAGGGTAGAACAAACAAATAAATGCAACAATTATAGCCCAGTCTCCATGATGGTTAGAGAACATTGAATTCTTAATATAATCTTGCAAAATGAATTCAGCAACACATTTAAATCATATATCATGATCGAGTTGGATTTACCCCAAGGATGCAAAGATGGTTCAGTATATACAAACCACCAAATGCAATTTAGCACTTAAATAGAATCAGGAACAGAAATCACACGACCATTTCAATAGATGCAGAATCTTTTTGGCAAAATTCATTATTATTATAAAATTATTATTATCAAAGCCCTAAAGAAACTGGCACTAGGAGGAACATATGTCAACATAATAAAGACTAAACATGGCAGTCAGCATTATACCAACGGGAAGAAATTGAAAGCATTTCCTCTAAGGTAAGGAATAGTAGAATAGTTTCCATCACTGTTCAGTATTGTGCCTGACATCTTAGCTAGAGTAATAAATAAGGCAGAGAAAGAAAGAATATAAGCAGGAAAGGAAGATGCCAACTGATCCCTATTTGCAGATGATATGACTCCACCCAACCAGAAACATCTCCAACATGAAACTTTCAGCAAAGTAGGATGCAAAAGTAACACGGGAGAAAAGTCTTCATCAGTTATGCACCTGGCAGGAGGATTAACACGTAGAATCTATAAAGAACTCAGAAAGACAAGCAACTCCAACCTAAATCATCAGCTCAACAAACAGGAAAATGGACTGAACAGACAGCTCTCAAAAGACTTAAGAATGATCAATACTATAAAAATCCTAATTATTCTCAGTCATCAGTAAAGTGAACATTACAGTTGTATTGGGATTCCCTTTCAGACCATTCAGGATGGCCATTGCAAAGGAAAAACCAAAACAAAGCAGCAAGAAATGCGAGTGAAGATGGGAGGAAGGTCCTTTTAACGCTATACTGGTAGAACATAAACTGGTCCAACCACTATAAAATCAGCATAAGGTGTCTCAAAAATTAAAAGTACAACCACTATATAATTCAGCTCTAACGGCCTTGGGCATACAGCTAAAGGAATCGGAGTCAGCAAACAATAGTGATGTGCTAACGCTCATATTTGCTGCATATCACTACACAGTAGCCAAGATATAGAATCGGCTTAGAAGCCCATCCATAGACGAGGGACAAAGAAAATGTGGTATGCATACAATGGAGCTTTGTCTATAAAGAAGCACACTGCCCAAAAACGCCTGGAATTCGAGACCACCACGTTAAGTGAGATAAGCCAGGCTCAGAAAGACAAGTATTATGTTTGGCGAAGAATCTAGACTCTCCCCAAATCTCACCACTTACTCTGTGTGTAGGATTGTAATATCAAAAGTGGGACATTTCTTTTTGTCTTATTGGCGAAGCCTCAGGTTGGTTACTTGAGCAGATTCTCATCAGTTTTGCTTGTATTACATCTTCCTGGAATTAGACACATCCTTTGGATCTACATTCGATCCAGGCTTAGAGCAACAAGAACTGTATGACGACACTTGAGTAATTTGCCTCCTGACATTTCTGATGGATCGCTGACCAGAAAGCGTGTGTGACTCTGGGGCAGCCTCTGTTGAGGCTGCTGCGGGGGTGTGCGGTGGATGAGGATTATGGTGGCTGCGGGGGCGTGCGGACGGATGAGGATTATGGTGGCTGCGGGGGTGTGCGGACGGATGAGGATTATGGATGAGGATTATAATGGTCTGGGTTGGCCGGCTTTAAGCCTGATACCGAGTTACAGCCAAAGCTGGATGACAAAAGGCTGGAGACGATGGCCTGCTTCTCTTGAGCCCTCTCTTTCTTTCTGCAAGTTGATACCCAGCAGCACTCTACTGGAGCGGAGTATGGAGGGCCTCTGTCAGCAGTAGCTGATGGCCAGTGTCCACTGCCTAGGTCTGAGCTGATGATCTTCCTGGACCAGCTCAGCTGAACCTGGTGAAAGGGTTCAGATAGCTGGCATCTGCTTAAAATGCATGAGAGAACTCCTGAGCTAGGCCATTTTATTTCTGACACATTGTTTAAAACAAAACAAAACTTAATTCCTAAATTACTGCAAGCTGCCAAGTTTGTGAGTGTCGGTAAAAGTAAGCAGCCCTGAGAATCAGGGAAAGACCCATTCTCTTACTGGAAGGCCTGTTCTCAGAAATCGTAGATCCACGGTGAGATCCAAATGAGGGCCCACATGCCATATGTCTAGATGCTTAAAATTATAAACGAACTGAGCAAATTGTTAAACAAAATATATTCCATCCTCTCATCTTAAAAAAAAATCTTAAAAATACACATTCATGGTGACAAAGTAGAAAGTTGGCGAAATATAAAATACAACTGAATTAATTAGCTTTACGGAGTTCGCTTAGCTGATGGGTTAGTGACGTGTAGTGAGTAGCTGTTTTCTGTTGTAGGCAGCTGAGTATCTGGTGTGTGCTGCTGTTGCAAGTGCTGTCAGAATTTCCAAGAATCTTCTTGCTAAGGAACTGAAGTAGAAAAAGAATAATGAAAAGAGCCAAAAAGAGGACAAGGGAGGAACGGGAAAAGGAGAGAAAGGGGAAAAGAAGAGCTTTTATTCTGGCTGAACCATGGTGTGCCAAATCTGCTCCTTCTTCCACACCCCTGCGCCGTATTACACTCCACACCTCTCCCCTCCCCTCTGAGACCCTCTCTGATTCATCCACACCCCCACCACACTTATTTTCCTCCGACACTGATCACACTTACAAACTTACTAAAACAAGACAGTTTTCTGTTGGTTGAGACACAAAGCGAACATTACACAATATGAAATACTGACTAGAAGCATAGACAGGTGTCTGCATCAGAGTGGCTATTCAGGGTCAAGGGCGGCATCACAACAGTGCCAAGCACCAGATTACAAGAGCTGGAGTATGCCATGGCCAGTTTAATGGAGACCCATGATAGAGGGCCCTTGTGCTGTGTATGGCCACTTCAAAGTTTATACCCAAGGCAGATACTGGGAAAACAGTGGTGTAAATCTAACCAACCACAGAGGTCTACCCATGTCCGGTCTCCAAACTCCAAACTATACAAGGATGCAAACAAGAGCCCACTGTTTCCATAACTCTAACCAATGGGTTGTTTTCAGTAATTTAGACTCACTAAATTTATAATTAATTAAATAATATTAATAATGTAATAGCAGATGTTGTTCTCAGCAGTGAGCAAAGCGTTCTCAGAGAGCCCACATTGTAGTGAGGGAGCACGCATAGACAAACCAATGAGATGTTTAATAGAGCAATCATTGTTACGAAGAAAACAGCCGGGAATGGGGTTGGTTAGGCTTGACTGCACCTGAGGGTCATTGGTATGCTCTCTAGGAAGATGATGCTTCGGCTTAGGAGGCAACAATGTAAAACATCAGACAAGTTAGGCCACGGGTTTTCCCAGTGCTGGAGGGCTAGACAGAAGCTGGGGTTTGTTGCTCTTTGTTTTCTGAAACTATAGCTTTCTACTAAACCAGCATAATTCCCAACTGCAGTCTAAATACTTATCCTTATACCCATAAATATGCTTGCGACCTTCACCAAAGGAGCTTCTTCTGTTGCAAAAACAGACAGAAATTATTACAGAAAACCACAAGTGGTCAAAACGAAGAGAATGACTCTCCAGGGTAATCACAGGGTGTCCAGCCCCAGTGGATACATCTGCAACACAACTCATGCACCCAAGACTCAGGGAATGCAGCCAAAGAAGGAGAGGACTGATTGTAACCACCAGAGGACCAGGAGATCTGCCGGGAAATGGATCTCCTCAAAATAACAAAGTTTTACCCATGATACCTCAACAATATGGCTGCCCAAACAAGACCCAAACAAGGACAACACAAATAGACATGCTAAACAGAAGTGGAACACCCTCACAGGCACCACCCTGAGATAAAGAACTATAGACAACTTCGGGATTCTCAACAGGAGAAATGATCTGCCCCAGGGGAGAGCAGCCGAAATACCAAGAGGTTGGTCCTGAAACTGTTATACATACAAGGAACACCAAACACACTCTGCAGGTTGTGTATATATATATATCAGAAATTAGAGGGAAGGGGAACATGGAAAGCTTTGGGGGAGGAAAAGGAATGGGCTGGGAATAAGTTTGTGTGTGTGTGTGTGTGTGTGTGTGTGTGTGTGTGTGTGTATCATGCCTGGCTTGATGGAATGATATTTTAATTTTAAAAAGTCTAAAATCAACACCACCAACAAAACTTGCAGCTTTCTCAAGTGCCATGGCCCACTGCAGCCCGGCACTCAATGCCCAGATTGCAGGTGTGCAGGCCAGTTAGTGCTGTCTGGCCTGTACCTGTAATTTCCCTCCAGAAAGAACCAGGTGACCAGGGTTGCTGTAACAGCTAATTTTCTGCTCTTCACCTTAAATAAGAGCAAAGTATTAAAAACTAAGAATCTTAGAGACTTCTGATGAGCTGGTTTTTCTATGACAGATTTTTTGTTGTTATAAAAATGGCATGGTACTTTTTATTTTTATAATCAGAAAAATAAGTCCCAAATTCTCAGTTCAGAGGCTGTAGTTGAATAACAGAAAGGCAGCAAACAGTCAGGGTAAACTCTATAATAGATTTTAATATAAAAACAAGTTGACGAGACATGGTTCTTAAAAGCTAAAACCAACATACCTTATTCTTGGGAAAGATTTTAAAGATCTAGTACTAGAAAATGCCAGAAGGTTTTTTATTTTAAAAAGAAATCTCTGGAGTTGTAACTTCTTGGTCAGACAGTGTGCCTCATAGGCTGAGGTAAAGAGCAAAACTTCATTTCTTCATCTTAGAAGAGAAAACTTTACTTATACATTTGAGGAGAAATATGTGTGTGTGCGTAACTTGAGACTTGGTCTAGGTCATAAATATTTTATTTAACTTAGAATAATTCTAAAATGTTTTCTTTCAATATTTTGAAGCATACAAAATAATAATTAGCTTTTTATTATTAACATAGCAACATTTATCATGCTATCTATGTGACACATGATTTGTATTTATTATTTTGTGTAATTAATACAATACTTTCAGGGTTAGTTTAGGGTGTTAGGCTAGTTCCTATGTAATTTTAATTGCAGAAGTTTATCATATTTAAAAAAATTGTAAACAAAACATCTTTGCTTTAAATTGTATTCAAAATGGTAAGGCACGAGTCTTGTTGAAACAGGTAAGCTTATCTGTGGGGCAGTGATCTGTGATGCCCGGTTGAGCATGGGCTGGAAGCTCTGGGAGACCCGGTGGTACACCAGAGACCAGAATTTATGCTTCTAGCCAACGCTCCTGGGAAATTCTTCATATCACAACCCCTGTATGGAAAGAGGTCTGGCGTGTGAAACTTGTGTATAGGCAAATGAGGCAACGATTAGGGCTCCCAAGCTGGCCAAAGGAAAGCATCAACTACCAAGCCCCGCCCCCTCTCTCAGAACTATAAGTAGAACACCTTGACCCAGCTCTCTCTCTCTCTCCCCTCCTTCTCCACCCGCCTGCCCTGGGAGCGCTGCCCGCCATCTTGAACAAATAAAGATAGAAACTACTTTGGCATCCGAGAACTTTGTCTAAGGAAGCTGTGACTCTTGGGGCGCAGGACGGCGAGTGCTCTGAGCACAACGGAGCCGGTGGATGCCCACGGCTGATCTCGGTCCGCTCCCTCCCTACACCTCGGCCAAGCCACTGGCCGAGACCGGCAGCGCTAGGCAGTGCGCAGTGGCTTGGGCACCGAGTTGGCGGACTCCATTAGCGCCAGGGGTGCTCGACCCCGGCATCTCACTCCGGCAGCATCAGGCCTCGAGGCATTTGCGACGAAGAGGGCTGCGGCGGTGATCCTTGAAGCCCAGGGAGCACTCTGCGGACCGACCCCTGGCGGTCCCCGGACCCGGAGACTCCACCCTCACTGCGCTTCCCCCAACGGGAGAGAGCGCGACACTTATTCATAATCTATCTATCTATCTATCTATCTATCTATCTATCTATCTATCTATCCATCCATCCACCCATCATCTATTTCTGCCTATCTTTCTTTCTTTCCTTCTATCATCCATCTATCCATCTACTATCTATCTATCTTCTATATATCTATCTATCTTCATCATCATCTATCAACCTATCTATATATCATCTATCTCTTTATCTATTGATCATAAAAAAAAGAACATGGTCATAACCTTTTAAAGAATCTTTGAAAGTGAAAACAAATTTAAAGATTTTCTTGATTCCAAACACACACACACACACACACACACACACACACACACACACACACACACACTATCTACCTATCTATCTATCTATCTATCTATCTATCTATCTATCTATCTATCTATCTAATATTTTAGTTATAGCACAATTTTACAAACACAAAAACTATGTGATAAACTTGTACATATTTAGAGTGTAGAACCTTAACTGTGCTTCAGAATAAATTGCACAGCTATATAAGAAGAAATGTCCATCGCAAAGCTCAGACTAACAAACATGGGAGAGAATGACTATCAGAGAGTCATTTTCAGATTCTCTTACGCAACCTGGCAAGTACCACCTCTCCTTCCCCTAGTCCCAAATCATCAGGTTATATGAAATCTGGTGTTTAATCAATAATGGCTTTTTTAGGCATTAGGCGTTTCAATCAAGACATTCTTATTAAATTCTTTCCCACAACCTATTTCCTCTTTTTCGATATATTAAGTCAAAGGCATTAAAATCTCATTGCTATAGCAGTAATATCAGTATGGTGACCTTCTTCCTCCTGCTGGGCACCGACATTTCTTACCAACAAAAGGAGAAGCAGAGCATCTTCACACAAACAGCATGGGTTTATAAACTGTATCTTATATTTTAATAATCCCATCCTTGAAATACAATTAACTACACATGAGGTCAGAGTTTTGGAGCCTAGATAAATATTTTTTAGTTTAGTTTTACTTTACTACACATAGTAAAACTAAGAATGGGATCAAGGGGACAGAAAATCAACCCATAGATTAAGCATTTTATGAATTTCTTGGTAAATACTGACTGGACTTAACTCATGTGGGCAGAGTATGACTTTAATTATGTCTAATTTCTTGGTAAATATTGACTTGATTTAACCCATTTGTGCAGAGGATAACTGTAATCATGTCAACTGTCTGAGAAAACTGCTAAGTTTATACTAGTTCTATCTCCCCACCACCACCCCGCTTTGACTTCTTTGGAACTTTTAATGAGAACTAATTACTGATATAGAATAGTAATGTCAACAATCACAGGAAATTTTCAGAAAACAATGGGCCTTGGCACTTGTTATTACTAGGCCAAAGAAGATGTAATGCTCTTCACTGTTGACATTGGGAGATATTTATAGCATCCTCCTTTGGCTGAACAGCTTCTGACACAGCACTGCTGTGATTGTTATCAAATGAGATTAACAGGAAGAGGAGATACTTTGTCACTGCTACATCTTTGAGTTTTTGTGCTTGAGAGATTTTCAAAATCAATATTCTTATTTTAGAGGTGAACAAAGTGGAGTTCAGTAAGAAACCAGTAACCTGTCTGGGACCAAGAACTGACATGATGATTAGGGGTGATGCTGAGGCTTCTCATTCTCTGACATTCCTTATCGGTGGTGAGGAGGATTTATTGGTTTTATTCTGTATTTTGGGTTTGTGTGATGTATGTGCATGAATGCATGAATTTTTATGTGTCTGTGAGCATGTACATAAACGTGCATTTGGAGGCCTGAGATTGATGTCAGGAGTCTTTCTTGATCACTCTCTATATTTTGAGGGGAGGGCCTCTCACTTGAATCCAGCGCTGATTTGGCTTGTCTGGGTGTGTGGCTTACTCCAGCGATCTCATTTGCACTTTCCAAGTGCTGAGATTATATGAGGGTGGCCATCCCTACCTGGGCTTTATGAAGGTGCTGGGGATTCTATGTTCTGTCCTAATGAGACATTTTTCCAAGAACTATCTCTGAAGCACTCCTCTAATTACTAATACTTTAAGTAATAATATTTAGAATTTACATGGGGCTGGAGAGATGTCTCAGCAGTAATGTTCTCGCAGAGGACCCACATCTGGCAGCCGCCTGGAATTCCAGCTCCATAGGCTCTGGCATGAATCTGCCTGCCTTGGAAACACACATGAACATGCGTGCTCATGGGCATGTACACACATACAAAATTAAATGAAAATTTTAAGAAGATGATAATTCAACTTAAAAATTCGACTTTGAATTTGGCCCTGTAAGTCCTCAGCCAACCCTTAGGCATGGGAATAAAGTGAATAAGTAAAAGTATTTGGGCGGAAACCCTGAGTCGATACGGCTGGGTGGATGATGTCTATGGAAACAGCTCAAGCGGATTCATGCACTTGTGTCTGCAGGCTTTTGGAAGGCTTGGGTTCACTCACTGTGAATGGTATTTAGCACTGTGGCTTGAAGGGGTGAACATGAATCAGGATTTACCCAAAAGACCAATGGTTAAAGACAAAGAGTCGTGCACTCTCCTGCCAACTTCTATCATTGCAACACATCGATTCTTGACAAGTTAGCAGATAATACTGCCCCACACTTGGGACAGGTAAGTTAATATGCAAATTATTAGTAGATATGTTGTGTAGTGGAGCAAAAAAATAACAATTTCTAAAAGAACTGAATAAACATGGGCTCTACAAGGACAAGTATAAAATGAGTTCATTGTTTTTATTTTTTGTTATAAAATACTTTCTTCCCTTAAAAACTGCTAAAACTAGATAGCTTGGTAAAATATAATTTTTAAAAACTAGAACACACAGTCTATATAATTCCTAATTATATGCTGATAAAAGATAATAAGTCAGAAGTAAAATTTCCCACAGGTCTGTGGGTCTCTGTGGAAGCCACAGAGAAGGAGTGCTGTTCAGGAGTACAGGGCTGCCTTTGTCGGAGGTGAGCTGTGCGTGGCGTGTGTGTATGTGTGTGTGTGTGTGTGTGTGTGTGTGTGTGTGTGTGTGTGTGTGTGTGTCACTGCTCAGAGGAGCCACCTGCTGCCTCAGGATACAAGAGATGTGACAGGTGTTTACTAACACTGCTCCTTAATGGGCCCCTGGGGAGCAGTGGGGAGCTGCCTGAGTAGGACTGCATTAAGGACTGCTGTCCTGTGGCTCGATTACCTTCAGAGCTCTGCTGGCAGAGATAGAGTTATGAGGTGGCCCCAGAGAAAACATCTTAAGAATGTTTGGAGATGATGGAGAAATGGCTTTTGATCAAATATAATAATTCAGTGCAGGAAAGACTGGAGTAACTGTGAGATAACACCATAACTTGTCCCAACAAATTAAGACCTGTACTGACTTGGTTTTGGTCTTACAAATATTTCAAATAAAGACAGAATTTCATGCATATTAGTGCCTACATCACATTGTAAAGAAATAACGAATTCAAGAGTCATGTGAATCTTCTCAAACAAATAAACTGCAAATATGAATCCCCTCTTCCATAATTCTATATCACACCTCAGTTAGAGAACCAACTTCAGGCCAGTGGGGTCCACCTGAGGCATGGCCAGCAGAGGTGAGCTGCATGCTGTCCTCTGATCTCTATCTTCTGTCCACATCTCCCTGCTTTCCTGAGGAGCTTTGCAGGGCCCCAGGAGCATCCAGCCTACATCCCTCCCCAGGCAATCCCCTGCCTGCCGGGTTTACTAGGGGCAAAGCCAGCAGAGGGTCCACCTAGGACACAGCCAGCAGAAGTGAGCAGTGTGCTGTTCCCTGAGATCCACTGTCAGGCTCATGACTCTGCCCATCTCACTGAGGAGTTCTGTTGGCATCTGGAACATCCACCCAACACCAGGGACAACAAGATTACTAAAGGGTAACATAAAAACACAATCAACAAGAACCAAGGGCAATATGACATCACCAAAGCCCAACTATTTTGCTACAGCAAGCCCTTGGATATCCTAAAACAGCCGAAGCACAAGATGACCTTAAATCCAATCTTATAAAGATAAAAGAGGCCTTTAAAGGGGAAATGAATACATTCCTTAAAGAAATACAGGAAAATACAGTCAAACAGGTGAAGGAAATCAATAAAGACGTCCAAGAACTGAAAATGGAAATAGAAGCAATAAAGAAACACAAACTGGGGGAATCCTGGAGACAGAAAACCTAGGGAAAAGAACCAGAACTGATCACCAACATAATACAAAAGATGGAAGAGAGAATCTCAGGCATAGAAAATACAATTGAAGAAATGCATACATCGGTCAAAGAAAATGCTAAATCTAAAAAGTTCATGACAAAAAACATTCAAGAAATCTGGGACACTATGAAAAGACTAAACCCTAAGATTAATAGGAATAGAAGAAGATTCCCAGCTACAAGGCCTAGAAAACACTTTCAACAAAATCATAGAAGAAAATATCACCATCCTGAAGCTATTCCTATATACATACAAGAAGCTTACAGAAAACCAAATAGATTTGATCAGAACAGAAAATCCTCCCACCACATAATAATCAAAACACTAAATATACAGAACATAGAAAGAATATTAAAAGTTGCAAGGGAAAAAGGCCAAGTAACATACAAAGGCAGACCTATCAGAATCACACTTGACTTATCAACAGAGACTCTGAAAGTCAGAAGGGCCTGGGCAGATGTCTTGCAGACTCTAAGAGACCACAGTGGTCAACCCAAACTGCTATACACAGCAAAACTTTCAATCCTATAGATGGAGAAAACAAGGTATTTCATGACAGAACCAAATGTAAGCAATATCTACCCATAAATCTAGCCCTTTAGAAGGTATGAGAAGAAAACTCTAACCCAAGGAGGCTAACTGCACCCAAGAAAACATAGGAAATAAATAACGCCCCACCAACAAACCAAAGGAAGGGAAGCAAACACACACACACACATACATACCACCACCACCACCACCGCCACCGCCGCCACCACCACCGCCACCACCTCCACCGCCACCACCACCACCACCGCCGCCGCCGCCACCACCACCACCTCCACCACCACCACCACCACCACCAGGAATTAATAATTGCTGGTCATTACTATCTCTCATAATCAATGAACTCAGTTCCCCAATAAAAAAACACAGACTAACTGGGTGCAACAACATGATCCATCATTCTGCTGCATACAAGAAATACACCTCAGCAACAAAGATAGGTATTACCTCCAGAGTAAAGCAAACAGTCCCAAGAAGTAAGCTGGAGTAGCCATTCTAATATCTAATAAAATAGACTTTAAACCAAAATTAATCAAAAGAGTTAGGGAAGGACACTTCATACTCATCAAAGGAAAAATTCACCAAAATGATGTCCCAATTCTGAACATCTATGTTCCAAATACAAGGGTACCCACATTCATAAAAGAAACATTATTAAAGCTTAAATCACACATTGAACCCCATACATTAATAGCAGGAGACTTCAACACTTTACTCTCACAAATGGACAAGTCATCAAGATGGAAACTAAACAGAGATATAATGAAACAGAGGTTATGAATCAAATGGACCTACAGAAATCTACAGAACATTTTACCCAAATACAAAAGAGTATACCTTCTTCTCAGCACCTCACAGAACCTTCTCCAAAACTGACAATATAATAGGTCACAAAGCAAGCATCAACAGACACAGCAAAAATTGAAATAACCCTCAGTACTTATCAGACCACCACAAATTAAAGCTGGACTTCAACCACCAGAAACAATAGAAAGCCTACAGACCCATGGAAACTGGACAACCCCCTACTCAATGACCACTGGGTCACAGAAGACATAAAGAAACAGACTTTCTAGAATTCAATGAAAATGAATGCACATCATACCCAGCCTTATAGGACACAAGGAAAGCAGTACTAAGAGGAAAGTTCATAGCACTAATGACCTTTATAAATTAGTGAGTTCTTATACTAGCAACTTAATAGCACACGTGAACACTCTAGAACAAAAAAGAAGCAAGAACATACAAGAGGAGTAGATGGAAGGAAATAATCAAACTCAAGGCTGAAATCAATAAATTAGAAACAAAGAGAACAATACAAAGAATCAGCAAAACCAAGAGCTGTTTTTTTTTGTTTGTTTGTTTTTTGAGAAAATCAACAAGATAGACAAACCCTTAGCCAAACTAACTAAAAGATAGAGGGACATTACCCAAATCAACAAGATTAGCGCATTCCTAACAAAAGAATCTTGAATGGTCAAGAAGCACTTAAAGAAATGTTCACCATACTTGGTCATCAGGGAAATGCAAGTCAAAAGGACTCTGAGATTCCATCTTACACTTGTCAGAATGGCTAAGATCAAAAACTCAAGTGACAGCACATGCCGGCAAGACTGTGGAGCAAGAGGAACAATCCTCCATTGCTGTTGGGATTGCAAACTTGTACAACCACTTTGAAAATTAACCTGGTGGTTTCTCAGAAAATTGGGAATAGTTCTACCCCAAGACTCAGCTATACCAATCCTGGGCATATGCCCCAAAAATGCCCCACTATACCACAGGGACACTTGTACAACTATGTTAATAGCAGTTTTATTTATAATAGCCAGAAACTGGAAACAACCTAGATGTCCCTCAATTGAAGAATGGATAAAGAAAATGTGGTACATTTACACAATGGAATACTAGTCAACAAAGACATCATGAATTTTACAGGCAAATGGATGGAACTAGAAAATATCATCCAGAATGAGATAACTGAGTCCCAGAAAGACACACATCATATGTATCTACTTTATGACATTAGCCATAAATTACAGAACAACCCTTCTACCTTTGGCTACAGACCTAAAGAAACTAAGTAAAAAGGAGGGCACAGGGAGGATATTTAATTCTCACTCAGAAGAGGAAATAAAATCAGAGGTGGATGGAGGGAGGGAACTGGGCGGAAGAGGGATGAGTAGGGTAGGGATGGAGGGGTAGGAATGGTGATCAGGTGTTGGGGGGCAGGAGAGGGCAGGGAGAGAGGACAGAAATCAATGAGGGGCACCTCTGGGACTAAACAGAGACCTGAGATGAGGGGGGCTCCTGGGAAAGTATGGGGACAGGCAGGACTTCCATTGGAGGTAGGGGTACACTAACCATCCACAAAACTTAGACCTTGAATTTGTGTGGCTAAAGGTGGAGTAGGATTGAGGGAATGGCCACCCAATGACTGGCCCAACATGAAAACCCATCCCCTGAGAGAGGACCAACCCATGCTACTATTAATGATTCTCTGCTATGCTTGCAGACACGAACCTAGCATAACTGTCTCCTGAGGGGTTTCACCAAGCAACTGATGGAAACAGATGCAGAGATCCACAGTCAAACCTCAGGCAGAGTTCAGGAGTCTTGTGGAAGAGTGGGGGATTGGATTGAGGGAGCTGGAGGGGTCAAGGACAGCACTGGGCCCACGGGGGCTCACCAAGACTGAACAACCAACCAAAGGGCGTGCAGGGGCTGGACTTAGGCCCCCGCACATATGTAGCAGATGTGCAGCTTGGTCTTCATGATGGTCCCCTAACAACTGGAGCCAGGGGGGCTGTCTCTGACTCTGAGGCCCACCGTTGGATCCCCTTCTCCTACCTGGACTGCTGGTTGGGCCTCAGTGGGAAGGATTCACCTAGTCCTACTGTGACTTGTTCTGGCAGGGTGGCACCTAACAGGGGGCTTCCCCTTTTCTGAGAAGAGGAGGGGGTGATTGGGAGAGGGACTTGTGAGGGTGGGACTGGGAGGAAAGGAGGGAGGGGAAATTAGGATGAGAAGTGAATAAATTAATGAAAAAATAAAGCTGCTAGATTTAACAAAAACCAAAAAAAAAAAAAAAACCAAAAAACAACAACAAAAAAACCCCCAAACAAACCACAAAACCAACTGCAAGCACTATAGAAAACAAGACTCTGAGAAGAAATAAGAGAGGAGAGGGGGGGAGAGGGGCAGAATTTGCATTCACAAAATGTCCATTTCTACTGCATTAGAGTTCCGTTAACCAAGATAATGCGCTATTGGATAACTAACTTGTTCTCTGACCAGTAAGATTCTTTCATACGTAATGTTCTAATAGTAAACAGAAAACAAGGTTTTGGTTCCCTTCCCCCCATGTTCATTTAGTATCTCTGGCTGTAAATGTGGCTCGAGAAGAAGGAGTTCTTGGGAGGCAGGCTGCAGAAATTTTGGCAGCAGGAAATGCAGTGTTATTCAAGTTGGGCAAAATAAATGCAATTCTTTAAAGGACAATGGTGGAGCTGGCCCTACAATCACAGTGGTATTCTTGGTCCTCTGCAGAGCATCCCTCGACTTCTGGTTCATCCTTCTGAGTTGTAAAGGACAAAGGAGAGCACGCAGTCACTGTAATGCTCAGTGCTGTGGCTCAAAGGATCAAGGCACTCAGACATTCAGGCAGAAGGCTAATTTCATAATTGTTTGCATTGCAAATGGCGCAGTCTATGCTTTTCAATCAATTCCTCATAGAAACAACTCCCAAAGTAGATTTTCACACATCTTTGTCTCATAATTAAGTCTGAAGAAAGTTTAATATACATTTTTTAACAGAATCACAGAGAATAAAAATCTGGAGACAATAGTTAATGACTATCTTGAACTTTAGGCACATTCTGAATATGTAAGTTAATTATCATCCTTTAAACAAATGCAGGAGTGGAAATTCAATCTGTAAAGTAAAGCAGAGTTCAGGAGCTGAAATTCACGAATCACCTTGCATCTCCGGTTCCTCTCTGCAGAGCATCGTTAGCCGGTTTTAAAGTCTCCCCTCAGTGCCTACCTTCCCAACCTTGTTTCCGTCAAAGTTTTTCTTCTGGATACAGATTTGAAGTGAAGTTGATTGTATTTGAAAATTTTAAATCATGAAGTTTGGGGCCATAGTAAAAAATCACCATGGAGAAAGCAGCAGTACCAGTTTTCCTCCTTGGCAGGAAGGGCGTCATCATCCAGGTAGGTGGAGAGCAGGCACAGTCTCATGCTGAGAGTCTGCCATTTCTCGAGTGGCTGTTCATCTTTGGAGATGCCAGTGTCCTACTCAGGTGCAAGAACATCTATCTGCTTCTGCTACTCGAGAGGGAAAGATTCCTGACTTAACCGCTCATCTGCTTAGAAGTCTTCTTTAGCTGGAGAAGCTTCCTGTCTTCCAGTGCTGTCTGTATTCACAAGGGGCAAGAAGAAGATCAAGTCTGTGGCCCAGTGTCAAGAGCTCGACTCATGGGAAAGTTGATAAGAGACAATGCTGCCAAGCAAATCAGAATTTTATGTATTTTAAGAAAGTTGAACGAACATGAAAGCTTTTTAGAACATACACATTTATAATCCGATTTCAGGTTTTCTGAACTGTCTACTGCCAGAGCAAGACAGTACCAGTATTTGCAGTTACACAAGGGGAGAAAATGTCATTCATTTTTGCAAAGGCACAGTTCAGCAACCATCTCACACAGACACGCCATGCAAATCTCTCTAGAATGCACAACTCTCTCTAATAATAAGTACATTTCTCCACAAGGTTTAAGGTAACCTGAAAAGAGATGCAATGACAGCTTCTGTTCTTCCCAGATCACGTCCCCTGCAGGCTGATTTAAGAGACTCAGTCTAGAAACACTCACGGTCACAGGCTCTCAGAAACCCGGACTGTGAAACACTTTACAGTTACACAGAGCTTCAGTTGGACCAAGAAATCCTGCAAGTAAACACCCTTCAACACATTATAAATTTTAATAGGGACTTGTGGAAAGACTGTCATTTAGAACATTTCTGTAAAATTCAATTTTAAACTTCAAAGACTCAGTATTGAGAACTTTGTTACAATCTGGTTTTATGGAGATAATTATCTTAGAAATCCTGGTGGTAGATTTAACAATCTATCATTTGTACGAAACACTACTTTTGATTTGGTGATTTGGCCAGCAAATGTTTTAATAACTGTTACACATATTTGCTCATTTCCACATTTATTTGGAGGCTTTTTTTGAAGCACTGGATCTCATGCAGTTGCCAATGCTTTTATTTGCATTGAATGCTTTTATATATAGCAAATGCATTATCTATTAATTTAGTATTATCTTTTCGCCATAAATTTATGTTCAGCTCCCCGAGAGTTAATTGTATGTAGGTAAGTGCTCTAAATGAAAATGAAGTAAATATTTAAGACTGGACTGGCAACTCCTGTTATAGCAGCAGGTTGAGTTCTCAAAGCCAACATTACTCCCAATGCTTGACACGTGTTCTGTTAAGACAATCCTGAGACCATTAAGTATGTATGTGATCCCTTTAGTCCTAAGTGAATACTGGCTAACAAAATGGTGAGAAGAACAGTGAAAAAGAAGGGATAGTGGGCACATTTGATTTTTCAGTTCAGAAGTCATTTGCCTGGAAAACTATGTATGCATGCATACATACATACATACATACATACATACATACATACATACATATGCATATGTATAAATCAATGATGCTGGCTTCTGTTAGGCTGCTGATGCCAGTCCTATAACATGAGGATACCTTTACTGAAAGCATGCTTAAGAGTAACCTTTGCCTGTCTTATTACACATTAAGCGTCCGTCCATATTCTCAGGAGAAGTCGTGGCTGCAAATACCTATGCTTCTGGTGAAATCGTGAGGCTGCTCTTTCCCAGACTTACAGCTATCGCCAAGCAGAGCCCCAACCTGATAGGGTTTTGGAAAGATCTGCAGATTACATTTTTATTCATATTGTCTTTTGACTACAGAACTTTCTAAAAAGTCATTATTATCAAACTGTTCTGGAACTAAAACTAGTAGAGTTCTTTATGTAGAGTCTTTTTTTTTTTTCATCTTAAGTGTACATTAAACCATGGGAGCACACACTTCCTGATGCAGACCTCCAGGGCCAGGTGTGTACCTGTGCATGCTTGCCTTCCTCTTTCTCTTCACTGTGTGCCACCTCTCTCATGATTAGCAACATTCTGTCAGCTGTGACTTCTCTGTGCAATGATTACCCTGCCCCTACATGATGCTTCTACTGTTAACAACCTTCTGTAGACAATCAGAAACAGTTTAATCCCAAACTCCAGATCACCTCTTGCCTACCTGACTTCCACCTGTTTTGAACTCGAGGCCTGTCAGTTACTTTCTGTCTGCCCTTCAGTCTCCAGACACCCAGACACTTTAGGGTGAGAAAACCAAATCACCAGACAAGCTTCCTAAGGAAAGCTTTGATTCATCCTGTCTGGTGACTGAGGTTTATACTACTTTCTAGTATGTACAACTGTGCTGCATCACCAAACTGAATTATCCCATTTGGATCAAAGCCATGACAAATGACGTGGTACCGTATTTAGCACGTTCCTTATGGGTAGAGTTACGTATTTCCACTACTTTCCAAGGATAGATTCTCAATCCAATTAAGAGTCTTCTCCATCTCAGTATAAGGAACCACTTTACAACCTCCTAGGCAGATGTTTATGGTGAACTGAAGAGACCATCTGCACAGTTTACCACCAAAATGAAAGTACTGTATGGATTATCTGAACGAATGCCTCCGCTTTTGACACTGTGCATAATTTTACTTGAAATAAAAATTAAAGCCTCATTCCTTCAGAGCTATTTGGTAACAATATTTGGAGGCAAGGCTGCTGTCTGGACCTCAGAACCAGCCACCCAACCATCTCCTAAGTGCATACACCCCTCTGCCTCGGCAGAACTCTGCACTTACTTAGGGTATAATGCCCAATTTGCTTTTGTGCACAGATGTCCACATTGCAGTCTGACTTCTCACTCAGGCAACATTGTTCTGTCTTCATACAAACAATTTCCTTTACTTTTCCAATAAGTATTGAAGTAAAGGATAGAAATAAAAGGGTAGAAACTGTAAATCAAAAGCTGTATTTTTATAAATTAAATATGAAGACGTGCCAAATTAAGGGGCATTTATGTACATCTTTATGGTGACTTTTTCATTACACAAACAGCTCAAGTACTTTTACAAAAACATTAAGTGATAAATTCACTTGAGAATAAATGTAACAATGTGCATGAGCACACACATATATACACACAGGTGCTAAGTTTACAAATGTGTCAGTTATCTGGTGGCCATTACTGAATTAAGAATAGTAATTACCTAGTCACCCCAGATTTCAATTATATTTATACATAAATTGTGCATTTATAAAAACCTTACAAATAACTCTATTTTCCAGGAAGACATTGTAACAATTTAACACATGGAGTAAGAAAACATTTTAAATTCTTAAAATCACAATTAGATAAACAATTCAATACTCATATGGCTACAATGGATAAAGAATTCTATGTATAAAGATTTCTCCATCTTTACATCTGAAACAATAACATGTCCTTCCAATCATTTGCCTAAGGTATAAACTATTATCTTAATGCAAAGAAAGTAATTATTTTTGAAGTTTGACCTAAATCCACACATAAACTTCAATCAGTTCATAAAGTTCAATCATCAAGAAAATCTCTGAAGCACTGCAAAAAATTTAGATCTCTACTCAAATCATGTAAGATGGACAGATTACTGATAATGTTGTTTTCAAATAGATGGTTAATTACATTTAACCAACAATATTACAGACACACGGGAACTTAGTTTACAGCATACTGTGTAGACTCCTGTAAAGGATCCAAACCTCACCCTTAGGGGATACACTGGGGTCAATTGTCACAAAGGAGACAGTGAAATGTAGTAACTGGGAACAAGTATTTATATTGTTTTTTTCAAGGAATATTAACACTTACCTTTGCCATAGTAACAGCTCATCTTGCTTTAGAAATGAAACGCTAAGTATTTTAGAAGCAGATCATAAGATTCCAGTGCCTGGGATAGTCAAGAGTGAAGCAAACATTTATCCTAATATACCTAGTAAATGCATACATGAAAACGCCGAGTCCCACATTAAATGCTGTCACATTTATATATTTCATTTTAGTGCTGTATTTCATTTTAAAAATGTATACAGCAAAAATATCCACATTTAAATTTAACCTCCATACAGAAAAGATTCTTTTACTCAAGTAAACAAATTCTGTAAGTTACCAAGGGACACTCAACAGAGGAAATTCCCTTGAGACTCAGCTGAATATGTCTCTTCATAATAGAGTCTAGAGAAGTCATTGAAAGTCTCAGGTGTGTGTTTATCATTAGGTTATCCCAACTCAATTATGGTTCATGGGTAAAGTTAACGCTTTAGGCGATGTCAATTCAACTTCTTATAAACCAACGTGCATCAGGAAGCTCTAACCACTGCACGACTTCTGACAAGCTCAGTATGAAGTCCAGTGCTGAGAAGCTAAATCTGGGCCTGGGAGACTACCCCTGCGTAGATATCGTACAACATATAGAATAGTGGTGCTCTCCTCACTTGCCATCCCAAATAACTTTTATCAGATATCTCACCACTGAAATAAAATTTCAAAAGAAAAAACTGTTTACTATTTATCAACAGTGCTATATAAAACAATATGATCTCAGTAGAAGTGGGGTTTATGAGCAAAATTTATGCTGCCATTCCCCAACACATGCACACAGATATACATACATGTAGTATGCAGAATTGCGGTGGTATTAACAACAGCTGACCACTCTTATTTTCCCGTATTTCTCAAGGCATATTTCTCAGACCTGGGGAGACTGTTACGGATGCTTAAAATCGGAACCATTGTTTTGAGCAAGCATGGGCTTTGGCTTCTCATATCAGAGAAATTTACTACACCAAGAAGGAAAAACACAAAAGACTAATTGGCATTTGGTAAAACAGGTGACAATGGTCTCATCACACCAATCTTCCCTCTCTTGGTTAATGTCTCAAGGAAAGGAGAGCTACAGCACACAAAACACAGCAGGAAAGAGTGTCAAGAGAACATTCAGAGGTGGCGTAGCTGGGATCTTTAATAGTGCTTATGGTGAATGGTAATAATCCAGGAATGAAAATTGAAATTGTTTTCCGCAGGAAAACCTCCACCAGTGCTATACACTGCGCAGAGATGGAAGCCGTGAGGCCGAGAAGGGAAAGATGCTTAACTCTGGCCTCTCAGTATCTCCTGGGATGGAAGGCAAGCATGGAGAAACCAGGCCACATGCTAACCCGGGCCTGGAGTACTGAGAACTGTGCACAGTCCTAGCTGCTGAGGGCACAGTCCCAGAATGATGTGGGGACTGCTGTAGGCAGCTGTGGAGCAACTCACAGGCCAAGCTGAAGACTTTACCTGAACGGTCCTTTCAAACGCAATGCAGTTCAGATGCCTTACAGAACCATGAGAAGAGAAACGGAACAAAATTTCTCTAGTTTCTGTAGGGACAGGTGTGTCTGAGCACTGTCCTTGGCTGAAGGGGTACAGAATTCTTCTCTATTTAGTTTCTGTAGGGACAGGTGTGTCTGAGCACTTTCCTTGCTTGAAGGGAGCAGAATTGATGTTAGTCTTTTGGCAACCGAGAAATCTTAACCTCAGAGTTTTAGTTGTAACATGCCTGTTCACTAGCAATTGAACCCAAACTGGAATGTTTTAAAAGGTGTACTAATTTGTCCATCAACTTTGTGGTCTTATGAGATCAGTGTACCCAAAAGCCTTTTTTTTTTTTTTTTTCACACTGGGCATTTTTGTAGGAAGAAAGTCAGGTTGTTAGAACCGTACAGGACTTACTGACAGGAGCTTTCAAACACTGGTGCATTAGGGAGGGCAAGAGGAGTGACAGGACCCATGCTCACAGCTGCAGCCCACTCTCACATTTCATGGGTGCATGGCACATCTAATATATGTGAGTACTGCTGATTTCATTATTATGGGCTGAAATATGCAAAAAATAACCTCTGGCAAACAGCATATACATCAAGACAACATGAATGTGCTAATAGTGGTAGAGTGCATAAGAAAATGTTGACTTTTCTTACCAGAAAAACAATAAAGGTTAAATAATAATGTTTACCCTTGAGGTAACAAAGCTATCTGGCTATAAAAATCAAGCAACTTTATATTTTCCTGTTTGTGAACGTAGTTTTGTCTTAAAAATAAATTTTCAGTTTTTCAGGAATTTGCAAATTGGAAACAGGTATTTCTTAAACTGAGTTCCAAGAAAGGAAATGAAAACAAAACCAAAACCATCTTACTTAAAAACAAACAAAAAAACAGGTTAGAAGTAGCACACTATGCTACTTATTATTAAAATGTCATTTATGTAATTTATATTCTAGAACTATTCCCAGAAAGTAAAATCAGGTTCATGATTTTTTCCCTGTTTGGTAGGAATCATTTGCTGCCCTTCTCAGAAGACAAATGAAGACAAATGAAGACAAAAGGAAGGGCAGTCGTGACGGAGAGGAGAGCGAGCAGAGGCCCAGCACTGTAAGACCGAGCTTACCGACAACTGTTTAACTCTGTGAAAGTTGCCACTGTCCCTAGTGATTCGGGTGGATGTTCGAGGGAGGTGTCATCTCCAGATTAGCTCCACCTGAGGGTGAAGGCTCCCTGTGCAAACTGCCTGCGACAGGTTCCTGCAGCCTGCTGGTACAAGGCTGCTCGCTGGTATAGTTGTAGGCTGACACTGTGCTATAAACTATGACTCATATACTGTCATCTAGATCTGCAGTGTAACGCTAATTCATCTTCGTTATCCTCAGCATCCTTCTTTATGCTCCCAGCATCCCTAGAATGCCCAGCCAAAATTTTCCATTTTCAGGAAGAATGAATCCATGTGGATTTGAGAGAAGTCAATTGTCTAGAACCAAGAGCAGGCAAACAGTGTCAACATTTCCACTTAAGTTAGAGTCCCAAAGGAAAGGGAGGAGTCCCTCCAGTGCGACTGGGCAGTACTGTCTAGCAGGGTGGAGATCAGTGCTCATTTGTATCTCGATTAGAACAGAAAGGATCGCAGAGATATCTTTTAGAGTATAAAATATGCTCCTCATGCTTCTCCTATTGGGATTTGGTGTTTGGATACAGGATAGAACATAATCCCAAAGATCAGGGAAGTGTCATGCAGCAAGGTGCTTTCGTAAGGGAGATAATTAAAAACTGTTTCTTTACTCCCTTTCGAACTGTCAGACACACAATGGAGATCTTTACACAGATAATCTCCCAGTGTAAGCCCTCTGACCCTAGGACAGAGCGGACAGGGCATGTACACTGCCACCTGAGAGCAGGGACACTAGAACGGACAGTTACCCATCAGTTCTGCTCCAGCAAGCAAGCTACTGGGTGGAAAAACCAGAAACACTGCAGAATCCTCTAGTGTTCTCATTCTCTGGCCTCTGGGCTGAAAGCCTGAATCTTGTCAGTGTGTCTGTCTGTTTTCAAGTGTCTATGGAAATGATCATGGGAAATCCGAATAAAAACACAATACCATTTCTCACTGTATATTATTAAAAATTTACTTCTAGATTCTTGGGAGAAGCTGTAAATTCAAACAAGTGGTTTTGTTATCACTTTTGGATTTTATCGTGTTTAAGAATGTGTGCTAAAAGTATGCTAACCCATGTCACTTTATTGCTTTGGACTAGGTAATCTGAGTTAGCTAATGATTTCTGCATCATCTACAACAAACAAATCAAGAAAGAACTCACTGTAAAGCAGTCGTTGCAGTCGTGTGAGGCCCTGGCTGGGCTTTTGTTGAGGTGTTTTCCTTACACACAAAGCACCATACGACTTTGCACAGAAGGATACTGAACGCCTGGTTGGACACAAGGGTGAAGACACTGTCTCTACTTGGTACACTCTGGGGCTCACAGGCAACTGGCTTCACACAATGAATGAAAGCTCTCAAATAAGCAATTTTATTCCTATCCATGATTGCAGACATTTACAAAACCATAACATCTGAGTTCACCTTAAAAAATAACTTATATAAAGCAGTGATGTACACAGCACAAAATAGTTGGGGCAGGGCAGGAGCAACCTTTAATAATTAAAATGTAAACGTGAAAAAGGGATGGAATAAAAGTCCCTACTTACTTCTACTTAAGATGTCATGGGATAATATCTTACAATGTCCTGTGGGTCAATGCACGTATGCGCACATGTGCATACAGGTCTGCATACATGATGCATTCTCTTCCCCACACACACACAGATAATCACCGCAGTTCAGTTGGGGGCAGTGCCAATGTGCCGCTCCGTACAGCTGCTTGAATCACATTTGGACCCGCTTTCTTCTCAAAATAGGGGAGAGAGCAGGGACTAAAAGGTGGTCTGGCTGTCTGAGATTCCTCTAACTGTACACGATGAGTAGTTTTCTTCCGTAGCAGTTCTGGGATGGGCTGACTCTCGATGGCGTTCATGAGGAGACGTGGTAACGGGTCACACACTCATGGTCATGCTGGGGGAGTACTACAAGGACAGAGAAGCCAGGGGTTAAAGTGATGTCAGCATGGCTCTCCTTGGTACCGAGGGCCAGTGATGGGTGCCAGTGTCTACAAACAGTTAAGCACACACCATTAGCCTCAGGAAAATAAGGCACTGTAACAAGCCAGTTTATATGGCTTTACTTAGTTTAAAATTTTAAATTATTTCCTCTACGAAGTCCGATCCTTTCCCAGGACCTAGATAATTATACTTGATTCGACACACAGAAAGTGCTCAGTGAACAGTTAATGTAAGGAGACATAAGCAGCTGCCAGCTCTGCTGAGTCTGTGAGAACACCAGATGCTCCAGAGTGTTAGCACAGAAGCCTCACACACACACAGACATGCACACGCATGTGTGCGCACACACACAGATACAGGCATGCACGCGCACACACACATACACACACGTGCACACACACACGCTCACACACACTCACACACAGTGCATACACACACAGACATGCACTTGCACGCACTCACGCACACACACGCTCATACACAGGTTCACGTACATGCACATGTACACACACACACACACACACACACACACACACACGTGCGCGAGCGCGCGCGCGCACACACACAGACATGCACTTGCACGCAGTCACGCACACACACGCTCATACACACACACACACACGGCCAGGACGCAAGCATCAATCCAGTACACAGAGCTCAGGATAACAGTACGATAAGTTGACAAGTGACAGGCTGAGGTCACCACTGAGCACAGCACAGCTCTAGGTCATCTGGTTGGAGATGGCACCTCTTGCAAATGGTAACACTCTCGGGATGAAAATGGCTCCTAAACTAAGATAAACACGTGGACCCTGCAATATTTTAATGTTTGATGGAAAACCTGCAAAAAGCAGTTCAAAGGATAATTTCTTTCAATGTTCTACTAATGACAGCGTCTCAGGATGGGGGATGGGTGAAGTCTAAAGGAGGGGCTCCACGCTGGAGAATCCAATAAAAGACCTGTGGCTATGTGGTCAGTGGGACGTAACTTTTTAGAACGTTGGTAGAAAGGGGAAAGTGGAGGAATCCCAGCAAGCTGGGATGGACCACAGGCACCAGTGGAGGTTCCCATGAACTGCAGTGGGGAGGGCTCTCCAGGTGAGCACACGGGCTAGCGAGCGACAGGCTCAGCTGGCGGTCCTCTAACCAAATGCACTGTTCTGAGTAAATGTAGAGAATGCCACAGAGGAGGAGGGAGAGGCTGGGTCACAGGGGTGCTGGGCCACAGGGGTGCTGTTCGGTCTTTAACACGGGCTACACCAAGGAGAATCTCTTTGTCACTGAATAGCCTTGAGGTCTGTTTTAGCAGAAGGAAGAAGCTAAGTTAGTTGAGAGGTTTAACTGACTCCTATGTTGGATAGTAGAGAACACCGGGCAATACAAAGGAAGGGCAGAGGGAAATGATGTAATTGCATTATAATCTCAATGAATAAAAAATGCATTCCACTCAAGGGGGAAAAAAGGCAGGATGAAAAAAAGCAAGTCAAAATAAAACCACCGCCTCCACTGTATGTAAGGAATTCCCTGTGCTGAAATGTGCACACCCAGCTCCATGGCAACCTGACACACAAGGTTTCTCATCACCAGTGACCAGCATGTCATCATTTCTTACCCATAGCTCCTGGGACTAAATATCAGTCACACGATAGACATATCTACATATCTCTATATATATTTATGCAGTTATATATATAGTTATAGTTATATATAAAGTATAGAACACAGTGATATTCTCTACAGCAAAATGGGCACAGAGAGATTTAACCCATGCATTCCCCAATCCTGTAGCTGACATAAGAACAGGAATGCCCTCACGGGCTCCAGCAGAAGCTGTGCTGGTGGAGCATTCTACTCCATCCTGGCCAGCACAGCAGGTTCCACATGCACATGGCCTCTAAGCCCTTGAAATGTAGCCACAGGAAGTTCAGAAGCAAACATGTCCGCGTGTTTAGCATGGCTAGATCGCCAGCAGTATTTCACAATAAATGCTTTGCAGAATGGTGCTGTGTCAGTGACTGACGCCAGGACAGGATGGCTTCCTACAGAACCTCACAGGAAATGCTTCTGGAAATCTCTGAGTAAAACTCCAGACAACCTTCCACTGAGTGTGCAGCCTGGGCAATCTGGATTGTTGGGGTTCAGAGTCCTTTCTTTCTAAGTATCATTTCAGTTCACTCATATATCACATGACGTTAGAGAGGATTATAAGACACTTTTCATTCTAATATGTCACCTAATGATGCACATGTTCACAGGCTCTGTGTCAAGTGTTAATTCGCTGCTATAATCCCTTTACATGAGTCCTTGTTAAATGTGGTATAGAACATGTCCTGAGGAAACTTACGAAAAACATTGTGTGTAGAGAAATCGAGGTCAGGCGTCAGCTCTGAGAAACAAACTCAGAGTTTACTTGGATCTAATGAGGTATGCGTAGCATACGAAACTGCAGAATGGCATGATACCATCTCTGGCACAGACCAACAGGGTGCACTCCTGCCTGGGCATCCCTGGGTATCTGTCATGAGTTCCTGTAAGGCTGTAGACTGCTCACTGCCAATTTCTATTACTGAAACGGTTTCAAGAAAATGACGCTAAAGGGAATTATAACATTCTAGGAAAGCTCCCAGTATGCAAGCAGAGAGGAGCATTTCCATGAACACCTTCTTCAGAGAACCGAGGAAGTGGCTCACATTTCCCAGAAGAAGGGAGGAGTGAGTGCTGAACAGGCCGCCATGTTGAGAGCACACACTCTTCTGGTGTGGCCTCACATCGGTGTTTGTGCTATGCTGTTGCATCGATACACAATGACACACTAAGCTTTATACCACAATGCCACCGGTGACATCAGGTCTTACTGTCTTACTATTCAGTTAGTCTGGCTCTCCTAGGAGGATAAAATGGCCCGGTAGCTATTGACAGCACTTTCGTTTGGATTAAGGGGGAAAAAAGTAGAACCAAAGCTATTATTTTAAGCATATACCTAGTTTATCTGTTATTTAAAGTATACTCTGAGATACCAGGTATGAACTTGAGGAATCTTTTCCATCTTATCACCTAATTAGTGTTCTACAGAATCCGTTAGATATAGTTATTAAATCTGCTCGAAGGATACTTTAGATCATGCCACTTTCTAAGTCTCGGTTTCTATAAATATTTTGTTTTCTTAATGAGCAATAAGGAGTAGTTATGCTCCTCTGAATATAACATGAAATAACGGAATGTTTATGTGACCACTTAAACTTGGGCTTCCGTGGTTCCCAACAACAGCAGCAGTGGACAGGACAGGCGAGGAGGGAGGGCTGTCTGTCAGCATGTCACCATTGAATACTGGGGTCTCAATAGCACACCTGCTAATCTGATTATAGACTAAGGCCACAGGGGAACATTCTTCCAAATTAATCCAACTGCTTTCTTCTCCTTTGAGCTGTTTCTGTATCTGCACCATCTAAAGCAAGTATTTACAGCACGCGAACACTAGGGGGCAGCTTTGTTTCTTGAAAGAAGGAGTCTTGTTTTGATTTGGCCCCGCCAATCATGTTTGCAGTGCTAGCTTGTGGAGTTTGGCATGGTTGTCTTGATGTAATGAATGAAGCAGCATGTGGGGAGAGGGTGGGTTACTATCTAGTATACAGCAAGCACTGAACAGTTGTTTCCTCTTTCTCTGGCCTTTTGATTTAACCTCTAGGGTGAGAGTGGCAGCCTCCAAGGGCCAACGGCTAAGCACACAAGCTTCCAGTTCTAGGCCTTAAAATCCAGACGGTGAACACTCAGGCTGGGGTTTTTGAGTTCCCTAAATAGTTCCGCATTTTCTCAGTTACAGTACAAAATAAGGTCACTGGACATGCCTCATCCTATCCTGTCCTTAAACCCAGTGCTTGTCAGCACACAATCTCTTCATCTATCTTCCGCTCTCCATTCACTGCTTGCTTACTTTAAAATATATAAACAAAAAAGTGTGGTGACATTCACATACCGACAACACCAAGTGCACTCAATGGACCCCACAACAGAGCAGGGACTGGGGGGGGGGGGGCAGATTTGATCAAACATATCATATGCATGGATGAAATTCGTATACAATAAAAGCCTCAGATAACAAAGACACCAGCTGCAGAAAGTGACCTCTCCTTACTAGACAGACCAGAGGACCAAGTAGCCAGCAGGACTGAGAATGCTTCTCCTCTAGACTGCGGGGGGCATCAATCACCCTTGCCCCACCCCATTTGGGAGGGGAGGCAGTGTCTTTGGCTGCTATCAGTTCATTTCCCTTTTTGTGAACTCTCCTGCTGGGGCAGGAGAGGGAAGGAGGAGCTCAGACAGCCTCGTTTTCAACTCTGCCATGTAGTTTTACTGGGCACTGAAGCTCTTTCTGAGCTCAGGGCAGCCAGGCTCGGCCAGGAGATGAGGAAACCGGCTCCTCTCAGCTCCTCCCACTCTAAGTGTTCATTCATCCAGGCGGACACAGGCTGCTGGGACTTAAGGGTGAGGTTGGTATTTGCTCTGCTCAGTTCTGCTCTGTTTCTCTGCTCCCCTTGAAGGGCTGTCTGAATTTGTGTCCCCTCTCTAAGGATCAAGAACAGTAGCTCTGATAATGTGAGAAGGAGAGAGGAGAGGGTGCCTCTTGTCTATGCCCTTAGTTAAAGTCATGTGGAAGTCATGTCAAAGGTTCACTTTTAATCCTAACTAATAATTCCTCTTATCTTAGAAATACTCAATTTATACCAATCCCAGCATTTATTTAAAAATATTTTAATTAAAATGTGACAACGGTTACTTATATTGCCATGTGATATCTTGATGCTATATTGTAGAATGTTCAAATGGACTAACCACACCTAGATCCTTAAATAATGCCACTTTTTCTGTAGTGCAAACAATAAAGTTCTTCCTTTGGCCTTTGAGAGACATATTGTACATTATCACTGTCTGCACTCTGCAGCTCCTTTCTTCTGTTTGACTGCAGCTCCGTATCCTCCACAGCCCTGCCTTAGCCCTGCCTTTCCTGGTCCATCCTACCCGGCTCCAGCGTCTTAGAACTCACAGCTTCACAAACTGTGGCTAGGACTCGGGGGGGGGGGGAGGCATGCACCCAAATGCAGGGGGATTTAGCAAGAGTAAAATGTTTTCTGAATAACTAAGAATTAATGCAAATGCAAAAGCAAGTGTGCAATTAGTGCAAGTAGCTCTGGCAAGGCTCAGGTGAGACCTCCGGGAAGCTTCCTGCAGCTCTGGCTCTGGACAGCCACGTAGACTTTCCAGTGCACTGCCACAGCAGCAGCCCAGCGCAGGGGATAGCCATGTATGTTTTGAACTGTTTTTGCCACATATACAAGTTTTATGCTTTTATATGCACAGTGACTTAATTACGGAAAACAAAAACTTAATATTTCCCTCCCGTCATTCACTAGCATGTAAGTGTCAAACTAGTGTATCTTAGGATAGTAATCACCACGTGAGACGGTCTAATTTAAAAGATTTGTCTGAGTTGGTGACCTTGGGTTGCTAAAAAAATGGATTAAATGGACTTCTGCTTGGTTTGACAGACTTCCAACAATTTATGAGATACACACACCAGCTATCTTCACGTAAGTATGTGAAATAAATTTTTATGTTGATGACTATAAAATAAAAACCATTCGCCTCTGAAAAAATAAGATTTTCTATGTCCTGTACTAACGAACATTCAGCCAAAGCTTCTTTGCATAAAAGCATGTAACACAGCACTTGGGGGGCAAAGGCAGACAGATTTCTGTGAGTTTAAGGCCAGCCTAGTCCACACAGAAGTTCCAGGCAAGCCAGAACTACACAAAGAACACACACATATTCCCCCTGATACACACACACACACACACACACACACACACACACACACACGCACACACACACACACACACACGCGCACACACACACACACATACACACACACACACGAACATTCATTTATTAGATCTTATGTTTAATAAATTGTAAAAAAGAAGCATGCATCAAAGAACTGCTTTGAAATGGATTTCTTTCTGATTTCTCACTAGTAAATGCCTGATTTGTGTGTCTGTTTTCCACCTACGTGCCTAGGGCTGCAAGCAGAACGTTTGAGGAGCCCATCATGACCAGCATCTGAGCAGACCCTGTGAGTGAGCCACTCCGCGCTGCAGTTTTGTGCCTTTTGTCACTTAACACGCTGTCCTCTAGTTTGGTCAGAGTGGCTGAATGCAGTGGCACTCTATTACACAAGGCTCCATTTTTTTCTTTCTTTCTTTTTTTTTTTTTTTTTTTTTTTTTTTGGTTTTTCGAGACAGGGTTTCTCTGTGTAGCCCTGGCTGTCCTGGAACTCACTCTGTAGACCAGGCTGGCCTCGAACTCAGAAATCCACCTGCCTCTGCCTCCCGAGTGCTGGGATTAAAGGCGTGCGCCACCACTGCCCGGCATAAGGCTCCATTTTAATTCCCAGTTTATTTCACCCCTCTGCTGTCACCAGTGTATTACAGCATGCATACATACATTATGATTGCATATGTGTTAGTCCGACAGACGGTCTACCCTGAGAATGTCTGTTGGTGGAACTGTGCTCCTGACAGACTTACACGCTATCCTCTGACAGACGGTCTACCCTGAGAATGTCTGTTGGTGGAACTGTGCTCCTGACAGACTTACACGGTGTCCTCCTCACTTTTGAATACTTTGTTTCTTAATATAAAACTTTGCATAAAGCACAATAAGTGAACTGAATTGACTTGCATATACCTCATTAAATTATATTATGTTACTGCTGGAAGAATTAAACAAAAGGAGATAAATGTGTTTTATTAGATGAAGTGAACACTGAAAATGACTGACTTGTCTTCATTCCAGAGGTGAACCAGACATCATGCGTGGTTGAAACTGTGTGCTGCCTCCTGATTTTTCCTTCTTACTCACTGATGGCTAGGTTATCTCGTGTAATTTTATCTACCTTCTTTAATCACCAATCATATAAATAAAGCAAATTAGAGCAGAAAAAAACTTTTTTATAGCCTAAATTCAGGGGCAGCCTCATTTGCCGTGGAGACTATAGGTTGAGACCAAGAAGCAAAAGAATCCATGGGACATCAAACCCTGGGCTCCACACTGCATCACTCTGCTCTACAGCTGACTGCTGTTAGCCATGGTGTCAACCTCCAGTACTGGCAGCACTGGCCAAGGCTGAGTCAGGCAGCATGGTAGCAAGCGGGGCCTGTGCACCTCTCATCGTCTGACAGATCCATGGTCGTATACCGATAACACTCACTTGGGCTCTGCAGCCTTCTCTTCTCTAATTCAGCTCAGTGGTCAGCACAGAGCAGCCCCCCAAATCCCTAACTAGTCCTTTCCACTCCCCTACCCCAGCTAACTCCAAAAAATTCTGAGTCCATTGGGTTTTGAGGGGGTTCTCGGAACCTTACAAAAGAATTCCTTGACTGTTTCTGGAGTGAAGCAAGAGTTAAAATGTTACTGCAGTCCAGAGCGACTCTTTGAGAAGGGCAGCATCTTGTCTCTGTAGTCCTCCTAGTGCCCAGCATACTGCCCTGGCACAGACACATGATTATAAACGGTTTGCCAAATAAATAAACTTTGTAACTTCCCTTTTTGTCCCGCATACATCTATGGAGATAACCTAGAACCCTATAACAGCACTTTAAAAATGCCATAGCTCCAAGCTCAAGCTGATGGGCCACCAGTGTGACCTTCACTTCGTGGAAGCCACAACACATATGGATTATTGTCACAGTCTTACTATGACAAAATCAACAGATCTGACTTTGCAGTGCCCTACACATCTTGCTAGAAGGTAGGACACATTAAAGAGGTAATCTGCTTTCTGTATGATTCATGACAATGGATGCTTTCTAAAGAAAATCAGTATTATGGTTTTGGTAACTGCACATAAATAAAAAGGTCCCTTAGATCCCATTTTTCATAAAATTGCATTTGAAGATTCTTCTGACGTTTAGAAAATCAACATACTGAACACTTTATAAACATCAACACTAAAGTTCTGAACATTTATTCTGATAGGAGAGCTCAAGGTTGGCTGTGCATCATAGCATCATGGTCAAGGAGATACTTACACTCTCACTCTGAAAAGGATTTAAGAAATTTCCCCCCATTTCACCGTCATCCCTTGGAGTGCCCGGCTGGTTACTCAGGCTCATATTATTGGGAGAATTCTGTAAATGAGATTCAGAAAAGAAGTCATTGTTGAAGATTTTCCTTTCCCTCCTGCATTGTAGTGTTTTAAACACTGAACGTACAGCAGCAGCAGCAGTGGCGGTGGCGGCAGCACTCTGAGGACAAAATGTGATGCTAACCGCTTCCACCTCACACTCTAGGTCACACTAGGCCCCGAACAAGTGTTAACACTTTTGAAAATCAAAGTTTGAAAACAAGCGAAACCCGAAATAATCGATGGTAACTATTTTCTTGCTCCCAGAATCAATGTTTATTCAATCCCTCACCCTCAGCTTATAGACTTTCAAGAACTGTAGAGAGTTAAAAATAAAGCTTCCCTGCAGGAGGCTGATGAGGAGGGCCTCCTCACGGACAGGAGACGTTGGAAGGACCTTGCTTAGCAGATATTTCCCTTTGCCTCTTGTGCACATTAGAGATACTATGTCAGTTATGTTTATGTGAGTCCTAAAGAAGAAAGGAAGGTTGTTAAGAAAGAGAGAGACACCTTAGGACCGGAAGACCGTGCCTTCAGAACGAGGGATCAGCAGACTGCCGTGGACCTTACCATTAGTTTAACACGACAGTCCCTATGCAGTTTCTCCAAGACAGAGCAGCTGCTATTAGCAATCCACACGGAGTTTGTGGGGCCTTTGTAAAACCCTGTGTAAGTTTTCTTACCTTACCATTATGATGTACTTTAAACTGTGCATGATAGCCATGCCAATAGGAAATTCAGAAAGACATATAAATCATGTTTATACAACCCTGCAATGGAGACTCAAGGAAGTATTTCAAGTTATAATTAATTGAGTTTTAAAAATTCAGGACAAAACACTTATTTTTAAATGGAAGAAGATTTTTAGATTATTTTGCTCTGAACCATATAGCTTATATTTTGGTTTAGAATAAAAAAAAATACTTAGAACATTTTGATCTACTACAGCAAGTTCTATCACAAACAACATTTTATGAATGAGTTCCTAAAAGAACATTTGCTTTAAAAATATGGCCAATTAGTAAGCAGAGGCAGGCAGAGGCTGGCAGGAGTGCAGCCCTCACTTGTCTCACTGAGCCCCTGCAGGCAAGGTCTGAGAGTGAGGCTCCTCTGAAGCCCAGAGCAGCTCCAGATGCCTCAGAATCAGACGTCCGGAGCAGAAAGAGAATGCCATCATTTCTGATATGTTTTTCCTCTGAAAATGTTAGTTTCCCACGAATAAAGAAAGGCAACTATACTTCGAAGTAAACCAGACAACTTTATTTTCTTTATAATTTTTACTAACTGCATTACTTTTGGTTCATTAATTACTAGAGTTTTTAAATAATAAAGTGTGCTCCGACAGCAGGAGTGATACTGCTGACTGTAGTTGTTGGAATGGAAGCAGTTCCCACAGGCTCATATATTTGGATACTTGGTTCCCAGCTGGTGGCCTTTATAAAGAATAAGAAGGCCCTGTTAGAGGAGGCGTATCACTGGGACGAGCTTTCAGCATGCCAATCACAGCTCCAGTGCCTGCCTGCCTGCCTGCTACCATGCCACCCCATGGCATGGCCATGGAATCTGTCCCTTTGGAAGATTGGGTCCCAAGTTAAACATTTTCTTCTGTACGTTACCTTGTTTGTGGTGACTGTCACAGTCATGAAAGAGTAACTAAGACACTTGCTTTCTGTGCAGACTTTCTCCTAGCATTGGGTGATTAGATTTCTGCTGTGTTTTTTTCACATATTTATTTTTTTATTCTACAAGTTTAGTGAACTTTAAGCAGGTTGGTCTTATTTTAATTAATCAGTTAATTAATTAGTATTTTAGTACTGGTACTTAAATCTATAGCCTTGCATATGCTAGAACATTTGTTCTACCATTTAGCTAGAACCCTAGACCCCAAGGTATTGATTTGATATCTAGAGTAAAAAATAACACTGCAGTTTTTGATAAACAACACGTCCGTTTTACTCTTTCTATTTTCCATGCAATGTCTTCATAGCACGGGGGCTCAAACTCATGTCCTGTTTCTGTTTTTAAGGTAGAGGATATATAAATAAGCTGAAAGGAACTTTAAGCAAATACTCCATAAGTCAAGGCAGTGCCAGATCCTTCAAACCTATTGCTTCTGCCACCAGAACATGTTGGAAAAGTTTAAAATGGTAAGGAAAAATATGTTCTTTTGTTTTTACCAGAAGTATTCTCTGCAGAGTGTTGGGAAATGACATGAGCTCCTCAATATGGAAGGTTAAAGAAGCCGAGCTGTGCAGAATCACTGATGAGAGGAAGATGCAGGCTATCGGGAACCTGGCCTGAGGCTGGCACTGCAAACCAGTCAGGACAGGTGATGAGCACAAGGGCAAGGAGACTGAGATGTGCATTTAACTGTGGCCACGTTTGTGGGCAGTGTCCCAGGGGAGCTCATCACTGAGGACAGAAGAGGGACTGAGAACATCAGAAAGGCCCAACACATCACGGGTGGGGGGGGCACGACAGAACTTAGGAGAGACTGGCTTTCGATGTTTTGATCATGTTGGGGAGAGTGACTGTTTGTTTGTTGTTTTTTTTTAGGTTTTTCGAGACAGGGTTTCTCTGTGTAGCCCTGGCTGTCCTGGGACTCACTCTGTAGACCAGGCTGTCCTCGAACTCAGAAATCCACCTGCCTCTGCCTCCCAAGTGCTGGGATTAAAGGCGAGTGCCACCACTGCCCGGGGATAGGTTTTTTTTTTTTTTTTTTTTTTTTTCATGTTACTGTGTATTTCTATCTAAGATTTGACTTTAAAATATAATTCAGATTTTACTGATCCCACAGTCAAGGGATTCTATTACATTTCTACTTATCCTTTATATAAATTTGGAAGAAATTCACATTATATACATAAAAAGCATCACACATAAATTTCCTCTGGCTAGAATGTTTACCTCTCTTAAAGTCTGAGGTCTCCACTTAATTTTTAGAGTTTTATTTTGTGTGTGTGTGTGTGTGTGTGCGCGCGCGCTCGCACGCGTGTGATGCATGCAGGGGTTAGCTACAACCTCAAGAACTCACTTCTCTCATTCTGACTTTACTTGAGGTCTGAGGGCTGAAATCCGATCTCTAGATTTACATTCCAAGTGCCTTTACCTGCTGAGTCATTTTGCTGGCAGAGTCTTTAGTTCTTATCTTTTAAGTATTTTTAAAGCACTCTCTTAATTAGTAATTTATTGTTTCTTCCCTCTTCAAAACTTGACCCAAACTTCTGAAACTTTTTCTGGTTTGGTCTGCTCAGTTACACGGAGCTTCCTGGGGGTGTATCTTATGTCTGCTGGGGTTAGAGCCCAGCATGGGCCTCTGCACACGCTTCTTGCCCTGTGTGAGCAGAAACCACTTGAAGATGGAGAGATGACGTTTGCTTTTGTACTCTTGCTCTGAAAGCAGACCTTATGGATAGCATTTCTCACAGAAGTAAGTTAGTATCTGTTACAAACACATTCATCCAAGTGTCATAGAAATTGTCAGTTAGGTAACCAGACTCTCCAGGTCCAATGTCCACGTTGCAGTCTGAAGTATTTTAGGCCTGAAGTCTTTAACTGTTTTACAACTCAGTTAATCTTATTTTATTTTATTTTTTTGTGGTGCCAGCAACTTTATATTATTATACAAATATTGGTGGAATAAAAGCATAGTTATCCTTCAGTGAATTTCTCTACTTACTGATCTAAAGCAAACTTTAAAAGGGAGTCATTTCAGTGTTAGCTAATTTTAATTCTCATCAAACATGTTAAATACACTTGACTCTCAGAGAACTACTTTAATTTCATTATGATCTGTTTAGAAGATTCATTCGTGTACTCAGGAGGTGAAGGAAGAGAATGCGGACACCTCCACTTTTCCACATGAATTACTGTAATTTCCTTCTAATTCCTTTGCCACCGTTTTGAGGACTACAAGAATGACTGCATGTCAGCACTGTCTGATGAATGCCTGCAAGACCAAGCGGCCACACAACTGCAGTGTCCGTATTCCACACACAGCCAGTATCTCCGAAGTCCCCATTGTCACATTGCTGTAGATACTGTGCAAACTTTTCAGCTTTTCAAAAGGTCATCCCAACTGTCAGTGGAGTTCACCATGGGGCACCAGAACGGGATTAAGTTGGCTGTCACATTTTCTTTCTCAGAGGTTATATATATCCGTATTTTAATTCCAACGTGATCATATCTGAACATCTATGTTCAAAATTTATATTGAAGAACAGTATTAATAAAACTCACTTAGTAATGCTAGAGCTCCACATGGAATCACATGGAGATAAAACAGAGAACACGCATTACTCACCTTGGAAATACTGTCCATATCTCCTGAGCCTGAAGCAAAGTGTGAGAAGACAGTGTCGTTAGGTGAGACAGCATGGATAATGGGAACTACTGAAGGGGCGGGAGCTACGCCTGACTGCCCAGAGCCCAGCGGCTACCTCCCAGCACCGGGATCCTAAGGTGGGAGCAGAGGCAGAGCTACAGACCCATCGGAGGCCATTAGAGAGGCCATCCACATGCCCGGTATAATTAACATTTAAATGTTTATATAATATATACAGATCTATATCTTTTAATGAAAATGATGTAAATCTGATAAAATTTAAGACAGACATTTCTAGGAGTATCTGACAATATTCTAAACCATATTCTAAGCCAAATATTAAAAAATATTTCATTAATATTAAAATATAGATAGCAATCCATATACACAATAGAAACTAAACATATCTTAAAGATATGCTACATTTTATAATTTTGATTCTTAAGAGACATAGGCAATGGAATTACACACTAAATAATTAATAATCCTAACTTTATCACAATATCAGTTTTATTTTGAACTATTTTATTCTTAACAATTAATCTTAGTGTAAAATGCTGTAACATTTAATAACAGCATTTACTGAACAGCATAATTAACGTGAAGGGTTAGTATGAACTACCTGTGAGTAAAAAGGTCCAATATCGCTATCCACCCAATGCACACATGCTGTACTGTTACATGTTAATAATTACAGTAATGCTCACTGCGAAAGTAACAAACTAGTTGTCGACTATTGTGAAACTCTTCTGGATGCTTCCATCTAGTAACCAAAGCTTCTAACTAGGCCCAAACACTCTTTTTTCACTAATTCTCCATCTTGACAGTGAGAGTAACATGTCTTGCAATACACTGAAACATCAATTCTGTAATAGTGCGGTTCAATTGAACATTATGAGAAGATGGCTATGTTTCTCTGTGATGTTCATTGTGGTAGCCAGTAAAATTCTGTGTGCCTGCTGTACACAGGTATGTGGCAGTGTGCCTCAGGATTTGAATGTTAAATCCTAACTTAAAATTAAATAGTTGTATGTGCCTATTAGCTACTATAATCAGACCCTTCATGTCAACAAAAATAAAATGAAGCCAAACTTCGAAGTCTAGGAAAAATAAATATGGGTCCTTAGAAGCACAAAAGCCTATCAATGTGTTGCAAATAACTTCTGAAAGGAGTTAATACAGACTTTCAGACTCGAGCGGCCTGCTGCTGACCTTGGGTATGGGAAGAGAATCCAAGGTGAGCAGCAGTCCATGAGCACAGCGTGTGACAGACGTGAAAGGCTCTTTTACAGCCTGGGCCCTGTCAGCTTTCAGACTAGCGTATGAACACACGCACACGTGCTTATGCCTTCCACCCAGGAAGTGTGTGTTAAGAGACCTAGTCAGTTTGCCTTACTTTTCTCTACGTCTCATCACCGTAAATATCGTGGTGTTCTTACAGATGCTCGGCTCCATACACTAACATTGCACTGCACATGAGGTGCACTGCTAACCACGGGTACAGCTGAGCTCGGCTCTACCCTGAAGGCAGGTGCAGATCATGGTCCCATAAGAGAATTATTAGGATTATCAAAGCTGGTTACTAACTTTATTTTAAAATGAGGCAAACATTAAAATACATAACAAAACTAAGGAATTATCACAAGAGCTGGTTCTCTGATACTATGTTCAGTCTGGAGACAAAACCCCTGTGGGAAGGGCAGAGAGGCCCTTGGCTCTAGGCGGCACTGCATGTGCTGAGTGGAAGAACAGAACTCCATTGGCCACAAGACACTTTCACTTTCATAGGTTGCTACTGATACTCACGGGCAAACTGCACAGAAAAACTCTCTGATTGTCAAATGTCCTCCAGTTCTCATAACCAACTAAGGATTACACCTCCATTGTGATGACATGGAAGACAAAGCTTTGCAGGTCATAATACCCATGGAATAAAATTAACATTTTATTTTGAATTTATTCTATCCATCTAACATAAAAGCTGAACCTTACCTAAAGAGCCCTACACTCTATAATCTAATGTATTTATTCTAGCCATCAAATGTAAAAGCCAAGCCTTACCTAAAGAGCCGTTCATGTGATGGGACTCCATTCCTCCTAATCCACCCATGGGACCATCTGATCCAGGGCCCATTGGAAACTGTTTTTTAAAATGAAGAAAGTAATTGTGACCACATGGAAAATCACTTTAACATTATTTATTAACATTAGACATTGCCCTGGCTTATCTCCAGGTTTCGAGACTCCAAGATACATTTTCAGGCTGTGGATCCTGTAGCAGTCATCCCCATCTCTTTCATCTCTGTTCTGGATGCTAAGGGTAATCTTCTCTGTCCATTTTTTTCTCTCAAGGGAAGAAATATGGGAAGCATATAATGACAAGAAGATCAGCATTCTTTCCTTGAGAGACATTTCCTCTTATTCTCCAGGTACAGTTCTTGAGAAGCTACAGATACTATTGGCTTATTATAAGAACATTTATGTTGAACCATGATGCCAGTATCAACTCTTCCTTAGAAAGGAATATACCTCAGTTTGAATGGGCACAGGGAATGGTTCATCTTGCAGGTTAAACACATTTACCTGCTGAGAGCTGACCGTCACTAACTCTCCTTAGTCGTGTGTCATGCCAGCCTAGTGCAGACACTGCAGCTCCAGTCACACCTTCTTAGTCATGTGTGTCGTGCCAGCCTAGTGTAGACACTCTGCAGCTCCAGTCACATGTGTGTCGTGCCAGCCTAGTGCAGACACTGCAGCTCCAGTCACACCTTCTTAGTCATGTGTGTCGTGCCAGCCTAGTGTAGACACTCTGCAGCTCCAGTCACATGTGTGTCATGTTAGCCTAGTGTAGACACTCTGCAGCTCCAGTCACACCTTTTTAGCCATGTGTGTCATGTCAGCTTAGTGCAGAAACTGCATGCATCAGCTCCAGTCACACCTTTAAAGCACAGGATGGTTTGTTTTCAAGTAGAACCTTAGCTAACGGTAAGTAGTTGTGAACAGATGTGCTGGGGTAGAGCTGTGCTGGGAATCCCAGGTCAGTGCCCCTTCCTTCCCCAGAACTCCTCTAGAACGATTCCATGCCCAGTCTGAAGGCAGGTGCGTGATCGGTCATCATCTCAGACTTGAAGGTAAGCGCCTACTGAAGTCAGCACTTTCTTTTCATGGTCCCAAGCTGAAGTTCTAGTCCATCACATATAGATTACAGGATTGACTACAGTATGGATAACAGAGTGGTGGAGGTTAAGAAGCACACTAGCCTTCAGCATCAGAGCAGGTTAACCAAAAAAGAAAGGAAGGAGTGGGAGAAAGGAAAAGAAGGAACTGGGAAAGAGAGAGGGAGGAGGGAGAGAAGGCAGGCAGGCAGGCAGGCTGCTTAGCTTAGGGGAAAAACTATTCAGACAAGGCTGAATGCTACCAGCTCTGCGCAAACATGGCTGTCTTCTACTCCTGGGAGGAAGCAGACCACATGGTCATATGGCTTCTGAGAAGGAGCACAAGGTGCTGCTTGTGACTAAGTCTCTAACAGACACACACACAGGGAAGATGGCTGAAAAAGACACTTTCCATCAAACCTGAGAACCTGGGCTCAATTCCCAGGATTCCCAAAGTAGATGGAGAGAACAGGCTATCACTCACTCTCTCTCACACACATACACACACACACACACACACACACTCACACGCACAAGCGCGCACACACACACTCACACACGCACACACTCACACGCACAAGCGCGCACACACACACTCACACACGCACACACTCACACGCACAAGCGCGCGCACACACACTCACACGCACAAGTGCGCACACACACACTCACACGCACGCACACTCACACGCACAAGCGTGCGCACATGCGCACACGCACAGGCACACTCACATGCACAGGCACACGCGCATGCGCGCGCACACACGCACACGCGCACACACACACACACTTGGGATACATACACACCACTGATGAGTAAGAAGCTGACTGAGTGGACTATTTTCACTCAGTTTTTAGAGCGAGGCTGAGAAGTTAGACCTGTGAGCCAAGCATCCGGGAATGTGCTATGTTCTACTCTTTTCTCTGCCTCTGCAACTATAAAAGGAATTTAGTATTTTAAAAGATTGTAAGACTAGAGGCATGTAAGTTTTCATTACCTTAACACAAAAATGTATTGGCTGACTTTTTTCAATTTTAGCTACCCTGTATACTTATATACAAGTATAACATTTATATTTATTTGGATCATTACTAAATTGTAGTTCAAATACATTTAAAACTTATATTTACATTAGGTCTGTTAGGCCCAGGAGGTACTGCATTCATTAAAGTATACATGTTGTCTCCAGAATTGGTTGAATCTGAAACAAAACATGACTTAATTAATATCTTTACTAAAGTCATAGCAAAATAATAACCAAGGGTGATCTTTGCATACATAGCAACTGACAGCTAGACGCGCACCTGACATAGTCATTACTAATGCTTGGAAACAAATACTTGTCAGTCATTTCTGACCCAGACTTTAGTATTCTAAAGTCATAAATTACAAACACAATGAAATGTATAATTATTTCAGTAATTTAGGTCAATTGAATATTACTTTAAAAAACAACATTGCAATATTTTCTTTCATAAAATGTGGATTAAATTTTACTCCATAAACAAAAAATAGCAGACAATTTTAAAACTTCAAATTTAGCAGCTTTCCAATCTCCAGAATTTTCTTAGATTTCCTATAGAAAAAAACATGAAATTTTAGGATAAAACTGGTAGAATGTCCTGACTTAATTTCAAAAGTGAGATTACAACAAGAGAAACTATCTTGCTTGAAGTCAAAGCCAGATTCCCGTACTATGTTTTTCTCTCCTTTTAGAGACACTCTTGTTTTATGGCTTTGGCTGGCCTAGAACTCACTTGGTAGTCCAGGCTGGCTCTGAGTTCACAGTAATCCTCCTGTCTCAGTCTCCTGAGTACTAAGTTACAGACATGAATGACAACACTTGAATTTCAACAACTTTTTGATAACCTTTTTTAGTCTTTTTATTAAAATAACTGCAATGTATTCTGTATAAACATATGCAAGCCTTTACACGATTCTAACACCTATGCTTCATGCCTAGTAGCTAATTCTAATTAAATCTCCACATATATATTTGAAGGAAACCTAGAGTGAAAGTGGATTATTTTACATTGAAGACATATTAGTTATGAACCACAGTTTTCTATTTTCTTACAATTATAAAGTTTTCTCAGCTATGTAACAATAGATCTTTATTTTGAAAATGATAAAGTGTTTGAAAATGTATTTTGTATTGATCCGAGAGGGTAAAATAATATGCTTTCTCATAGTAGTGGCCAGAGATAGAGCTATCTAATTTTATCTGCCCCTTTTGTGTGACTACTCATTAGACATTAACTGGCTTGTGACTCCAGTGTGTGTGTCACTCAGAGTGAGTGGGACATTATTCACTGGTCATTTATTAACAGTGATCTGTGAGTCTCAGTGCTAGGTTTAACTTTTGAGATAGGCTCCCACTGTGTCTACCTGGCTATCCTAGAACTCACCATGTGGACCTGGATGGCCTTGAATTCCTAAGGCCCCACCTGCCTCTGCCTCCCACGTGCTGGGACTGACGGTGTGAGCCACTATGCTCAGCTAGATATCCCTTCTGGAGTAGAATACATCATGTTCTATGCAGCCCTCACACTGACCCTGGTTTTAAATACAAAGTGAGGTCACAACCTATTTTTGTGGCTCTAACTTGCTTATGTTGTTATCTATGAAACACTTCTGCCATGTCAGATTACTTGTTCTTTCTTGCCTATTACCAGCCTTGCCACCTTCATGGGTTTATTGCTGCTGAGCATCTAATCAACCACTGTCACCTACTAAAATTCTAGTCAACAGACACCAAGACTCATTTCAAACGCTATTTCTTTTCTCTCTCTCTCTTTAAAAAAAAAAAAAAAAAAAAAAAAATATATATATATATATATATATATATATATATATATATATATATATATATATATATATATATATATAAAATATGAGCGGTCTGTCTGCAAGTGCACCTGCATGCCGGAAGAGGGCATCAGATTCCTTTATAGGTGGTCTTGAGTTACCATACAGTTGTGGGAATTGAACCCAGGACCTCTGGAAGAGCAGCCATCTCTCCAGTCCCTCAAATGCTGTTTCTAATATGAGTTTTCCTCTGAGCTTTCTGAGTATGCATGCTCTCCAACCAATGCAAGGCAGCCTGTTTGCATCAGGTAAGCTCTACTAGTCTTCTGTTCTGTTCACAACTGGGCGTTAAGAGTTCATCAGAAGGAAAGGGACTATGTCTTACTTAGCTTGTGTGCCTCAGACAACAAATTATATTTACTGCATTTAATCTGTCTAAAAAGTTCTATCATGTTTTAGAAAATTTTACATTTCTTTTTAAACATGAAAACTTTAAATGGATTTTATCTTTACTTTTGGTGAAAGAAGAACTGGATTACAAATTTAAATATGCAAGAAATGAATATATAACTTTAAGAATAATTAAAAATATAATTTCATCCAAAAGATGGAAAATCATCAAGAGGAGTAAGGATGGTTTTCTAGGAAATGCCTGGTTCCTTTGGATTTGTGGGCTAGCCTACAGTAAAGCGTATCTTAGGGCTGAGGACCGCTCATGGTTAAAGGACGAGTCTACAAAAGTATGCAAAAACAAGGCTGGCAGGCAGACAAGGTGATCAGACTCTTATCACCGCCTAGGCTCAGTGTTGCTTGAAGCTAAGCTCTAGTATATAGTGACACGAACACAAAACCCATGCTGCCTTCATAAACGACACATTAACTTTACAAAATGAGAATGAAATGCAGGGGAGATCAGTTCATATAAATTCATCTTGGATGGATTCTGTTCCATTTTCAATGTGGACAGTTTGAAGTTAGAGATGATGACATATTTATGGATAGAGAGAAACCAGTAAAGTTAAGATAACATTTTGTATTACTAAATTTGGTTTTAAATAAAAAATATAAAACAGGAAATTATTTACTGGGATTATTAATAATAAAGACTTTTAAACTTCTGTATATCTTAGAGTTAAATCTAAATATTTAAGAACATTTGACTTTACAGTGAGCCATACTAAAATTATTTTCAATTATAAACATTTCTCATCTGTTTTATTACCAAGAAACGCTGAAAGCCTTAACTTATTTGAAATTGAATAATTTCACTAATGTTAGGATAGGAATGAATATTCGTTTAACTCCTGAGAATAACAAATGAGCATCCTCATATAGAAATTCTGGATTATATCTCCGATCATTTATAGTATTAGGGTTATAGAGTCAACTCTTAGAACCATCTAGTAGCCCTAGATACATGCTCTATATAATTTGATAGACCTTTGACAATTTAAATTTCAATTATTAGTCTTCAAACGTACTTAATACTTTGTGTGAAATTCTCAAGAGGGAAAAAAGAAATGCCAATGCTACTTGAAAGAATTTTGTTAAATTATTATGGATATACTGAAGAATGTAGTATTTTAGAAGATTAAAAACCTTTCACTACTATTTAGTAAACTTGTTAACTAATAAATTCCTACAGACATGTAGAGTAAACAATACTGTAAACACATCCATACTTAGTAAGATAACAGATATGTGAGCAGGGTCAGTTTGCTAACCTAATGGGTCAATGTCTTACTCCTGTAGACTTGTTTTCTGAGTTGGGGGGATATGGATTCTTTTTAGTTTTAAGGGATTTTTAGTAAGTCAAGTAACTGGGCAATTCATATAAATCAACACACTGCTCCTGCTAACTCTGCTATTCATACAAGAGGAATTCCCTACATGCGTAACAGCACCAAAGCTCTTTACGTGGACATTTCCCTACTTGCACCCCTACTGTTTTTAATCATGCTGGGACAACGAAAATTCCCAAGTTTATTCAAAACACAATTTCTATACTCTGTGGTTTTATCCTAGGAGTCAAATGTCCATGTAGCTCGTTTGAATTACAGTACCTGCTGGACTAGGCATGATGGGTGTTCCTGGTGGTCCTCCACCTCCTGGAGGACCCTAGATAATCACACAAAATTTCAGTAAAGATAAAGCATTTCATTAAACAACATAAGGAGAGACAGAAAAGGTTATACTTATCTCTATAATAATCCAAATATTAAAAACAAAGCAACTATATTTCATCTATATTTGCACAGTCATCTCAATATTATGCAAAACATAATTTAGCTTAACTATGTTGAGACTGTTTTGACAAGTTTCCAAAAACAATGAGCCCATAACACTGGTTTATTATTCACGACTTAATCACATGAGTTATAATGAGGTTAAGGAGAAACTACTCAGTGGGGCTTTACAAATCAACAGAATATGGATGATTCCCATGTACTTTGCATTTTCTTACATTTCTTACATTTTGTGTCACTGGCGCTTACTAAAACTATTAAGGCATTCACATAGAGAGTATCTAAGAGAACAGAGATACCCAGTTAGGTATTACCGACCCACTACTGCTATTTCTGTTCTCTGCCAGCCTTAGGTCAACACAACACAGCAGCATCACTTCAGTGGGAAATGAGACATGCTCCTCACCCTAACCAGTGCTCCCGAGGCTGCAGCTCCATAACCACCGGCACCAGGCACGAGGCAGAGCTGCAGCTAATTCTGACAACTAAATGCATAGTTTAGGCAACGAGTTTTAGAATTTTACAGGAGCTCTATGCATAATGATTTAATTAGCTCTCAAGAGACTTAAATATTTACTTAATTTTTAGTGCATACATATAGCCTAGCAGTTACTTCAAATAATATATGTATTTCCCACTAAGTAAACAATAAAGTTTCTTTTAAAATAAATGTCTATAATTTAATAAAACTTTATCAGGCTTCTTAAGTGACTTTAAGGGAATTTTACCCTATTTTTTCCTTTTCCTTCCCTCCCTCCTTCTGTCCTTCTGTCCCTCCCCCCTTCTATCTTTCTGTCCTTCCCTCCTTCCGTTCTTCTGTGTCAGAGACCAAAAGGCCTTGGCTTAATTGAGCCTTGACATATTCTGCTAAGATGAAGAGTCCCAGGCTTGACTTATTTTGCAAGTCATAGTGTCCCGGGCTCCACAGCGGGCATTCCTTTGATTCCTTCCTGCCAGAAACCAGATTGCCTTGTTTTGAATCTAGGGCCTTGCTCTCAATCAGATAGTCAGGGTGTCCTAGGCTTGGCTTGATTAGCAAGTCAAAGTGTTCCGGCTCCACAGCAGGCATTCCTTTGATTCCCAGTCTCACTGCCTCCAGCAAGGGATTAGACATCCTGTTTTGAACCGGCCTACAGCTCCAGGACTCATAACTATGTGTGACTCTAGTTACCTTATGGAATCCCCCTTCCTCTGCCATTTCCCGCCCTAAAGTGTTTAAACATATGTAACAATAAAGATTGTTGGGGGCTTGATCGGAATACCGTCTTGCCCTCATGCATGCTTTGTCTCCTGCCTCTTTCCACCACCACCAGTTTCTCTCCACAGCACCAGAGTGTCCTGCAGGCAGGACGCTCCGGACCCAGTCGCTAGCCAGTCCTGGAAGGGCCCTCCGGGGACATGGCGGGATAGCAAGCTCTTTGCACTTCTGTCCCTCCCTCCTTCCATCCTTCTGTCCCTCCCTCCTGCCTTTTCTGTTGTTTCCTACAAATGGCATCAAAGCTTAGACTGTGGCTGGGATAGCTTGGGGAACCCTGAGCACCGAGACAGGCCCCGAGCGGCGTGTGCTTTCTCTATGGTAAGAAAACAGCATCTCTAGGGTAAAACGCTCACTGACTGTCCTCTGTGCTTTCCTGTCTACCGTACTCTTGCGGCACACAATCTCAGGAAATGACCCCTGGTAAAGGCTTCCTATTTTATCACTTCATCTTTGCTTCTCTGTTAATATTTTCTCCTACGTTTTGTAAAATAAATGATCCCTTATGGAGTCCTTTGGATATACTAAGGAGCATAAAAGGGCTTGGTGGCCAGAGGGTCACTGTGACTTTAAAAGAGGTGGTCTATCACCTGGTAATTTGGCTTCAGATTTACATGAATTACTGAGTAAAGTTAACATGTAATAGATGGTCACAAGGAAATGGTATTTTCAACTTCTAGGAATAGAAAAAAAAAACCCTAAAAGATCCTTCCAAATTATTTCTTTATTCTGCAGTCTAATCTGCTTTGTTGTTGGGATAAAGTTTGATGTTTTCTTGGCCGTTACGTGTGGCGAGTGGGCCTGGGGAGGGGTGTGCACTATTCTCGCGGAGAACTGTGAATTCATGCATATCATTGTGTAACTGGGAATGGCTTTCCTCATGATTGGATAGAGTATTGTAGTAGCTTCCAGAAACATATGCCAAAGGAAAACAGAGTACTGACGGCAATTCCAGCCAGACTGGTAGCTGCTTCCCTAATGAACATCAACATATGTATTGCAGTTGGCATATGAAACAACCAAGATGTTCACTTCTTGGTCAATACACAGGGCTCTTCTCAACATCTGGGCAACAATTTCACTGCTCAAATAAAATGTAACATCAACTCTTACGAGCAAACAAACCCAAAAGTACTTACTACATAATTCCCAGGAGACGCCGAGGAGTAGGGTATCTGGAACATGAGCAGGACAGAGACAAATATTTTGATTCATATGACCACATGAGATTGAATAAAATGAATTGACTTCTCTTTATCAAGTTTAAAATGTTTCACAAAGTATAATAAAACACAAAGGAATTTATAGTTGCGTAAGTGCCAAAAAATCCAAGCAACTATAACATGATATTGAACATACAAGAAAATGTAGATTTCAGTCAAGAGGAATTCAAAACGATAGCTTCAAATTCTATTGGCTTAGGTCAGTTGTGTCCACTGGCTGATACTAATGAGATATTCTATAAATAGAAAGCTCTATCTATACTTGTACAGCTAAAACCAGGGAATCTCAGAGGAGTATCCTGTGCAGATGAAACTTACTGCTGCTTTCACACAGAACATGTGAATTCTCACAGTCCTCGCTTAGTTAATATTAATGCAATACATTCAAAGGAATTTGATGTCCAAAGACTGATAACTATGAGGACCAAGTCCAAACAGCAAGAGGCCATTCTCTGAATATGAGAAGGTTTTAATCCCCAACACTATGATAACACAGGGGAAGAATTAAAAATGTACCCTAAAATAAACCCCTAAGTGTAGGTGTCAATAGGTAAAGCTAAACCTTTCCTTTTCAACAAGCCCACTAGCTCACTGGCATGATATAGCTTTATTCTGAGAAAAGACAATGATGTGTCTCCCTGGGATGAGACAGTCAAGGCCAGAATAAGATCTTCTGTGGTGAAATGGATCCTGTACTCTGAATGGCCCCTAAACTGCCATAACAGCATACTAGTGTGAAATCATAAATAAGAAAGTATATAAACCACAATTTCTCTTTAAAATATTTGATGATTTTTGGAACTATTTAACATTAGGCTATTTGAAAAGGCTTTCTCCTTTTGGTGTCCTTGCTTCTGTAAGCACAGACCACATGTCACCAGAGCCTCTACCTGGTTGTCTGTAAGGTTGAGCTAACTGACCACAGAGCGAGTCAGTAGTCAGGGGAAGAAGCTTACTTCCCCTGAGTACCAAGGTCTCTCACAGCATTGAACTTGGACTTAATTTGGTAAATACATGACTTTGGTTTCTTGTGCCGCTTTCAGTTTATGATCTACCCAAACTCTTTAATTACATTGTTTCTAAATACACAAATTTGCCCCTTTGCGGTGCTAACATCCGTTCAGTTCCTAGAATGAACTTCATCTTCAGGCCTGGTCAGGGTTTTCCTTCTCTGGTTTGTTTAACACCTTTCTTACAAACTTGCAAGATACAATCCAATCATCTTTTAGCTCCTTGTTATTCCCAATATATTTCATTCCTGAACTTTATAAGGCATCACTATTTCTCTTCCCTTTTTGAGAGTTCAGAACCTTTGTACTGAGATCTGGGCAACTCCTTTGCCTGACATCTTTCTTGCTATTCACGCTTTAAAACTTATCCTGTATTCATGTCAGATTATTTTTCATTACACTTCTGGTTCTTAGGCAATTATTTCTTTGCTGGTTTATAACTAAACTACGTCTGCATTCTCCTATAGCCTGCAGTTTATTCACCTCTCAAGTCTCTTAGATCTATTCTTCTAAGAACTAGGAAACTGGTTCCCATTTCTTTGACCACCCACTAGTTGCCTTCTGTTTTACAACAGAGACTTCCTAGAGGAAGGCAAGGAGCAAGGATGGTAAGCTCACAAGCACAACCACACTGCACGTCTTCTGGTTCAGCCTTTGCAGAAGTCCCCACGTGCACATAAACCTTGTCATTTTTAGGAGGAAGAATTCTTAAGCTATATTTACCCACTTCTATGGTATAACTATTCCCATTTGTCAGATTTTAAGTTACCAAATGGTTTCAACACACAGCTCATGAAATTTCCGAATGAAAAACAAATTCTGAACTTTGGACTTATGTTTTGCTCCTTTGGGCTGGCCTTCAGAGCTTGGATACCATCCTGAGCAGGTACCAGCCCTCCTGCCATACAGCAACGTGCCATTTTCAGGTTGGCATGCCACTATTCAGAGACTTTAAATTACATCTATTATCCTAGAGAGACAAGGCAAACAACACCCTTCTGGTAGTCTCCAAGGGTAGCACCCCCAGCCTCTCCATCCCCCAGGTCCTCCCCGCTCCATCACAAGTGAGATAGATCCAGTTTTTAAATGCTTTAAAAACTTATCTCATCTAAAGCTGATCTAATTATTTCCATCTTTGTCTAGACAAAGTCTTCCATTTTAGCTTATATGTACCATTTCTACATTATATTCTTCAGTTTTCTGATTATAATTCAGCATTGGACTCCTACCCCTGGCACATAACTGAACCTGCACGTTTGAGAGTTACCAAAAGGATCTAATAGCATAGCATGAAAACATACATTACATCAAAAGAGAGAAACACCATGTAAGTGTAGTGGGCATGTTCCTGAGCTGGAAATCTGGGCACACAGGAAGAAGGTGTAGATGAGGAAAAATGAAAACCAAAGGAAGGGAAGAGAATGAGAGAGTGCACAGTATAGTCAGGGAATGCTATGGAGTTTTTTTATGGCTGTTACACTGTAGGACTTACAGGCTGTGTAGTAAATGATAAGGCCACATGACTGGACCAGGAATGAATGCACGCTATAGGAAATACGAGGTTTTATGGTGTTCAAATGCTTGCTTTAGTAATGTGACTCTGTGGGAACCAGGCAAAGTGAACCAAGTAGACCACGGCAACATCTCAGCTGAGACGTGGCAAAGGGAGTTGCGGGTAATGCTGACCACAATAAGCAGGATTGGAGAACTGAGTTGTTTCACAGTCAGTGACCAACGGTGTCATAACTGCAGTTCCAGAGGGTCCTATGGGCGCTTCTGAACTCCATGGGCTCCGATACACATGTCGTGCTCTCACATACACGCAGGCAAGCATGCATAAGCACATGCATGTACGCACACACAATGCTATGTATGTATTTATTTTATTATATAAATATAAGTATTATATAAATATATATAAAATAAATATTTTAAAACATGTTAAAATAAGACACAGATAATAAGTCAGATCATAGAGCCAGAGGGTCAGAATCATTTAACTACAAAAACTGATAAGAAAATTAAGGGTCAAATATGTTGCATGAATAAGCAAGAAAGGAATTCTGCACCGTAATACTCGTGATTGTGGCGGTACGAATAAGGGATAAAGCAGTCACTTCTGCTTTTAAAATGACTAGTGTCATTCCAGCTATACGTCTCTCCAGCAGGGAAGTATTCAATGACCTTGTAAGTACTGGAGGTGGGGACAGCATCACGCATTACTCCAGGAGAAAGGAGGAAGCAGGCTTTAGTACTGGTGGTGAGGACAGCCTGGTGGTGGGGACAGCATCGCACATTACATCAGGAGAAAGGAGGAAGCAGGCTTTAGTACTGGTGGTGGGAACAGCATCATGCATTATGCCAGGAGAAAGGAGGAACCAGGTTTCAGTGCTTTTTTTAAAATAAAAACATGTGTACTGTATTTTCCTTATGGTTAATCACTTCTTTTCCTTAAAGGATTTCCTCCCCTTTCCCCTGCCAAATCAGTAACCTGAATAATACAATGCCGTACAAAAGCTTTGGTGCCGTGACAACTCCTCGTTCTTCTGCAACCCCGTTCATACTTCCCAGCTAACGGTACTTCCCTCGACGTGCCTTGACTTGGGTTGTGTGGGCCCAGGAGGAGGTACACAACCTAGGTCAGTCATATTTACTCCTACCGTCTGTTCCATGAAGGAGCACATGACTCTAGTTCAGTTAACGGTTACTTTAAGTCCTTTTCTGTAACTGGTAGGAGCATTCTTCTGTGTTCACTGGAAGAACTATAAACATCACAATCTGGGCTGACACACAGCCTTCATGTCATCTAAGGGAACAGGGATGACAAAAAGAGAGCGGTTTCTGAACCCATGCAACCTGAGTCAGATCTAAATCAGGATTTTCTTTAAGGACTGGGAAGGGATTGGAGGGGTAATGGAAAGGCGGGGTGGAGTTTGAAGGGTGGACAGATAACGATGCACAAACACACATGAGAACAGAGACTACTACTATTTTGCCCAATTTATATGTGTGAATGACTATCACAAAAAATAAACTGGGAATTTTCATAATAAACAAATCTCCGCTCTAGCAAAAAGTTAACTAATAAAGAGAAAAGGGAAAAAAAGTTTTAAGAAATATCTGGTGACCAACACAGTGGGGAAAAAAAGTCAGATAAGCACCATCAATAGATGTAAAAGATGGCGGCTAAAGAGAAGGAAGAAAAAGATGATTATCTGCCACAGTTCCAGGTAGGTTCAACATGGATGTGAGCACAGGAAGACAGTAATTTTAGTGTAACAGCTTATCCACTCCACAAACAGACATGGCCAGCGCTGAGAGAGAGTCACAAATGCCTGCAATTGTACTGTCCACTCCAGACTGACCACAGGGCAGCTTCGTGTGCACATTCCCACTCTCGTTCCTGGTACTTCTTGGGGTAGAAGATTATTTTGGGCCACTGATCTGACTAATACATTCTTCAAGCCTGGTGCTCAGATGAACCCTGAAGGCACGCGGCCCTTGCGTCTGAGTTCATCAGAATGTGGGAATTGCTTCTCTCCACCTTATTAAATACACTTTACTTGGATAATACACTGCCAGGTACAACAGAGCTATTTCTCTATCACCTCCCCAAATGTCACCATGTTCCTCAGAGGCTTTAGGCTACACTCTCAGGTACATATCAAAAGGTGCTGGTAGCCATGGGAGCTTGTTCTTAACGGACGGCTGTAATCTCAGCGGAAGGAGGAGGCCAGCTGCAGTCTCCTATGTAGTTTCATCGACGATGAAGGTGACAGGGATTCCTTCCAGGTTCTAGTACTAGGAAGACTGTCAGAGATTTCAGTGTTACCCAGACACAAAACGAAAATGTTATTTTTCTGCACATAATAGGTATTTTAATGGGACAAAAAATGTATTTGGGGCTGCATATTAGATGCCATTTCAAAGTGAAATCTTGAATAAAGTGGCTAAGGCAAAGAACAAGAAGCAAATGAAAAGGAGAAGCGTCCTACGGCACAGAGGCAGCTGAAACCCCAGGACAGAGGTTACTCACGTCACAATACAGTCTGGCAGAGCAATATTTCAGAAGGACTGGCTAAGCAGTTCAATGAAGGCCCAAGTGAAACAACACTTTTCTCTTTACCCAAAATAATTAGTAAGTGTCATGACTAACATAAGATTATACAAGTTACTATTTTCTCTAAAGAATGACTAACTCACTTGCTGGGAGAAAGTTGGCTTCTGCTCTCCAGCAGCAGTGCATCTGGGGTGACTTTCCTCACCTCACACACTGTCACTTTTTTGAAGTTTTGAATTAATCTTAAATGTTAGCTGTGCTTCAGATTTCTTTAGCATTCAGGCACCTGCCAGTGAACAGAAGCACCTGTGCACAGCCAGCAAGGTGCAACCCCTCTCGGCCATCGCTCAGGGACTCCACAGTGAAGTTCAGGCTGCCTGGCCGTCACTCACCCTCAGCTGGGGTATCTGTGTACTGTGCACCCGACACTGCACTGTACAGCAGGCTTGTGTCACACACTGAAATGCTTATGATTTCAAAGATGAAGAAAACCCGCTCCAGGATCATAAAACTAAAATCATTCTGTTTAAAACTCAATAACCTAATTTCTATCCTGTGCATACATTTCCGTAATCTCACGGAGGGAAAAGAAACGCATTAAACAGACACACAGACGTGCAGCAGAGGCACCTTCGCTGACAGGCCCTAGGCAACAGTCCTACATGGATGTGTGCTTGCTGGGTATGAGAAACACAGCACACAACCTGCAAGTCAGCCTCCTTACCGAGCCCCATCTTACCTGGCAGCTCAGTGATCTCACAGGGTACTAAAGGGCCGAGCTGACGCCTGGTGTGGGCCGCCATGCAAGCTGCTGTAGCGCCCTCACTACTTCTACCTTACTTTTGAAATCCTGACTGAAATTTTGAAAAAGTGACATAAAACACACGTTTGCATAATGAAATTTAAAAATACGTAATTTCAAACATAACACACACTTTTTTCTAAAAGAATATAAAAAAGACTGCTATTTGAACAACTACTTTAAATGCGTAACACAGCAGACCGTGAAGCTCTCAAAGCAGTAGGCTTTTCTGCTAACCGTTACAAAGTGCAAAATATGTATACTCACTGAATTGGCATTTGTTGGGTTTGGCCAAGGTCTACCACCACCTGGACCCCTACAAAATGATATGACAGATTAATTCAACCTGAGCCGCAGTGGCTCCACAGCAGACAGTACTGTTTGTAACGCACTCACCACGCACCATGAGAGTCAAGCTTCAATATCACTCTAAGGGTTTTCCTTGAATGCAAACAATATTATCCGATAAACAGTTCCATGTATAGTTAGTTTAATATTGTTTATTTCTATAAACAAAAACAGATGCCACCTATATTGGTCTATATATGCTCCTAAATAATTTTTAGCAGTTTTAGAGTAAAAGGGATCAAATACAGTTAAAAATAATTCAAGACATCAGTATGAGCCACCTGTGTATCATTCAAACGAAAACATTTGTAAAATATCTACGCAAATGACACTCTTAAATTACAAGTAAGCACTATGTAAGCTTGCCTCCTTCCATGAAATAGTCTGATATGTAACTGTATCCTCTAGTGCTAACGGTGACTTAGTCCTGGGAAGCACTGAGTCTGGTATTAGTCTCACTGCCAATACCACTGTCATATACGGCTCCACTAGTTACTAAGCCATTGGTACCGTCATCTGCCAGGAAAGGATAAGGGATTTAAATGGGCATGCTCTATATTATAGTTCTATAAATTTGTTATTATATGATATGATATATAATATATAAACTTAGATTACAACTTTATCAATGTTATTGATATAGAAATTCATAATTTCATAATTTTAGTTGAAGATAGTAGAGGCAGGAAGTCTTAAACTGAAAGGAGATAATCTATGCCAATATATTGCTTCATTTTAGAATTCAGGAGAGTGTTTTATATTTTATACCCTATAAACAAAATTAGTGCCCAGTTAATTAAATCAAATTCATATACCTGGGCTGTAGCCCTAAGTGCACTTGAATAAATATTGTTTTATGAAAAGTAGACTATTTTCAACTTCCCTTTTTTATTAGGTTATTGAAAATTCTCTTTCTAGTCACTAATCACTAAGGCAGTGCAATGTTCCATTTGTAAAACGTCCTTTGAATGGCCTTTCCTTCAGCAGCCTTTCCTTCAGCGGCCTTTGAGGGGCTCTGTCAGCAGCTGACTTAGAGAGATGCAGATACTTACAGGCAACCATTGGACTGAGCCTGGGAACCCCAATGGAAGAGTTAGGGGAAGGACTGAAGGAGCTGAAGGGGTTTGCAACCCCATAGGAGGAACAACAATATCAATCAACCAGACCCCCCAGAGCTGCCAGGGACTAAACCACCAATCAAAGAGTACACATGGAGGGACCCATGGCTCCAGCCATATATGTAGCAGAGGATGGCCTCATCTGGCATCAGTGGGGGGGGAGGCGTTTGGTTTTGTGGAAGATTGATGCCCCAGAGAAGGAGAATGCTAGAAGCGTGAGGCGGGAGTGGGTGGGTGGGTGGGGTAGCACCCTCTTAGAGAAAAAGGGAGAGAGGTGGGATGCGGGATTGTGGAGGGGGACCAGGAAGGGGTAACATTTGAAATGTAAACAAATAAAATGATTAATTTAAAAAGTACCTTGAATCTAGGAACCTTGAATCTAAAGTAATAAACATTACATAAAAACACTGTCCAAATTACCTATTATATTAGTAGTGTTTGCTTGGATCCTTCCAACTACTTTAGTTTGAGTTTGGTATTCCCTAGGGTATAAATGGAGGGAAATGCTTTGAGTCCCTCCTTAGGCTCTGTGCCAAATGCTCCAAGTGGAATCTCTCCTGAGGTGAACTGACAATAAGGACAAAGGTGTGACAGGTTTATAATCGATTACTGAACACTTCTGAAAGATGATTGGCTGACATAAAATGATGGAAAGTAGGGTGCACATTGATCAAGTAAAGCATCTGAGGAGGAAGACGTAGCCACATGGCTTGTCTGACGCGAGATTTAATGCAATGCAGAAACTGGGAAGTATTTGTCCTGAAACATTCTAGAAAATATTCAAACCATAGAAAAGTTTAGTACTATGATGATACATAGTTAGTGGTCTCATAACTTTGAATATGACCAATGAAGAGCTGTACGGATCAGGCTCACAGCAAGCACCTTTACGTGACGAGCCTCCCTCTTGGCCTGAGCTCTGCTCCAGGGCCCAACTCTGGCCTCCACATGCGTGCTGTAGCATGTGCATCAACGTCAATGCATTTTAAAAAAACAACTTATGAATTAGATATATAAAATATTTAACTTAAAATATGTCTAATAGGGCTGGAGAGATGGCTCAGCAGTTAAGAACACTGGCTGTTCTTCCAGAGGTCCTGAGTTTAATTCCCAGCAACCACATGGTAGCTCACAACCATCTGTAATGGGATCTGATGCCCTCTTCTGGTGTGTCTGAAGACAGTGACAGTGTATTCATAGATAGAAAATAAATAAATCTTTAAAAAAATCTTTAAAGATGTTTTAAAAGATAATATTGGTGTCAAAATATGTCTAATATTAAATTAGAAGCTAACTTAAAAGTCAGAATCTTAATTAAATAACATAAATTTTTTTCTTTAAAAAGAAAAAAAAAATTGCCAGATGCAATGGTGCACGCCCATCCAAGACTTCCAGCACTTGGAAGGCAGAGGCAGGTGGATCTCTGTAAGTTTGGTGCCAGCCTGGTCTACAAAGTGAGTTCTAGGATAGCCAGGGCTTCACAGAGAAATCCTTTCTCAAAAAAAAAAAAAAAAAAAAAAAAATTAAATAACATCAGTTCAATGTTATATTTATTATAAAGAGTATCATTTCAATTGCTTATATCAACCTAGTTCCAGAATACTGCATTTCATATTAAATTTCATTTTAATATCATAGGAAATTACATATGAACCCATACAAACACACTAAAAAATTCCACAGATAGTACTGAATCAAACACCTAGTGGTTTTAAAGAACAGCTGAGTGAGCAACTAATCTCCACTTGCTCTGAAGCCACTTGGGCTGTCAAGAAGCTGATGTAAGAAGTGTTTCACAAACATTACTTTGAATGAAAGTTAGGCAGATGAGCCTTGTTTAAGAGCAAAGAGAAAAAGGAAATATACAAGATGTATGTATTCTTGGTAAGCGTCCATTTTGATGGACCGTAGGAATCTGACTACCAAGAAGATAATTCTCTTATGAACTTCACTCACTTAAATAATCCTTTGGATCCTTGCAGCGCCTCGTTCTATAAACGGCAGGTTTGTAAGGCTGAAGGAGCAAAGCTCCCTCCCACGCAAGGAGCAGGCTTGGCGCCTGTGCAAACCTGTCCAACTGCTCAATCCACACGTATTCTGAGACTGTACTTCCTTTCAAGAGTAATCTGTGATGAATTTGAAAATGTTGACATTTTGGCCGTAGTCTGTAAGCCACTTAATGTTGGGTGCTCACTTGTAAATGTGTTAGTGTGACACGGTTGAAGGGCTCCTTTGCTTGTCAGTGAGCTGAGCGGTTTGTGGGTTTGTCCCAAGCTCTAGTTCCTACCACTGCAAGCCTCTTTTTCCAGATGACTAATTTTCAGCTTATGAACATTCATTAATGAAGTTACATTTTTTGTTAGGGATGTTTAATTCTGCACCTGAAAGCTATGGTGGCAGGCTAGACCACTGCATTTAATCTTTGGGTGCCCAGGCTGGCCTTCCACCGTTATATGGTCATGGTAAATGAGGAGTGGCGAGTAGGGGACACCAGGCCTTATCTTCCCATTTCTAAGTGTCCAACAGGGCTTTCTTTCTTGTTTTTCTTTTAAAATGGCAGGAAGAAAGCCTTAGATTCCATTTGAAAAAAATTTTTTTGGGTGTCACATGTTTAAAGATTGTCAGTAATGATGTGAATTTTAATTCAATTTAGAAATATAATCAAGATACCTTGTATTTCTCTGTTTGAGTCCATCTTTGATTTTTCTGGGGGATAACAGCAATGCAATGATTACCCTCTCTGATTAGAATTTCATTAATTACAAAGTTTCCATGCTAGAGAAAAATATTTATTATGCCTAAATATGTATATATTTTTTCATTATCTCTGAGAAAATTCTAGTTTATTAAAAATGAAAAACAAAAAAACAGAAGACTCCAAAATAAAAGGGAATAGTGACAAAAAATGGGAATAAGCTCGTAAGCTTCATATTCTCTACGAGCTCTAAAATCTCGTGTAAGAGAAATTATTTCAAACTATCAAGACTACTTCAGAAGTCCAAATAGCCCCAAAAAGTCCTACTAAGAGTTTCAGCCATATTTTGTTTTTACAGTACATGGAATTAATGAATATTCACACGTGAATACATAAGCAAATAAACTAGATAATTTTTAATATTTATTTGAGTCTCTCAAGTCATATGAAAAAAATGTACCAGGAAATTCATGTTTATCTCAAGTTGGCTAAGCAGCTGATTATAAAGCCGAGTTCTACACCAAACTGTATTAGATATGTTCTTTTCAGTTGTGATAACCTGGTTGATCATAATATTCAGACTTTATTAAAATATACTGACTTTTAACTTGAAAATCTAAGTTAATTTTCATATATTTCTCTGGCCTACTAGTAAGAGCCCCAGCTTTGACATAAGCACAAACTATCATTCAATCCTTCTATAGCAACCACTAATAAAAGGGCGAGCCTTTGCGGACTTCAACAAGAGCCAGACTTCATGGCTCTCCGTTTTTATTACAAAGTGAAAGGATGTTATAGGGAAATTTGACCTACTTTTCTCCTGTTCTGCTAGTTTTGAGTCTGCCTGGTATCCACTTATTAACCTATTTTCAGTTTTAGTAAAAATTGCATCTATGAAAATGGTTTCAGAAGCTTAAAAAACCCTGCATACATCAAAAGAGCTTATTTCACAGTATGTCTTCATGCCACTAGATGAGAGCAGGGTTGTTTCATTTAATATGTAAGGAGCCAAAAGCAGGCAGCTGGGAAGTGAAGTTGAGGAGAAGCTCACAAGCCTGCGTGGAGCACACTGGTCACTTCTGATGTGTCTCCTTAGGCTACATCACCTGGCTAGTCCTCTGGTGAATTCATAAAAATCATTAACAAGATCTACTATATACAGGCCTTTGAGGGAAGGAAGGTTGGAGAATGCAAAAGAAATAAAAATTCCTTAGCAAATTGCATTGCAACAGACACAAAGGGCTCCTTTTGGACTGGAAAGGCTATTACACTAAACAAACATGTCCAGTTTGATCCTCACCCAGGGACATAACCTTGGATCTTCAAAGAGAATCAGTACTGTGAACAGTTCTTTAACACAGAGGACATCGACACAGAAAATTCTTTTGTGCTGAAGGTGGCCCCCATGACACAAACATAGACATATGTTTACGAGACTTACTATCTGTACTGTCAGCTACCACCAAGAACTTATTAACATAAATAAAATGTCAAGGGTCAACTTCTGGAGAGTTAGTACATGGTTCAAGTGTCTGCATCTCTTCATACTGCTTATATAGATTCTATAGGAATCTATGCATAATTATTAAAAAGCAACAGGCTGATGCTGTGAAGTATGGTTCCTAAAGTACAAAAACGACTGAAAGCTGCATTGAAGAGAAAACATGATAGTAAGTCACGAGGACGGAGCAAAGCCAACGCATGCTCAGGTCACTTCCATACAGTAAAGACACCGGCGCCTGAAACTGCTTAACAAAGTCATGTGATCAGAAGACAGAGGACAGTCACTAGACAGAGTAACAAGCATTTTGCTTACATGTTCATTCCAGGCATTCCAGGGCCACCTAAAGCATTCAGGGGGGGTCTCATTGCACCTCCATAGTTCTGTAATGATAACCAAGGGTCAGACTACCACAAAACAAAAAAACAAAACCAAAGAGGAGGGGGGAAAGAAAGGAGAGCAGGTTAATGACTCCCCTACACAAGTCCTGACGGGATAAGGCCTGAGTAATTCATTCTCTGAAGGTCCACTCTTGTATTTTTGTTTCTATTTTAACACAACTACTTTGGTCAATGCCATTTAAAAGTTCTATGAGCATGGAAAACCATTGGATCATGTTGAATGATCAAGGTATGGTCAAAATGATAACATTTAGCATATCTTTATTAATTATCTAATATCCTTACATTAGTTACTTTTTCAAATAAACATTTCATAAGTCCAAAGTTCTGGTTTTAGATAAATTATTAATTCAACAGGTTTGAAACTATTAGATAAGAACAATTTCATGAAGTCTGAAAAGAAATAAAACAGGTAAACCCAACCCAAGAATGTTGAATATAAGCTTCTATTCAAGGTAAGATATCCAACATGCAAATGCACTCTTTATAAACACCAAAGTACCTGAGAACTAAAGCATACTGAAAATATTCACGCATGACTTATGTGACCCAATAAATGTCAGGCAGTACCTACTGTGTGCATTAGAGAAGAAAAGCAATTCAAAGGCTTTTATATGCACATAATATGTCACGTTAGCTCACTTGACTTTTCTGGTTATCACGCTGATACATATGACACAGTCAGTGACTTTGCACAGTTGGTTCCCGATGCTAATCTTCCTCCTCTTTTGACTATTCTCTCCCAGCTACACTGCTGGCCTCTTCAGTTCTGATCACTTTAAATATTGTGTTTCCTCAAGTTTTAGCTACAGTATAATTTTCAACAAATGCACATTCATAGGTAATCTTATCTGCTACAGTCTGTTCAAATACTGCTTATCCCTTAGGGTTTGAATCTACTTTATCATGTCTCATTGAGTTCCTAGATTATGCTCAAGTTGACAGTGCTGGTTCTGCCTGGCTGCTGCCCATGTGCAGTGCACACAGAAGACCACACTGTCATCTGCTGTGGCTGAAGTTCTTTGTGTTTACTCTTTCATGGGCCTTTAGCATCACTTACTACTTAACAGTCCATGCTAGAAGTTTCCAGAAATTCTTTGATGGCTTTACCTTTTTAAAAATGCTGACTGTAGTGTGAAAGCCTGATAGGTGCTCTGCTTCAGTGGGAAAGCTGCTACATTATCTTAACTGGGTTTTCCCCCAACTTATTCTGTATACTTCCGCAGGCATTTTTTTCTAAATCACAGTATTACCCATGTCACTTAAAATTTACGATGACCCAGATTACCCGTCAAATAAGCCCAACCCCCTCAATGTGTCCCCAATGAGTTCTTCATATCCCAGCCCCAGCCTACACTTTCTGCTTTCATTTCCTACATTTTCAACTTCTCCTAGTTTTATCTCTAGACTACTGGGCTTTTCCAAATTAAAGAAGCTACACCTTCAGAACCATGTTAACGCATCCTATAGGACCACTTGGAGATGGTGTTAAGAGGACAAGGAAATGAACCAATGAGAGAGTTGGTTAACTCTAGATAGAATGGCATTCTTGACCAATGACATCACTCAGCCGCCTGCCTAGTGTTCCTCCTGCTGCTCATTTGCTTTCACTGTAAGGAGATATTGTTTACACTCGGGTGTGTAAGCAGTAGGGAATCATTTCTAACCACATCAGTCTTCAGTTAAAAGGGCAGCTAATTTGGGTCAAGCATGGGAATAGTAGGGATTTTGGAGTCACATGCATGTGGTAAAGTGAGGCCTGGATACTTCACAGGTAAGTCTGCACCGTTCTCCTTATCTGTGAGTTTTAGGAAATCGAAAATTCCATGAATGTTCTTTGGAGCTCTGGGCATAGAAATACATTAGCTTGCATCTCTACTGCCATAGCATCATGGCCTCTCCAGCACTCTGCCTTTGTGACACAGGGTCTTCCTACATAGCCCAGTTGGCCTTGGGCTTGACATTGCCCTGCTTTAGCCTCTGGTGTTTAGGAATACCACAGTAGCAACTCTTTGATATAAGCAACTGATTCTCTTAACCTATTTCCTTACCTGCATGGTAATAATACTAATTTCCATGTAGACTTTTGGTAGAATAAAATGAGATATAAATTACCAGAGTTTTCGATGAATTAAAACATGGCACTTGCTACTCAAAAACTGTAGCTGTTAATTTTTTTTTCATGGACGTTAATAAAATGTAACTGAACCCTCTTCCCCTCCTGCCTCAGGTTTCCTCAACTCTAAAGCACCACTTCTCTGCTCATGTGATGAGTCCCTGAATAATTACATAAGGGGACATACTGTGTTTTCTAGGCTTTTAGTATTAGGTCATAGCCTTTCTAAATCCTATTTCATTAACCTTTTTATACTCAACAGTTAAGTCAAATGTCTGATACACAGTAGGCCTTCAATAAATGATGAGCTAATTAAACTGAATTGTCATAGGAAGCAAGAGATTATCCAATATAACACATGATTTATAGATATAAAATATTTTCATTTTGTGAATAATATTCTAAATCACAAAGTAATCAAGAAGAAAAGAAAGCAAAAGGCTTTCCAAGTGGTTTAACAATGAATGGCAGAATGGGATGAGCTCATTGAAAGATGATGGCATCTGGACTAACATCTGGGCTAATCTCTTCTAATGCAATGTTCCTCACAAAATGGCCCTCAGACTCTGTCTGCTTGAAGACTTTAACATGTCTTTCCTTGATTGGACAGTTTAATCATTAGGAAGTTTTATCCTGTAGTAAGCTGAATTCCACGTTTTAGGTTGTATTTAGATGTATGGAATCTCTTCACTTTCTGTGAGTTACACATTCTCATTTCACATTTATCTACCCCAACTACCTGATTTTTAAATGTTCCTTGCATGTGGCTTACTTACACTTCAGAATTCTATACACTTCAGAATTCTAGTGAAAATTGAAACAGCTGTGTAATTTAAGTGACCATTAATCCCACGGAACTTGCTGATTTTAAGGACACAGTAGCTACATAACTCATAGAAACGAAGGAAAAAAGTTATTTCGAATATAGTATCAGAAGACGTTTTTTCTGATAAAATAAATAATTTTGCTTTTCTGTTGACGCTATATTTAAAATCATTTTCTGCTGCTGTCCTTAGATAGAAACAGATTATAAATATGTCTTGACTTGGAGTAAGTATTTCTGTCTTCAGCCACACAATAGGCATTAACCAACTGTCACTATGGTCTGTGTACACTTGCTTATCTCACAGGACTCAAGATCCATTATGCTAAGTATATTTCTTTGTTTTACATTGAAGTTATTCCCAGAAATGATTATCTCTCTTTACTACACATACCTTAAGGGTCAAAAACCACACAAGGGATATTTATGGAAAAATTACAGGGACTGATCAGTAGCACAGCCTTTATCCTAGCAGTCTAGGGAGAGGCAGAAGAATGTACGTTCAAGGTCACTCTGGTCTACAGAATGAGTTCCAGGCCAGCCGAGGTACACAGTGAGACCCTGTCTCAAATAAAACAAATGTGTGTGTCTGTGCGTCTGTCTGTTTGTGCATGAAGCTACAAACACCATTCCAGAGCCTGTTTCTGTACTACAGGTATAAAGAGATGGGGCAGTTTACCCTTGGGTGGCAGCTACATGGTAAATTGTTTGTTGTAGGAGTTGTTTTTCATTACGTTTCAGGAAATGAAGCTTATCTTTTTTGATGTATACATTTTACCTGACAGGTTTGATATGCAGTGACTATGTCATGAGTCTCCTGCCATTCCAAATGATATTATATCACCTTTCTCTCCTATCGTGTCATGAGCACTTGCTTTTGTTTAAATGCATGGTATTTATAATTAATTTTCCTTAATTCCTTTTTGTATGGTGTAACCTCTTAGAGCTTTGTTAGTATTTATGGTTTCTGAGGTAAATTTATATCAAGGTGTGTTATTTCCTCCACATTAGTAGAAATAAAAAAAAAAGATATTTCTAATACAAATGAAAAAATAAACTATCTGATTTTGCAAAGGGAAGTATTCATACGTTTTATTTCAGTGTGCTTTTTCTTTCAGGATTTTACATGAGATCTCTGTGTCCAATGCCATCAGCCCCAAGGTCTGTCAATACTTCAGTGCATATGCTAAAACCCAGCAAACAAGGCCATCTCATCAGGAGGCAGCAGCCCAGTGTCTCACTTCTGGGCTGATGATATTTACCTGTGGTCCTAAGGGCACCATTCCTCTTGGGGGCGTCATTCTCTGCATTGGTCCACCCATATTTGGATGTCCTAAAGGAAGTAGGAAGTGATTAGCAACAGAAGAGCTATGGGCATTAAGCTAGAGGCTGGTCCCCCCTTGCTATGTAGACCTATCCCGTATCTGAGCATTGCCACCACCTTTTGTAACCATCATTTCCAGCTCTGGCTATCACCTACTCTTAATTGGTTTCTTAGCTAAAATTTTCTTCCTTCTCTGCATTTAATTACTTCTTTTACAGCCTTTGCTCCTCTTTCGTTAGGACAATTATTCCCTGGAATACAGCCTTAGCTATCCATGGCACCTCACTATCTCCAAGGAAGGGATGGGTTACTGGGGCTGTAGAAGAGTGAAGTCACTGTTACTCTGTATGCTCCCTTCTCCAGCACTGAGTCCTCATCTGAAGAAGGAAAGGGGCTGATGACCATAATCACTCAACATCCTACTTGTCAGACGTCATACACAGGTTTTAATATTCTGTCTCTTATGTCAGCACCTCTGCTCTGTTATTGTCCATAATCCAGAGTTAGCTGGAAATGCAAACCATTTAGTCATGTTGTTGTGAAAATATAGCTGATAAACTCATGAAATATTTATATCAATGAAGTTCTTTATGAATTTTCTCACTAGTTCAGCAAATCAGTTCCACTTCTACCTTAATTACCTTGTTGTCGTGTGGGGTCCATTCCACTGGGGAGTAATGGCTGACTTCCTGGGACACCTCCAAGTGCCTAGCAATTTAGAAAAACAAAAATAAAAGTAACATTGTAAGCATTTATAAAGTAAAACGTAACTTGTAAGCATTTATAAAATAAAATGTAACATTGTAAGTATTTATAAAATAAAACGTAACATTGTAAGTATTTATAAAATAAAACGTAGCGTTGTAAGCATTTATAAAATAAAATGTAACATTGTAAGCATTTATAAAACAGGTGCTTTAACATTTCCCCCTTTAAGCTTCTGCAACTACATAATGCATTGAGTCTCTCCCACGATCTTTCAATTTCCCATTCATTTTATAAACTTCAACCTTGTACAGCTTTAATATAAGATTTTTGTTGTAAAAGAAAGTCTGTTTTTGGCTGATGGTGGTGCAAAAAACATTCAGGTAGATTTCTGTTAGTTCAAGGCCAGCGTGGTAAGCAGAGCTAGTTTCAGGACAGTCTTAAAGAGGCCTTGTCTTGGACAGACAGATGGATGGATGGATGGACAGACAGATGGATGGACAGATGGACAGACAGAAAGATAAGAGCCAGGTGTCGTGGGAGGCAAATTCAGGCAAATCTCTGAGTTCAAGGCCAGCCAGGTCTACAGAGTGAGTTCATGGATAGCAAAGGCTACACAGAAAAACATTGTCTCAAATAAAAAGAAAGAAAGGAAGAAAGAAAGAAAAAGAAATAAAGAAAATAAGAAAGAAAGAGAAAAAAGGAAGAAGAAGGAGGAGGAGAAATTCTGCTTTATTCAATTCTGTACATAAATATTTTGGAAACAAGTCTACAATAAGCCATCCTATTTCTTCCTTACAAGTACAATGCCATCTTCAATTTTTAATTTAATTTATTAAGGATACTGAAATACCTTTCTATAAAGATCCTCTAATGAAACTTAATTAGACAATCTTATTAAATTAAATATTCAAATATTTTAGAAAGAACTCTAGCAACTATGCACCTGAATTTGGAGCATCTCCTTAACTGTTATCATGGCACAGGGCTCTAGTTCCCCATTATTTTCTTAATTCCTGGATTTGTTGTTGTTGTTTGAAAGTACACCCAATATACAGTCACTGAGCATGCACTTATAAGGGTATTCCAAATCCTTTTAAAAATTATTTCTTAAAAAATGATTTCTTATGTTTTCTGAGAACATGACGTATCATCATATCATTCCCCTTCCTCTCCTCCCTCCAAACTCTCACACAGCTCTCCTCGCTCTCTTTTAGACTCAAGGACTCTATTTTCAATAATCGTTTACACACACACCATACATATATGCATATACAATTAATTTAGAAATAATTACACCCAATATATATATGTATACATATGATGTAAATGTATGTGTACATGTATGTGTGTGTGTATGTGTATGTGTGTGGATATATATGTATAGTGTAATTATTCCTAAATTAATTATGCATTCCTAAATACATAAATATTTATGAAGCTACTCAGCTTGCATAGTTACCTGTAACTATGTTTTCAGTGCTGATCATTTGGTTTTGGATAATCGATTGGCATGCTCTTCTTGGGGAACCCTATTTCTCCCGCTCTCAGCATTCCTTAGTTGCCCATAGCTCTCGGCGTAGGGTCTTCTGAACTCTGCCCTGTCTACATTAGCTTGTCTACTGGTGCCATCCTTGTGTTAACCACGGTGCACTAACATAGCAACTTCCACCTATACCAAACTTAAGGTTGTTTCTATTCATGCTTTTAATTAGTGATATTAAATGCCAACTATTAAAAAAGATGAACAAAACTAAAATCTTTTAAGAGCTGATGTCTTTGAGAGCTGTTTGGGGTCAATTGTTTAATAAATCTCGGGACAGATCTTACGACTGCACAAGTTCACTTAAGAAGCCCATATGTGCCAACCCAGAATCCGCAGAGGCCAACGGTAACCTCTGTGCGGTCATCCCCACACCATAAACCTTCTGAGACATTTTGAGAGCAAGTGTGGATGCCAAGCTTGGCACCCACATACTTCAAGTCAGGGGATCATCCAGCTGCAGCAGCGCCTCCACCCAGGCCACACCGCCAGTCTGAGTTTCAGCCTTTCTCTCATTTCTTTCCAACGCCAGGACAGCAGGAAGCATGTGCTACCTATAGCTGCCATCACTCTATTTTCTAAGCAGGAACAACTGCTGTTTTCCCTATTCATGCCAACCCTCGTGTATCACCCCCTCAACGGTTGTAAGGAGAATAAGCCTTGTATTTTATGGATGACTCTGGTACCAAGCGTTATATATCACCTATCAATGGTTGTAAGGAGAATAAGCCTTGTGTTTTCCATGATAACTCTGATATTCTTTTCATGACCTGGACTCAGATCATGTTTTCTCAAGAGGAAAGAGTATGATGCTCTGAGTACCATGTCTGAGGGTACCCGGAACTTTTGATCATAACCTTTGTCATCTGATTGTTTTAGTACCTGCCAGATCTCTACATCATAAGATCATCACCCCCAATTCTTGCAACTGATAATTTTATTATCAGAACTAACATAATATTGTCAGCATCTCATCCCTATCCCTCACTCCTTTGTTAGCTTCACTACTAATCCTTAACCACTGAGGTGATTTTATGGAGATACTCGTGCCTATCACTGCTTTCTGGCTGGCATTTAGTGGAAGGAAGCTATCCACATTTATCTACTTAGTTACTACTTATGGATCCTTATTTTATTCAATGGGTTATAGTCGGCCAATCGTCTATTCCTTTTGGGTGTTTGGTATATGTGTGCATGTGTTCATGTGTGCATGTGTATTTGTGTGAGTGGCTGTATGGTGTATGTGTATTTGTGTGTGTATGGAGTTGGAGGTTGATATCAGGTGTCTTCTCTTCAATAGCTCTCCACCTTATATTTTGGGCAAGGTCTCTTGTGAAAACTAGAGCTTGCCAATTAAATAGAACTGGCTGGCTCTGAGCCCCAGTGGCCAGTTGGTTCTATCCCCCTGCACCCCTGCACTGGGATTACAGACACACTTTGCTGTGCCTGCTTTCTGTGGGCACTGTGGACCTGAGTTCATGTTTTGGGTACCTTTTACTAATTGCTGTGTGCTCCAAGTGCACACATGTTCTGTACTTGGCCTAGCTCTTGGAGCAGCCCCTTCTTCAGGGGTTGGATTCTTTTGATAGGCACAACATTTAAGCATCATGAACTGGCCAATTGGTCTTTTGGGGGAGGGGTTACACTGCCTTTAGACACTTGTGGTAACCAAGGGGCTTGAGAAAAATCTATGTATGTGCACAATAAATTCATACTCTATACATAAATATGCAACAAATTTGCTGTTTATTATACATTCAACAGGCAAATTCAAATCTGATACCTTGGATTATTTTTTGCCTCTTGTCTAGGATTGTCAGTATCTTATCCAATAGTAAGAAGTGTGGTCTTTATTTTTGACAATGATTTTCCTATGCAACCAATCAGTATATTTATTTGCCCAATATAACTCATCTTCTGAGCATACTTCCTTCTATCTCAGTGTGGTTCTGGTGTTGTCTGAGGACACCCTTGTGTAGATGGAAGATATCAACAGCAACAGCAAGAAAAACTACACATAATACAAAAACACTTAAAGAGACTGAACAATGCACTTCAGAATTATCTACTTATTGATAGTGATACAATGAATAATAGATCATTGAAGAAATCTGAGAGGAATAAAAATTCTTACAGTCAAATGACAGTACAATATATCATCTCTTGGTACACAGCCAAAGCAGTCCTAAAAGGAAACTTTTAGATATAGGGGTATATATATATATATATATATATATATATATATATATATATATATATATATATATATATATATATATATATATTTAAATGAGACATCTCAAATATCCTAATGATGTACTCAAAATTCTAGAAGAATAAGAAGCCAATCCCAAACCCAGAAGATGGCAAGAAATAGTAAAGATCAAAAGAAATGAATTAGATTAAAAGAACATGCCAAATCAAAGATGTCAGTCCTTCGAAAAAGTCAATAATACTGAAAACCTTTAGCTAAACTGACAAAAAGAGGTCAAAGACCAACATTAAGGCTACCTATAATGAACCTCTAACCAATATTATACCAAAAGGAAAAACTACTGATATTATCTGCCCTGAAAACAAGAAGGGACACTTTCATTCTCTTATTATATGCAATGTTCTATGTCTTAGCTATAAGATTAGATGAGAAAAAGATACATAAGGAACAAAAATAAGAAAGCAATACATTAAATTAGCCCCTATCTATACTTAAAAGATCCTACAGAATCAACTAGGAAACTTTCAGATCTAAGAAACATTTTAAGTAAAGTGTTAGGACACAAAATCAATAGTCACTAGCCTTCATATACACGAACGTGAATGGCCAAATAAAGAAATTAGAAATATCCTATTCATAATAGCTCCAAAAAGGAGCTAAAAATAAACCTAATTAAGGAAATGAAAGACCTTTACACTGAAAAGTTCAAAATACTGGAAAAAAATGAAAGAAAAAACTATACTAGATGTGGTGGTTTGAACAGGTATGGCCCCTACGCCCGTGGATTTGGCACTAGTAGGAGGTGTGGCCTTGTTGGAGGAGGTGTGTCACTGAGGGGCGGGCTTTGAGGTCTCCTATGCTCAAGCTGCACCCAGAGTGGCTCGCTGTCCCCTTCTGCTGCCTGTGGATCAGGATGTAGAACTCGCAGCTCCTACTCCAGCACCAGGTCTGCCTGGACACTGCCATGCTTCCCACCAGGACGATAATAGATTAAACCCCTAAAACTGTAAGCCAGCCCCAATTAAATGTTTTCCTTTATAACAGTTGTCTTGGTCATACTGTCTCTTCATAGCAAGAGAAACCCCAACTAAGACAGTAGATAAATGCAAAGAATTTTTATGGTCCTGACTGGCAAATGACATGAATTAATATCGTGAAAATAACTGCGCTACCAGTGGTCATCTACAGACTGAATGCCATTCCCACCAGGATTCTGATGTCATTCTTCACAGAACTGTAACAAAGAAAGCCAAGAATTCACACAGAACCACAATAGACTACATTTCTCGTTAGTTTTATGTCACCTTGACACATTAGAGTCATTTGGGGAGAGGTACCATCAACTGAGAAAACACCCCCACTACACTGGCCCACAGACAAGCCTGTGGGGTACTTTTTGATGATTGCTGTGGGCGGGCTCAGCTCACCTCAGACAGCTAAACTCCTGGGCTAGTGGCCCGAGATGCTGGGTAAAGGGCAGACTGAACAACCTGTGAGAAGAGCAAGCCAGTCTGCAGTCCTCGTCCATGGCTGCTGCTTTGGTTCATGCACCCAGGTTTGCGTTCCTGCCCTGACTCCTCTAGAAGATGGACGGTAAGCAGTAAGGTTCAGTAAACTGTTTCCTACACCACACTGTTTTAGGTCACAACAGGAACCCTAAGTAAAACTAAGCTGGCACTAAGTTTATGGGAGATTGTGACAGACCTGACTACATATTTTGGAATGGATTGTGCTGACATCCTATTACTTTGTGCTGCAAAGGCCACTGAGTGCTCAGAGCTCAGTGGGCTGTTTTGTGGGAATTTGGTTGATCCAGACACCAAAAGCAGTGCAGCTGATGGAGATGCCTGGCTTGTGATCTTTCCAAGGAAGTCATCTGCCCATTTGAGTGATATTTTAAATGAAGGATATGTGGTTTCAGTCAGCCATGGATGACGATTTTGCTGTGATTTCCAAGACATTTTGCTTTGTTGGGACAATCAATATTGGTTAGCTGGAACTGATAAATTAGCAATTATTAAGGAGAGACCAGCATCATTGAGGCAAAATCTTATGGGAAGTGTTTCTTCAGGATCAGCACACAAAAGCTATGAACCAGGGCAGGCCAAGGTTGTACCCTGTGCTGGCAGCGGAACTTAGATTTTGTAAGAGCTTCCTAGATGGCCCTGGTTTTAAAGTAATGGAGATGATATGAAGCTCGGCACTGACTGTGTGACTGAGCCTTTAGGAGAGGCCACTGGTGAAGGTACAACCTCAGTTTCAGTAGAAGCCACAAGCATAAATGGCTCACAGAGAGAAGTGGAGGCCTGAAATCACATGGTCAGTCAGAGTTCCTGAGGAGAGGCCATCAGGGGTTCCTGGTAAGCTGGCAGCCATACTGCACTGGACACCCCAACATTCTGGAGATGTGAGTACCACAGGACAGTGGCCAAGGACAGCGGCTGCCACGGACAGTGGCTGCCAAGGACAGCGGTCACCGCAGAATGGAGCCAGCCTGAAGCTAGAAGGCAAGCTGTGTGAGCCAACAGGGGCAGAGCTCGAGAAATAAGCCCTCCAGAGAAGCCTGGAGGATTGTAAGGGGTGAGTCCTGGAACTTCTACGGTTACACTCGGCATTGCTTTGGTCTGACTGTGATGGTGTCTTGGTTCTTCCCTTTTTAATTAAGAAAGCATGTAACTTATTTTTTATTTTATAGGGATGAATCCATAGTTGAAAGATCTTAGAATTTTAGAGAGACTTAGAATATTTTATACTGGATATTTTAGAGAAACTTTGGGTATTTTATAGAAAATTTGAACATTGAAAAAGACTGGATATTTTAAAGAGACTGAATTTTTAAAGTGCTTGAATTTTGAAAGGCTGTGGAACTTTTGAAAAGTTGTGATGTTTTATATTGCATTACTAAAGCTATACCGTCTACTAATGTTACATCGTCTACTAATGTTATACTGTCTACTAACATTATACCGTCTCGAAGCCAGATGAAAACGAAAGGGTCTAGTTGAATGTCATGTGTTAGTATGCTAACCTCACAAAAGGTCAATTGTACCACCTAGTTTTACATCAACTTGACACAAACTAGAGTCATTTTGGAAAGGAGAACCTGAAGTGAGAAGATACCTCCATCAGGCTGGCCTGTAGGCGTGTGTGTGGCGCATTATCTTGACTGATGATTGATGTGGGTGGGCCCAGCTTGCTATATATCCTTGTGTCTCTGGTCTGGTTGGTGGTCCTAGGTGCAAAGCAGGCAGAGCAAGCTCTGAGGAGCAAACTGTCACTCAGCACTTTTTCACGGCTTCTGCTTCAGTTCCTGCCGTAAGTTCCTACTCTGACTTCCCCAGTGATGGGCCGTGACTTGAACATAAAATAGGAAATAAGCCCTTTCCTCAACAGGCTTCTTTAGGTCATGTTTTTATATCACAGGAAAAGAAAACCTAACAAAGACAACCATAGTAATCCTCAATAGAAAGAGCATAACTGGATGCAGTTTGATACAGACAGCCTTATGCCGGGACATGGAAAGGCAAACCAATGGAACCCAACAGAGGGCCTGGAAACAAAACACCTATGGACACTTCTGGTTTTGACACAGGGGCCTAATATGCAGAATGTATAAAGAACTACAGAAATTAAACCATGATGTCCCCCAAAAAACAAAACAAAACAAAAAACACCAAACTCCTGCCAATTAACAAATGAGCTAGTGAATTCAACATTCTCAAAAGAAGGAACACAAAATGGCCAGTAAATATTTTTAAAATGTTCAAAATCCCTAGTCCTCAGGGGAAGCAATTTAAAACTATCCTGGGAGAACAGCTCCCTGGGAGAGCAGCTCCCTGCGGTCAGAATGGCTATCATCAAGAAATCTGACGAACACCATGGCGAGGCTCTTACGAAAGAGGAACTAAGTTCATTCTGATGGAGGGAGTGCAACCCAATACAGACACTGTGGACTTCAGTGTGGGGTTCCTCAAAAAGTTAAAAATATAATTACTGTATGGCTCAGCTATACTACTCCCAGGCATAGCCTAGCACAAAATTCTTACATATCTGTATTTATTGTTATTCTATTCATAATAGCAAGGAAACAGAACCATCCTAGAAGTCCACTGACAGGTAAATGGATAAAGAAAACGCAGTACATACACACAATGGAGGATGACTCCGCTGTAAAAAATGGGAAAGCATGGAATTTGAAGGAAGATGGATAGACTTAGGAAGTATAATATTAACTGAGGTGACTCAAACTCAAAAAGAAAAAAATTATGTTCGGTCTCCTATGTGAATCCTGAACTGTGAGTTATGTGTATATAAACATGTGATGTGATGTACTATGTGTGTGTGTGTGTGTGTGTGTGTGTGTGTGTGTGTGTGTGTGTGTGTGAATATGGGTTGGGCTTAACAAACATAAAGGAGACTAAACGAGGGCAAATACCGGTAATACGGATCTGAGGGTGGGCACAGGGCACACAGGTCATGAAACGGGCAACGGGACCGGTGGGAGCTGTGTGGGAGGATCGGGGTCTCGGAAGAAGGAAGGAGGTGAGAGGGATAGGGAACTTACTACGTGCACCTTGTTAAAATGGCTTAATATATCTAATACTGTATGTTGATTTAAATATAAAGTCTAAAAGGAAAAACTGGGTTGCCGATAGTTTAGTCACTGACCTGTGACCTCATTGAGAATAGTGCTCATATCTATAACCTCAACAAGTGTCTGTTCAAGTGGTTTTTCCTAAGGCAGATTTGCATATACTATTTTATTTTTAATGAAATATGCCACAATTCATTCTTATATTTTTTTAAGATAATGTTACTTCTGAAGCACACACTGTACCAGGAATGTCAATACGATAAGGACTTGATCTGGGCAACCTATGCTGTATGCACAGTGTAAGCTTTCCTTGGGAAGAGAATGTACTTTTTTTCCCCCAAACATACTGAACTTTGCCCTCTACCTTACAAGGGGAGAAATGGTTGGAATAAACTTGTATTCCAATATAAACTAAAATTAAAAATCATAAGGAAATAACGTTTTAATGTGGTCCTGTTGAACGTCAAATAATCATTAAAAATATAAACCCTGTCATCCCATAAAGAGGATTTTGTAATAAAAAATGAGCAAAGAAGCGACCCCTGCCACTGAGCAGGGGCCTCACGTGCTCTCCTCAGGGAGAGGGCAGGGTGTACAGAAGGGGCGGTCTGAGATGAAAGCATGGTTCATGGCGAAATTTCGATCTGTAAGTAAAACAGTTTTCCTTTGCACATCCAGATCTCATTATGCAACCCTGGCTGACCTTGAACTCATGGTCATCCTCTTGACTCTGCTCTGAAGAGCTGGGATTACAACGGTCTAAACAGCCCTCTCTACTTCAAACGTCAGCTGATTTTTACTTATTGAAAAGTCATTAGTCTTTTTAGGATTAACTTATACGTAGTGTCCATTTTATCTGTCTTCTTCCCATTACAGGAATTACACATTAAATATTTAAAAGTGTTCATCTTATTCAAAGTATAACATTTTATGTTTCTCTATGTATATAGTTAGTGTTTTCTCTAATCACGAGTAGAATTAATACCTGCTTAATACCTGCAGAGACACTGAAAATTTCAAATAGCAAAATCACTCATAATCCTACCTCCCAGAAATTAAGTCTGTGGTCCATAATCTCTTTTACAATCTGAGTACATGTGACGGCAGGAGCCCACACACTGACCGGGCTGCCATGCTGCACTGACATGTTTCTATGCCTGCTCCCTGACATTTCTTAATATATCTGCAGTAGCACTCTAATAGATTTGATCCTACAATATCTTTTAATATACGTAATATTTGGATAATACTTTCTCCAAATGCTCACCTAATATTTGACAGGTATTTATGAATGAAGATTAGATATTATATTCTGATACAGTCTATTTTTGGAGTATCAAATTTAACCTTAGCATATAAAATGAACAATAGGGTCTGATACATGTAATCTCAACTCACGTATGTATTTTAAGAATGGTGAGGCTTAAGGCAAATTTAAAAAAATCCAAAGACAATAGATTAGTCTTGGTGTCACTCATCCATGGTTCTAGGTTGTTTTGATTTTATAACAGCTTTGGGTAAATACTGTGGGCTTTTCTGTTCAGGCAGTTTTTCCACGAAACTCTCCTCAGGGTAAGGTGCTCAGTGACTGATGGGGCACCTTCTGAGGCTGCACCAATTCCAGCATAGAACTGTGAGCCATGAATATTTTGAGGACTTACTTTTTGTTTTCTGAATCTTTTCACACACATTTATTCTCTTCACTTTTGCTAACTGACTTTTGTCACAGTTTTTGACACAGTTGCCTATTTCTGTATTTTCAACACAGCAGTACCATAGCGTAGTCCAAATACACAATCCTATTAATAAACAAATAGTATAAGACATTGTAGACTTAATCCAGAACCATAAACTATGTCAGGAAAACTAAAATATGTAATCTTATAATTAGTATATATAAATGTAGAGGCCCTGCTCATTAAAGAGCACATTTTATTTATTCCAAATGACTAGCCAAGACCACCCAAAGGGAATGCTTCACTTTTTCTTTCTACTTTGTATAATCTACGAAGAAGAAAAATTTTTATTATACTACAATCAACTTAAATGAAGCATAAATATAAAATGTTAATATAGTTGCTTAATAGACATTACAGTTAGTCAACAAAAATTACATCAATTCTGCTTTAATTAACAAATAGCTAAACTGAAAATTTTGCTTGCACAGGTCATGCTCCTAAATATATTAAACATACCCTAAAACAATATTATTTGAGCTATTAATGTGATTATTTAAAAATAGTATAAATGAAAATTATTCTATGTTTGGGTAATAGACGTTTGAATTAATTAATATAATTGAGTCAGAGTGTATATGGGGGAGGGGGGTACTTGTGAAAGAACGTAATGTTCAAAGCGCATGAACAGAAAGGCTGTCAAGTTCTAGAGTGAACCTCACAGTAAGGGTCTGTTATATTCAATTTCTGATTATGTCTTTTAAAAACCAGTCATTACATAAACCTTCAAACACCACACTCCATCTTAACTGAGCCTCCGGAGGCTGAGGCAGGAGGATCAAGATTTTGAAGTCAACCTGGGCTATTTGGTAAAATTTGGTTGAAAACAAAAATTTATACAATCTATATAAGTATAGGTTGTTTCAATTTGTACTATATTTTTCATTTTGTTAATTTCTATAGATTGAGACTTAACCCTGTATCTTGTGTGTGTGTGCGTGTGTGCGTGTGTGTGTGCATTCACAGTGTCTGTGCACATGTGTATGCACACTGTCACGTGTGTGAGTTGATGAATATGAATGCCTGTGTGACCACGTACACAGGCATAATGATTCTGTGCACCACATAAAGATTATCCTTGGGTCCTTCCAACGCTGGTTTCTCTGCCCTCATATCTTATTTCAGTCTGGACACAGCAGTGTAATGTCAGGGTCTCCTGGGGACACAATTCTTGCCATTTATACTCTGCCTTGTCGGTAAAAACTGATCACTCAATGGCAGAACGACTTCTGCCAGCCGGAAAGGAGGGGGAGAGGAAGGGAGACTCAGATCGTCCATGAAGAGGAAGGAGGAATGAGTGCCTGAGAGTTCAACAGAAACACGGAAAGCCCTAAATGCACGTATTATGGGATTCTTGGCTGGGAGGTAGCCAGATTAGTTTAGGGGATTAATATAAATCAACTGACTGCCCAGAAATTGAGGCGAAGCTTGAAAACAAATCTTGGGCTCTCTGTGTTGTTACTGGGAACTAGTTAGGATGAAGAAATACAGCCAGCATATTAGTTTACTACATACATTTATATTTAAAAAATTTACAGATATATATTGAGGACAGAGGTTGATGATGTGTGTCTTCTTTAATTGTCCTGTACTTTATTTACGGAGGCAAGGTCTGGCCAACTGTATTTAAGTAGTCCAGCCAGCCAGCTTGCTTTGAAGATTCTTTTACCTCTACCCCCAGTGTCAGGACTACAGGCAGTAATCCTGACCACCAATTAAATCCATCATTTAGCTAGGTTTTGGGAATTCAAACTAATGCTTGTCCCATAGTATCTTATATATGATATTGAAATCACATCAAATGAATATAATTCTAATAATTATATCATGTTCTCATCATTACTATCAAATAAAGGTATTTTAATACTATATTTATATTAGAATTTCAGTTTCCTAATACAGAATTTTAGGACTCTCTTAGATCTATGCAATATACAAAACTAGGGATAGAATATTTGAAGCAGCATGAAGACTTCAACAGAAGGTGTAAGATTTTATTCATAAAAATGAAAATCAAAAGGCTCAGACCCCTATGTGAATTTATCTGTTGATATATACAGGTTCATCTACAGAAAACATAAGACTTCCACATGTTGGCACTTTCTGTCCTGCTTCATGGTATGCTCTCTGATCCAAGAAACTGAGCACACATTCAATCTGCAAGTTACCAAAGCTCCAGCTGCTGACATGACGACTGCTGGGCACTGAGTCATTCTGAACAAGCCAGCGCTGGAAGCAGACCGGGCAACTTTAAAAGACGGCATCATTTCCTTCCTTCCTTCTTCCTTCTTCCTTCATCCATCTTTTCATCCTCCTCTTTCTTCTCTTCCTCCTCTTCTTCCCCCTACCCCACCTTTGGTTATTTCAGACAAGGTCTCTCTCTATAGCTCGGGCTGCCATGGAATTCCCTAGTAGACCAGGCTGGCCTCATATCTCCCTCCAGAGATCTGCCTAGCTCTACCTGCCAAGTGTTGTCATTAAAGGCGCGTGCCACTATGCCTGGTTCATCAGGATTGCATACGACTGTGGAGAAGAGAACCAAAACTCTATCGGTACAAGTGCCTTAATAACTTGCGCCTTTCTTTTTCCATTTTTGATAGTGAAAAATGTATGAATATAAAGAAAAGAATAGAAAAGTGAATTTAAAACAATTTTACTTTGAGTTAAAACTGAACTATGATGGAGCAAGTGACACACTGTTAATCGTTTCTTTTGGAACTACAGCATGCATCTCACCCACATCCTAAAACTAATCCTAAATGTGCTTTATTCTTCTTAGTGAATAAGAACTTCCGATGTTGATGATGTTGATTAAAAACCAAATGAGAATGAACATAAAAATTGTAAGATTTACTGTTAAATATTTAGACTTAGCCCTTCAAAAAGCATCTAATTACATATCTGACATGCTATCATAACAAGGCACAATGTATATGAATTTTATATGACGTGAAAATAAACCAAAGTATGCTATTGAAAATTTCACTGAGTGGATGTTCAGCATTTACTGAAATCAGCTTCCCAAGTCAGCCAATCATTTTCCGGAAATAGACAGTAAATATTGCAAGGTTGCAAGCCACATACAATACGACTCCTCAAATAAATGAAGGTGTGTAGCCAGCCACAGATAAAGCACGAGGACGTGTGCTTCTGTGTTCCAACAAAACTTAGCAAAAAAGTCAGTCAGCACCAAGTCTGGCTAAGCAGCAACCTTCAGGAGACTGCACATTACCAGGAGTAGCAATCAGTGGGGGTAACAGGCGAGGGTAGATTTCACACAAAAAGAAGCACTGCTAATATTTGCACAATCTTTTAAAAATTGTAAGCAGCACATAAATCTTACCTGGTTAGGTATGCGCAGTGGGGGCCTTGGGCCTCCAGGGTACCGAGGTGACATAAAAGGCTTTAAAGACAAACAAACCAAAAATCAGAGCAATGTAAGACACAAACCCAAAACAAACAACTTGAAAAATGCAGAATGAATACAATTCATGATCAATTCATTTTCCTGTTTCCAGCAGAACAAAGCTTCCAAGAAAACTGTCATCCTGCTTTTTATTTTGGAGAATATCTGAGAATTTTCCACAGGAAATGTGAAATCACCAAAGATGATTAACCACAGCAATTAAAAACGTGGATTTCTAAAATGACGAGATCTAATTGGCAACAAGAGGATGAAGCAATGGGTAAATTAGTCCCCACAGCTGTCAGGTTTGGTGGCTATTGCATTATATACGATAGGTTCTCAGTGTCTACTTTTTAATAAACTATAAATATTATCAGTTTTCAATAAAAATTAAAATTATCAAATTCACCCCTCTAGTGCTATTCTACACAAGATTGCAAAGAACTTTGTTTTCTATGGGTCATCTGTAGTTGAAAACACTTTGTTGGCCTTTTCCCATTATGAGTTTGTTAAATGAATAATTATACACTTTAAAGGTAAAACTTCTTTCCATATTTTGATTGTAGTATATTCTAAAGTATATATACATTTAAACAAAAGGAAAATGGTCTTTTAAAATTCAGGTTAATTTATGTTGTTGGATGAATCAAAGGCTCCTTTAAGTTGGGTTAAATCTTTAGTAGGAAACAGAATATCTAGAAGTATCTTTGTAGCCAGTGCCTATAGAGGTGAGTGTCCAAAACTTGACTACTTAGACTCAGGTTCTTTATTTCTAAAATGCTATGAAATTATTCAAAGCTTCAATTGTATTACTATTATTATTTATTAATAACTAGCAGAATAATAATTTTGCTTATTTATATATTAATACTTAAATACGATTTTTACATATAAAATAAAGTACTTATTTCTAATGGGATGCATATTAATTAAGATATTAAGAATAGTTTAATATATACTGAGAATCAGTTTAATAAATGGCAAGTAGATAAAAAGATTTGCATACCTAGCTTGTAACAGTTTACATAAGTGAATCCTGCGTTTATGTCTTTTATAAATAACAAATTTGAAAAAAATATAAAAGTTTAAAAAAAAAGAAATTTGGTTTGCAGTAATAAAGTCTCAAGAACTTTCTGCCATGCAGATTTGTTTCTATAGTATCTGCTGCAGTCTAAGGAGCTAACAAAATGAAGTTTACACTGAACAGGCAGCTCGCTTCCCTCTTTGTGTCACTGGGCTCCCAGGGGACCATTTTATTGGGCATACATGGCGGACTGTGGAAGTAATAGAGTTACCTCCAGCTGCTAAAACTTAAGTAGACGTTCCTACTTTAACACAGTTGGTTACAAAACCCTTAGCTTTCATAGACGTGAGCAGAGTTCGCTCTCCTGCAGTGGAGAAGCTGTGCAGAAGTGAACTGGTAAGTAAACTATGTAACTCCAGCTAGATGCCTATCTAATATTCAGGCTCTGCTCTTTTCTTTCTTTCTAAATCATCCAATTTTACTTACATAATTACAATTTTAAATTCTGGGCTCAATTTAAGTACAGTATCTAAATTTGATAATTAGATGCTGTATTATTAGTTTTATAATAGTTTTCTTTACAAAGAGATGTTTCATGATATATTCACAAATTCAAGGTGTAATATCAACTTACTGAAATACAAAGAAATAAAAGTAGTTTGCTAGTAATTCCTACCAATGATAAATGGAGTACAGGCCCAAATGTGAAAGGTCTCACTAAACACCAAATGCTGGCACAGGTAACTATTGAGTGCCTTTGGAAACAGAGTTCTTAAGACTGGAATGTTCACCTAATGTGAAAAGAAGCTACACTGTTAACGTCATAGATTGTCTGATCTCTGAGACACTGAATATGAAGCCCTGGATTTGGAGGAGATTGTCTATGCTTTTCTGCCTGGTGACAGAAGTCACCTGAGGCTGCTATGAGGGAGTGCCACTGTATGTGGTGGCCAGGGACAGACAGGTCTCTGTAAAATAATGTTGGGAGAGACGGACAGATTCTGGTTTAGACAGTTTATTTCCTCGTATGCCTTCCTCCAAAATAATTCACTTTGTGCTTTGGTGAGGGAAGGGTGGGAGAGAGGAAGGGAGGAAAGACAGGAGACGGAAGGGAGAAGCCACACAGCTAAGTGTTCCCACAGAACACACAGGACAGAAAAATCTAGTTCATTTAGATTTCCTAAAATATTTTTATCTAAGTTATAAAGAATGTTTTAGTCAAAGTATTCTTTAAAAAATTAGTGCTAGCATTCTAAATATTTAGACAAAACCTTATTATAACATAGCTAGACAGCCACCTAAGTCTTAACTGTCTAATGAGTTAACCTATGTAAACACAGCACTGCAAGATCAGACCACTTGCACTGCATCAACTGTACTTTACAACTAGGAAGTCAATTAAAATTATGCTATGGTAAAATACTGATCTAGGCCAGAGGTTATCTACCATAATATTAGTTACATGCACTAATAGACATGTTGGTACTCTCTGAATTTATAATTTAGGACAAACATGTTCTTCAAAGACTACTTAACTCTGAAAATAAGCTTATTCTTTATTTCTGAGGCAGTTTTTTTTGTTTGTTTGTTTCATTTTGGTTTTTTGATTTAAGTAGGACATCAAATCCCTGGGAAAAGTTATTTATAATGTATATGGGAAAAAAGTCTGTGCGTGAGTCAAAAGCTTGGAGGCTGGCTTTCGTAGCATCACTGGTTAGTAGGAAGGCCTTGAGCTACAAGCTCTGGGGGCTGAAGTTTTCTTAACCTTAAAATAAAGAAGTTGGACCAGATTATGTTTAAAATCCTTTACAAAACAAGGGCTTCATGATTCTGAAGTAAGTCCTTTCTACTTTGCCTTTAAACTCAAGGGTTAGTATTGTGTACAGCTGTAGACATCTGAAGTGTGCGAGTGGGGAGGGGGTTACAGACCAAAGCATGTTTGCAGGCTCCAGCCATCTTTACCAAGGAGCTGGAGAAAATGACCACGTTTTCTAGAGAAAAGAAATGAGGCCTTAAAGCTCAGCTGGGGACAGAAGAACGCTCCTAATCTAAGGGTGGAGTAATGGAATCCTTCATTTGACAAGTAATTTTCTGAGCATTCACAAGGGTACAGGTTCTAGATGGTTGGATCTGTCAGTGAACAAAGCAGATAAAGATCACTTCTCTCTCTTTGGTATTTGTCAAAGCTCACAACTTTATAATTAAACTGAGAAATAATTTTCCGGAGAATGTTCTTTGCATCAGTACTCTAGTTTGGAACAAATAGAATGTTCTCGTCACCAAATGTCAAGTACTAATGAAAGCTAAAAACAAAAACAAAAACAAAAAACCTTTAATCTGTACCTTTCCTGAAAGTCATATTGTGTCATCCCTACTAAATCAATTACACAGTCCTCAGTGACTGAAAATCTAGACAATGATTTTTCAAGTTTCCAGACTGGGCCACACACGTGGGGTGAGGTTCTTTTTGGCACATGATAGTTTGGCTTGCATTCTAACAGGGAAGCTACTCTTGTAATCGAAATTCTGCCTGTTCCTTCTAATAACACGCGCTTGGGGTGTTTGTGTCTCCACAGAATTCCCATGATGAAAGTGAATCCCCAGTACAAAGCTATTTGAAGATGGGGCTGTGGGGAATCTTTCTGGAGAGCAGAGCTTTCCTCAATAGTTTGCTGTCTTTAAAAAGAGGCACAGAGGGCTGACTGCTTTCCCTCCCCCTTGTGAAGGGGCAAATGACTGTCTGCTCACTGTGAAGGGAATTGAACACAAGGAGTTTTGGTTGTTTTATTTTTGGAGATGGGGTCTCTATAGCTCAGATTAGCCTCAAGGTTGCTATGGAGCTGAAGATAACTTTGAATTTAAGATTTCCAGGCCTCCCCCTCCTGAGTGCTGGGGTTTTAGGTGTCTGCTACTATGCCAGGCTAACTGTGTGCTAATAGATAGAACTTACTTCGTATATACTACAGAAACACTCCACTAAGTGACCTATCCCAAGCCCAACACCTTGATTTTGACTATTCTTGGCTTCAGGACTCTGAGGAGTAAGTTTGTTGCTTAAATCACCTAATCTACAGTATTTTCATTATAGCAGCCCAGACTGACTAAAACTGAAGGAAATAGATTACTGGAAAGTAGAAAGAACACAAATACACACTATAAAAAATCAGTAAGTGTGCAATGACAAAGTGGCGTGTGGCAACACCGGGCAGGAGTACACGCTCACTGCCGCCAAGGGCCTTCCAGAGAACAGACTCCTGTGATGCAGAACCATAATTTATTTAAGAATAAATGTCATTTCGTTTGAATAGATTATTTTATATATTTTATATTATTTTAAACTGCTTTTCTAAAAGGAAGATTATCATTTATTCCTTATCCTTTCTGATACATTATAATAAAATATGACCTATAAAACCTTTTTAAATGGGCTTTTTTGAGACATTTTAAAGCAGAAGGCTTCACTGTTTAGAATTCATTAAGTCAACCTCTTTTCATAAAAGGAAACCAAAGATCAAACTTCTGAGCTGCCCTTTTAGTTTTCCGAACTCTGACTCTGCCCTGGATTAGGAGTGTAGAATAAGTATATCATTATGGCCAACCAGCCACAAACTGCATGACTTAGCCCTCATGGCCCCAGCAACTGTGTGAGCATTCACTTAATGTGGCCTTCTTTCCCCCAGCCACCACTCAAACAGAAAAGCTGAAAGGCAGGGGTATCTCCAGTAAGCAAGTTAATTTACATATAAAGACTAATTATCATATGGTCTTGATTCACCAGACTAAAAGAAATGCACAACTGGAAAAAACCAAAACAATTTAACAAGCTCTTCCTCTTTTCCCTTAGACATTCTGAGTAGAGTTTTTATAATACACATAGCTTGGGCAAGTTTAACTTTGTTTATAAGGTAAACGCTGACATAGAATAGAACACAGGTGGGGTGCAGTAAATGGACATGGCATGATTATAAGAGTGTTATCATCATAATAAAACTGCTCATTAAAACATGGTAACTTAGGACGTCCCCAGGAAGGGAAAGCAGCAGGCAGCGCCTTCTAGGGAGGAGGTACAGAAGGAAACCAGCAAATATTTGGTTGGCTCCTCATAGAGTCAGTAACTGAGTCGTGACCAGCACTGATGGGAGGCTCAGAGCTAACTGGAGATGGAATGAAGCTTGGCTGCCTTGTATAAACTCTCACTTCTCTTGTTAAAAATCAATACTACCTACTAATACTGTAAGGAATGGACCACTAAGACGCAACACTTCAGTACTAATACTAAATACTACCTACTAATACTGTAAAGAGAGGACCACTAAGACACAACACTTCAGTACTAATACTAAATACTACCTGCTAATACTGTAAAGAGTGGACCACTAAGATGCAACACTCCAGTACTAATACTAAATACTACCTACTAATACTGTAAAGAGTGGACCACGAAGACTCAACACTTCTCGAAAAAAAAAAAAAAAAAAGGCAACACTTCAGTACTAATACTAAATATTCTGTCTTCTTACAATATATTGTCTTTGGCATGAAAGACACAAAAGAAAAAGGTTAATTTTTAAAATGTAGTTTATATACCACAACATTTAGATAAAAAATATGAGATGCAAATGAAAAATGCTCTGGAAAAATATAATTATTTTCAATAGTTTTACTAATCATGATATGATTAAGTATCTATATGTCTTGGTCATGAGGAGCCATTGCTTAACCTAGTTTTAATCTGTTCTCCAGTTTGGTCAATGTAATGTATTAAGCAGGTCTTGAGTCCAGCATAATTCTATGACATAGGATTATTCTAGAATCTATAAAACATACTTTTAGAAAATGAAGAATATATCAGGATATAGTTATTTAAAGTTTTAGCAATGAATCCAAAATATATTCACTATAACGTTTAACCAAAGGACAATATTCTTTTAAAAGTAAAATACTATTTTTATATCTATTTTATGAGTTAAATTCTCTTTATATGGTCTTTTCTATGTAGATTTCTATTCTATATTTTACTTATAAGTAAGTTTTAAAAATAAACTTAGATTTATTAACTCTTTTAAAGTTATATGCTACTACTAATAAATATTACTAGGGAATATTTCTTTGAAGATCATTTGTGGAGTGTGACAGTTTATCTTAGATGACTTTATATTCAGATGTTTGCATATTTCTATAATTCCATGCAATGCTTGAGTTTTCTATAGAAGAGCAATGATGCATAAATTATATATAAATAAATCTAAAGGTCGCTTCCAATTCCTCATCTTATTTGTTTAGCCTCCTTTGTCTTTCGTGAACACCTCCGTCAGACACCGCTGACACCTCAGGGAGTAAGACACTCCTGATTAACACATCTCCAGTCTAACTAGTACTAAACGAATTTAGCTCACAAATGGCACCCTTGTGCTGGCGCATTCTGCTGATCAGCGTACGTACACACTTCATCTTCAATGCATCCTAGACATCCTATCCTCATCAACATTTAATTAAAATAACTGTGAAGTAATAACACATCTAGTTCCTTTGATGAGTTTTTGGCAAGCTAATCCCATACAGCAGTTATAATCAGGATGATTATTTATGAATTTAGTCTAAACATCAAAACTGGTCACTTACATTATGGGCCTTTTCAAGAAGACGAGGGTTCTTAAGCTTTTGTTACCATACAGTCATTGCACACAGGTGTGCCCACAGACCTGTGGATTGTGGATCAAGACTGTGCTGTCCTCAGATACATAACATGCACATAAGTGACTGAACAATGTTCATTAAAGTTTAGTAATTCAATTAAGTCAATTTATGTCCATGAGTACACACACACACACACACACACACACACACACTCATTTTCTGTGTGTGGTAGTAAGGCAACAGCAGACCAATTGCCTTTATTACATATCTGATTATGAAAATAAATAACTGAAATGTATAGCACAGGATGAGCACGAGGGCGCACATTTTCTCTTATATGTGGACGTTAATCTTAGATAGATGTTTCAATGTGAATAGCAACAGAGGCTCGGCAGCTAGTAAGCGAGCATGGGAGAGGAGAAGTTCTTCCTCGAAAGGGGAGCTAGTACAAGGCTGGAAAGAGACAAAGGAGAAAGTCAAGTAGGAAGTTTGGTGAGGAGGTGGGGAGACGGGGTAAAGGAAGGAATACGGGGACAGGGAGCACTGATGGTCTTCCAAGCAGCCATATGGAGACCTGCTCCTACAGAAGCCTCCTAAAATACATAAGCATATGAGGGGGATTTAAACAGGACCGCCACACGCTGCGGAGACAATGCCATGAGTAGACATCTTACGCCACCAAGTCAAACCTCCAGTGTCAGGAATGGCCTGCATCTTGTTGAGCTGTTGGTCAAAGGGATCCCTTTGACCTCTCCAAACATCACCAACTATTAGCAAGGCTTTTGGCTACTCTCAATAAACTGGTGGTAAGGCCCTATTGCTGAAGACATAAACTTACTTATGTCATCAAACATGAAGCTATTGTGCCCAACTAGAAGCTTCACTCCCACTGACTGGACTAGTAGTCACGGTGTGAGAAGCTACTTTGTACTACTAGAGAAGAAAAATAATCACTAGTTTCAACACCTGTTATAGTTTGTATATGCTCAGCTCAGGGAGTGGCACTATTTGAAGGTATGGCCCTGTTGGAGTAGGTGTGGTCTTGTTTGAGTACGTGTGTTACTGTGGGCATGAGATTTAAGACCCTCATCTTAGCTGCCTGGAAGTCAGGATTTTGCTAGCAGCCTTCAGATGAAGATGTAGAACTCTCAGCTCCTCCTGTACCATGCCTGCCTGCCTGGATGCTGCCATGTTCCTACCTTGATGATAATGGACTGAACCTCTGAACCTGTAAGCCAGTCCCCAGGTAAATGTTATCCTTATAAGACTTGCCTTGGTCATGGTGTCTATTCACAGCAGTAAAACCCTAACTAAAACAACCACCTACAAACCTTGCAACTTACAACAGTGACCTATCTGCAGGATGTAGTAGTGCCACAGTACCACAACTGTTACGGAAGTAACCACTTTTTGATGGGATTTGAGACCCACTCAATGAGATGGAACACGATACTACTGAAACTACTAAGAACCTGAGACTAGATGGGTCATGGGCCTAGGAGAAAGTCTAATGCTACTATTATTCTCCTAATGGACAGCAATGAAATGACTCCTAATGATGTGTTACTAATCACATGGAACAGAGCATTGTTCAAGCCTCATCAGAAAAACTTCTTGCAGTAGAAAATTAACAAAGATATCCACAACTGAGGAACTGCAAATAAGGAAAGCCTGCGAAGCACTCAGTCCTCATCAGATGTCTCCATCAAACCCTCCTCTCAAGGCTCAGGGAACGAGGTAGAAGAGGAGGCAGAAGATTGTATGCCCCAGAGACAGTGGATGACTCCAAGGAAATAGCATCTTCCAGATACAATGGAAACAATGGCCACATGAACTCAGAGACTGCAACAACACACACAACACCTGCACAAGTTCAAACCAGTCAAAAGTCCAGCACCTCAGAGGAGGGGAAACTGAAACAAAGCCCCATCCATAACCAAGAATCTATTTCCCCATCCATAACCAAGAATCTATTTGCAATTCATACCTGCTAGAGAAAGGAAACCAGTTTCCACCAATGAAGTGACACTGCATACAGCAATACCCTAAAGTAAACCCCATACCTGGAAAGTACTTGGGCAACAAAACAGACTCCATATTTGTTTGTGTGCTTTTTGTTTTGTTTTTGTTGATTTTCTTTCTCACTCTTGTTTTTTTATTTTGTGTGTCTGTCTTGAATTTTGTGTTGATTTGTTGGTTTTGGTGGTATTTTTGTTTTGCTTTTGTTTTTAGAGACAGGGAGCTGGAAAGGGAGGGGAAGGGAGAGAGGGAGTAAGGGAGCAAGGGAGTGAGAGAGAAAGAGAACATGAATAACATGAAGCTGGTCCATAGCAGGATCTGGGAGGAGTTTGGGGAGACTAAAGAGTTTGATCAAAATATATTTACAAAATTTTTTAAAAAGCTAAGATTCCCCCCCCCCCTTGGGTTTGTTTATATAGTGTATTACATTGATGGATATTTGTATATTGAACCATCCCTGCATCTCTGGGATGAAGCCTACTTGATCATGGTGAATGATGGTTTTGATGTGTTCTTGGATTCGGTTTGCAAGAATTTTATTGAGTATTTTTACATTGATATTCATAAGTGAAATTAGTCTGAAGTTCTCCCTCCTCTCTCTCTTTTTATTTAGTATAGAATAGAGTTTATTCAGGGCATGGGAAGGGGAGTTAAGAGGGTAGTAGAGGCAGAGAAAGGCAGAGGGGGGAGACAGAGAGAGAGAGACGGAGAGAGAGAGAGAGAGAGAAAGAGAGAGAGAGAGAGAGAGAGAGAGAGAGAGAGAGAGAGAGAGAGAGAGAAAAGAGGCCAACCACGAGCATGTGGAAAGAGAGGAGGGAAGGGAATGGTGAGAGAGGGGGGAAGGAAAGAGCAAGAGCAAAAGCAAGCAAGAGAGCAAGACCCTGAAGTTCTGTTTCTTGGGTCTTTGTGTAGTTTAGGTACCAGAGTAACTGTGGCTTCATAGAATGATTAGGTAGTGTTCCTTCTGTTTCAGTAAAGTGATGGGATATAAAATTAACTCAAACAAATCAGTAGCCTTTCTTTATACAAGTAATAGACAGACTGATAAAGAAATTAGGGAAACAATACACTTCATAATAGCCACAAATAGTATAAAAAAATCTTGGTGTAACTCTTACCAAGAAAGTGAAAGATCTGTATGACAAGAACTTCAAATCCCTGAAAAAAGACTTCAGAAGATGTAAGATCTCCTGTACGCATGGATTAGTTGAGTTAACAAAGTGAAAATGGCCATCTTACCAAAAGCAATCAAAGCAATATATAGATTCAATGCAATTACCATCAAAATTCTGAAACAATTCTTCACACACATGGAAAGAACAATTCTCAACTTCATATAGGAAAACAAAAAACCTCGATAGCCAAAACAATTCTCAACAATAAAAGAATTTCTGGGGAAATCACCATCCCAGCCCTCAAGCTGTACTACAAAGCAATAGTGATAAAAAACAAAACAAAACAAACAACAAACAAAAAATTTTTTAAAAATGCACAGTATTGTTACAGAGACAGACAGGTAGATCAATGGAATAAAATATGAAGACCCAGAAAAAACCCCACACACCTATGGACACTTGATCTTTGACAAAGAAGCCAAAAACATACAGTGGAAAAAAGAAAGCATCTTCAATAAATGGTGCTGGTCTAACTGGCGGTCAGTATGTAGGAAAATAAAAACAGATCCGTATTAGTCACCTTGCACAAAGCTCAAGTCCAGTAGATCAAGAACCTCAACATAAAACCAGGTACACTGAATCTAATAGAAGAGAAAAGGGGAAAGAGACTCAAACTCATTGGCACAAGGGGAAATCTCCTGAACAGAACACCAATGGCTCCGGCTCTATCTATGATCAATAATTGATAAATGGGACCACATGAAACTGAAAAGCTTCTGTAAGGCAAAAGACACTGTCAATAAGACAAAATGGCATCCCACAGATTGGGAAAAGATCTTCACTAACCCTACATCCAACAGAGGGCTAATATCCAATATATATAAAGAACTGAAGAAGTTAACCTCCAAAAAAAACCCCAAATAATTCAATTAAAAATGGGGTACAGAGCTTAACAGAGAATTCACAACAGAAGAATCTCAAATGGTTGAGAAGCACTTAAAGAAATGTTCAAAGTCCTTAGTGATCAGGAAAATGCAAATCAAAACAACCCTGAGATTCCACCTTGCACAAATCAGAATGGTTCAGATCAAACACTCAAGTGAGAGCACATGCTGGTGAGGGTGAGGAGAAAGAGGAGCACTCCTCCATTGCTGGTGGGATTGCAAGCTGGTAAAACCACTCTTCAAATCAATCTGGTGGTTCCTGAGAAAATTGGAAATAGTTCTACCTGAAGACCCAGCTACACCACTCTTGGGCATATATCTAAAAGACGCCCCCCCATGCCACAAGGACAAGCACTCCACTATGTTCATAGCAGCCTTATTTGTAATAGCCAGAAGCTGGAAACAGAATGTCTCTCGACAGAAGAATGGATATAGAAAACGTGATTCATTTACACAACGGAATACTATTAAGCTATTAAAAATGAGGACATTGTGAATTTTGCAGGCAAATGGATGAAACTAAAAAATATCCCAGTGAGAACTCAGACCCCAAAGGACATACATAAGTACAGCCAAAACGTACAGAGTACACAGGACACAACCTAAGATTGCAAGAGGTGTGACCAGCAGAAAGGCCCAAGTGAGGAAGCGTCAATCCCACTTAGAGGGGGAAGGGAGGGAGGTGCCTGGATTGGAAGGAGGAGGGGTAGGGGGAAAGGGGAACAGGATCAGGCATTGGTGGGGGGAAGAAGCCCAGAGGGCCAGTAGAATGAATGGAAATAAGCAGCCTCAGTGGGGTGGGAGATACGGGGACCTTCTAGAAAGTACCAGAGACCTGCGAGGTGAGAGACTCTCAGGACTCACTGGGGATGACCTTAGCCAACATGCCAAACATTGGGAAGAGGGAGCTTGAAGAGTACACTTCAGTAGATAGACAGGGCCTCAAGTGGAGGACAGGGTTACTAACTCACAGTCAAAATTTCTGACCCAGAATTGTTCTTATCCAAAAATAAAATAAAATAAAATAAAAGCAGGGACAAAAATGGTGAAGAGGCTGGGCAGTGGTGGCGCACGCCTTTAATCCCAGCACTTGGGAGGCAGAGGCAGGCGGATTTCGGAGTTCGAGGCCAGCCTGGTCTACAGAGTGAGTTCGGGGACAGCAGGGCTATACAGAGAAACCCTGTCTCGAAAAACAAACAAACAAACAAACAAAAAAAAAAATGGCGAAGCGACTGAAGGAAAGGTGGTTAAATGACTGGCTCAACTTGGAATCGTTCCCATGGGGTGGGGGGTGGGGGTAAACCAAGGCCTGACACTATTTCTGAGGCTATGATATGCTTACAGACAGGAGCCTGGCATGGCTACCCTCCGAGAAGCCCTAGCAGCATCTGACTGAGACAGATGCAGATACTTACATCTAACCATTGGACTGAAGTTGGGGACCCCTATGGCTGAATTAGGGGAAGGATTGAAGGAACTGAAGGGGAGGGGGACCCCATAGGAAGATCAGCAGTTCCAACTAAGCCAGACTCCAGGGAGCTCCCAGAGACGGAGCCAACCAACCTGCAGTATATATGAGCCAGTCTGAGACCGCTGACACATGTACAGCACAGGTCTGCCTGGTCTGCCTCAGTGGGAGAAGATGCGCTTAATCCTGGAGAGACTTGAGGCCCCAGGGAAGGAGGAGGTCCGGTAGGGGGAGCACCCTCTCGGAGGAAGAGGGGATGAGGAACTGTGGGAGGCGGGACCTTGGGAGGGCAATGACTGGAATGTAAATAAATAAAATAACTAATAAAAAAATTTAAAAAGGTTTTACAGTTAAAAAGCTAAGATTTCAGCAATATTTTTAACTTTTCCTTGAACACAAATCCATTCCTCTTTTGCACTGCATGATTTATATTTTTTATGTAAAGTTGCTCTAGGTAAGTAACTTAAACTGCTGTATTTTGCTCTTCTCTTTCTGGTATCTTGATATTGCTGTGACACTTCTATTGATCCAGCAATAATTCTTTGAAATGTCCATGCAGAGAAATTAATATATTTGTGAAGAAATTGGCCCTGATAGATCTCAGGGGTGGAGTGATTGCTTAGCATGCCTGAGGCTGTGGGCTCTGCTTCCAGAAGCACACATGAACAACACCAAATTATACTCATATAAATTATATTATCTTATAAAATAAACATAACCCATATTTATGTGTCAATTTTTAAAAGTAATAAAGATTTTAACATGTACATTAATAAATTAAACTAGTTTAACTCATGTATTAGATGCTGGAAATGTGAAAACTGAAAGCATGAGAGATTGGACTTGCCTGGGGATGTCTATGGTGGCTGAGGCACGAGGCCTGGAGCAAGTGCAAGCACAAGCAACCTGTCTGACCCTATCTTGAAGAGGAAAAGGAGACCATGGGCACGGAGCACAGCAGTTCTGCCATCAGCCCTCCCCACCAATGTTTCTAATTACAGTATAAGATTCAGTGTTAAAAACGAAACCAAACAATCACCACCCCATCTATGTTGATCCCTTAACTTTCAGGAGTAACCGGAAGTGGCAGGACACGTGTCCTGGTCTCAGATGGCACGTCTAGCTGCTAAGTACTTACTGGTAGACAGCTGGATTTCCAACCGGCATTCCCCTTCCATCCGGACTGCACGGCAGAAGTAGACACCCAACAGTTCCTCTTTTGCTCCCTGTCCATCCAGAAAATGCTGCAGGGCTTTTAGTTCTCAGAACTGTAGGTTTTAAAGCTTCCTTAGTCACTCAAGCTGAGAAGTTTAAACTCATTCTGTGGCTGAGAGCAGAAGCTATCACCAGGACTGTAGGCCAGCAGTCTGTCCTGGAAAAGCCAGCTGCCGCGGCCTGGCACCTCTGCATTTTCAGGTGCTTTATCTTTGCACTAGGGTACGGCTTCTCCCCTTGCGATGCTCAGGTTCTTTGTTCTTTAACATTCAAAATTACATTTCTAGGAAACTTGTGTTTTATTTTTCATGTCTGTGCTTTGATAAATAAGCAGTATTCTCTGCCTTCCACTATACAATTTTGGTGAATTAAACTCTGGGAAATACTATTTCTACTATCTGAATTTTTAACACACACATACTCTCTCTTCTCTCTCTTGTAGACAATATTAGATGTTATATTTTAATGTTAATTACATATAGGTATTTCCAATTAATAATTGGTATTTCTAGTACCCTACTCAACAAAACCAAGAAATTATACAGTAACTACACTTCTGGTTCATTAAGATTTAAGATAATATGTAAGACTTCTGGAGAGTGGAAAAGGGGCATCTCCAGAATTATATTTCTAAAGATTCGGTTTTTGAAACTGCATCAGGGAAGGAGGAAAGGCAGATCACTGGGAGGAAGGGCAGAGCAAGAATGACATCAAGATGAAGACTAGAAAGGACGAGACCCGCCTGTGGATGTCTCACTGTATGAGGGACCCAGCAGCGGGTGCTGACACTGTGTGGATGACTCAGGAAGACTCAACAGCAGCAGAGCACGTGACACACAGAAAGGCATCTCAAAACCTGGGGCTCATTTGCAGGAATCAAGTAAATATTTACCTCTAAGACACTAACCCAGAGATGGTAGAAAATATTTCCTGGAGCTGAGAGATGGCTCAGCGGTTAGGAACTGCTCTTCGAAAGGATCTTGGGTCAATTCCTAGCACCTGCATGGCAGCTCACACCTGTCTATTACTCCAGGATCTGACATCAGCATGCAAACATATGTGCAGGCAAAACACCAGTGCACATACAAAAAGTGTGGAGCAGAGACACAAGGTAAGGCCATCCAGAGACTGCCCCACCTGGGGATACATCCCATATACAGCCACCAAACTCGGCCGTTCTTCTGGATGCTGGGAAGTGCTTGTTGATGGGAGCACGATAAGCCGTGTCCAGAGAGGCTCAGGCCGAGCCTGACAAATACAGATATGCTCGAAGCCAACCATTGGACTGAGCGTGGGGTCCAGGATGGAGGAGTTGGAGAAGGGACTGAAGGAGCTGAGGGGGTTTGAAGCCCTATGGAGGGAGCGACAGTGTCAACTGGCCAGAACCTCCGGGCTCCTGGAGACTGGAGTACCAACCAAAGAATACACATGGAGGGACCCATAGTGCTGGCCACATATGTGGCAGAGGAGGGCCTTGGTGTTAGATGCCCCAGTGTAGGGGAATGCTAGGGAGGGAAGAGGGGAGTGGGTGAGTGGACGAGCACCCTCACAGAGGCAGGGGGAGGGGGATAGAATAGGGAGTTTCCAAAGGGGAAAACATTTGAAATGTATATAAAGTAAATATCCAAAAAGAAAGAAAGAAAAGAAAAAAAAAAAAAAGGATCAGGCATGAGAGACTGGGAAAATTGAAAAAATAAAACCTTGAATAAATAAAAAAAAATTTAAGAAATGAAAAAAAAAATTCCTAAAATTTTTCAGTTTCTGTTCTGAAATGTTTTTTTTAAAGATCTCTCTGTGTCTCTCTCTATCTCTCTCTCTCTCTCTCAACTTGTGGGCAAAACAAACATTGGGTGAAGGTTTTGTGGGTGGGTTGATGTTCCCCTCCTTCCAGGGGAAGTCCTGCTATTTTAGTCTCTGTCCCTCACCTGTAGGAATCTCAAGGAGGGTCACTCCATAGACTCCCTGTAACTTCCCCCATCTCAGGTCACCAGCTGATCCCAGAGATGCCAGAGACTAAAGGACCAGCCAACCAATGACTGTCTAGACTTGAGGCCCATCCCATGGTAGAGAGCCAACCCTTGACATATTAATGACATTTTGCTAAGCTTGCAGACAGGAACCTATCACAACTGTCTCCTGAGAGGCTTCAACCAGCAACAAACGGAAACAGATGCTGAGATCCACAGCCAAACATTAGGAGGAGCTTGGGGAGTCTTGTGGGAGAGTTGCAGAGGGGAAGAAGTGTCCAGAGGGGTCAAGGACACCACAAGAAGATCTACAGAGTCAACTAACCTGGGCCCATGGGGGCTCACAGAGACCAGACCACCAGTCAAAGAGCATGCAGGGGCTGGGCCTACATTTGTAGCAGATGTACAGCTTGGTCTTCATGTGGGTCCCCTAACAATTGGAGTGGGGGCTATCCCTAACTCTGCTGCCTGCCACTGGATCCCCTTCCCTTAGCTAGACTGCCTCAGTGGGCCTTAGTGGGAAAGAAGGTGTTTAGTCCTGCTGGGCCTACATACCCCATGGGGTGGTGCCCAAGGGGGTCTTAACCTTCTCTGAGGAGAAGGGGAGGGAGAAACAAGGGGGAGGGATTTGCAAGGGCAAGACTTGGAGAAAAGGAGGGAGGGGTTGCAATTGGGAATTTAAAAAGCAAATTTTGAAAAAAATCATTTCTTTTCATTTCTTTTCAGTCTCAAGAGAAAAACAAGAGTTTTTCTCATGTTTGACTGTTTTGTTTTCAAAGTATTGACAATATTGTTTTACTTTGAGTTCCCCACCCAGTTGGTTTATGTGATTTATATTGAGCCTTTTCTAGTCAATAACCCTGTGAAGAAATGGGAATTTTCCTACTACCCATCTTTTTTTTCTTCTTTTTCTTCCCTCCCTCCTCTTTCTTTTTAACTCTTTTCATTACTACTATGCCAAAGCATTAGGTCAGCTTGCTACAGTGCAGTTTGGTTAAAGACAGAATCTTTGGAAAACAGATCCTAACATGGAGACATCATTACATTGCTACTAGATGGCAAAGCAGTAAGCCATTGCTGGCCTGGTCCTGTCAAGCGACTGGCACTCCTGTGGCAACGTCTTCTAGCACAGCAGATCAACTGCAATGCAACTTACGGATGAGCACTCGCCCTGAAGCCAAATTACTTAGTACACTTACTTTCAACACATATTTACAACTGTAATCAGACCAAAACCTTACTTTTACTACCCAACATCAATATATTATTAGTTTTTAACAGTTTCTGTTAAGGAAGCTAAAGATTTAGTGACTATAAGATAATATATGTATCAAGATAAAAACTGTAGCAAAATATAATACACCATAAAAATGAACAAGTCTATATTGGTTTATATTCAAATTAAACAAGTATTTATAAGTGTATCCCATGTCAGCTATAGGCTCAGATATGATATATATTAGTACCTATTAAAAGATTATATCATGCTTTTCAATAAAAGATATGTCCAGTTTCTAGAGTGGTAAGTAAGGTTCCATTTCCATTGTAGAAGTTTTCTGCAGTAAAGAGCAGGAAGAAGAAAAACAACCACGCTCTCTTAGAAATAAGAAATGGCCTTCATTTAATGCTCTATAAATTCTATAAAGTCATGGGACAATCTTTATTACAACCTGCAAAAATACTAACTCTTACAAAGTAGCAGATTGTTTTAAAACACAAAAGAATGTTTGTTTTTCCTTTGTTTCATTCAGACTACTCAATTATTTTGAGCATTGTACATAAATGAGAAGAACATCTAAACTGATCTAAGGAGATACTGCTGCCTGTTTCAATAAGGCTGCAGCCATTAATGCCTTTGTCTATTTTCGAAAGAATGAATATACATATACAAAAATGTAGATATCCAATAGGTTGATATCATTTATAATTAAAATTTCTTAGTATACCATGAAACTGTTGAATTAAGCTACATGAGATTACTGATGCATTACTGTATTTTACTAAAACCAAACTCGAGATTGCTGGACAGCCCTATTGCCTTTCCTCTGGCAACAGTTAGTCAGTTGTCTTAATTTAAGAATGTGACTCTGAAGTCATCTACTGTTCCACAACAGGTACCACTGAGGACTTACTGGGTTTCTTACACTACTCACACCCCTGACAGACTCTAGTAAATAAGTATATATCTTACTTTAGATGGCTTTATTTTACTAAATTGACACTTCCTTTCGCATGTCCAACTATTCCTACTAATTTCACTTAATGGTCTCTTACTAAGTAAGAGACATTCCCATTTAAATAAAAACAAAGCTTATGCTTGGATCAGAAATGCTTCCCGTAGGTTCGTGTGTGTTAACATCTTGTGTTCAGAGGTGGCACTGTTTGGGAGTCGTGGAGGTCAGGAAGTCAGTCTGACTGACAGAGATGAGTTGCTGGGACTTTGGGGATTATATAAAGGCCATAGCCATGTCCTGTTGTTTCTAATTCCTCATCCTGATCCACTAAGATGTGAATAAACACATAGCAAGCTCCTACCACCATGGACTCAGCCACCACAGCAGCCATGCTCCCTGCAGTGCTAGACTGGTCCCTCTCAAACTGTGATCCAAAATAAGCTTCCCCTCCATTAGGTTTCTCCTGCCAGGTATTTTGTCAAAATGACAGCAAAGTAACTAATAATGTGGTTACAAAGTCTCAAAAAGAAGGACAACAATCTAAGGACTGTCTTCCATAATGGACATATTAAATGACTGGAATATTAATCATGGATATTGATTTTAGGATTAAAGTTAGTTGCATTTGTTTTGAACTCCTAAGTTTCGAGTTTGTAGTAATGTTACTTGCTAATGAATTTAAGTTATGCCAAGAGTGATGAAGAAAGAGAGGGAGTGAAAGGGGGAGAGGGAGAGACAGGTAGAGAGGAGGAAAAAGGGAAGGGGGGAGAAGGGGAGAGGGAGAGACAGGTAGAGAGGAGGAAAAAGGGAAGGGGGGAGAAGGGGAGAGGGAGAGACAGGTAGAGAGGAGGAAAAAGGGAAGGGGGGAGAAGGGGAGAGGGAGAGAGGGGGCTGTTCTTTGGTATAAATGGGAATAAAAGAAATACATTTACCTATTTAGGAGGACTATTTTCAACATAATTTTTACAGTATGATTATAGAGTAAGTGCAACTCAAAACTACTTAATGGTTTAACCTAGGAAACTAATTATAAATTATTAACTTTATTTGTTTAATCCTAATACCTAAATCTCTTTATGGCTGACTCCCATTCCTGCTACGCCCAAATAAGCTTTGCATTTCTCCCTGGGAACATGAAGTATTCTCACACTCTACCTGACTGTCAATTGCAGGAGAAGGGATAAGCTGCTACAGGAAGCTGAGAGGGGAGAGAGCTGCTGAGCACTCCTCTGAGTGCTGGGGTTTCCCTGTTATGTCTATGCTCACTTCCTAGAGAACCCCAGTCTCTTGCTGGTGAGCCTTCTGGACCCAGTCACTGGAGGAGCCACAGCCTGCCGTCTATGGCTGCTCGCAATGGGGCCCTTTCCTAGACGGAGCCTTTCTCACTGGTTGTGCTGAACTTGGGTGTTTTCATCTGTGAACTCAGAAATGATTCTCTCTCCTAGAGCTTCTAGATGTGGACCACTCTCAAGGGAAAATGTCTGTGGAAACAGGCGCAGAAACTGTGGTTCATTGTCAAGTATGCTCACCAGCAGCTTCTGGTTATTACCACGCTTACATGGGTGAAAGGTAGCCTCTTCACTCACACCATGCAGTATGCCCGGGCTGGCACTCGAGTAGTCCAAATACTGCAGAAACCCAGTACTAACTGGTTAGCAAACACTTCAGCCAACCTCATCAGCACAGTACTAAGAGATATCAGCTTTTTAGTATTGGATTGAATTTTTCAGTATTTTAGAAACATTTAAAAATCCTGGGTATATATGAATTCTGAATAGATGGGAAAGTCCTTGAGGTGAGCTGAAACACTCTTCGTGAGTGGACAGAAATAACTCGCACGTATGCAGATTTTTACATCTCCTATTTTCCTTTACATTGATAAAGATACTGCAATTATTCAAAGATCCAAAATAGGAACTGCAGTATCTTCCTTAGTTCTTGCAACTTGTTCTCTTTTATGCCTAATTTGGGCAATCAACTGAGGCTTTTCAAACGTAATTACTATTTCTTTCTTTCTAATCCTACTGTCCCAGATCTTGTCAGAAAGACTCTTTCTTGAGCTCTATTTCCACTTCTAGACGTATTCTTCTGTAACTGAATTCTGGCTAATATTGTTGACATTATTTTTCCCTTCATGGTGCAAAGGCAGAGATGTTCCCCTTGACAGCTTGTCATGGTCTTTAGGATTAGGGTCAGACCCTGGACGACCTTCAGGCCCTCTCAGGTGGCAGCACTAGCCATTCCCCTTGTAAGTAGGCAGGATACAACTGGCTTGAAATACTAGGTGTCTACTCTTTCCCCCTCCGGGTTCCTGTCATTATTTCTCCTTCCCTGACTGTTCTCTCTGCTTCCTTTGCTTAGCTCCCACTCATCTTAAGAGACTAATTTTGATTACACTTTCTGTGTTCACAATGCTTTCCTGACTATACCTTTCTCAAGACTGAGTGTAATGATCTAATTTGCTACAAGTGTACATTCTACAAATTTAATATGCCTATTTTCAAATTTTTCCCCACTTAATTCACTTTTCAGTTCACCACACGCTAGGCTCTTCGATGTCAGGGATGTTATAAACACGTTTATCAGAGATGCCTGAACAAAGTCTGAATCAACTGCACAACCAGGTCACTGCCTTTCTCAAAGATCTGCTGGATTCTATAAGCATGGTAAATATTCAGCTCTTAGCATGCCGTTCCAGGCTCTTCTCAACACACCAGAGCACATCTTTCCAATCCCGTGTGCAGGACCCCCTGCCCCACTCCTGCACTTGGTGTGTGTGTTCTGCACACGTCAGTCAGTACTGCTTGCGTTACTGCTGGCACACTTTGGCTATGGGCCGCTTTCTCGTGTGCCTCTCCTCTGTTTTGCTGGGCACTTTTTCTAACCGTCATTCATCTCCAACTCTGGTGGACTCCACCATTCTCTCTTCTTGGCCATCACAAAACTTTTCACTTTACTTTTTCGTTTTTAAAGCTGATTTGATGTTGTTGTTGTTAACACAAAGAGCCTCAGAAAGTTGTACACTGTATGTGTTGATTTTTAGGTATCACAGTATCTGGAATCTAAAGGCACTCAGTCGTGAGTTCTATCAGAATAACTTAAAGGAAACTAAAGCTACTTTTGACGACTCTTACAAGGCAAGGGGGGTTAACCCTGACAAATGTGAAAACAAAAATGCATAGCTTTCCCATCTTGGTATAATGCTCTAGTGCAGACATTCGCTTCCTCCGCAACCAGCCTTCTCTTAACAGTGCCGCCGGGTGTGTCCCCGCTGTCTAATAGATAAGACTCCCCAACATACCCCCTAACCCTAGCCCACTCTTGGCAAGAGAATTAAGAGTGTAAAGCAAAAATAAAATGAGCTGAAAACATGTCACAGAGAGCAATCAACTTTCAAAGGTAATTTCAATGGCAGAAATGGAGACTGCCTTGATTTAATGGCCCAGCCCTGTCACTTCCTGTGAAATCATTCATCAGTGTTTTGGTATTTCCATCTGCACTGTGAGAATCAGCAATTCAAACTTGAAACATTGGCTACTGTAGGAATGGATAGCCTATGTGAAGCATGTATACTAATCTAAAGCAGAGCACACAGGAAACAATTATTAAATGTCAGCTATTATTATCATTGGTGATTGTTTAATAACCAAGAGTTATACTTAGGGCCTCAGGATAGACTGTGGCTCTAATATGACTTTTACATCTTTCCTATTACTCCAGGATAATAAAGAGCAGCTAGACAAATAAATATTCCCTGAACGTGCAGGGTTTGTTTGAGGTTCTAAATGAGATCTTTTAATTCTACAGATCTACTTTTCAAAAGTATTTACAATTTAATCTCTGCATTTTCATCTCTGCAAGTACCTTAATAATGGTATGAATTACTAACCAATGATTATCAAGGATTTTGAAATTAAAAATAAACCAAAATATCAATTTGGCTTATCGGTAGGCACTATATTAACAAGGTAGTGTGTTAGATATAAATTACTGTAATGTCTTCCACCTTTAATTCTTAACTCCTAAATTCTTAATTTTCTCAAAGAGTATTATAAAATTAACCATATAGAAAAAAGTCTTCAGAATTTACATTGGTCTGATGGTTTGGGTTAGAAATCTATCAGATTTAAGGTAAAGATCTATAAAATTTAAAAAATGATGTATTATAGATCTAAAATCATTACTGCCATTGCTAAAAGGAGCAAGTACTGAAATTTTAAAATGCTAAATACACAATTGAAACTCTGATCTTTAATCTGTATATAATTATATTAATAAATATTCCAGCTGAAAAACCACAAAGGTGATTTTAAATATTTGATACAGACTATAATTTTTATTAAGTGACTAGATTATGACTTGGCTACTTTTGAAAATACAGCCAAATCTTGATTATTCTTAGTCTACAGAAATAGAGACAGTTGAAAATGAGCATTAAAGATGTCTTTTCCCACAAAGTATTCACCATAGTGAACTTATGAGTCTAATTTGAACTTTGATTTCTTTTCTTTCTTAATCAAATGAAATGGTTTAATATTAATCATAACAAATAACACAACAGAGGAAGGGACTGAAACAAATAACCAGCTGGGCAATCAAGAGTTGGCTGCACAGTGTCACATTTACCTTAAGAATCAATCTAAAAGAATTAAAACAGCCTCGTCCTACGTCATCAGCATTAAACAACACTAAGCAGGAGTTCCTCCGCCTTAACATTCCTAGTCAAGACTCTGAGTACCTGAAAGAACCCTGGTGGCACGGGACCTACTGGCATGCCATCTCCTGGGGGCATGTTTCCTAGCACGGGGCTGGGAGCTGCCGCAGCACTCTGCAAAGAATAAAGGAGAGACAGAGCTACATCATTACAGAGAAGGCACAGGACCAAAGGCTGCTGAGACACTGCGGGGGCAGCTGCTTCTGCACTCCTGGGAGCAAAAGCTGCTGACTCCCACTCTACAAGTGCCCTGAGATTCACAGTGTGATAAACAACGTCAGTGGCTTTAACAGGCCTGTAGAAATTCTGTGAAGACAAAGATCTTTCATAAGATGACACATTTGAATATATATTAAATGCTGAGAGTAATGTGACAGATGATAAAAGTTTAAACAAATGCTTAATTTAAGGTACAGACATCTGAAATGGCAAACATTAGCAATGAATGTGCAAACAGGTAAAAGTCTGTGTACGATGATCACAGGGAGGGGAGAAAGACCTTTATTTAGATTATACTTAAATATGTCATAAACAAGCACAATTAATTCTCTGCCTATAGATAGCTATATTTTATTCATTTTAATATGTTATAATCATTACCCAAAACATAAAGTATAAGGTGGGAAGATGAAAATGCAAATAGGAGATTGAAGAAAAAATTAATTAGATTTGAAGACACTGGTCTCATACAAGTCATTAAAAGTATCAAATTAAAAAATTAAAAGTTTATTTAATTTATAAACTTTTTATGAAATCCTAGAATTTGAATATGAAAAAATAAAACCTTTGGTTTAGATTGTTTGTAGTCAGATTTCTTTTTTATACACATTGCTACACATGAAACTGTTCTGTAACTAACGATTTTATTTTTCAATTTCATTAAAGCATTTAAAGTCCTAAAAATACTCAAGAAGGGACCAGATGGGGGCTTAAACTAGTACCACCTTTATGAAGATAAAAGCAAGGTCCTGAAAAAAACAAAACAAACAAATCCCAGAAACAGAGCAAATCTAGCAGCGGACAATCTCACTACCATGTATACATCCAGAAGAGAAACAATTATTGTGGACAGGTATCTGTAGGTCTGTTTATCTGAAGCGCTGTTTATAATAGCCAAAATACAGAATCAACCTACACATTCACTGATGAATGAATACAGAAATTGCGACCCATATACACAGTGGAATTTTATTTAGCCCTAAAGAACTGTGACAGCACAGATACGCGTGGAGGACATTCTGTTAAGTTCAAATAAAGCAGGGCAGAGAGACAAACAGCACAGGATCTTACACAGATACGGAGTGTAAAGGGATGATCTCAGAGTTGAGACTAGACGGTGGCCGGTAGAGGGTTCAGAGAGTAAAGAAGGGGGCTACGGAACAAGTACAGAGCCACTGCCGCTAGAGGAGGGAAGCTCTGGATTATATTTTTACAGCAGTGCAATTGCAGTGAGCAATATTTTAAAGCAGTAGCAAGAGAAGATCCTGAATGATTCTACTACAAAGGCATCACAGAGGTTAGGACACACACGTTTGATATTTTACAGCATTGCTGTGAAAACATTCCAAGCTGGCCCCACAGTTACGTGTGTGCTGCCCTCACTACTGTGGACCTGTTGCACCCATCTATGCACTCAGCCCATAGATGATATGGTAACCTAACATGTCTAGTGCATAGTTCCTGGCTTAAAAAAATGTTTGTTCCATGGCACTTGAGATTTTGAGACCAATGACTTTTGCAGTTCCCAAGAGTATCTAGGCTAAAATGTGATCCTGTGAAATGCTGTTTACTTATGGATCCAAAAGTAACTCCGGCCAAGGCCACAAATACAAAAGAGGAAGCTGCTTCTCATGAGGACACGAGCATGCTCGGAGGCAGCACGCAGTGAGACAGACTCACTGACCGCTGCCTGACGTGGCGCTGCCTGACGTGGCGCTGCCTGACGTGGCGCTGCCTGACGTGGCGCTGCCTGACGTGGCGCTGCCTGACGTGGCGCTGCCTGACGTGGCGCTGCCTGACGTGGCGCTGCCTGACGTGGCGCTGCCTGACGTGGCGCTGCCA
>CM052716.1:57081100-57102479 GCA_028551405.1 Uromys caudimaculatus
GGAGCATCTTAGCTGGGTCCTCAGGTAGTATTATGCTCATTTTTCTGAGGGTCCGCCAAACTGATTTCCAGAGTGGTTGTACCAGCTTGCAATCCCACCAACACTGGAGGAGTGTTCCTCTTTCTCCACATCCATTTTCAACAAATGGTGTTGGTTCAACTGGCGGTCTACATGTAGAAGAATGCAAATTGATCCATTCCTATCTCCCTGTACAAAGCTCAAGTCCAAGTAGATCGAGGCCCTCCATATAAAACCAGATACACTGAATCTAATAGAGAAAGTGTGGAAAAGTCTCAAACACCTGGGTACAGGGGAAAGGTTCCTGAACAGAACACCAATGGCTTATGCTCTAAGATCAAGAATAGACAAATGGGACCTCGTGAAATTGCAAAGCTTCTGTAAGGCAAAGGACACTGTCAATAGGACAAAATGGCAACCAACAGATTGGGAAAAGATCTTAACCAATCCTACGTCCGATAGAGGGCTAATATCCAATATATACAAAGAACTCAAGAAGTTAGACTCCAGAAAACCAAATAACCCCATCAAAAAATGGGGAACAGAGCTAAACAGAGAATTCTCAACTGAGGAAATTCGCAGACTGAGAAGCACCTAAAGAAATGTTCAACATCCTTAGTCATCAGGGAAATGCAAATCAAAACAAGTCTAAGATTCCACCTCACACCAGTCAGAATGGCATCTACTTTCACAGCACATATATCACTGCCCATCTGCCTGAAGGTCTTTCTTCCTCTTGGGGTCCCCTTTCTAGTTCCATGATCTAAACATCAGTAACCAGTAAATCAGGATTTATGGTTCCTATAACCCATGCATTACTGTATTGTTACACTGACTGCATTATATTTAAAGTTTCTGTTTTCTAACTGAACCTGTCCTAAGAGGACAGGCCAGTTTCCTTTCTTGCATAGGTAACACTTCTTTTGAGCACAAGCACGTAAAAGTTGGTTAAACTAAACCTCAGTTTATTATGCTGATATTTTGTTTTCTACTTAAATAAATGTTATATCATTTACAAAATTAATAAGTATACAACTTTTAAAATAGCATATGCTATTTTAACAGCAGGCAAGTGTATCAAGTTCCTGGAAGAAAACTGACAGAAGCCAAGTTAATTCATACTTGTTTTTCTTATTTCCTTATAGTTGCATGCATAAAGAAGGATAACACAGAGTAAATTGTATAAACTTCATGTTAACATTCCCCATAGATGATGGACATGAATCAATGATGCTATTACATATAAAATGTCCACTGACTTCTAGACTCATTTCATCTGGGGAAGAGTCTGAGTACTAATGGTGACCATGTAATTCACTTTTAAGATCAGGGTCTAATACATGGTACCCAGTCATAGCTCACCATTAAGTGAACATGGTTTTAAACACTGCTTACATATGAAGCCATAAAATCATTATTTCTTTCACTGTAGAATCACAAATTGTAGGTTACTCAACTAAATCAAATTAGATGCTTTAACAAAATAAAGGTTAAGGCAAAAAGAATTAGTGGGTATAAAAAGCATTTTTACTCAATAAGCAAATCATAACCTTTAATGCATTTAAGGGTGTGGCTACAAAACTGAGAAAACTACAGGCACTAAGAAACTTGAATTCCCAGTGAAGAACTCAGGGTCGGCTAGACATTGGACACAAGTAAACTACAGTGCAACTGTATCCAAAGTTGACAAGCCAGATGTAATGGATACATACATAACAGCAGTATTCCGGCAGACAGAAAACCTACACGCTCCCCAGCATTCTCTCTAGCGTAGCCTTGGCACTTACCAAGCAAACGGAATAGAATTCAAGAAGATATTTGGTACTTGGTAAACAGAAAGAAATAATTATTTAACACTCTAAAGTAATAAACAAGAGACCCTAATATGTACATATAGGTAAAAGCACAGCTAGAGGTAAAACCAACCACACAATGTTCTTCCTGACATTCTACTTCCTGAAGTAGAATATAAGAAGAAATACCTCTAAAGAGAGCATACCTTTAGGTTAGAGACGTAATTATTCTAAGGTAGTGATGTCATTTTTCAAAAAAATGTTATATTCTTTACATATTTGCAAACCATCTGGGTTCTCGTGCCTAAGCAGAGGCATTACCACCGTTTTTCACACATTAAGAACAGGCTAAACCTCTCCAAGTACACAAAACCAAAGGCCTGCTCACATTGCAGGTGATTTGGGACAGAGCATATAAGACCCTGTAAGCATGCACAGTAAGAAGAAAGCTGTCAAATATTTAATGAGCTTCACTGAAGTTTGGTTAAGCTAAATCTTGAAGAAAAATATGTTTGAAAGGATATTTTGAAAATTCTTATTAGAGTAGTAATGCTAACAGGCCCTGAGGAAGCAATGCTAGTTGACCTGAAGAAGACAGACAAGGATTCCTTGACAATAGGGGAGAGCTGGACATGAGATGAGATGGTCAACAAAAGTCCTGAAGATCCATATACACAGGACTCAGTGAGCGAATGTGAGTTAGATTCTCACAGGAACTCAATTAATTTTTAAGAACCTCAATATGAGGATGGAGAAATTTCTCCAACAGTACAAAGAGGCCAGAAGAATGAGAAAGAAAACGAAAGTGCGGACACCAGCACTTAACATGCCCTGGGTTGTTAGGCTGGACAAGTAGACAGCAGAAGTTATCATACAGAAATGAAAGCACTGAGCTGAGGCATAGCATCACCGGCAAGAGTTAGACCCTAAGACAGCCAGGATGGGCTATTAGCTGGGTACAGCCTTTTCAGACCTCATAATACTGGAGATGCTAGGACTGTGGGAAAACCAATGAAAACAGCAGAAGCTGTGGAGTGGAGTCTTCCTGAAAAGAAGAGCTGAGCAGACATGCTGTGAATGACGGAGCAGGGCAGTGGAGCTGCCCAGGCCCTCTGGAGCCCAGATGGCCAGAAGTCCCAGAATGTCAACAGTGAACGTTCTATACGATTGAATCCTGGTCTTTCTTTACGTTGATTATAAATGTGCCCTGTTCTTCCCTCTTGGAATACAAGGGAAATACAGACAGGCAGATAGACAGACAGACAAAAGTGTATGTCTGTATGTGTGTTTATATGTGTACACACACACACACACACACACACACACACACAAGTTTTACAGGAGCCCATAGTCAAAAGTCTTTAGACTTTTAGGGTTTTGGAAGTTTTAGAGAAACTTTGGAGTTCTAAAAAACTCTGAATATGTAAAAGAGATTGAACTTCTCAGGTGCGCCAATTTTTAAAAACTGTGGTCTTTAAATAGTTGGAATGTGTTTTATATCTTGATATTGGTACTAATTTTTTAAAAACAATGAAAAAGGGGCAGAAATGACCAGGCCAAGACTCACACACTACAGCACAATGTAAAAGATGCAGTTAAAGGCAAGACAATAAGAATGTGGGTCCTCTGGGAAACTTCTGCTACTGAGGCTCGCAAAGATTTCTCCCCAAGAAAATGTATGTGCTGACACCATTGAGCTGCACTGTTGCTCGGAGATTCAATGAACGGATTTGGAGAAAGCCATTGCAGTGGTGTGTGGCATACAATACGGAACCGTCAGCTACCATTACTGCCATCTGAGGTATTGCCAACTATTTCAGGGTTGGTGGGGAACGGCAGGTAAAGCAGTCTGGAAGAACAGAGGTGGGTAAGTAACTAGCGCTGACATTTCTGCCATTCTTACAATGCTCAGGTCTCCAGTGTCCTTTCTATAAGATCATTTGCACAGCCCTGCTTCTCTGTCCATAGATCTCTACTACTTTCTTTCCCAATCTGTACCTATTTCTAGGTTTCTGATATTTATTTACAAGCACAAATGTGTCTGTGTCATTTTTTCAAATGACTTTAAAACAAATGGCCCTATTTTATTTCGTAGAGGATAAAACCAGACAATTCAGAATAGTGGTGGGAAAGTGGTATTATGAAGTTCCCTCTGCCTGGAGTAGTATTAGTAAAGTAATCATGGCTGATGGAAGACTGTGTGTCTGACCATTACCAAACAGAAATGCAAGGAGAATGAAAAAAAAAACAAACACATGAAAAACAGAACTAAAAACAGAGCAGACTATGCAAGAACTGTGGGGCAACTAAAAAAAGTATAATAAAATGTATAATTAAGACAAACAAATGTAGTATGCTATGGTGTTTGAATGCTTGGCCCAGGGAGTGGCCCTACTAGAAGATGTGGCCTTGTTGAGGTAGGTGTGGCTTTGTTGGAGAAAGTGTGTCAGTGTGGAGGTGGGCTTTTAGACCCTCCGCCTAACTACATGGGAACCAGTCTTCTTTTGTTTGCCTTTTGATGAAGATGTAGAACTCTCAGCTCCTCCTGGACTGTGCCTGCCTGGATGCTGCCATACGCCCACCTTCATGATAATGGACTGAACCTCTGAACCTGTAAGCCAGCCCCAATTAGATGCTGTTCTTTATAAGAGTTGCCTGGGTCATGGTGTCTGTTCACAGCAGTAAAACCGTAAGAGAAAAGTTGGTACCAGGGCCTGGGGTATTGCTGTGATGGGCCTGACCATGTTTTTGCTTGAAAGAATGTGGATTTTGGGATTTTGGAATTGGAAAGCTATGGAAGGCTTTAAGTGGGTCTTGATGGGCCATCCTAGTAGGAATATGAAAGATGGTGGTGCTAAGGGTGATTTGAACTGTGTAGGCCTGCTGGCATGAGGGGCTTCAATGGAGAATGTTAGGGTGTGGCCCAGAGACTGTTTTGTGGCCCAGAGACTGTTTTTGTGATATTTTGGTGAAGAACATGGCTGGTTTTTACCACTGTCCATAGAATATGCCTGAGACTAAGGTGAAGAGATTTAGATTAATTGCTTTGACAATGGAATTCTCAAAACAGCCTGGTATAAATTCTGTTGTGTAGTTACTAAAATTTACTCTTATGAAGAGAATTTTAATGAAAAGTAGCAAGATCAATCAGAAAAAAAATAAAATGTATGGTTCAAAGTGTAAAAGGGCACCAGGAATTGCAATGGAGTTAAATCCTGTGTCCAAGGAAATAAAGGGAGTGGTGCTTTGGGGCAAGATCCCACCCAGCTAAGTTCAGGTCCAGGGATGGTAGTACAAACCAGGAGAAAGAGGCAAGACGATCTCTGAGTTCAAGGCCAGCCTGGTACAGAGCAAATTCCAGGTAAAGAAAAGCTCAGTCCAAGTGATACATGGTACATGGTGATGCATTCCTTTTAATCCAGTATTCAGGAGACAGAGCCATGTAGATTTCTGAGTTCAAGGTCAATCTACAGAGAAAGTTTCAAGACAGCCAAGCTTAGGCAGTGAAGGAATTGGAAAACAGAAAGCTGGTAATACTGTAATAGAACAAGGGGTTTATGTTCCAGCTCCAACAAGCAGCAGAATTCAACGGCTTCAGCAGTGCGGCGATGGCTTTAGAATCAAGAATAGAAGGGACTACTGGGAAAAACTGCTGCTGGTGAGCTGGAGCTAAGAAACTAGCAGTTGTGAAGAAGAGATCCATATCATGGAGGTGACGTTTTCTGGGAAGTGTTTCCTGAGAGCACAATGAAGCTGTGTTCCAGAGATAGCCAAGGTTGTACTTTGTGCTGCAGACTTGGTAGTGTGTACGAATCACCCAGGTGGTACTGGAGTCATGGAGAACAGCTGAGGCTTGGCACTGTGAGAGACCATGGAAGGCCATTGGTAAAAGTGCAGCCTCAATTGCAGCTGACAACCCAGGACTGAAGGGACCCTACAAAGAAGTTGAGGCTTGGCACCAGGAAGGGAGCCTATGAGAGGCTAATGGTGAAGCCTAGTTGCAGCGAGTTGGAGATGCCAGTACCATGGGTTGATCACCAAGAACAGCAGCGACAATGGAGTGGAGTCAACCAGAGCCTCGAGTGCCAGAGGGCGGAGCTGGAAGAGCTGAGAGTTCTACATCCAAAGGCAAACAGGAGAAGACTGGTTCCCATGAGGTTAGTAGTAGGGTCTCAAAGCCCACCACCACAGTGACACACTTCCTCCAACAAGGCCACACCTACTCAAACAAGGCCACACCTAGTGGTGTCACTCCCTGGGCCAAGCATATTCAAACCACCACATGAGTGAAGCACCAAAAACTGAGAATTCATCTTAATTACTATCAGTCACCAAACTCCAAAACTAGGAAACACAGAATATGAACCATTATACAATCAAAAATATATTGTGTTTAAATTTCAGAAAATAAAGGATTAAAAAGATGCTAAAAGTAAAACACATTTTCTGTTCCCCAGACTGGATCCCTCAGGCTCATTCCTAGCACTGCCACAGAGCACCAGCTGCAGCCTCCCTTTCCCAGTGCTCACGCCCCTGAGACTCCAGGGGCGTGCCCTGCCCTTCCTGCTCCTGCTCTTCCCTGCATTCCATCCTCCAACACCAGCAGGCATTCCCTGTAAACACACCTGGATCAGGCCAGGAAAACAGGCAACACACAGCCACCACACTCTGAAAATCAAGAGAAGAAATGGAAATCAATGAACAAAATACCCACCCAACAGAGTGAAACCCAGAAATCAGCCCCTAAACCTATAATCACATCAAACAGATGCCTAACTCCAGTTTAAGAACACCTTCAGTAAGAGCCAGGGCACTGTGTCTTCACTACAGCTCAGCTCTCCCACCACAGCAGGCCCTGAGTATTGTCCAACACAGCTGACACACAAGAAAACAAATTGTATGAAAATGATAGCGCTTCTTCAAGAGGAAATGAATAAGTCCCTTAAAGAAAGCCAGGAAAACACAAATGAACAACAACTGGAGAAAATGAATAAATTTCTTAAAGAAAACTAAGAAAAAAACTAACAGTTGAAAGAAACAAATAAACCTACTTAAGACAGTAAATGGAAATAGAAGCAATAAAGGAAGAAAAAAAAAAGTATATTCTGGAAATGAAAGGTTTAAGAATTCAAACAGAACTACAGAGGAAATCTTCACCAACAGAATACAAGAGATAAAAGAGAGAATCTTAGGCATTGGTGATAAAAGAGAAGAAATAGATATATCAATCAAAGAAAATGTTAAATCTAAAACATTCCTGACACAAAAGATCCAGGAAATCTAGGACACTATGAAAAGAACAAACCAAAGAATAATAAGAATAGAGGAAGGAGAAGAATCTGCCCCAAAGGCCCGGAAAATATTTTCAACAAAATCGTAAAAGAAAATTTTCCTAACCTAAAGGACTTACCTATAAAAAAAGTACAAGAAGCTTACAGAATACTAAATAGATTAGAGCAGAAAAGAAAGTCCCCTCCCCACATAACAATCAAAACACAAAACATATAGACTAATGAAAGAATATTAAAAGCTGCAAGGGAAAAAATATGAGGGCAGATCTATTATAATTATATCCAACTTCTCAGTGAAGACTCTAAAAGCCAGTAAGTCCTAGACAGATGTACCACAGACTCTAAGAGACCACAATGTCAGCCCAGACTTCTATATCCAGAAAAATATCAATTACCACAGATGGAGAAAATAAGGATATTCCATGATAAAGTCAAATTTAAACAATATTAGTCTACAAATCTAGCTCTACAGAAGATGCTAGAGGGAACATTCTAACCCAAGGAGTTTAAATTACATACATGAAAAGACAGGAAATAAATAATCTCACACCAGCAAAACCAAAAGAAGGGGAACACACACACACACACACACACACACACACACACACACACACACACACACACTCATTACCACCAAAATCAACAGCAGCAGCAACAACAACAAAATAAAAATCAACGCTCATTGGCCATTAATCAACATCAAAGGTCTCATTTCCCTAATAAAAAAGACACAGACTAACAGGATGGATTTGAAAACAGGATCCATCCTTCTGCTGCATACAAGAAACACACCTCAACATCAAGGATAGATATCACCTCAGGGTAAAAGATTAAAAAACATATTCTAACCAAACAGACGTAAGAAGCAAGCTAGTGTAGCTATTTTAGTAACTAAATGATTAGACTTCAAAACTAATCAAAAAGGACAGTAACAAACACTCTATATTCATCAAAGGAAAAATCCACCAAAATGACATTTCAATTATTAACATCTATGCCCCAAACACAAAGGCACCCCAGTTTGTTAAAACAAACACTACTACAGCTTAAAACAGATATTGATCCTCACACACTGATAGCCAGAGACTTCAATACCCCACTCTCATCAATGGATAGGTCACCCAGACAAAAACTAAATATACGGAGCTAACAGACATTATAAACCAAATAGACCTAACAGATATTTACAGAAAACTTCATACAAACACAAAAGAATATACCTTTAAGAACCTCATGAATCTTTCTCAAAACTTGACCACATACATGGTCGCAAGCACATCTCAACAAATACAAGAAAACTGAAATAACTCTAAGTATCCTATCAGACTATTATGGATTAAAGCTGAGTATCAATAGAAACAACAGAAAGCCTACAAAGTCATGGAAACTGAACAAGTCTCTACTAAATAAAACAATAATCCAAGACAGAAATAAAGAAATTAAAGACTTTCTAAATGTGTTGGTTTGAATATGCTTGGCCCAGGGGGTGGCACTATTCGGAGGTGTGGTTTTGTAGGAGCAGGGACAGGAAGCAAAAACTTTCCTAGTGGGTCATTAGGAGTGATAATAAGTGGAACTGTTCTCTTTTCCACCACCCCTTGACTCCTGGACCCATAGATCCTGGCTATGGTAGAAACTGGACACTAAAATTCAGTGAAAATGAATACATAGCATACCCATCAATTAAATGCACAGAAACGCAAAGCAATTCCAATAAACCCAGGAACAAGACTGTCTATGCTCTCCTTATCTATTCAATATACTACTTGAACTTTTAGCTAGAGCAAATTAGAAAACTAAAGGAGCTCAAGAGAATACAAATTGGAAAGGAAGCAGTCAAAGTATAGAGTTTTTGCATGTGATAGTATACATAAGGACCCAAAAAATTCCACAAGAAAACTCCTATAGCTGATGAATACTTTCAGCAAAGTGAATGGATACAAGATTAACTCAAATAAAAAAACAAACCAAAAAGCAAAATACAACAAACAAACAAACAAACAAACAAACAAACAAAGAGTAGCCCTCCTAAGATACAAATGCCAAATGGACTAAGAACAAAATCAGAGAAACAATCCCTTTGCAATAGCCTCAAATAATATAAAATATAGTTAATGCCAATAAAATATGTTGGGGTAACTCTGAGTAAGTGAAAGACCTACACATTAGAAATGTCAAGCCTTTGAAGAGAGAACTTGAGGAAGATATCAGAGGGTAGAAACATCATCCATGCTCATGGATTGGTAAAAGTAACACTGTAAAAATGGCCACCTTACAGAAATCCAATGCAACTCCCATCGAAACCCAACATAATTCTTTACAAACCGTGAAATGACAAATCTCAACTTCATAAGGAAAAAAATCTAATGTAGCTAAAAATGATCCTGAACAGTAAAAGAACTGCTGGAGGTATCACCAACCCTGATTTTAAGATTTACTACAGACCTATAGTAATAAAACTTGCATGGTATTGGCATAAAAAGAGACATGTTGATTAATGGAACTGAATTAAAGACAGATATAAATCCACACATCTATCGATATTAAATTTTTTATAAAGAAGCCAAAAAATACACACTAGAAAAAGACAGCATCTCCAACCAATGGTGCTGGTGAAACAGGACTTCGTGTGTAGAACAAGGCAGACAGATTCATATCTGTCATGCTGTACAAAATTCAAGTCCAAGCGGGTGAAAGACCTCAACATAAAACCAGACACACTGAACCTTAGATGAGAAAGCGGGAAACAGCCTTAAATGCACTGACACAGGAGACAACATCCTGAACACACACTGACAGCACAGGCTCTAAGATCAAATGAATAAATGGGACCTCACGAAGCAGAAAAGCTTCTGTAAGGAACAGGACAAAAGCCTAGAGAATGGGCAAAGATTTTCACTAGCTCCACATCGGATCAAGGACTAATATCCAAAATATATAAAGAACTCAAGAAACTAACAAAAAATAAAACAAATAATCCAATTAAAAGGAGGATATGGATCTAGACAGAGAATCTGCAATAGAGGAGTCTCAAATGTCTGAGAAACAGTTAAAGAAATGTACATATACCCAAAGGATGCTCCATTTTAGCCCGAGGACACTTGCTCAACCATCTTCATTGTGCCTTTATTCATAATATCCAGAAACTAGAAACAACCTAGATGTCCCTCAACAGAAGAATGGATAAACAAAATATACTGCATTTACATGATGGATTATTACTCAGCTGCTTAAAAAAATGATTATCAAGAAATTTGCAGGCAAATGGATAGAAATAGAAAAATGTCCTGAGTGAAGTAACCAAGATCCACAAAGATAAATATGGTATATATTCACTTATAAGTGGATATTAGCTATCAGTAAAATGATAATCAAGCTACAATCTGTAGACCCAGAGAAGTCAGGTAAAGAGGAGAGGTCTGGGTGCATGCATGGACCTCCCGGGGGGGGGGGGGGGTAAGAGAATAGATTTTGCTGAACTGGGGGTGGGAGGGATGGAATACAAGAGAGTATGGGGAGAGATGGCTGGACTTGGGAAGCACTTGGGGTGGTGTGGAAACCTAGTGCAGTGGAAAGCTCCTGGAATCTATGAGGGTGATCCTAGTGAGGACTCCTGGTAATGGGAAATGTGGAATCTCAATTGGTAATCTCATGCAGCCAGGCAAGGCTACCAGTGGTGGGATGGGTTGCATTTGGTTGAGTTATTGGCCAAGATAGTCCCGTAGAGATTGCCAAACAACCCAGGCTGATGTTATGGTGAGGTTGCTCTCAGCAAACTGACAGTGTGGTCCCACTGACAAGGATAGCATCCACACAGCTCACTGAACATGGAGAGATCAAGCTGGTGCCTGCACGGAGTCTTCACCGCTAGTTCTAGATTCTTTGGTGCCAGAAGGCAATCTGCAGGCTACCAAAAGCGTAACATGGACATCAACCCGGCCATAAAACCTTTGAGGAACAATTCCTCCTGCCTGCAAGATGTGCTAGGGCAATGGTGACAAAGAAATTGTGGTGCCTGCAAGATATGTGGGGCAAGGAACTTGGAGTAGCCAACCAAAGTCTGATTTGAGACCCACTCCAGTAGAGGAAGTCCATGCCTGTCGCTTCTTTGACGGCTAGGAATTGGAGACACGATAGCCCAGATACCTAAGGTAGAAGCAAATACAACTGGCTAAAAAGAGAGGGGGAGGGGAAGGGGAAGAGAGAAGGATGGAGAGAAGGAGAGAGGGAGAGATTAATGGTTCCTAATGGTATTTGGCTATGCTCATAGATTAGTGCTTTGTCTAGTTGTCATCAGAGAGGCTTCCTCTAGGACAGCAGGTGGGAATGGATGCAAAGAACCTCAGCCAGGCATTATGCAGAGAGAGTCTGAATTGGAGGCCTCCATTGTGTCCCTCCCCTCAGAGCTCAGGGAACCCCACAGAAGACAGAGAAGGAAGATTATAGGAGTCATCAGGAACAGAGGACACCAGGAAAACATGTCCCACTGAATCCACTCAGCAGGGTGCTTACAGGCTCACAGACACTAAAGAGGCAAGCACTGGGCCTGCAGGGGTCTGCACCAGGTCTGCTGCCTATATGTTGTGGCTGTTAGCTTGGTGTTTCAGTGGGACTTCTAACCGTGGGAATGGGTACGTCTCTTGACTCTTTTGCCTGCTCTCGGGACTCTTCTTCCTGTTGAGTTGCCTTGTCCAGCTCTGGCATGAGGGCTTTTGTCTGGTCTTACTGTATTTTGTTTTGTCATGTTTGGTTGTCTCTTGGAGGGCTGCTCTTTTCTGATGGGAGACTGAAGGGGAGTGGATCAGGGAGCGAGGTGAAGTGGTGGGGGAAGGAGGGAGCTAGGAGGAACGGAGGGAGGGGAAACTGTGGTTGAGATGTACTGTATGAGAGAAGAATCTATGTAAAAAAAAAAAAAAAAAAACTTAAAAGACAGAAAAACTACATATCTATAGAGAAATAGGCAAAGGTTACAATTAGGCCTGAAGTAGCAGCAACTATCCAATTAAGAAAAGACTAAGTACAAGTAATTAATAGAAAGGGTCAAGCTCCAGAGCTAGCACACAGAGAGAAGGCAATTATTTCCTACAGAAGCCACCCATGGTGAACAAGAGATATTTAATATAAAAATACAGTAATATTTACTTTAATATTCAAAGATGATATGTTAGTCAGGGTTTCTATTCCTGCACAAACATCATGACCACGAAGCAAGTTGGGGAGGAAAGGGTTTATTTGGCTTACACTTCCACACTGCTGTTCATCACCAAAGGAAGTCAGGACTGGAACTCAAGCAGGTCAGGAAGCAGGAGCTGATGCAGAGGCCATGGAGGGATGTTTCTTACTGGCTTGATTCCCCTGGCTTGCTCAGCCTGCTTTCTTATAGAACCCAAGACTACCAGCCCAGGGATGGCACCACCCACAATGGCCCCTCCCATCCTTGATCACTAATTGAGAAAATGCCTTACAGTTAGATCTCATGGAGGCATTTCCTCAAGGGATTCTAAGCTTTATATGAAAAGACCTGAACTAGTCAAACATTATTCAACAAATTAAATAACTGACACGACCTGATTTCAAGACTTGCTACACATCTACACCACCCAGGCCAGTGTGGTGTTGGGCTTGTGGAGGGGATTGACAGCAGAGGTACACAAATATTCAACTGACCACGCACAATGGCGTCAAGACAAGAGAATGACAAAGGACAGTGTTTCTAACAGTGCTGGCACATTATCTGTTAAGAAACATAGTACCGTATAACTCATGAAAATTAATTTAAAATGTGTCAGAGATCTGAGTGTAAATGGCAAAAGTATAAAACTGCCAAACTCCTAGAGGATAACAGATCACAAACCGCACGACCATTTGGAAATGGTACCAATGATGTAGTCCCTTGAAAGATCTTACTTCTTGTAGGACTTCATTAAAGTTAAAAGTTTTCCTTTACAAAAGACACCACCAAAAAAATTAAAGATAGCCACATACCAGGAGAAAACATTTTAAAAACCATACTTGATAAATGAGAAGTACAAAAATATATAATTCTGCTAGATCAGACACAGTGACACCACTGAAGGAAAGCAGTAATGGCCAGCACTGCACCAGAGGAGGAAGGAGAGCACTGACGGTCGGCACTGCACTCATAGTACTTGTTAAGGGCGGTACCTGACTTTTTGCTGTTAGTTTTGTGTCCGTCATTCTGCTATGATGTTGTCAAACACACTGCCCTTTATCTATGCTGTGATCATATCACTGATATATTTAAATATTTAATATCTTCTACAAGTCTCACTTATCTAAATTAATTTTAATTTTTTTAATCTTAAAATAATTCACTCTGTTGCTATGAATCTAAGCAGGGTTTGGGAGTGTTAAGTCCATAGTCGTCTCCCTGGCTACCACTTTTTTGCTTTGTATGGGTCTGCTTTCTAGAACCCAAACTGTAGCCACTTGCAAATAACAGTGAATACCTCAATATCCTCTGCATCAGTGGTATTTGGTAGTATGTATACAAAGAAAGAAATGAGTTATCTGCATAAATTTTATCAATTAAAGAGTTGTTATTAAGATATTTGTTTTACTGATCATTTATTTAAGCTACATAGTATGATATTGTTGACATGTAAAATATGTACACATGTAAACAACTCAGTATGTTCAGGCACCAATAAACACTCACAGAACTATAATTACTAACACTCTAATTACTGCTCATTTATAGACTGCTTGTTAATATAGAAGTATAGGTTTTTAAGTACGTTTAAAAGGTCAGACTTTCTCACTGTGTCTCTGAGTGTGTGTGTGTGTGTGTGTGTGTGTGTGTGTGTGTGTGTGTGCGTGTGTGTATGCTCGCGTGTGTGCGCACATGCGTGCTTGTATGTACAGGGAAATTACACGTAGGAACCCTAAAACTGGGGGAAATGTGCCGACCAGATACCATACCACAGACTGACAAATAAAATGTCCAGTGGAAGAAATGGGTTATCGCTTTTAGTGCTGTTGGCCAGTGGGGCTCCACAGATGCTCAGTATTAGAAGTTACTGCCAAAGGTCTTGGTCAGCCTCCAGAACACGATTCTATTGCTGAAGATACCACAGACTCAAGTAAGAAAGCATGGAGAAATCAGGCTGATACAGTGCTGGAAGGCTCCGAGCATTGGTTGGCTTTCATACTGCTAGAATGGCTGTGGCCATGGCAGGAGGATACAAGTAATTACTATTCTTAGCCATCTGTGAACAACAGTAACAACTGGTCAAGGAAAACACATGCTTAACAATGCAACAGGCAACGAAGTCCTGGAAACAGCCAACTTTCTGACTGAATTTAAGGCTCAGTCCACAAGATGAAACTCATACCCAGAACAGTTATCAGGACCAAGAAGTGTGGCTAGGCAGGTCCTAGGCCCTGGCGGAAGAATCTACTATTATTATTCTGCTAAATGATACAGTATTGAACCAACTCTCAATGACTTATTGTTATACTCATAACATGGGTTAGAGAATCTCTCAAGCCTCATCAGAAAAGCTTCTCCTTGCAGTAGATAGAAATTAACACAAGGAGACACAAGTGGTCAAAATGTAGTGTGCTCAGTGCTAAATGGGACGACTATATCACACCTTTCCTCTCAGAGCTCAGGTATCATTGTAGAAGAGAAGGTGGAAAGACTGTAGGACCAGAAGCCTTGGGTAACTACAACAAAGCAGAGGCTTTTTGATACAAGGTATCAGTCACATATTAACACACCTAGTGCACAATACCTGTGCAAGCCAAGCCAGACAAATCCAAGCATGGAGAGGGGAGGTGCACATGAAATCTCACTCCTAGCTGAGGAGACACTGGCAGCTGATAGCTGCCGGGAAAAAGAGAGTCAGTTTCTTTACGGGTATGACCCTAATAGGTCCTACGTCAACTATGTGCCGGGGGACGGCTACAAACTCAGGAAAACGGGCAGTACAAGCTGTACTTAGTGAGGACACAAAGACGGGGGGGGGGGGGTAGTGATGCGAACTAGATCTGGGAAGAGTTAGGGGACATTAATATGATCAAAATACATAGCATGTAACTCTCAAACAACGCTCAAAAAGCTTTATTAAGGTGTTTAAGAACCACAATCTTGCATTAAGCGGGTTTCATAATATCCAGTTTCTCCCTCTGTGCTGTTCTCCTAGTGACAGCTCTTCTTTGGAATGGACGCCCTGTCTTCCTCTTTTTTTTTTTTTTTTTTTTTTTCCGAGACAGGGTTTCTCTGTGTATCCCTGGCTGTCCTGGAACTCACTCTGTAGACCAGGCTGGCCTCGAACTCAGAAATCCGCCTGCCTCTGCCTCCCAAGTGCTGGGATTAAAGGCGTGCGCCACCACTGCCCGGCTGCCTTCCTCCTTTTTGTTACATGCACTCATGGCCAGATTCACAGCTCAAATGAATAAAAAAATCCATTATATACTTATTCCTGCTTGCTGATGAACTAAATTTCAATGTAAATTCTGACCCTTGATACTGTAAACATTAATATTTAATTTTGTTTTATATCTAAAAATCTGCTGACATTTGGAACACAAATCCATGCTTCTAAAACTATTTTTGTTCATAATATTGTCCGTTAAAAACTGTGTTTAATTTTTTATGTGTGCACACTGACTCTCTGGTATGCCGTTTCCCTCCCAGGAACCACCACAGCCTCCTACCCCACTAATCCACCCCAGGCCTCGGGCTTCCTTCCGAGAAGTGGGTCAGAGTACATAGGGGAACCGAGAACAGGAGATCCGATGATTTACCAAAGCATTCTTATTAAGGAAAAATGAAAAGCTCCATTTTGTAAAATTTTGAAATGGGGGCTTGAGATCATGCTCACCCATTCTTACAGTTTTAGTTTCATTTTATATAAATTATGTAAAACTTCAAAACAATTCTTGCCTTTATCTGTGTGGAATGGGACAATCTGATTCTTTAACACACACTATAAAATTATCAACACTTTTTAACTTAAGCATGTAGATTTGATTTCAAGATTTTGTTCCTTGTTTATATTCCATAAAACTATGGGTAAGAGTTTATCAATTTCTGAATGTCTGCAACATTGGCATTATAATTTACTATAAACAAACTTAAGAGTCCTAGAAAAGAGAAAGCGTGAGGCAGTGTGATACGTTCCTATCTTTTAACATTTATATCTGATTTTTAAAAGGAAAATGCATCAAAATCTCTTAAGTTCCCCAAAATGTTTAACTAGCTACAAAACTACTGAGACTGCTATGCTCTTGCTCACCTGCTTTCCCAGTGATAGGAGATTAAGAGGGGAAAGTCCAGTTACTCTCTTTTGTTGCTGCATGACAGAAAGGGTAGCAGAAGAGAAAGGCAAATTTGGATGGTTTAATTTTTTACTTAGCCTGTGACTCAAGCATTTAAAGTTTTAACAATTATAAAGAGAACAAAATTAGAAAGTATCTGATAAACTTTTTTCATTATCCATTTGGACAACAATCTATTAAACAGGACATGTACTATATCTCTACCTGGAAGGGTAACGTTAACTACAGACCAGAGCTTCTGAGGGATGGTACAGACGGCCAGGACCACAGCAAACTTGAACAATTCAAGAATTGGTGAGGATAACAAGGCTGCCCAAGTGCCAGGCATCCAGTGAATTCCCCTTCTTGCCATTGTCCGACAGACAGTGTGTCTTCCCCACTCGGCTACTCTAAGGCTACATGCAGGCCTGATGACATGTACATGTGCTTCATACTTCTTCCCTTGTGACTCCTGCCTCTATAATTACCTTTCCCAGTCCACTTTTTCAGACAGCTAGAATATTGGCATAAATCACAAAGGATGAGAGATCATTCCTAAAACTGAGAAGAATATTCCAGAAAAGAAATTTATTTTAAAAGGAACAGAGAGAAGGAAAAAACCTTCTGAAATACTGGTGCATTCTTCCTCACTTCATGCAGAACAGGATTTAAAGCACACCTGTGAGGGTGGACCAAATATCTGCTCTCTGATGAACAGAGTGCAGGCTAACACATGAAGTCCTCAATCCTGCACATTATAAGGTTATAACACGTTTGTCTTTCACCTTTAAGAATGGCTCAGGAGGTGCCACTTTATCCATGAGGACTCTCTGCACCATCTCTGCAGAGCTTCTGTGCAGCATCAGACTTTTACCTTTCTTCTTTTTAATATACATTTCTTTTAGCCTGATTTTCAATCACCTACACAAGACTTGATAACTTGCCTCACACTTCCCTACTAATCCTCCTTCAAACTGCTGGTTCAGTAGAACACTGTCTCTATTCAGAGTATCAGCAGACAGAGCTGCTCTTTAAGATAAACCCAGAACCATAACCTTTGGGAAGCTGACGCAGGAAACCACAAGTTCAAGTCCAGCCTGGACTATGTGCCAAGAACCTGTGCCCATTCCCCAAATACATTATCAACACATATCACCACTAGAATCAGCTTCAAAAGTTACAGAAATAAGTGAATAATGAAAATGTGGTAGGTTTACACAAAGGGATAATATTCAGATTATTAATAAAATTATGAAATGTGTAGGTAAATGGATATGTATGTGAATTGGTAGAGCTGGAAAGAATCCTGAGTGAGGTGGCACAGACTCAGAAGGACAGACATCACATAAGTTCTCTCCTCTGTGAACATTGTCTCTGCATCAGATATGTGCTTCACTCAGAACACCCATCCATATCTATACATCTATCAGACTTTCGTCAGAAAAGTTTCTATTTGCTGTAGACGGTGATTAACTCAGAGCCTCACACCTGAGGACACACATGACACAGCCTTCCCAAGGCTCAGAGATTGTTAGAGAGGATGGAAGGAGAGTAAGAGCTGAGGCAGAGGGATGACTGTAAGTGACATCTTCAGAGCAGCTGTCACACTAACTACACTGTTGGCAACAGCGTGGAGTCAAGGTCGATGGAATCCCAGCATGGGAAGGGGAGGCAGGTACACAACCCTACCCTTAGCTGTGGAGAAACTCACTACTGTTAGCTACTAAAAATGGTCCACGTTCTCTGTGGGTGCAGCCCTAGGAAAGAGGACCCTGCTCTAGGAGGAGACCATATTTTGGAGAATATTTTGGCCAGCTCGAATTGGCCTAGTTAAGTTTCCCCCCAAAGGACACAGAGTGAGATGGATAGAAAAGGAAGTGGATTTGTGAAAAATTGACTATGATCAAACGATGTTACAGAGAATTTAAGGCTCTCAAAGCAGAAACAAACAAACAAACAAAAATTGTCAAGAACATTATAGAAATGGCTGCTTCTAGTTACTAAATAAAAAATAAAAACATAACAAGAAGACCATCATGTAAGATTCCATGACAGAAACAGCATCATGTGTGCTCCTTGTGTTCCTGCGTAGTAGCAGGGATGAGATGAGCGCGTCTGAGTCTTAGCCAAGCCTTTTACAATGACTTAATGTCTGCCTAACTAGTTTTCTGATTTTCCCCTTTGTCCCTCCGTCCAACCACTCCCTGCCTTTTCTCCTTCTGCTTCTCATTCCTGACTCCTTCCTTCCACCAATTGGTTTTTGGCTGAGACCACAATTTCAATAAAAAATAAAAGCTGCACAGTCAGGAAGGAAGCTAACAAGCTTCCTCTCCTCAAATGTCATTAGTGACCTCCTGAGTACAGAACACATTAATTAAAATGTTAAAGGAGGGGCTGGTATAGGCAACAAAAACAGGTTTCGTAATTATTCTGATCACAGCCACGTGAACTCACATTGTGATCACAGCCATGTGAACTCATGTTCATCATGATCACAGCCACGTGAACAGTGAGAAGCCATCTGGATGTGACACCCTATATACCTGTGGACACTAAGGAGAGTACCTGACAGAGGGCTACTCACGAAGCTACTATACCATTACACAGTGACTTCTACCATCTCCTGCAAAACAATTTCATGACGCCATAGACAACACATTTTATTAACATGACACTTCTTCAAATATATTTTCCTTAAATTTTATTAAAATTAAATTACTCGATTATCTATAATCAGTGGAAAAGGATAAAATTTCCTCCTCTCTCCCCGCCTATGTATATGGGTATAATATAAATGCATGATTACTTTAATTTAGGACTATATAATTATTATTTTTATATTTCATTGGCACATGTTAAATTTAACATTTTTCAGCCAGACCAATATGCATACACCTTATACATTCTGTTTCAAATGTCATTCTTTAATGATTTAATTCTTTTATATATAAAATTACCTAAAATCCCTCCTAATAAACTACATTTAAACTACTAAATCATGTGTATTTAATTTGTATTCAAAGGGCAAATGGAATGAGGTTTTATTTTATTTTTTTTTTAATGACAGCTTACAGACAAACTAGGCTTCAATCTTAAGACTGCTTTCAACAACTGATTTTGTATTATATGGAGAAAAGAAAACATTTATACTAATTGAAATAAAACATTAACTTAGATGAAATTTGTTAAAAACTGGTTTTTCTTATTTGTCAAGGATTCTTAGCATCGTATAGCCACTGAAATCAAGTCAATGCTCGTCAAGAGCCATTGAACTTTATAGCAAGCATCTGGCTCGGACTATAGTGCAGATGTTGAGATAAACTTCCACAGTAAACCTACTTTAAATTTCATCTGGCTAATAACAGTTTTCCACTGAGGAGATTATTTTCTCTAATTCCAACTTATTTTTGCCCGAATAAAATTTGTTTGCCTTTGTGTAGGGCATGGTAGTGACCGCCTATAGAACAGAGTCCTCTGCATCTCCATTACAGACTCTATGTACAGCGAGATTACTGCAATTATCACTTCAAAATCAACCATTAACATGAAACATTGCATTAAGAAATTAACAACAGCCGGGCAGTGGTGGTGCACGCCTTTAATACCAGCACTTGGGAGGCAGAGGCAGGTGGATTTCTGAGTTCGAGGCCAGCCTGGTCTACAGAGTGAGTTCCAGTGCTATACAGAGAAACCCTGTCTTGAAAAGAAACAAAAACAAAAACAAAAACAAAACAAACAAACAAAAAGAAACCCAAAAGAAAAGAAAAGAAATTAACAACAGGAACCTTCCGGTTTCCATCTGTGGGTGGAGACCTCTGTGTGGGCCACCAGGGGTCCATAGCCAAGGAGCGCCAGGAGAAGGCTACCCTCCCAAGAGTGTGGAAAGGCCGTGACTGGGGTTAGGGTGAGCACCATTGCTCACCAGGACCCTCCCGGAACCCTCAGGTCACAGGGACTGAGGTAAAGTCGAGGACAGGAACTTTCCGGTTTCCATCTGTGCCTGGGAACCTCAGCCTGGGCCCCGGGGCTCCAGGGGAGAGCTGGTATCCCAGGAGTGCTGACACACCTTTGAGCACAGGCAGGGCGACCACTTCTGTTCAAGCTCACAGGATCAAGAGGGACCCTTGCAGAGCCATCAGGACATAGGAACCAAGGGAGAGCTGGGAACAGGATCCTTCTGGTTTCTATCTGCACCTCAGAGCTGACCCTGTGCCATGGCTCTCCAGGCCCACGTACCTCTCGTAGAGAGCTGGTCTTCAAGGAATATTGACACAGAGGCCTGCAGGAGGAGCAAGCCACAGCCAGACAGAGTAAGACCAGCTAACATCAGAGTTAACAAGATGGCAAAAGGCTAGGGTAAGAACATATGGAACAGAAATGAAGGCTACTTGTCATCATCAGAACCCAGCTCTCCCACCACAGCAAGCCCTGTATATCCCAACACACCAGAAAAGCAAGACTCAGATTTAAAATCATTTCTCATGTTGATGATAGAAGACTTTAAGAAAGAAATTGACACCCTTAAAGAAATGCAAGAGAACAGAGATAACCCAGCTTTCCCACCACAGCAAGCCCTGGATACCCCAAAACACAAGAAAAGCAAGATTCAGGTTTAAAATCATTTCTCATGTTGATGATAGAAGACTTTAAGAAAGAAATTAACACCCTTAAAGAAATGCAAGAGAAGAGAGATAAACAACTAGAAGCCCTTAAAGAGGAAACACAAAAATCCATTAAAGAATTAGAGGAAAACTCAATCAAACAGGCGGAATTACAGGAACACACAATCAAACAGACAAAGGAAATGCACAAAACTATCCAGGAGCTAAAAATAGAAATAGAAACAATAAAGAAATCACAAAGGGAGACAACCCAGGAGTTAGAAAACCTAGGAAAGAAAGCAGGAGTCATTGATGTAAACATCACCAACAGAATACAAGAGATAGAAGAGAGAATCTCAGGAGCAGAAGATACTATAGATAACTTCGACAC
>CM052716.1:57102979-57110479 GCA_028551405.1 Uromys caudimaculatus
GACACATGCTCCACTATGTTCATAGCAGCCATATTTATAATAGCCAGAAGCTGGAAACAACCCAGATGTCCCTCAGCAGAGGAATGGATACAGAAAATGTGGTACATTTACACAATGGAGTACTACTCAGCTATTAAAAACAATGACTTAATGAAATTTGCAGGCAAATGGATGGAACTTGAAAATATCATCCTGAGTGGGGTAACTCAGTCAGAAAAGAATGAACATGGTATGTACTCACTGAGAAGTGGATATTAGCCCAAAAGCTCAAAATACCCAAGTTTCACTCAGTAATCGCTGGACTGAGAGTGAGGTCCCAGATGGAGGAGTTGGAGAAGGGACTGAAAGAGATGAGGGAGTCTGCAGTCCCATGAAGGGAGCAACAGTGTCAACTGGCCTGACCCTCCTGGTCTTCCTGTAGGCTGGACCACCAACCAAAGAATACACATCGAGGGACCCATGGTTCAGACCACATATGTGGCAGAGGAGGACCTTCTTGGCCATCATGGGGAGGATAGGTCCCAGTAAAGGGGAATGTCAAGGTGGGAATAAGGGAGTGGGTGTGTGGGTGGGTGGGTGGGAGGTGGAATTACCTCATAGAGTTGGGGGAGGGGGAGGGGATAGGTGGTTTCCAAAGAGGAGACCTAGAAAGGGGGAAACATTGGAAATGTAAATAAAGTATCAAAAAATAATAATAAAAAAAAGAAAGAAAGAAAGCTGGATGACACCCCCCCCCAAAAAAAAAAAGAAAGAAAGAAATTAACAACAGTTCCATACACTAAAATGTGGTAAATTATCTTTGGAAATAGAAAATATTTCTGAATATTCTTAAATGTAATGCAGAACTGGCTAGCTAAATGTTCTTTTGTGGGAAGTATGTTTCAGGAGAGCAGTCACACAGTCAACCCTGTAAATGCTAGTTAAATATAACGAATGAAAGGCCTGAAAGTGTTCTAAGAGACTAGTACGATGCTGTGAAAACACTCTCTAGCTCTTTGTGACTAACCAGCATTTTCTTGTAAGTCCTGCAGTAAGGTCTGACCTGGTCAGAGTCTTCTGACACTGCCTGGCTTTACTCAATAGTCTTACCCTGGTTAAATATTAGTTGGTTTTATGAATAATACAGTGACACACAATTCACTGTATGAGGCAAAAACATAAGAACAAGTAAGGAAAATCAAATGTAAACTCAGCATTCAAAACTAACTACTGATAAAATCTTCATATGATTTAAAAATAAATATTAGCCTACATATAATGCAGTCATTTTTCATTTAGTAGTACATGCTAAATATCTTCTAACTCTCTTCAGGTCTTTGTCTAAGTTTACGCCCAAAGGTTTTACAGCTCACTGTTGTAAACAGCAGTGGAGCCTTGCATCCTTCTGCTGTGGATACTTTATAGTTTTCGGCACTTTTCTCTAAGTGACGTATCCCATATTTCAGTAGTGGTATGTATCTGAAGCTACCTTCTCAATGTATCCTTTATCCAGTCTATTGTGTAAGTCTTAAGTCAGTTTGGCTATTACAACACATTCTAAAACCTGAGTTGCTTAAATACAAACATTTCTCCCAGATCCGCAGGCTAGGATGTCCAAGACGAAGGTGTTCGTAGGTACAGTGACGGATGAGGTCTGTGCTCGCGATGTCCAGATGGGCGTTCTCTCATTGCGCATGTACATGGCCGCAGTACACACAGAGCTCCCCTTCTATTTATTTTATCAATGAGGCAATTAACCATGAAGCCTCTGTGGTCATGGACTGCCTAACCCCAGTTACCGGCACCCCGCTTCCAAAGTGCATCACACTCGGGCTAAGACTCCAGTTTTTAAGGAACATGCATTCAATCCGCAACCCTCTACCAAGTTCATAATTAGTCAATGCGGATTTAGTATTCTCAAGCCCAGAGAAAAGGATGCTATTTGCATAAACATGAACATTCATATATGCATGCTGTCAAAATGCAAAATGTTGCATGTTTAAGCCAAATCTGTGACAGAAATTCTCTAAGATTTGACTACCCCTTTTGTAATTCACACGACTGCCTGAACAGTAGTATACTTTTAGAGAGGAGCCACCTGCATATTTAAGAAGAGAACGCTGCTTCAACTTGTGTTGCGCTTTATGCTTTTTTTCAGGTGACCTTCCTCTCTCTTTGACAAAAGTCTCAGGACCAAACTAGTGGCCAAAAACTTATTTATTCAGTGGTGTGGTGATATTCTCTCTATTTACTGTGAAATCGAACAAGACATATGGACCTCTAACTATGGTTGGGATAGCTGTAAGTATGGAAAGAATGTTTAAGAAGTCTAAATGTCCTTAAGAAGATGTTTATAAGACATATGTGTGACAAACAATAAAATTAATTTCCCCTTCAATTGTATATTTCTGAAATTCCAAATTAATTTTCATTATCAAATATCCCAAGTATGTTTCTAAAGTCATTGTTTCTTTTAATATATGTTAGTATAGGAATAATTCTTCCCTTTAGATTCTTGTAAATATGTCAGTTTTTAGATACAGCTTAAATCAAAATCCTAAGGTAAACTTCAAAAGACTTAAAGTTGTTTGTCAAACTAATCTCTTCTGACAGTATCTACAGTTGCTATAACATACCTAAAACTATCAAAGAAGCTTTTATTTGTTAAAAAGCAAAAATAACATTCAATTCTTTTGTGCTTTCAACATATACAGCATAAGTATATTATATTTAGTTGGATAATAATTATCCAGCTAAAAAATTATTTCCCTTCAAAACTAAAATGCTAAGAAACTTTATTAACTAAAAACATATGATGTGTCACAGTGAACTGAGCACATTTCAGATTTAGTTAGAAAAGAAGTTACAATGTTTTTAGATTCATATTATTTTTGGTTTATAAAAAAAGATGTGAAAATTTCAAATGTAAGAGTGACTATCAGTTGTTGTTAAATACCAGCTCCTCTCTTCAGTCAAGTCATTGTTCAGTTCTCTGGCCTGGTAGAAGTTAGAAAGGGGCTGAACAGAAGTTATCACCCTCTGCACAACAGACATGAAAGGTAGTACAGGGCTGAACTGGTTCTGCCAAAGCAAAAGAGACAGTCTTTAGGAGAACCTCAGGCACAATCCATACAGAGGTCGTGGTGGAAGTGTTCTAGACTGACAGGGTAAGCAGTCACCATGGGAACCATCCTCCCTCCCACTGCCCTTCTCCCGTACTCTTTTCAACCTCTACTCAAGAGAAAGCACAAACCAGCCTGGGAGCAGCTCCTCTTAGGTTATAAAGGGATGCTCTCTAAGAGGCGTGACTATGAAATTAGGTTTCATAAACTGTTTTCATTAAACATTTCAACAGATAATACTTTTGTAGCATTTTTGCAATATAACATATAAAAGTACAAATATTTAAGGTATATGGTATTTGATATATGCTTACCTCATGAAGTGATAAGCACTATCAAGTAATTGTTATATCCCCCAAGCCACAAAGCTGCCCCAAGAACATTACGGGACTGGTGGTCACATGTTTCCAGTACAGAACACTCTACTGATAGCTGGCCCCCTCTTCAGGAAGGGTGGGATTATAAGCACGACTACAGCTTTCACAAGAAAGAGGAGGCCCTTTCTTCTTTATCATAATACTCATGAGAAGAAACCGATATCATTTACTATTTTATACCTTCTCAAGCTACTGAAAGGAGATATGAAAATATTTTTAAACAACGCTGACCTAGTTAGTATATGTCAAAAATATATAAGAAAAATCTTCATAGAAATCTTACATCATATATAAACTCAGTATATTACACACAAAAAATGTAAAAACAGACCATAAAACTTCTAAACGAAAACAGAGAAATAAGAATCTGTGACCTTGGCCTTCATAAGCTAGACTTTGTAAAAAACTAAGAACACTGTTGTTTGAATATTGCTATAAATAAAACCACAACACTATCCATAAAGAGAGACAAGTGGACCAATGGAATAGAACAAAGCCTAGAAATAAATCCATGTATGTACCGTCAAATGATTTCAGCGGAAGTACAGGAATATTTCATGGGAAAGGAGTCTCTCAGACCAACCGTGCTAAGAAAGTGGATGTGAATGCAGAAGCGAGAGAATGGGGAGGTAAGATGGCTCAGTGGTAAAAGCATTTGCCACAAAAAGCCTGAAGACCTGAGTCTGTCCATTCCAAGATCACATGTCCCACGATAGAAGGAGAGAACCAACTCCCAAAAGAAAACTGTCCTCCTCAAACCTCCAAATGTGCCATGTGCCATGGCATGCATGCAGTCACAGGTACACATCACACACACACATACACACGGGGGGAGGGGGGAAGAGAGAGGGAGGGAGAGAGGGATGGAAGGAGGGAGGGAGGGAAACTGTACTGAAGATTTCAACGCTGTACAGCACGACGCTGGTCATCATTGATTTCATGGATGCAGCATAGGAAATACAAGCAGCAGACTCCAACTCAATGAACAGCCCCATACTAGATAAAAAGCACAGGGAACGGTGCCCTCCACAGGGGAAAAGGTGACACACTGAGCAGAAGAAAGTATCTATAAATGAGTTAATATCCATGCTATGGATGGACAACCTACCACTCAGTAGCAAAAACTAATAACCCAATTAAAATTGGTTGAGAGACTTGAATAGACATTTCTCCAATGAATGAATCAAGACACCCAATAGGTATGTGAAAGTCTTATGCATAACTCTATCCTGAACTGAAACTCACCTGTGCTCTCAGGACATTTATGTGTATTTTTACTGCAGATTTATTAAGTCATAATACAGCTAAGTATGCCTTCATGTAGACCATAAACTCCTTAAGAAATAGCCAGTGGGGCTAGAGAGATGGCTCAGCAGTTAGAGATCCTAAGTACAATTCCCAGCAACCACATGGTGGCTCACAACCATCTTTAACTGTAGTCCTAAGATGCCCTCTTGTGCTGTGTAGACAGACATGCAGACAAAACACCCATAATCAAATAAATGAATCTAGGAAGGAAGGAAGGAAGGAAGGAAGGAAGGAAGGAAGGAAGGAAGGAAGGAAGGAAGGAAGGAAGGAAGGAAGGAAGGAAGGACAACATCCTTGGCACTCTTAGCACTCTATGGTTGGATTATCTTCCCTAAAAGTTCATGTTAGAAACTCAGTCCTAAAATTCCTATGTAAATGCATTTGACAGGAGGCATTCGGCAAGTATTGTGAATTAGAAGGACCAGTGAGTGCTGATACCCATGGTAGCATTCGTGTATTTATTAGAAGAGAGATACAGCACTCCTTTGTCTCAGCATGTGACATCCAATGCCGTGCCATGACACAGCAGGAAGGTCCTCACCAGATGCTGAGCACATGCAGGTACCATCCCTTTGGTTTTCCAGTCTCCAGAACTATGAGTAAAGTAAGCTTCTCTTCCTTACAGATTATTCAGTGTCAGATATGTGTTATAGTAACCAAACCCACAGTAAGATAGCACCTAAAATAGTACATGCTTTATAGTAGAGACTTAAAAATAAGATAAAATATGCATTATAAATCTTAGTAAAGTGATTAAATAAATGTGAACTAGTGAACCTTAAATTTATAACACCTCATGTATTTGGAAAGTTTCCAGCTACTGTACTCAGTATCTTTCTTAATCAAGTCACAAAGAAAGGCTAAACTTCCATTCATACTATAAGTTTAGAATAATATTTTCATTTCATGGATCACTTAGTAGAGAGAAATCAAAGGAAAAACTAAAAGTCCTGAGGACAGCCATGGGTGTGGGGCAGTGGACCGTGCTATGAGACTTGATAAGGTAGAGTGGGTTCGGAGACCCCGACACCCACGCAGCTGTCTGAGGAGGGTAGGTGTCTCCCTACCAAGATTCCTGGCCAGGAACACGTGACCACATTCCCCACAAAGGGACATGACCAATGGTCGTGTAGCCCAGAACAGAGTTCTCCATGCTAATGAGATTTCTAGAGACCCTGAGGAGTTTAGCCAATAAGCTTCCCCTCCTAGACACTCCTTCCTACAAAAGGAATTTAATCTCTGGTCCACCCTAAGGAGGTATGCAGCCATTTTCCACAAGGAACAGTCAAACAGTGTAGAATCAAGGATTGCCTCTCTCACTAAGAACTGCCATGGGGCCCATGGAGAAAGCCTCTGTTTACAGAACTGTGCTGCCTAAGTCTCCTACCTACCCTCTGCCCTCCTGGACCTGCCCCCCACTGAGCTACACCAGCCCAGGCTCATTCTCCTCAGCCCAGGGGCCCCTTACATCCCCAACTCCCTGCAACTTCCCCGGGAGTCTGTTTAGGACACCCTCCCACTGGGGTGTGGGAGCGCCGCCGGACAGATTAAACGCGGAACTAGACTACGTTTTACCCTAAGTCATCGTCGGGTGCTGGGCTTGTGGGAACCGCCAACGCCACCAACGCCAACGGCACTCAGGAGGTGGGAGAGCACAAGCTTGGGTGGGAGCATCAGCCTGAGTGAGAAATGACATAGGCTGAAGTCAAAGCTGGGGTTCCCTGACTCCTGGGTGTCCAGTCACCTTCGAGGTAGAACAGGCGAGGGAGCAGCTCCTGTTTCGCCTGCCCAAGGGGCATTCCCACACCCCGGCAGCAAGGCAGAATGTGGGAACACAATGGTAAAGACACTGCCTTGGTCCCACAATATATGAATACAAGTGACAATGCTAACCCACAGGCAGAACTTGTGGGGTTTGGTGAAGACACCCTCCTATCCGTGTAACTAGCTCAAACTTTGACAATAACTGAGCTAAAGAACACTGGTTTCAATGATGCTGACCTAGGTCACATACAATATTCAAATTCTAAGCTCAATTCTTGTGGGAAGAAGGTAATGTACTGTGTCCATAGTTTATTTGTGAGATACACGTTACTATTTAGATAGACGATTACATGAAGCAATATAGCTGCCCATTTACAAACGTAACTACCATTATAAAATTATGTAAATCAGTTTTCTAAAAGCCAATCATTAAAGCGTAGATTTATAAATATGCAAATATTTAAAACTTTACTTTATTCAAGGACATCCTCAGCTAGCAGTGAGTCTGAGACCAGCTCAGGATTATCAAACCATTTTACAAATTCAGTTTTTATTCATGTGACAAACAAAAGGTTTTCTTTAGAAACAACAAATCCAAATTTATCTTGTGTAAACATCCCAGGAGACCTACCTTAGAAGAGTCTATGGACTTATAATTATGCACATATGAACATACCACACACAAATTACAAGAAAGCAATGCAGAGCACGAGAGAGAAAAACAGGGAGAGATGGCAGAGGCTCAGAGGGAAGGGACATCTCAGTCCACTCAGTACACAAGTCTCCGCAGCCCCTTGGATGACAGAAGACGGTGAGGGCTGCACTTGCTGTTACTAATTGGGTCTTCGGAATAAAAAGATAAAATGCTGTGAGGTCACCAGCTATTTTTATTACTGCCCAATGTATTTTCTGAGATAAGAAGGGATGGATGCATTTTAAAACTTTCATTT
>CM052716.1:57112979-57156163 GCA_028551405.1 Uromys caudimaculatus
AAACCCTCCTCCAGGGTATCTGCATGACGAAGCAGGTGGGCTGGAAACAGAATCCACTTTACTAGCCAAGTTACGCTCTTGAAGAGTCACCCAAAGGAAGTTGTCTGGAAAATATTACACTGTTGTTAAAGCCACTCAAAACAAAATTGTCAGGGAAAGATATTAATCACAGAATTAATTTTAATTAATTAATGTTGGTCAATGCTGCTCCAGTGCCACCACTACCACACACCATCCAATCTATACTGGAATACTTTTCTGCACTCAACTGTGCCTGCCCAAAGCCTTGCCCTTGGCCACAGAGGACCGTACCTGGTACTTACATGACACAGTGAGAGGGTATTCTGGTCCTTTTGTTTTTTAATTTTTCCTTGTCTTCATTGTAATGTATGATTCCCTAAATTCATAAGTATTCAACATATTTCTAGATGGTGGGAACATCAGAGTTTTTATGTACTATACATATGTAGAATACACGGGGGGGGGGGGGCTTGTCTTACAAGTTTACTTTGTAGAACAGTCTCTACTTCGCTTTTGTGTGGCCTTTTTCTTTCCTGGCAACTGCTCAGTTATTCCTAGGGCAGATTAAAGCACTCTCTTAGTTTCTGCTGTGAACCCACGCCTCAAACTCTGCTCTATCAGTTTCCACGTATTAAACATGGGTTATGTTAGGCCCACTGTGTTCTTCCTCCCTTTTTATGACATAGGAAGTCACTGCAGGTGCAGATACAAATGTCAAAGTGCATTTTTAGTCCTCTAATGCATCTAGACTAGTCAACATTTTTCTTCAAAGTACTGTCGAAGAGGAAATCAAAATAACTACGAATTAGTAATTTTTTTCTTACAGTGGTGAAATTTATTAAATTACCTAAAATCTCCAGTTACAGTCTTCCAAAAGAACTGTTGTCTAGATTTACATTATACATTTTTTTAAAATTTTATTTTAAATACAGAAGTGGTTTTATTTGTGTCTAGCATTTCTCTTCTACTTATTAAATATTCTAAAAAGAAATGGAGTGTGTCCTGATGTGATCTGTTGGAAATCCCGTGGGTATCGTGCTTCTTACCACTCTGGCACTTTCCTTTCAGAAGCTTCTAGGAACTGAAAGCAACTTAGATTTTAGTGACGCAATATCACAAAGGGACAGTTCCTGGGGGGAATAAACATAGCTGTCAGCTGCTGCCCATGATACACCGCCTACTGCAAAGTAAACTGTTATGCTCTGCCATGTTCTCTAGCGTTTATACCCCCAAAGAAACTGATTAGTTATATGTTATTATTTTTGTGTATGTGCCATGTATGTGTGTGTATACACACACACACACACACACACACACATGTGTAGTGCACACACATGCATATGTGGGCCAGATATCAATCCTGGGTGTCTTCCTCTATCAGTGTCTAGCTTTGTTTTTGAGAAAGAGGTTGACTAGATCAGGTCCTGAGTTAACTCTAAGGACCCATGTATCCAACCCTAGCCCTGAGGTTAGATGTGCAAAAGCTCCCACTCCCAGCATTTATTTGGGTAGTGATGATCTCAATATATGGACTTGGGTCCCTATTCTTATGCTTTACCAACTGAGTCTCTAAGTACAATGCCACACTAGACAGAATGAAGAGGGCAGCCTGTTCGATTACATCAGCCTTCATCTACACTATTTTACATTCTATATAGTTCTGATGACTAACTACACATTTATATTCTAAAGAACATAATTCATGGCTTTCTAGAAAAATACAGAATAACCAATTAACTCAGAAATAAATCTGGATAACTACAGAGTAGAGTTACTGCAGACCTGTTCTAAGTCTTATAGCAACAGTGTAGAGCCTCTGGGACAAGGGTTAAGAACTAAATCTGCTTGGGTTGCTCATGCCAATGAAGCCCTTTGGGGAGCTTTCAAAGCTCAGGAATTACCCTATTCGGAGGCTATAATTCTCTTGTGAGATGTGCTTCCCAATTAAGAACGACATCCCAGGAAGGCATGTCAATAAACATTATGGCTCCACGGATAATCCACAGGGAAGACTTAAATGGCCATTACAAAGGTAGCTTATTTACACTAGATTTACAAATCTGCAAGAACAGTCCAGCAGTAAAGAATTTGCCCACTGGTCTTACAAATACAGTAAAGGCTTTGCTGAGCCCTAGGATCAGTGTGTCCTGCTGCTGAAAAGAAATGTAAAAATTACTCAAGAGGTATGAATGAAAATCTTTCTTTTCAGAGCTAAAGCACCTGCCTTCCCTTACCACAAAGGCAGGGTTATAAATATCACAGACTACTACAGTGATTTTAATGTCTTATGCCACTTCTAGCGTTTGTCTAAAATACACCCTAACAAGACAACACCACATCCAAAGACTGAGGCTCATAACTGGTATGTCAGGATTCCAGGACAGGAATTTATACAGCGTTGTCACTTCCATCACCTCTGACTCAGCAACCACACCTAACCTGTGACTTAGGGTCATAGAGGAAGGGAGAAGGAGAGCCTCTTTCCCACTCCCCATAGGTCCACCATGTCGCAAGATAGTCACTTTACACAGCAACAACAGAAAAGAACACCATAGGCCAATGTCCCTGATGAACATAGACTCAAACAAGCTTAATAAAACACTTGCAAGCAGAATACAGATATCCATTAGAAAGATTCTCCACCATGACCAAGCTGGCTTTATCCCTGAAATGCAGGGTGGTTCAGTACAAGCAAATCAAAACCTGTAATAAGCTATACAAACAGGCTTGGGCATACCAGGAAGCACTGAGGCAACACTGCAGGCCTGGGGTGCCGAGGGCTGTTGCAGTTCCTGCTCCTTGGGAAATGGTGAATTACACTGCCCCTCAATAGAGCCCGTAACAAAAGCACATGCCAGCGGGCCTATCCTTCTTCCTTTGAGAAAAACAGACCATCACCGTCAGCCATTGTGACTCCCAGAGCTGCACCCTAGCCCAGGAGAAAGAGCAGACCCTGCAGAGTGCAGGCATTTCCTGCTGTGCTTGCTTCTCATCACTAGCCTATCTGCTAATCTCTCTAGTTGGTTGTGGTAGAGGTTGAACCATGAGATTGACATCTCCATGTTGAATTACAGTTTTCTGTGCTGTGTTCAACTCTGGCCAGGCATTTACTTCCTTTGGAACCTTTGGACAGACAAACACTTAACCATCCTACCATTCGAAAGATGTCACTGCTGACACAGCATGTGCCGGAGCACTATGATAAGCAAATATGTGACAGAGAAAAGAGAAGTGGAACAGTGTGAGCACCATGAAGAGTGGCAGCTCTAGAGACTCCACGGTGTTCTATAAGACAGCAGGCTGAGCAAGCCATAAGGAGCAAGCCAGTAAGAAGCACTTCCATGGCCTCTGCATCAGCTCCTGCCTCCAGGTTCCTTCCATGTTTCAGTTTTTCTCCTGACTTCCTTCAGTGACCAACTATGATGTGGAAGTGTAAGCCAAACAAACCATTTCCTTCCCAACTTGCTTTTGGTCATGGTGTTTCATTGCAGCAATAGAAACCTCAATTAATTTTCTTTTTAATGAAAGCTTCCTGTCTGTCCTGACAATGCTACCTCCAAGAGTTAAAGACCATCTAACAAAACACTCGACACAAGCAATGAGAAGCCCTCTTGAAACACTCATCGGGGTTCCCCCATAGACTCATAAAACATTACTGACTATTGCCACGGCCCTCCAGAGGTGGAAGGTTAAGTCTCCATTGCTAAGGACATCATGCTCTTCAGATATAGTGTCCACAGTCTCCTGTACCTAGACTAACTTGAATACTTTCCCCCTAAGGACTAGCTTCCGTGGTACTATAGGCACTACGCAAGCTTCCAAGGGAGGAAAACGACCAACAGTCCGACCTAGCTACTGTGCCTATGAATCACAACCAGCACGACAGGAGACCCGTACGGGTGCAGCAGTGGCACATATACCTTGGTGGTAACCAACACATCTCTAGTTGGACTTAAAATCCCATACAACAAGAGGGAAAACATATCTGGTGCTGGAATTCTAACCAACTACCCAGGGCTAGCAATGTAATAGATCTTGGAAAAGAACCTACAACTACCACTTTACTAAACTAGCATAATCAATAACTAACTATAAATATTTGTTCTTATATCTAAAGATTAGTATAGTCCTCACTCCTCATCAAGGAAATATCTTTGCAACTGAGACGATTATAGAAAAACAACAGCCAAGCAAAAGCAGATTGTGGAATCCACTCTTAGTGAATACTTCTAAAAAAATACTTTTATGCCTAAGGCTAAGGGACCAGAGAAGAAGCCGGGGCAGAGGGAGTTTGCTGTGAAAGTGTGCTTCCTAGTACTATCAGAAGCTCAATCATCACGTTTTATACATATGGCTGTCTAAACATGAGCTGATCCAGGACAGTAGTAAGAGATCTGTTAACACAGATGGAGGGAAGCCGGGAGGCCTCAACCCTACATAAGGAACTGAGGACTGCTAAGAGCAGGAGAGATAGTCTTTCCTGGGAATAGTGCATCAACCGGTTATCCAATACTAAATGGTCAGTGTACAACATACATGGAACAGGATACAAAATGAATAGGTTGTATTTATGTCCTTAGGAAAAACACATATTGAAAATATAAAAATACATGCATTTAGGGAAATATATGTATATATGCTCATATAAATGAGAAATTAATGAAAAGAGGCCACAGATTTGAAAGAGAGCAAGAAAGGGTCTATGTTAGGATTTGGAGTGAGGAAAGGGAAGGGGGAATGATGCAATTATAATCTCAAAAGAAAAGAAGTCTAAAATGTGATCTGTTTAATCATTCTGTTTATTTTGTTCTTTTGTTTGTTTGTTTGTTTTGATATGGGACAACCTTCTATTTCGTGGCCATCTATTGTTCTCCTAACTTCTAGTGCTATAAAAGTAACAGAGGGAAGTGTTTTGCTCGTCATTCCCAGAACAATGCAAATAATCCAGTGGAGGCTGTTATTAGTGCTATGGAAAGATTCTTCTTTCCAAAACAGATTTCTAGGAGTATCAACATTTGATTACCTTATTTAAAAAATGGAAAGCAAACAAACAAAAACCTAGGCCATATGCCTGATCAATCAACACCTACAACACCCAAGTTGTCTTCTAAAAGAAAGTACATTCCCTTAGAGACTCTAGAACCTAGGAGCTATGAGATGCTTTCAAATCGACCAGCTCCGGATAACTGAAGTGCTAACGCCACAATACACAAACTCTGTCAGAAGGCATCTTAAATGTCAAGGCGGCCACCTTAGTTTTCAGCAGTCACTGAATACTCTGTGCCGTACTTCCCAGGCCTGATACCGGAATAAACAAAAGCCAGTGTGCAACAGTAAATATATTCAATGTAATTCCAAGCAGGTGCTCAAATTATATGAGTAACTATAATTAATTAATGTGTATGATATTTTAAATACCTAATAAACTGTTAGGTCAAGATGTTTGGCCCTACCTGTTAGGATTTTGTTGTTTTTATTGATGGGAAAATACCAAGTAATTAATGTAATAAATAATGTAAAACTAATCATTAAGTGAAAAATGATTAGCATCCCAGAGTCGATTTCAGAATGTGTTAATATAAAAAGAGATTGACATACACAGAAGCTTGAACACTGTATATATTCTACAAGCTGAAGAAGACTAAGGATCGTGGTCACAGACGGACATTCTTAATGGGGAATTCAGACAAGTCATGTGGAGCAACTCTGTGCTCCAGCCTTTTTTCAATATTAAAACATGGCTGAGAGGCTGAGAAGGGGAGCAGAAGTTTTCACAAATTTATGTGCAGAGACACAAACAGTAGGATTCAAAACTCTACACAGATAAATGAAGCCGAGTACGACCCAGAATTTCACGGGGTTATAATCTTTACAGTAAGTATGAAAGCGGAAATGAACCATCATTCACAGGAAGTCAAATGTTAATATGCCCCTAGATCTGCACCTGGCCACAGGTGAATGCAAATCCCTTTGAAAGGTCATTGAGGCTCTCAAGTTGCCTTAGTTATTTTGTGAATAACATCTAAGATACGATAAAAAACAAAATAAAAAAAATCAAAGTACATGAAAAGAGAATAAAAAATACAAATAAACCATACCCACTGTGGAATCACATAATAAAAATTTCAGAAGTTGAGCTAAAATAAACCAGGTTGGTGCTAGAGAGCTGAAAGTGTGGTTAAGAGCACTTGTTGCTCTTCCAGGGAACTTGCGCTCAGCCCCCAGACCTATGTCACATGTATTTCCAGCTCCAAGGGCCCCTTTGACCTTTGTGGGTACCTGCATACATGTACATGCACTCACACGCGCACGCGTGTGCAAACACACACACACACACTTTTTTTTAAAAAATAGAGTTGGTATGTTCAAAAAATTAAGCAGCAACATTGAGAATGTCAGCATAAGAATAAAGTACTGACACCTGAATGACATTCTAAGATGGCTCCTCTAATAAAACATTAAGCTTCTTAAAAATCTATAAATATATAAAATGTGCTTAAATGAAGTTACCATAAGATGCAGGACATCATATGCTACTAGACAAAGCCTCAGTACCAGGACAGGTTACATCGTCTTGAGTCCCACAGAGACTCCCACACAGCACATTCTACGTCAGTGCTATCAGTTAGCCTCCACGGTCTGACAGTTAAAACCCTATTGTTAAAGACATCATATATTTTTGTCACAGAACATAGAGAAATCAAGCTGGTGCCCAGATAGAAGTTACTGAGTAGTACTCACAGTGCTGGAAGGCACTATAGACGACCACAGGAGAAAGTAGTTGTTAATCTCACCCAGCTATGAATCCTGTAAGTATAACAGTGACCTGCCTGCAAGCTACGTTCAAAGTGGCACAAATGTTATAGGAGTAGCCAGCCACTTTTTGATAGGATGCAAGGCTCAGCCCATGTGACACATCTCGTATCTGACACTATTAATGAGGCCAAGAACCTGAGACGCAGTAATTATGGCATTCCCCCTGCCTCCTGTGAACTACATGATCCTTATATAAGTAATATACCAAGGACATGTATCTCTTTTAAAATACTAGATTATGATTTTATATGATAATTGTGTTTGGTCATAATATTTTTGTCCTTCTAATCATTGGCAGTAGTGTTTATAGTACCAAGGGCTGAAGAGAGTAGAGCAAATGTTCTGTTCTGAGTTAGACTCCTAGCCCAGGAGGATTTGTATGTTACTATAATCAATTCTATATATTCATCTCTAAAGAGTAATTACTACTGTTAATCAAGACAAATACTCCTGAATGGCTTGTTCTGAAGCATATCACTTGTCGTAAGCCTGAGATTTCTAATAAGGGACTTGGAAAACATTAGGAAAAATAATGTCCAGATCTTTCTATTTTTGAGTTCCTTATGTCTTCCACTATTTAACAATGAGCCAGAACAAGAAAGCATCAGTTAGGAAGCAACTCCTCAATAGACTATAACCAACTAAGTTACCAAGACTGCATGTGAACTATAACAGAGAGCAAGGAAACAGGAGCAATGGAGAAGAGATGCAGTCATCTGCTAGAAAATAAAGGACACATTTACAGCTCCCTTTATAAAAATCACGTTTCCATACACTCGAAAAAGGAAAACTCTTCATGGGGGCCCTCGGCAGGGAGACTTACTCCTGCTCTTCTGACTGCTGCCTCTTCATTCATCAGGTTTTTGTTTAAACAATACAACTGCCATAAAGGACAAGGTGTAAAGCAGCAGGTACTTAGAGCTAAGAGTGACTTTTCAGATCATTTAGTGAAACCCCTTGACTCTACACTTCACTCCATGTCAGCTCAAGCCATGAACCCATCTGTGGGCTCTGTGCACTGCAGACTACAGGGCCCACTGACCAGGGGTCACCTGCTCTGTACACTGCAGCGCACTCAGGGATCGTCTGCTCATGTTTTACTCCCAGCTTTGACTCTCTTGCTCTGTGGGAATCTTTATTGCACTTGCTGCCTATCTTATCCACTCTTCCCTTTTTTCTGTTATTTAAAGACACAGACAATAAGACTTTGAATTTTGACCAATGTCAGTATATCAGGTCACAAACCATTAGCACACTTAGAAGAATCAGAGGAATGAACTGCATTTTCTTTTTGTTAATTGGTTCTATACATATGAAACATGATATACATTTTGTTTCTTGTCTTTTTCTTTAAATCTGAGGTATCTAGTATTTTAAAGACCTTCACAAGGAACATAATTATATATGAAGATTATCTTGACTTTGTATAAAGTGTACTATAGTACACTGGGATGACAGTGAAGTCAGAAAGTCAGACCCATAAGATCAGCATTTGCTGTTAGCATGTGGTGTCACTGTGTGCTCGCCTTGCGCTAACAAAGCATCCTTTCCTCATGTACACGTGGGATTTCTAGGGAAGAAGCCTGGATAAAATGCTTTCCTCCATGAGTACCTTGACACTGAGCAGATCTACACATAAGAAGTTCTCAGCCTGAAACTGCACTAAGACACAAATCATCCAGGAAAAACAATCTACTAGAGTTTGTTCTTTAATTATTCATTTATTTATTTGCCTGTTTGTTTTCTAATAAGAGAGAGCAAGAAAGGACGTGTATTTGGGTGGTGAGGAGGAGCTGGGTAAGAGGAACCAAACGTATTTCACGAAAAAACTTATTTTCGATAAAGTAGATATGCATCTATAATCTACTGGGAGTTCCATAAGTCACATAAACACACAAACACAGCACATACAGTGATCTACGTATAAAGAACTGGGAGACTAGACACAAAGATGCTCTTCTTTCCTAAACTAAACTTCAATATTTAAAGTTGACCCTGCCACTAACATGGAAGACCAGCATGCATCTGACCTGCTGCCCATCTCACTGCGTCGGGGTTGACCTGGTAGTGCGCATGAGCTTGGACAGAATATATTTATCACAATCTTCCACTGTCTGGAATATGGTGGATATCATGACAATCCGTTTCTTCTGTCCACTACAATATCTGTTTGTTTCTCATAAAGCTTAATCCCATCTAAAAATTGTAGAGTTCGGTAAAATTTATTAAGTTTTAAAAATATTTTATTAATTTACTGAGAATATTTACATTGTACTTTGGTCAGGTTTGGCTGCAAGCCCTCCCAAATACGCCTGCACCTTCCTACCTTGGACTTCCTGCCCTCTTTTATTTTTATTTAGTGATCCATCAACTCCAATTTGTGTTTTTGATAGAGAGCCTATCCATATTTAATGGTAGCAAATTTCTACAATTCTCTTTTAATATGTTATATGTTATAATTTCATGAAATACATAAGATTTGAAACCTACAGAAAAAGCACATTTCTCATATTTTTAACCCAGCCATCATTGCAATATAAAAATTTTAAGGGGAAACCAAAAGAACATTTTTTATTTTTTTGGTTTCACAGAGCTTTCTGTAAGCCCTGTGAAATAGTATGCTTTAATAATACATTAAACATCATTTATAAAACATCAATTCCTTTTGAAAAGCTGAAGGGCTAACTGGCTACTGAACTGATTTGTGTAGCTCTTTCCTACCAGATTGAGACATTCCATTCTGCAGGAAGCTCATTAAGAGAGAAAGTGAACTCAAAGCAGTTTCCAGAACTCTCTAAAACCGACCAGATTTACCAGGCCACTCCATTCTTGTGAGTATAAAAAGAGAAAAGATTCTGAGATTCATTCCCCCTCCAACACCCCACCCCAAACCTAGCAGGCTAAAAGAAACAGAGGCAGGGGCATTCTGAACTGCCTGGAGGAAACAAAGACCAGCTGAGCTACCTGGAAGATGCTCACACCAACTGAGGTACCTGAAAGGACCCCCACAAGCTGGGCACTTAGAGGTTGTGCAGTGTGCCCCAGGGTTCCCACCTCTGTGAGTGGTCAGCCATGCTCAGTTGGTCTTGGTGACACAATTCTTTGAGCTATTTCTGTCCTTGTAAGTAACCCCCCAAACCTCATTGCTTCACCAAGTTGATCTCTGGTGGTAGTATCTGAACTTTTTTCCCTTGTGGGATCCCTATCTGGGATGAGCAGACACGTGCTGCCTCTCTCCACAGGAAATGTCTGCCCCACAACATAATGCAAGGTAAAAACAATCAGAAATTAAGAGAATATGTCTCCGAAATTTTAAAATTATATTTGCAATATCTTTGGTGCAAAAGAGGTAAATTTGTACAGCATGTTAAATATGAATTTAATGACCATATGTTTTAATTAATTTGAAAACTGTTGTTGGCAGTGGTCTGGAAGGAAACTGGCCAAAGTCCCCATCCACCAGGCAGTGTCTTGGGGCCATTTGACAGCTTCTGTTACCTGTTGTGAAAGCTTTCATTTGATTACATAATGTGTGCGTGTGCTGAGGGGCCAGTGCTTTTCTCACTGTCGCCATCTGACACCGTAGAAAGCGCAGCTTTCATACCCAGAACACCCCCACACCTGCTCCATAGTGCGTGAGGACAGAAGCAGCTACACTGAAATGTTTGTCTGAGCTATCCTGAATGGACCTGCTCGCCCTTAACACAAAGTCACATCTTTCGTCTGTTAACGCCATCCTTGTTTCTTAATGCATGGAATTTGCACTCTGCTAATAAGTTTTCTTTTTCCTCAGTTTATATTTTTGGGATGTGTGCTGGCTAGTTTTATATCAACTTGATTCAAGTCATTGGAGAGTAGGGAGTCTCAGTGGAGAAAAATGCCCCTATAAAATCAGACCATTGGCGAGCCTGTAGGGCATTTTTTTAAATTAGTAATTGATGGGGTAGGACCCAGCCTGTTGTGGGTGGAGCCATCCCTGGGCCAGTGGTCCAGGGTTCTCTAAGAAAGCAGGCTGAGCAGGCCAGTGAGCAGCACCCCTTCAATGTCTCTGCACCAGCTCCTGCCTCCAGGATCCTACCCTGTTTGAGTTCCTGTCCTGACTTCCTTCAGTGAGGAACGGTGAATTGGAAACATGGTGATTCACCCCAGGAACAGAAACCTGTCCTAGCTAACGAGGTGTCCCCCAGACCCACTCAAACACCAAGCCTTGCTTCTCTAGCGTGGACATTTGGACATGTTCACTTTCTTCCTGACAATAAGAACCTAAATGTCTTAAAGATAACAAACATCACCCGACTTGTCAAAGTCATCAGAGAAAAACCTTGCTGATTCATGATTCTAACCCTGCTAACAATTTTCTGTTCTCCCAGGACACTGACGTTTGACTGTTTCCTGTCTCTGACAATACCCACTAAATTCTTTTGTCTGTTTTGTTTTTCTTGTTGCCAAACCATTAGTCTCTAGGAATTGTATTTATCCAGTGATCACTCAAAAAATGTTTAATTGTTTCCTAATACTTTCGGAAAGAAATCTGAGGGTTTGTTTGTTTGTTTTTTTACCTGTCATTCAGATTAATGATTATTCATGTTCATTCTCTGAATATATACTAAAGTTATGCTCAAACCTATTCCTTTTAAATCAGTCAGGCCCTTAACATATGGCTCTGGAAACGTTTCTTTGATTTTTTTTCTAATAATTAAATCCTATTTCTACTTACAATCTATTCTTTGAAATATTACCTAAGCTTCATTTTTCCTGATAAAACTTTTTATGATTCAGCCAATAAATTTACTTCTGCATAAGTCCTGCCATTACCTTTTCTTGCATAGCACTGTCTACTAAGAAAATTAAATGCTAATTATTATTATTATTATTATTATTGTCATAACTCCATACCTTTAAACAGCTGTAAACATGCAGAAGAAATGAACATTTTCCTTGTTTCTTCACAATGTTCAGTATATTTAATATCAATATTTAATAATTATGGAATGATCATTTTGCCATGTTATTTTGAATTGATGACAATGAAGTATAATTACTAAGGGCAGACTGTTTCTTTAGTGTCAGGCATATGAATATTTCTGATAATTATCTCTGTGTAATCATATAAACAATATGCTAATGGGCTGGAGACTCATTTAACTGTCTTCAAAATAAAAAGAAAACATTTATTCAAGTATATTAACATAGATACACACAATTGTATATGCATGTAGAAATAGTTTTAGTTCATTTAACATCTTTACACTGTATTGATACACTGGATTTTTATAGTTATTTATATCCATAACTTAAGGACGGGGTTGCTCTATCTTCTAAAGCTGACTTTGTAACTCTTTCTGTCACTCTTTCATAAAGTACCTTGTATTGCATTACATTTTCTCCTCAGTTTCTCAAATGTTAAGTGATTATTATCAAGGGTTTGTAACCATTGTTGATTTTCTCTTGTCTGTTTTGTTTCTGTAGTATTAAGCACTGAGGCAGGGACTCACATATATCAAGCAAGTATCCTGCCACTGAGCTATATCCCCAGCCCACCATTTTGATTTTGTGAACAAGAATTGTTGATGTGTGGGTTGATAATGCTAACTTGGTAACATTAATGGAAGGCTATTCTTAAGTATGTCTAAGGGGATGTAACACTCATCTTTCCTCATGAGAAAATGCCTGAGAAAAACAACTAAGGGTGGAAGACTTTATAATGGCTCACCATCTGAGGAGGTTCAAGCATCCCATGATTGTCCTGCCCTCTATGAGCCGGGGATGACAGAGGCTCCACAGTGGAGAGGGCTTGGTGAAGTGTACACTGAAGCAGACATAGGTAGTCACAAAACAGAGAAAGGTACGGTACCCACGAACTCATACACAATGACTTAGGACTCCCTCAACAAGTGCCTGCACCTGCACAAGTTTCTCCTTCCCTGCAATGCTGTGAGAGGACGGACTGTGGATAGATTCCCTCAGTGGTCAGGCCTCACCACCTGCTAGGAATCAGGCTTGCAGAAAGGCTGGGCGGATACTTCATATCCAAACCCTAATGGGACGATTTACTATGGGGTTTTATTTTATGTCTACTTCCACTACATTCCTTGCACATTTCAAGACAATTTAAAGTTAATTTTTAAGTCTATTTACTCAATTGTACATAAGTAGACCTTATGAAGCATACTTTTACCTATACTCAAATTTCCTTCTATGTTAAAAGAAACGAATGGAATTTTAAAATGTGAATAAATTTGTCATGCTTCCTTTAATTTTATGAAATTAAATTATCATTTTTGTTGAATCTGAATTACATTACACATTGTTACTAAATTTATTCACAAATAATAAGGTCTAGATGTTAGGACTTGTATAATATGTGGTGAGTACTAGTTTGCTGATTTTATAAGAAGTGTATTATAGGCAAGTTAGAAATTATCCTAACTTTTTCTATTACAAACAATGTACTGTTATTTTAAACATAGTCTCACAATGAAGCCCAGACTAGCCTTGAACTCTGGAAAACTCTACTGCTTGAGCCCCCCACATGCTCGGATCACAGGGTGAACCACCACACACGGCCTAGAACCCACAGCCTCTAATGTTAGACCCTACTTACACGCAAACGGACAGTGGACAGCAGGGAAATACGGTTAGATAAAATATGCTACTTTTAAATATTATTTCAAGCCAACTTAAACTCTTAGATTTTAGTTTCTGTACATTAAAAAGGAACAAAAATGTATAGGGAAATATTTTAAAGTGACTTATATTAAACAGAACCGATTTTTTGAATGCATGCTAAGAACAGTCAGGAAGAGTGTGTAAGGAGGGTAAGACCCAGAGTCGGTTCACGCCTGCCTGCTTCACCACTGCTTTCTGTCAGTCATTTTGTTATAAATCCCATATAAATCACTGTAAAATACAGTCACAACCAATGCCGTAGGATCCGCCGGTTCCTTGCTGCTCGCCTTCCTCCGTTGCCCATTTCCTCTCTTTTCTCTCACGTGGTCTCCTTTATCTCTCTTCTTTCTCCATTACTGCTTTCTGGTCCCTTGATTCCTTTTGTCAATGGTCCCTTTCTTCATTCTCATTAAATAATATACATGAAAAAGATCTAAGACAATGTAAAATTAACCATACAAGGATTATGAACAACTTTTCCGAATCTCTAGGTTAAGTTGGTGTGGTTTTGTCATGCTGACCTACACTGTCTGAGCACTAAATATCTCTGGGATTCCAGGGTGGTGACACCGAGCCATGAGAAAGGACACTTCACAGAACAGCTGTCAGTGTAGGTCTCCAGGGCCCTCTGACTCTTACTTGAAAATTACAAACAGAGTAGCCCATATAATGTGGACACATATAACTCCTGACTAAAGACAATTATGAATGTAAGTGACAAATTAGAGAATTGCAAAATGCTGTTTGTATATAGTTAAATTTTTTCCTAGTTTGCTTTTAGTTCAACCTAACTGGCTTAAATCACACATGAGTCATATTTACAAACTGTCTGACCTGGGATAGTTAATTCATTGTAACATGAGATATAGTAATACCTGCCTGTTGGGATGTTAACAAAAATATAGTGATCCCTATAATGTGTCTAGCACCATCTGAGACACCATGAGCACGCAACAGTAAGAGCTGGCAGTTCTGCTGCTACAGCTGAAACAAGCCCTTTTATTGTATGTTCAACATTTCCTAAGCCAAAAATCTGAAATTTAAAATGTTCCCAAATCTAAAACTTTCTTAATGCCAAAATGACACCTGTAATGCAGAATTCTACATGTGCTTTCATGTAATGTACGTTGTGTAAAAACGTGGACAGATTAAAAATACTGATGAAAATTACTTCCAGGCGGACTGGGGGACGGGTGCAGTGGGTAAGAGGGTTTGCAGCCGGTGTGTAAGGGTCTGGACCTTGTTTTACACACACACACACACACACACACGGGGGGGGGGGGTAGTTGAGAGGCAAAAGGATGACCACAGGTCTGTCTCAAAGCAGTCAGGTGGAGAGAGACACCGAAGACACTCAGTGTCCTACTCTGCCCTCTGCACATGCACACATGCATGCACACACACATACACACACACACACGCATGTGCAACACACACACGCATGTGTGCCACACACATGCATGTATAGATAACATACAAAATAAAATAAAAAAACACCTCCAGGATACTCAGTCAATTTGCATGTATATATAAGCTATTGTGATTAGACATGCATGCTGTCCTCCAAATATTTCATAATGTGTGTGAAAATAAATATTCCCACCTCCAAAAAATACCAAATCTGAAACATTATTTAGCTTACCCCAAACAACAGCCTTGTTCTCATAATGAAGGCTCTATGTCCTGCAAGTTAGACTTACCATTATGACTGGCTCTGTTATAAATGACTGTATGTGAATAAAAATGCAATCTAAATCTTAAAAGAAAAATTGAAACAACATGAACGGCATTCTATTTGTAAGTTCTAACTATACTTCTAACATGAAATCCAGAGCTTTAAGGTATACCAGGGAAGTGCAGCGCAGGACAGAGGCAGTGAGGGAACGCTGTCTCAGGGGACCTACCAGCTCATTCCATTTTTTCAAAGACTCCTAAAAAGCTGAATCTCAAAGTAAACAGCTGTCCTCTGCGCAGAAGCTCAGTTTACCTAAGCATTAGGCTAAAGCTCTGGCTCTATTACCTAGGAAAAGCCAACTTCACAAAACAAAAGTAATTCCCCTTTGTTTGCAGTTGAAATCTATGTGCTGCTTGTGTTTCTTCCCTTGATAAATTTCAAAGAAATATCAAAGTTAAAATAATAAAATAGAACACTTCTTGATTTTATGGTATTCATACTTTAAAATTTTTCATGATGAAGGGGACACACATCCATTTCAATAATTTAAAAAGTTTAATGGCCAATAAATACCCATAATGTTCATAAAAATGATCTTCTGAAAGTCCTTGTCTTGAACCTAATGCAGCTATCTTCAGGTTTTCTACTAAGCTTTTGCTAACATAAGATTTTTCATTTTTAGAAGCCATATTAATGATACAAATTAGAATACAGATTATCTAATGGTGACTGAAAATTTGATAGTAAACACACATCATATCAAAATTATCCCCACTGCAGTTTAACATATATTAACTAAAATGAATAACTAGCAAAGAGGAAGAACTCTGAACATGACTCATCAACCACAACTACGGATGCTACATGTATGTATTTCCCCATAACAGTATAAAATAGCCATTTGGACATCTCAAGAGGTCAATACAAATGATGAGCTGCTTGCTAGAATACGCGAAACTCTGGGTCCCCAGCACTGTATAAACTACTTGATGTAGTTGCACATGCTTGCAATCCAAAGTACTGGCAGGAAGAGGCAGGAAGGCTGGAAGTTCAAAGCCATCTTTGGGATTTGTAAACCAGACTAGGCAACGTGAAGCTCATAAACAAACACAACCAAGAAATATTCATTTTGATACATTTCTCACTCGAAGTATGGTTGCTTATTTTTGCCTAAATAGTTATCCAACTATGATGGATATATAAGATTATTGGAGATATACACAGAAATGATTTCTAAGAAAGAGTTTCCTAACCTTCTAGTAGATATGACATTTTGGTTCATATTCACCTACCAAACGTTTTCATTTCAGCAAATTCTTCTTGTACTTATTTTCATGTCCGTTAATTTCATAGTATTTGCATAATTAGGGTTAATATACCAGATACTAAACAGAACAGTTGATGTTCTAAAATGTTTAATATAATAACCGTATTTCAGTAGTTCCTATATTCAAAAAACTAGTTTGGTACGTGTGAATTGCAGTCATTATATTACTGATACATCTAACTTCTTGTGCCTTCAAAATGTTCTGAATGCAGCATAGGTCTGAAGAGTTTGTCATAAATCAGTCAATTATAAATCCATCAACAAGTAGTAGGCTCTTTTTTCAGTCAGCAGCACAATAGATAAATCTTTGGTCTGATAATTTTAAAACTTCTAGAGGTTTACTGAGGATTTGTTTAGTGTCAGGTAGTAACAGCTTACCTAATATTGCCTGAAATATAAATTATATTCAGGAGAATCAGGGAACTTGCTTAATTTTTCTCATTCAGACAAGTAATATTACATTTATAATAATCTAGAAATTTCTAGGATAGGCACCAGGTAAAACGAAGAGATTTCTCTCTCTTGTTAATACCAAGAAAGAATATATTGCTATGCACTTCCTATCCGACCTGAGTCTTACCATAGTGTGAGAGGAAGAGAAAGCACTATGCTCCAGATCCCAACATTAAGAAGGCTTACATGTAAGTCTGGAATGGGGCCGACATATGGGAACACTGGAACAATTTGTATCACTCATGGTAAGGATGCCATGCTGTGCCTAGACTATACAGAACATGAAAATACCAAACTATGGCAGATAAGCTCTTATGTTTCCAATTAATAAAGTTTAAATGTTTTAATATAAAAGATATATTTTGCTAGAAGAAAATTCTGAACAAAAAGAAAACAGGAAAGTCTATGAAGTAGAACAGAAGAGTTTGAAATCAGATAAGAATGTAGACAACAAAACCAAACCAACTCAAGTTTTTACCAAGGACTTTAAGGCAGTAGTAGTAGTAGTAGTAGTAGTAGTAGTAAAATCTTTGAATAAATTGAAAACAGGAAGTCATTTTAGCCCAGCCACCTAAATCTTGGTAAAAATAAATGTGATCATGGGTACAAAAAGTAAAAAAGGAAAACATAGTTAAGTCATCATTTGTTTGGAGCCCTGTCCTTTAAAGATACTTTCTAAGATGCCACCATAGCTTGCAGTAACCTTGAGAATGAAGGTCTTAAAATTATCTTTCTAAGAAATTTGGAGGGAAGTCCATAGATGGGTGATGAATCTAGAATAAAAGAACTGACACCAGCTGCTGGTAATTCAATGCTAGCATGGACTTAGCATGCATGAAGTCCTGGGTTCAGTCTCAAGCAACAAAATTTAGTTAGGGGCCTCCTTTCCTCTCTAGTGTGGTATTTTTAATATGTGTCTCATAAAACATGTTGGATCTGTATGTTTGTGATACGAGAAGAGAAGTTAGAAAGAATCATCAGGCCCTCACCAAAGATTTTTAAAATGATTTATGGGAAAGGAAGGTAAACAGGAACTGAGGACCGAGGTCACATGCACAACCCGGCATGTATAATGGGTGACAAAAGGCACAGAGTGACAGACTCGCCTGGATGTAGGAACCTGAAGCCCACAATAACCACCAAAGGAATATTTCTAAAACAACTCAAATGTCCCAAACTTAACAGAGAACTAGTTGTAAGGAAAGGCAGACATCTTCAAGGGGAGACAGGACATACAATGCACCTGTGACTGTGAGAAGGAGCCTCGAGAAGCAATCAAGCTGTTGAGAAGCACTCAAGCTGTTGAAAGTTTTAACTGCGAAAAACTGAGTCTGAACTAGCTGGAGAATTCAGAAATTCTTTGAACCACAAACACCATGGAGATGCTCACCCACTCAGAGGCTAGTCTCTACCACTTCACAAAGTACTCACAAGAAAACACTGAATAGAACAAGAGAATGGGAAGAGACTCCTCAGATATCAGGTCTTTAAAGCAGGAAGAACAGCTCTCTGCAGGCGCCATCTTCACTAAGTTGCCCAAGATTTAAGCTGCTGAAAGAACAGCAGAAGACAGAATGCTCTCAGAGCACAGGTCGAGACCCATGCAGCAGGAAAGGGTAAAGTAAATAAAATCTGTCCCACCTGAGGAACTCAGGGAAACATCAGGACCCAAGACTCACCTGCCACCGAGTAAGATGTGGTTACCTGAGACAGGAAATAGGCAGTGCCCAAGACTGAGGCTGAACCACAGCAGAGTCAGCCAACCCCACCCTTCTCCACGGCAGAGCCAGCGGGAGTCAGACAGACAGAAATGTTATAGTCATAAAGCATACCTCAGAGCAGAAGACTAATCTGCCATCATGTGCATTCAAGGTGGCACAAGGCCATTTTTACAAGCATAATTTTAAAAATGTTTTGCTTTCAACAAACATACAAAAGAGCATGAAAGAATACACGTCTAAGAAATGAAGCCAAAGACCGACAATGTTATTGGAATTAAAGGGACTGAAATTTAAGTTATCTTTAACAAATATGTTAAAGACACCAACGAGCTTCTAGTAGAAAGGGTTAAACACAGGCGTGGCAAATAAATAGAGAAGTGATGAAAGGAATTGAAATGGAAAGTGTGGCACCAGAGATGGGGACTGGGTTTGACCCAATCATCAGCAAACTCAACGTTATGGAGACTCAGTGAAGGAGATACTCTGCTGTATGAGACAATGCTCTGAAGAGTCGTGTGTGGGTGGGTGAGTGGGTGAGGGGAGACCACTGCTCTGAAGAGGTGTGTGGGGGTGAGTGAGTGGGTGAGTGGCTCATGGGCCTTTGCTTCCCTGACTGGAGAGATGGGAGTCATTGCCTTCCACTGTGCACACACTGAGGACCAGGCTCTACATGGTGACTCCAAGCCTCGGTCACACAGGCAGCCCGGGATAAACTCACTAGGCCTCAGAACAAATCGTCAGTGGGAAAAGAGGAAGAACAAGTAGAGTGCAGCAGGGCGAGAGCAGGAGGAGAGAGTGTCCATGTGGAAATTGACAAAGACATTTCTAACTGATCCAAAGTATAAATCTATGATAGCAACATATTCCCAAGTGAAGCAGAAAAGATTATCTAAGCGTAGCATACTCATAAACAAACCTCTGAAAGAGAGAGAACGAAATGACAGAAAAGAATTGAATAACAAGACTTCGGTGATGGCTCCATGTGGAAAATCTACGCTGTAAAGCGCGCAGGCCGGAACTCAGATCCCCAGCCCACAGAAAAGCCAGAGGTATAAAAACACGTCTGAAATCTCAGTGCTGCAGAAGCAGAGGTAAAATCCCTGGAGCTTAGGGGCCAGTCAATGCACACTATGCGAACTGCAAGTTTCAGGTTCTTTGAGAGAACCTGTCCCAAAAAAATAAGACAGTATAATAGAGGGAGATGCTGGATATTAGCCTCTGGCCTTCCACGAATATACATGGGTGTGTGACTTGGACATAATACCCGTCTATCTTTCCAATATGTCCCAAGAAAGAATAGCTGAGAACTTTTTTCAAAAATCAATAAAATATACCTACTATTATCAATAATAGATTTGTTTAATATAGTTTAATAGATATAAGCATTTGTTTAGAATTCTGCCTTTTCAGAGATTTGGAAATGCCATGGTTTACTTTTCACTGATGGGAGGAATTACAGGTTTTTGCTGCAGTTTGTTCAGAAACAGAGTCACAGTTCATTGATGCGGCAGAGGAGGAAGACTGAGTGACTGGATGTGCTTGGTAAAGTCTGAGACTCCTCCTCAGCAGAGGGCTCTCCAAAGATATATGCCATGAAAGTCCTACCCTATCCAAGGCCAGAATAAGCTCCCTGAAAACCAGCTGAAGCTTCCTACCCCACCAGAAGCCAGGCCAGCATCCTAAACCCTCAGCCAAATTAAGGCTACACACACACATCAACAGAGCTCCAGCTCTGAACTTGGGCAGAAACCCCTGCTCAACCAGAGGCATCCATCCAGATCATCAGAACTTCAGGCCATCAGAAGTCCAGTTCAACTACAGGACACTTGAGCAAGAAGAACAGAGGAAAAAGAAACCAAGGAACAAAACATCCATTCAACAAAGACAAATCCAGAAATCAGCACCTAGACCTATAATCACTCTAAATCCACATGCCTAGACTCCAGTGTACGAACACAATCAGCACAGCAAGGGCATATGTCACCACCAGAGCCAAGTCATCCTCCTACAGCAAACCCTCAATAGTCCAACACAGCCGAAGTACAAGAAAACAACCTTAAAATAAACTTGACAATGACAGAGGTCCTTGAAGAGGAAATGAGTAAATCCCTTAAAGAAATTGAGAAAAGAACAATAAAAATTGAAACAAACAAACAAATAAATATGTCAAGAAAGCCAAGGGGAAAAAAGCAAACACATGAAGGAAACAAATAAAACTGTTCAAAACTTGAAAACACAAACCAAGGAATTTCTGGAAATGGAAAATCTAGGTGGTCAATAGGAACTTCAGACAAAAGCATCGCCAACAGAATAGAAGAGATGGAAGAGAGAATCTCAAACACTGAAGATACGAGGAAGAAATAGATACATCGGTCAAATAAAATGTTAAGTCAAAAAAAATTCCTGGCACAAAACATCCAGTAAATCTGAGACTCTAAGAACAGACCAAACCTAAGAATAATAGGAATAGAAGAAGAAGATTCCCAGCTCAAAGGCCCAGAAAATAGTTTTTCACAAAATCATACAAGAAATTTTTCTGAACTAAGGAAAGACATGCCTATAAAGATACAGGAAGCAAACAGAAAACCAAATAAATGAAACCAGAGAAGGAAGTCCCCTCACTATATAATAATCAAAATAATACATGTACAAAATAAGGAAAGAATACTAAAAGTTCGAAGGGGAAAAAGCCAAGTAACATATAAAGACAGATCTGTCAGAATCATACCCAACTTTACAATGGAGACTCTTTTATAAAAGCCAGAAGAGCTTGGACAGATATGATGTAGCCTTTAAGACATCACAGATGGCAGTCAAGACTACTATCCTCAGTAAAATTATCAATCACCATAGATGGAGAAAAGAAGATATTCCATGATAAGTTCAAATTTAAATTTATTTGCCCACAAAACCAGCCCTATAGAAGGTACTAGAAGAAAACTCCAACCCAAAGAGTTAACTACACACACAGAAACACAGGCAATAAATAACGTCACACCATCAAACCCAAAAAGAAACACACACACACACACACACACACACACACACACACTCACTCACTCACTCACCAACAACTACTGTTGGGAGCCGCCACCCCCCAGATGCTGAGATCTCTTATAAGAAAATAACAGGAATAATTAATTTGGACCAATTAATCATTGGTCCTTCATATCTCTCACTATCAATAGTCCCAATTCCCTAATAAAAAGACATATACTAACAGAATGGATGTGAAAATAAGACCCCGCCTTCTGCTGCATCCAAGAAACACACCTCAGCATCATAGATAGACACTAGCTGAGAATAAAATGTTGAAAAAAAACATATTCTAAGCAAATAGACCCAAGAAGCAAAGTGGCATAGCTATTCAAATACATAACAAAGTAAATTTTCAAACAAAATTAATCAAAAGAGTTGGGGAAAGACACTTCATACTCATCAAAGGAATAATCCACCAAGATAATGTTATAGTTTTCAATATCTATGCTCCAAATGCAAGGGCATCCACATTTGTAAAAGAAACATTACTAAAGCTTAAATCACACATTGAACTCTCACATTATAGTGGGAGAGTTCAAGAGCCCACTCTCACCAATAGGCAGGTCAATCAGACAAAAACCAAACAGAAAAATAATGAAGCTAACAAACATTATTAATCAAGTGGACTTAACAGATATTTACAGAACATTTCATCCAAATACAAAACACATGAGGTTTTTCTCAGTACCTTATGAAATATTCTCCAAAATTGACCACATATTTGTTCACAAAGCAAGTCTCTCAAGAGATACAAGAAAATTGAAACAGCCCACTGCATCATCCTATCAGACCACCATGGATTAGAGCTGGACCTCAACAATGACAGCAACAACAGAAAGCCTGAAAACTCATGGAGACTGAACAGCTCCATACAGAATGACCACTGAACCAAGGCAGAAATAAATAAACTAAAGACTTCCTAGAATTCAATGAAAATAAACTCACAATGTACCTAAACTTATGGGATACAATAAAAGTGGTACTAAGAGTTCATAGCATTAAATGCCTTCACAAAGAATTAGAGGGATCTCATACTAACTTAATAGCATACCTGAAAAAAAAAGCAAGCAAACCCAAAAGGAGTAGATGGCAGGAAATAATAAAAAAGAATACAAAGAAGTAATGAAACCAAGAGGTGGTTCTTTGAGAAAATTCAGAAAGACCAACCCTTAGCCAAACTAACTAAAAAGCAGAGAGAATATCCAAATTAGCAAAATCAGAAATAAAAACTGGGATCAACAACAGATATTTAGGAAATCCAAAGAATCACTAGGTTTCAAAACCCTGTACTCAACAAAACAAAAAAATCTAAAAGAAATGGGCAATTTTCTCTATAGCTACCACTTGCCAAAATTAAATCAAGATCAGATAAACAAGTTAAATAGATCTATAATCTCCAAGGAAATAGAAGCAGTCATTAAAACTCTCCAAACCAAAAAATTCCCCATGCCAGAATGTTTTGATGGAGAATTATCATACTTTTAAAGAGGGGCTAATATCAACACTCCTCAAATTAGTCCACAAAATAGAAACAGAAGGAACATTGTCAAATTAATTTTATGAGGTCACAGTCACCATGATACCCAAACTACACAAAGACTCAACAAAGAGAATTTCAAATCAATTTCCATCATGAACATAGATGCAAAAATACTCAATAAAATACTTGCAAACCAAATCCAAGAACTCATCAAAAACATCATCCACCATGAACAAGTAGGCTACACCACAGAGATGCACGAATGGTTCAGCATATGGCAATCGGTCAATGTTATCCAGCACACAAACTGAAAGAAAAATCCACATGAAAAAGCTATTGACAAAATCCAACACGCCCTCCTGATACAAGTCTTAGAAAGATCAGGGATTACAAGAGACATACCTAATCATAATAAAGGCAATTTACAGCAAGTCTATACCCACTAAACACAGGAACAAGACAAGGCTGTCCACTCTCTCAATATCTCTTCAATATTGTACATGAAGTTCTAACCAGGGTAATAAGACAACTAAAGGAGATCAAGGGGATATAAATTGGACAGGAAGAAGTCAGAGTATTGCTATTCGAAGATAGGCTAATATATATAAGTAATCCCAAAGATTCTACCAGGGAACTCCTACAGCTGATAAACACCTTCAGCAAAGTGGCTAGATACAAGATTAACTAATAAAATAAAATGAAATCAGTAACCCTTTTATATATAAATGACAAAGGGGCTGAGAAAGAAGTCAGGGAAGTAATACCCTCCACAATAGCCACACAATTTAAAATGTAGTACAGTCCTAAACAGAGAATTTTCAACAGAGGAATCTCAAATACCTGAGAAACACTTAAAGAAATGTTCAACATCTTTAGCCATCAGGGAAATGCACATATAAACAGCCTTGAGATTCCATCTTATACTTGCCAGAATAGCTAAAACCAAAACCACAAGTGACATCTCATGCTGGCAAGGATGTGGAGCAAGGGAAACACTCCTCCAGTGTATTGACACTTTGGAAATCAATATGGTGGTTTGTCAGAAAATTGAGAATCACTCTACCTCAAGACACAGCCATACACTGCTAGGCATATACCCAAAGGATGCTCTATCCTACCACAAGGAAACTTGTTCAACTATGTTCATAGCAGTTTTATTCATAATAGCTAGAAACTAAAAACAACCTAGATGTCCCTCATCCGAAGAATGGATTTATAAAACTGTGGTTCATTTACACAACGCTGTTTTAAAGGGGAAAAGAACATTATGAAATTTGCTGGCAAATGGATTGAATTAGAAAAAAACTCATCCTGAGTGAGGTATCCCAGACCCAGAAAGACAAACATGGCATGTACTCACTTTTTTTTTTAATTTAGCCTTTTATTGATTATTGGTGAATTTCATATCATGAACCAGAACCCATCCATCTCCCTATAGCTTTGTATGCACCCTCTACCCTTGCAACATCCCATAGGAAGTTGATTTTGAAAAATGTTATTTAAAAAATAGTTTGATTTTCATTTCTTATGCTTTGGTTGACTAAGATAAAGAGGCCCCAGAAAGATGAGACAACTATTTTTGTGAAAACTATTTCAATAGTTCTGTTCATGAAGATGGTTGCTCAGGTGATGACAGAGTGTATCCTGGACAGAGATCTTCTCTCAGGTTTTATTTTCTCCTTTTGATTTGTATGTGATTACTTATTTGTTTCTTTCTTCTACAGAAGCATCGTTATATATGAATTTTAATAAAATTAAGTGCTACTAAGAGTCATCTAAATTGATTGAACCCAGTTATTTCTTCATGTAGCACTCCACACTTCTGACTGATGGGAGTGATTGATGAGGACAATCCGTACACCAGAATGGCATCAGATTTTCATTTAATCTGGCAAGTACATATTAGGATGGCTGGACTCTAAGGGCCCACTCTCTGAGCCTGGCTAATTGTTCTACATCCATTGGAAGGATAATCCCTGGCCTGGAACGTCTTACTCCATGTTCAGAGAGAAGGTTATTCCTGTTTTCTTGTCTCTCCATGTGCTTTCTCCCCTCCTTATTCCTTATTAACTGAAAATGCTGGTATGTCTTCCTTGACGTCTCTCTACTATTCTCATTGGATCTCATTTTTCCATAGGAACTTCATTGCACATGAAAACCCACTGCTCAATCCTCATTTATCATGTGTATCACCAATTTTCTGTTCCTTGTTAGGAAGATTCTGCCAAAAATTTGAAGACTATGAGAAACTTAAAATCTCACTCAACATTTTCTTCTATTTTCACCTCTAATTTCTGCTGAAGTCCTGACATATTTTTTTTTTGATACTTTATTTACATTTCCAATGTTTCCCCCTTTCTAGGTCTTCTCTTTGGAAACCCCCTATCCCCTCCCCCTCCCCACCTCTATGAGGGAATTCCACCTCCCACCCACTCCCATATTCCCACCTTGACATGTGCAGAGAAGGGCCTTGTTGGCCATCAGGGGGAGGTGAGGCATGCACTCACTTTTAGGTGTGTATTAGCCATAAAGTAAGAATTAACGCTACAATCCACAGACCCAGAGAGGCTAACACAGGGGGCTTCAGGGGGCACTTAAGGGTCTCCTTGGAAAGTGGAAATAGAACAGAGGAGGGGATCAGGTGACTGGGGATAGAGGGAGAGGATACTGAGAGAAACAAGCAGAATTGGGGGACACGTGGGGGTGAGGTAGAAACCGAGTACAATGGAAACACCATGAAATCTACGAAGGTAACTAATATTAGCAAAGACTCCTAGGACTGGGGACATGGCCGTGCTCTGTAACCAGGCAAGGCCTCAAGTGGGGAGACTGCAGCAAAATCCCAGCCACAAAACTCCCAACCTAGTTTACCATGCCTGCAGCATGTGCTGGAACTGGAGCCTAGCTAAACTGTCATCAGAGAGACCAGAGAGATGCCATCCAGCAACTGAACACATGCAAAGTCCCACAGCCAAGTATTAGGTGGTGCTTGGGGAGTCCTATGGAGGACAGGGAGGAAGGACTGGAGAAGCCAGAGAGATCAAGGACACTACAGGAACACAGCCCACAGAATCAACTAACGGGGACTCTAGTGGGCTCACAGAGCTCAGGGAGCCTGGTGGACCTGACCTAGGTCCTCTGCATGTATCTTATGATTGTGTAGCCATGTCGGTGTCCCTGGGGGACTCCTAGCAGTGGGAGCAGGTGCTGTCTCTGACTCCTTTGCCTGCCTTTGGGACTTTTTTCTTCCTACTGGGTTGCCTTGTCCAGTTTTGATACAATAATATGTACCTGGTACTTTTGTATTTTTTTATGCCATGTTCAGTTGATAGCCCGGGGTGTCCTGCTCTTTTCTGAGGAAAGGAGAAGGGGGGTTGTGTCTGGGGATGGCGTAGAGATATGTGCCTTTCTATGTCAAATTTGCAACTACCCAGCTCATTTCAGAAGCTTCCTTCTGAAATCAAGCAGGACACCTAATACCTTTCTGCAGTAATCCCTACGTGTGTATTGAGTGATCACCTCTTCCCGGGCATTACAGAGAGTGGGGAGATGCAGAGAGGGACATGGCTTCCCGTGCTCCACACTTAGGAAACTTAGCAAATTCTCAACTGCTAAGCTCCTCTGGGCAGCCTCCTCTCCCTGTGCAGACTCTGTTTAAAAGCCCCTCCAAATGGTCCCACAGCACTATGTCCATAAATCACCAAGAGTAGGTAGGTTCTGCTGTGACTGCCTGTTGACCTGTCTCCCGATCAAAGGAATCTCTCTGTGGGCTGAGGTTCTGTTTCCACGCTATCTCCTTAGCACCTACTACAGTACTGCAACATCAGTAATCATACTTTTATTTAATGAAAAAAATTTTTAAAATTGAGATGGCAAAACCTGAATGTTAATAATAACACAAGATGTATAGAGTAAATGCTAGAGGAATCAGCTACGACACTACCTCTCAGGTATTTCTGTGGCCACAGGCATTCATCATAGGCACTTAAGGCCCGTCACATTAGCTATGTGTTCTATTTTGCACATATTTTAGCTACAAAATAAGATTCACGCCAATCTTCCATAATGATTCTGGCATTGTGTTAAATAATTCAGAATTACCAGAATGAATTATAAGGAACAGCTGCATAAATAAGAAAAACAGGAAAAGATACAAGCCAGAAATAATTTGGTAATTAAAAGTTTTGAAATACAAACTACCTACAGGAAAAAATACTAAATTCCTTACAAATTGTTTTCCTTGGTCTTCTTACTGTAGCAACAAAACAGCAAAATGTATAAATATTAGAGCAGCCAGGAAAGTCATCTTTCTGTAAGAAATGTTTTCCTTAAAACTTCCATAGTTATTTTGACTGAATATTCTGAACAACAGAGAATAAACACAATCATGTACTTAATACTAAAGAGAAGGGCACTGCACTCCCATGAGAATACCTGGAGAGCGTGGAAATTAAGCACTCACATTGCAAACGACCACTGGGCAGACATGAAAAAATAAATAATAAAATAAAACAAACAAAATACCCAGAAAGCTCAGTTTAAGGCATTTTTTACTAATATAAAATTATTTATTTTATTAACAAATAAATCCTGAATTTGGAAAAGCCAATCGTTATACATCTCTAGTGTAAATTGAGATGTAAAGTGAATAAATAAAGTAATGAAAAAAAGAAAAGAAAATCTAAAAGAAAATAACAACAGATTAAAGAGGTAGATGTAAACATAAAATAAAAAATAAAGATACAAGAGGCATACTTGCTATGTATCTTGACTGGTAGGTAGATTTGCAAATACAATCTATGATAAAAGTCACATCAGCTTAAACACACATACTAGAATACATTTAAAAGCATGCAAATCCCAATAAAACAGTAGACTATATCAAAGTTGACATTCCAGTATGATTATTATATTAGTATTTTGTAAGATGTTACCATGAGGGCAAATTTATGAAGTGGTATATGAGATGTTAATATTTTTTGCAAGTGCTACTGAATCCATCAACATATAAAGGTGGCTTAAATTATCAATCTACTAAAATCTGCCCTTTGTTCACAAAATTTCATGTCCATTCTAAAACAAAACACACTTTGTCCTTCTCCATGACTGCCAGTTTTTTCCTAATTAAGCATCCATTCTACTGAGTATGGCGATGTATGACTTTAATCTCAGCATTCTAGAGGCAGAGGCAGGAAGATCTCTGTGAGTTTGAGGTCAGCCTGGTCTATAACAGCAAGTTCCAGGACGGGTCAAGTCTCCATAAAGCTGAGATGCAAATGAAGTTTTTAACCTATGCTTGAGTTCCTTTTCATTCAATGTGACTAAAGAGAATAGATATCAAGCCTTCAGCACACTAAAAACGCCTCTGTGTGTGTGTGTGTGTGTGTGTGTGAGAGAGAGAGAGAGAGAGAGAGAGAGAGAGAGAGAGAGAGAGAGAGACCTATGAGCTGTCCGTATCACTTTACCCTTTGTTTTCAATGCCTTTCATCCCCCCTCGAGGACTGGGCCTTACCTCAGGCTGTCAGAGCGGCTTCCTTACAGTGCTGTCCCCGGCTGTTTCCTATGCTCCTCTTAGTCAGAGCCCTGGACCGACTACCATAAACTCTTGCTACTGTTTTAATACTCTCAAAAATGACTGGACATTAAAGGCACAGATTTAACCAAGGACACTTAGAAGCACATTACATAAGAACTTGGAAACGCTGGGCCTTCCTGGATATGGCACACTACATTTATAGATTACCTTGGGACCTTAGCCTCGATAGGCTCCGGGTTTCTTGCCTAATTAAATGACTAAGTTTGCCTAAATAATCAATCTCTAACTAAAAACTATTATACTTTTTTATTCCTCATTTACACAAATGATAAACTGGCTGAGAAAGAAATTAGGGAAGCAATATTCTTCAAAATAGCCACAAATAATATAAAATATCTTGGCGTAACTTTAACTAAGCAAGTAAAACACCTATATGACAAGAATTTTAAGTCTTTGAAGAAAGAATTTGAAAAAGATATCAGAAGATGGAAAACTCTCCCATGCTCATGGATCAGGAAAATGGCCGCCTTATCAAAAACAATCTACAGATTCATTGAAATTCCCATCAAAATTCCAACACAATTCTTTACAGGCCTTGAAAAAACAATACTCAACTTCATATAAAAAAAAAAAAAACAACATTATAGCTAAAGCAATTCTGTATAATAAAAAGAACTTCTGGAGGTACCACCATCCCTGATTTCAAGCTGTACTACACAGCAATAGTAATAAAAACCGCATGGTACGAGCATAAAAACAGACAGGTTGATCAATGGAATCAAACTGAAGGATCAAAAATAAGCCCACACATCTATAGACACTTGATTTTTGAAAAGAAATCAAAACTATACAGTGAAAAAAGAAAGCATCTTTAACAAATGGTGCTGGTCTAACTCGATTTCAGCATGTAGAAGAATGAAAATTGATCCATATTTATTACCCTGCACAAAACCCAAGTCCAGGTATGTCAAAGACCTCAACATAAAACCAGATACACTAAATCTGATAGAAGAGAAAGGGGGATAACCTGGAATGTACTGGCACAGGAGACGACTTCCCGAACAGAATGCCAATAGCTCAGGTACTAAGATCAACCATTAATAAACAGGACGTCATAAAACTGAAAAGCTCCTGTAAGATGAAGAACACTGTCAGGAGGACAAAATGGCAGCTTACAGATTAGGAAAAGATCTTCACCAACCTCACATCTTCCAGAAGTCTCATACTAAAAGAATTCAAGAAATTAAATACCAACAAGCCAAATAACCCAATTAAAAATGGGGTACAGAGCTTGTTGGAGAATTCTTAACAGAGAAATTCTAATGACCAAGAAGCACTTAAAGAAATGTTCAATGTCCTTAGTCATCAGGGAAATCAAACCAAAGCTACTCTGAGAGTTCATGTTACACTAGTCAGAATGGCTAAGATCAAAAACTCAAGTGACAGACAGCTCATGCTGTCCAGAATTATGAACAAGTGGAAAACTCCTCCACCACTGGTCTGAGTGCAAACTTTTACAACTATTTTGAAAATAAACTTGGCAGTTTTTCAGAAAAATGGGAACAGTTCTACCTCGCGCCCCTGTTATACCACTCCTAGGCATATACGTAAAAGATACTCCACTATGTCACAAGAACACTTGCTCAGTTCTGTTCATAGCAGCTTTATTCACAGTAGCCAGAAACTGGAAACAACCCAGACTTCCCTCAACTGCAGAATGGATAGAGAAGACATGGTACATTTATACAATGGAGTACTACTCAGCTATTAGAAACAAAGGATCATGAAATTTTCAGGCAATTGGATGGAACTAGAAAAGATTATCCCGAGTGAGGTAACCCAGACCTAGAAAGACATGCATGGTGTGTACTCATAAATGGGTATTAGCTGTAAGGGATAATCACACTACAATCTACAGACCCAAAGAAACTAAGTAACAAGGAAGGTTCAAGGGAGGATACTTGAATCTCCCAGAGAAGGAGAAATAAAACAGACACTGGGGGTGAATAGAGGGAGGGAACTGAGTAGGGAGAGGGAGAAACTGGAGAGATCCAGTGTGGGTAAGATGGAGGGAAAGAGACCTGGAATGGGGGGCATGCATTTCTGAGATAAGCTGAAACCTAGGACAATAGAAGCTCCCAGGAATCTATGCGGGTGACCCTCGCTAAGACCTCTAGCAATAGAGGATAAGAAGCTTGAAGCATCCACCTCTAGTAACTACGCAGGACTTCAGTGGAGGGATACAGACACCAACCCAGCCACCAAACTTTAGACCCGCAAGTTGTCCTGTCTACAAAATGAGCAGGGATAAAGCTGGAGCAGAAATAGAGGGAATAGCCAACCAATGACTGACCCAGCTTGAGACCCATGCCATGAGAAGGCCCCCAGCAGACACTGTTAATGATATCCTGCTATACTTGCAGATAGGGGTCTAGCATAACCGCTATCTGTGCGGCCTCACCTAGGAACTGATGGAAACTGATGCAGAGGCCCACAGCCAAACATTATGTGGAGCTCAGGAAACTTGTGGAAGACGGGGAGGAAGGATTGAGGGAGCCAAAGAGGTCAAGGACACCACAAGAAGACCTACAACGTCAACTAACCTGGACCCATTGGGGCTGTAGAGACTGAACCACCCACTAGAGAGCATGCGTGAAATGAAACTAGGTCCCTCACAAAGATGTCACATACATGCAGCCTGGTCTTCATGTGGTATCCCTAACAGCAGTAGCAGAGGCTGTCTCTGACTCTGTTGCCTGCCTTTGAATCCTTTACCAGTAACTGGGCTGCCTTGTCTAGCCTCAAGAGAAGATCCACCCAGTCCTACTGCTACTTGAGAGGCCAAGGGGGTCGATATCCATGGGGGCCTCCCTTTCTCTGAGGAGAAAGGGAGAGGGATGAAGGGAGGGAAGGGGGAGGGACTGGGGGAGAGAAGAGAGGGAAAACTGTGATCAGGATGTAAAGTAAATTTAAAAAATTAATTTTAAAAAGACATGAGCAGAAGCATCTGAAGTAGTTCCTCTTGGCTGCCAACTTAACTGGGGTTAGAATACCTAACCCCCGTGGCCTAGGTAGCCTAGGTGACACGGCTACACGCATGTCTGTAAAGTATTTCTACAGAGTTTTAACTAAAGGGGGAGATACACTCTGAAAGGTGAGCTGCTGGCCAGCAGTCCAGAATTTCAGTCCTGTAACGTGCAGGAGGTCTGGAGAGGCACTGGAGGACACAGAGCATGCAACTAATGACCCTGCACTTCATACTTCAACTGCCCAAGAGGACACTTACATTAAGTACTCTTAGTGCAGTGAGGAAAGGAAGCAGCAGCCTTGCAGGGCTGAGCACCCACGGCATTGCCTGTGAGGGTGCCATAAAGGGGCACACCCCTCAGTCGCTGTTTACAAGCCGACGATGGTGCAATGCGGGGTTTTAGCACACATAATGGCTCAAAAGTTTGTTTATTCAGGTTATAGAATTTCTTTTACTATGTACCTAACCATGCAAAAACAAAGGCATCTTCTATGAGAAACTAAATGCCTAACATGGTAGAAAAATACACCTACATATTAAAGTTCATATTTCATTTTGCCAAAAATTTTTATTGTCCATTTTAATAAAAGAAGTAAAAACTTACCAAAAAATGAAAATGGTTTTAAGGAACTCTCCTGAATATAAAATTAATAGTCACTACAGATATGTAAATCATACAAATTATGTAAACAAAACCCAAAGTGATCCATGACCCAAACATAAAAAGGTAATTAATATTTTAGTTAGGGGGTTATATTCATTATTTATCTTCTTAAGCTTTTATCATTTCATTTTTTAAAAAGAGTCATTTCATTTGAATCATGTAGATAAAAGCTAATAAAAAATGAGGCAGTTTTTAATCACCTGACAATTTACAAATATAAGTAAGTTTATTCTAAAGTCATTAATAGATTTGTTTAGTGTAAAGAATTTAGCCACTGAAAAAATATAATTCAGAATGCTTCCTTGGGAACTACCATAAAAATCATCAGGAAACATTAGCCATCAGATGGAAATGATTACATGACAGGCTCTAAACCCGTGGCCCAGAGAATGTTAGCAGTCGCTCTGCTTCTCTCGCCCCTCTCTCCTCCCACGTCTCTCAAAGTCCTTGCATGCATGAGATCTGAATTATACAGATCTACTTGAGAAACTGGACTATTCAAGAATCAGGAAACACTCAAGAACGTTTCTATGAGTGAGTTACAGAGAATAAATGAGTTTCTAAGACCACAGCAACTGTAATGAAGACACTCAGGAAGTGCCTGTGAGGGAAGCGCACTGAAAGCAGCTGTGAGGTGGAAGGTGCTTACTTTATCTACCTATGTCTGTAAAACCAGACTCTGAATGAGTTCAGTGCTCCCCATAAAGTCTCAATGTGAACAGTAGGGTGGCTCTTACCACACTACGGAATTAGCTTCTTTTTAAAAAGATTTATTTGTGTGTGTATGTGTGTATGCATGTGTGTACAGGGATCAGGGGGTATCATATACTCTGGAGCAGTTGTGAGTTACCACAAAATTAATTAACTAATTTTTAAAAAGAAGGTGCTGGGAACCATACTAAGGAGCTGGCATCTGGCCCCAATTAGTTTCTTAAGCTGTGCATGGAGATATTAAAACTTCTATAATGATAGAAGTTTCTCTCTAGTGCTTTCCAATTTTAAAAATTAGTAGGCATGTTTATAATTTATAACTTAATGGTAACCCGTCTCTACACATGTCTCTCCGTGTAAGGACAGGAGAGATGAAGAATCCAACTGCCCAGAGGCCTTAGAATCTTCATGGTTGAGACACTGTTTTACTTTCTCTCATTGCACACGTGTAAAAGAACAAAACAACACTGCTCAGGTAAATACTGTGTCTGAAGCCCTAGATATTTGCCTGTCTCTCCCTTTTCCTTTGTGTTCTTCTTGTCTCAGGAGCTGATTAGTACAACTGGTATCAGAGAAAGTGATCACAGCAAGGCCTCCAGCGGGGCCCAGGCCCTGCCGCCTACCCGGGACCCTAACTTCTCACCTCTGCACACCTTTCTGCCACTGCTTCAGGGCTTGTGAGTTTTCTAGACAAGTCTCTTAGTTTTAAACTGATTTTTTCCCTTTAGAAGAACAAAATATGTTTCTCTTTTGAGACCTAGTTCCATTTTTAAAGATTTTTCTGCAGAATGGTGCTTCCCTCTATCACCAAGAAGAGATGTATCCCTCTGGTTAAGTATGAGTCACCAGGTATTTTTTAGGCTCCAGACGTGACTATACTCAGAAGAAGAAGGCAAAATTTCCTCCATCCCAGATTCAATCAATACTTTTTTTCTCTGGTCAGCTATACAAGGAGACCCCTCACAGGACCATCTTACATGTAACTTTTTCCTGAATAAATTTTACCTCAATATAATATGATTCTAAAGTGAAATTTGTATTTTATAAGGCATATTTAAGCAAAGGGGAGTCTACTGACTTTAAGAATCTTTTTTAATAAATCACATTTTTATTTTGCTTAGAATCTTTAGGTCTCTTCTTTAATATTTCCTTTAATTCAAATAAATTTTATTTGAGGAACTGAATTCTGTAGAAGTGGTAAAATGTATTCTTTATTTTAATTCAGTGTCTTTTAACTTCTGTGCAAGAGGATATTATTTACATGGAGTTTAAGATGATTTTTTTTTAAAAAAAAAAAATAAAGAAATACTGTTTCGTTTATACACATTTGAAATCTCGGGCGCTGAGAATAGAATTCAGTAGTAGAGCATTTGTCAATCATATGTGAGGCCCTGGGGTTGATCTCCAGTAACTCCTCCCACCCCTCCTCCCCCCAAAAAGTGAATTCAGACAGACTATGATTACAAAATTGCATATATCTGAGTACGTGAGTCTGCGATTTTCCAAGTCACATGTGCCTAACTGTAAGTGCCTTTCATGTTGGAACTTACTCCATTCTATAAACATCAAACATCCTTTCCTACTGCCACTTTAATTATGAGCCAGCCATTTTTTAAGGTATGCAGGTGCAGCTCTTAAGTGTCACAGAAAACAGTTAAGCCCAGTGTGTTTTTTCAGTGCAGTGGTTAGAAAACAAAACCCAACAATGACACGTTGTTTTCAAAGTATATGTTCTCTTACATAATCATGGAAGGCCTTTGCTTCGCTCGAGTGTTCACAGGTTTCCCGTCTCTCTGGAGCTGCACAGTAGAGATCCCAAAACACACTGAAAAGTAATTATGGAACATTAAGAAAATCATTAATATGACAAGACAAGAAATCACAGTTCAACAAACATAAGACACTTAACTCTTTATGCAAACCCTTTCTTCTTCAGAACAGGTATGATTTCGCTGAAAGATCTGTCAGGTAGGTTCCTTAATACTAAAACTATATTTTACCTAAACATTTTTCTAAACTGTTACGCATTCTCCTAAAAGGAAAAAGTAATTTTTAAACAATATGGTATTGTCTGGTCCTGAGGCTCAAACCCTTATGAATAAGATGTTGGAAACCTTTGTTTTTATAATTGGCTGTTCACATGACTGACAATTAGCTGAACTAATGCTTCAGTCAACTTTCCCATGAAGAACAGAAGCATAAACGATGTCCTTCTGTAATTAATGATAAAAATGTCCTTCCATTTTTACAAGGCAATCTTATCACCCAGCTTTCAGGCCACCACCCTCACCAGTACATTGCATTACTCAAACGAGATTTTCTTAAAATCTCCATTTTTCTGTCTTCAATTACCAAAATAGGTTAATAATTTATTCAAAAGTTATACTTTAAAAAAAAAAAAAAAAAAAAAAAGGCCCTGGTCATCTTTCCAGCTATTAAGTTAACTCTGAGCATGAGCAAGAAGACAACATCCCAGCAGGCAGATGTTCGCAGGCCGCTGGCGAACAAAGTCGATCACGTGATCTTATTCCGCCTTTCCAAGTCCAGGATGTGAAAGGTGCACACTGCCTCAGTCAGAACACTGCTCTCAGAGCAGGCAGACACACCACCTGGAAGGGTGCATTATGCATCAAGCTGTCATCTGTGTGACACACAGTAACCTTTGACCTTTGACACCTCAGTTAGTCTTTCTGGTTCTTTCTCTCCTCAACAAGAAAGAAACACAGTAGGCCTGATAAGGAAGAGTATCAGTTCAGTAGGACTGCCTTCAAGAAGATAACCGCAAACAACTGAGCAGTGTCACCTTTCAGTGTCATATGTATTATTCCTTTTCCACTAGGTAGAAAAAAAATCTACTTTTCCTTCTCATTAAAATCCTACAGTAAGAAAGAAATACAAAGATAATAAAGACAAAGTAAGTTGAGTTCAATGTTTTGGCAAGAATGAAAGCTGGATGTGGTTTCCCCAGAGCCCAGCAAGATAAAGGAATGAGAATCAGAGACACTGGGGGCCACTAGACGCACACATGGAGGTGTGGGATGACCTGTAGTCTGCGGAAGAAATGTAAAGCCCTAAACGCAGCGGTGACTCAGCAGTGTCACAGGATATGACACAGCGCGATGACAGCGCGATGACGGCAGCTCAGAATGTCCTTACTAACAAAGCTGCCTTTCCTACAAGTGTCCTAACATGCCTACCAGAAGTCATTCTGTAACTTTTCCCGTTTGTCTGTTAGTTTGTTTTTCTGTATTTGACATAACGTTCTAACCTGGACTGTGCTCAGCTCTATGTAAGCAATGCTGACCGGGAGCTCCTGCATCTTCAGCATCTGCCTTCCAAGTGCCGAGCTCCAGTCATGCGTGCGCCACTGCACCTCTCTGGGCTCTTACATTTCAAAGACCAGGTTGCACAATTATTGTTCTCACAGACTACGTCCTAAAAACTATTAAGAATCTTTATTTACACACACGAATATTTGCCTTATAACAGGAACACTGTTTTACTTCTGTTTTGTCGATAACAAATTTAATGGGCAATCAAAAGTTTACAAGGTCATGTTTGCAGATAACAAATTAAAAATAAAAATACAGTTACAGATGATACTTTAGAGAACTAGGGTCTTCTCTAATAAAGGTTTTAAAATGCCTCACCTAGAACCATTTGTCTTCCCACAGATTTTTTTTAACCATAGCGAGCCTTGTTCTAAGCCATCTTGTAGTACTCAGGTAAGTGTAAATTCTTTTCATGCTATACTGGGCTGAACAAGAAGATAACTGAGCAGATCAGGGAGCAAGCCAGTGAGTTGCGCTCCTCCATGGTCTCAGTTCCTGCTGCAATCCTGCTCTCATCCTTCAGGTATGGACTGATGGTAACCTAAGGTGTACACCAAATAAGCCTTTTCCTCTCCACATTGCTGCTTTTGGTCCGAGAAGCAAAGTAGGAGTCTGGCATTCACACTGTCTACTCTGTGGAGTCAAAGATTATCCAGCCAAGAGAGGTCAGGAAAAAATGGGAGAAAATATATCAAAGAAAACTCATAAAATAGGATGCTTTATTTTAGAAACTGCATTCATTTATTTTAGAAAGTGTATTTTATAGTTAAGTCTATAATAATCTAAGATATAATGAAATTTTTAAAAGAGTTAAAAACAAAATAGGGAAACGTTCAGCAGTAGACCACGCATGTTTTAAGAAGGCGCATCTACTTTATAACTATGTTTGTTGTGCTCTAATAAATACAGGTGGGAAATGTACTTCAAAACTTCACCTTTTTTATCAGGCTCAATCATGTCAGTAATATGGGCCATACAGCACTCTGACTGTCACCCTAATGTCTGGGAACAAGTGACTACATAAGGACCATAAAGCACCAAGAAAGCCAAAGGGCATGATCTCATTCCACTTTTGCCATTCATGCATGCTTGACTCAGGAATAGTGGACACACTTCTTAACTTTTCTAGTCTTATAATTTAGAAAATAAGGACATTAAAGCCAGACATTTGTATTAAATCCTTCATGAATTGAAAAAACGAATTTTTAACTACTTTTTCTTCTAGTAAGTAATATTTAAAATCTTATCTGGATTATATATACCACATACTGCCCATGGGAACAAAAGACACACCCATTTCACATAGGTTATTGAATCTTAAAGCAGCGATGGGTTAATCTGAAAATCACTCAATTGCTAACTCTCCTAAAATATAAAAGTGGTATTTAATAATCATTAAAAATCATAAATACCCCATAAATACTATGCAAGCCCATAGTGACAGTGACAGTGAGCTTATCCCTCGGAGGAAGACTCACTGAGATACTTATTTGCCCTTCCTGAAGGGGTTTTATTGTGAGCTGTTTGTGGACCACTCAACCTGGTCCTCCTGCTTCCTGCATGCCAGGAATCTAAGAGCACAAGCCTCTATACTTACGTGGAGAAAGACTCCACACACCGAGGGGCTGCTTTACACAAAATAGGCATGCTGAACTCTTCACCTCAGGGCTTTCACACATGCAGTTTACCAACAGTAATTAGTATTTCATAGTTTTCAGAGTATTAAATTTTATTCCATTTTATAAAATTCTTAAGCTCCTGAATTAATGAAAAATTCATATTTTAAAGGATAGTAAGTTAGAAACCATTGAATCTATGCTAAATTCAAACACCACAATCCTGCATTTCACCCTAATTAATACCATCATTTTAAATTTAAACTTAAGGCAAGTTGCATAATTTTCCTAAGACCATAAAGGTGAGAGACCTGGGCTTAAGCTTTGTATTTATTACATTATTTTGCTCCTGTATAGGTTCGGCAATGAGAGTTCAAGTTTCAAGTCTACTGATTCTGATTATGGACAGGTCTACTGTGTGAGCAGCATCTGTTAGTGTGAGAATGCAGGAAGACACCATGAGTAATTATTCTTCCTCTATTCTTCCTACTCTAATTTTGTTCCTGAGTATCCTATGATAACCACACCCTCACCTTCTCTGCAGCTGCCAGTGGTCCAAGGATGCTTTAACGCAGATAAAATCAAGAGAAAACATTCCTGAGTCCTTTCTTACACTTTCAGTATGCAAACTGCCCCTCTTGACAGATTAAACAGAAATGTACCTCAAGTCCTAAAGACCACCAAGACAGTGCTTCCAGCACAGCCTCCACTCCCTAGAAACCTTGCCTCTTGGTATGGGAAGGATCCCCTTAGCTCTTTCCCATAGCCCTGACACTCACTGAGCTGTAGAAGCACTCTCTTTCAGGCAATCGATAGCCACCACACTTACCTCAGGCAACAGAAACCAAGGAAAGGAACATATATACCAAGCAAAGACAAGATCAGATATCAAAACCTAGAATTATCTCAGTCAGCATGAAAAGTCAAGGCAATGTACTCCCACCAGAACCTTACTGCTGTATCTGTGAGAAGTGCAAAGCAGCTCTAGCACAAGACAAGAACTTGTTACAAATGTGTGCAAGGACTCTACAGACTATATGACTAATTCCTTAAGGACTTCCAATTGGCCGACCCCAACACCTACCCCAACAATGAATTGCTGGAATGGATAAAGGGAACCAGCCTTACAGATCCAAAACTACAGGATTCCTGTACCACCGGGCAACAACAGGATATCCAAGAGGAGACCCAGTGAAATCCAAGATCGATAGAGTAGCAGAAGCCAGAGGCCTCGTAGAGACTAAAGTCATTGCAACGACCATCTGCAAGCGAAGGAGTACGGCCCAAAGGGTGCACTGTGGGGCGCACTGCAGCACGCTACAGCTTCCACAGTGAGATTTTTTCTCTGTTGGACACAGCAAGAGTGGAGGGCGGGTATTACAGGGGAGGAGATGGGGGGGATTGGGGTGCACAAGGTAAAATTCACAGAGAACCGATACAAAATTTTAAAAAAAGACTATGCTGCATGGAAAAAATTTCACTTAAAAAAAAAAAAAACAGAATTATTGCCCCCAGGGCTTAGGAGTTGGCTTTGCAGTTAAGAACTCATACTGCTTTTGCAGAGGACCCAAGTTTGGGTCCAGGTATCCATATCAGGCAGATCACAAGGGACTTCTCTAGAAGTCCCTTGTGGGCCCTGAACAGCACCTTCTGATTCCAGAGGCACCTGCACTCATGGTGCATGTACACAGGCACATACACATAATAAAAATAATAAATAAATATATTTTTAAGATAAATCTTAACCCTTACTGAAATGATCTCTGATTACAAATCAAGATGCTTCACTTCTGATGGGGAAAATTCTATTTTATGGGGCTTATGAGGATTCAAGTGATGATATATGCAAAAAGTACTTTCAAGACGTTTAAAGTACTTTTAAAAATTTATTCTAACAAGCAAGATTTCTTATAGCTAGTCCAATCAGGGAAAACGTTTCACATTAAATGAATAAAAAGTGTCTTCCTTTTCCTTTCAATTCTTCATGCTTCACAAAAGCTTCGTTCTGTGTTTTCGGGAGGCCGGGGGAGGGGCGCTGTTTTCCGTTGTTTCCGACTCCAGCGCATTCTCCTCCTTCTGCACACTCCTTTCCTCTTCGCCGAGACTGAAGTCCGCCTTTCCTCTATGGACCACCAACACTGGCAAGTCTATCCTGTCTGCACACTGACCACACCCTTCTCTCTGTCCCAGGGACTGCTTTGGTAGTCCTGCAGTTGTGTTCACTAACTATTCAGGAACGCCAACAGGAGTAAGGGCCATCCGATCAATCACTAACTCTCCTGTCTCGCAGGCCAGCTCAAGAGTTCTAACACCATCATCCTGCATCTGATTGACTTTGGCTCTATCTCATGTCATCATTAGATTCTAAAATCATCAGTGCTAGCACACTGTAAGATTTGATTTCCAGCTGCCAGGTGAAATGAACTAAGTCCTACAATAATCTTACCAGTTATAAACTTTAGAATACAAATTTATAGACCTAAGACTATTTTAAATGGTAGTTTATATTTTTATATTATAAATTAAAATGCACAGTGCTTTTTAATTAAGTCATCAAATGGTAAGGTTTTGTGAGCCTGTATTTTCAAATTCCATGGGTTTAAAAAGATACTTACCTCAGAGGAAAGAAATTTCTTGGAATTTTTATTTTTAAAATTAATGAAAGAAGTGGGAACATTTCTTCACAAGTACAAACAGGAAGTAAATTTTCCAACGATATATGCTCTAGAGGAAGGCAACAAAGTGAACTGAAGAACTGCATTTCTACCACAGTACAAAAGCTGAGGACAAGGGTCTGCAGAGGTCAGGTCAGAGGAAAGGCTGAAGGTTACAACGCATCTGCTTCCCTCAATAGCACAATCCCTCTCCTCCCCAAGGCTGCTGGCTGTCCTTTCTCGTGTGTGTGTGTGTCTGTCTGTCTGTCTGTCTACACATCCCACCTCTCCTTTTCTTTTCTTTGACTTTTCATTCTTAGATTGTGTTTTATGTTAACTCTGGAATTCTGGAAACATTACACATGACATTATATCCTTCAACTACTCCAGGTAACACTCAAACTGAAAAAAATAACTACAATAGTCTTGTAAATTTCATATTACCATGTGTTAAGATGTTCTTTATCACTGAACCAAAATATCTCAAAAAAAAAAAAAATTAACTCAAAGGGAAGGACTTGTTTAGGACCCCAGTTTCAGAGGTTTCAAAGAGTGGCCACTTGGTTTTATAGCTATATTTCAAGATAGATGCCCATCACAAAAAAGGGAGGGTGCTTGCTTGCAGGGAAGCCAGCAAGGACAGAGGAGAGAAGGTACAGAGACACAGAGCAAGAGATAAGGGCCCAGATTCAAGCTGTGCCTTAAAGGCACACCCCAACAACTGTCAGCTATCTCTTTACCCATCTGACCACAAGCCTTGCCCCGTTTTGCCCTATGGGTAACTTTACAGAGGAACACTTAGCCAGCGATATGGTCTATGCTACTACATCTCAAATGGTAGCATAGCTATATCAGAGCTATAGACCCAGACGTCTCATTTTATATAGGACATCTCCGAGTTCTCAAATTTTAACCTACACAAACTAATGCCTGCTCCTTTCTCTAAAACCCATCATCCTCTGTATTTATCTCGTCAATGATCCTCTGTATTTATCTCGTCAATGGCGTCACTGTCTACCCTACCACTCAAACTTAAGAGCAGAAACCTGTTTGTTCACCTCAAAATGACTGGACACATTGTTATCTGGGATCTCTAACCTAATCACTGTTCAGCTAAACAAGCACAAGCACCCTACACCAATCTCTACCTCTGTCCTCACCCCTTTAATCCATCTCCATGCACAGAACTAAGCACGAATATGCTTTGTTTGAAATGTCAGGGCGGTAAATCCAAAACGCTCCCTAGCCTCGACAACCCTAATCTGGCCTCTGCCTTTTGTCCTAGCTGTGAGTACGCCTTTTTCTAGTGCTACAGCCTCAACAACAACTGGTTCAAACCACCTGTTATGGTCAGGCCCTCTTGCAATTCTACAGCAACCATTATTTGCTCTTGATACTCTCCCTCAGCTACTGTTCAGATCAGCTCTGATTTACGTTCGACAATGCCTTTTCTTATCCTTCCAATGTTTGTGAGTACAGCTCCTGTATTTATATTTATATTATATTATAAATATATATTTATATTTTTATTGTAATATACATACTTCTGTTATACTTTTTTTGACTTGTTTATCTAGCCCACCGATTTTCTGGAGGGTTATATAGTTTGCACAAAGTTTACTTTGTATTTAGTAAATAGGCTTAAACAAAAAGACAATTACAATTTCAAATCCTTTGGAAAAGTGACAGGAAGTCATAAAATTATAGCCAGTCCACTAACTATGGAGCTAGGCCCCATAGCTGTAAGTGGTCAGATACTTGGTTCCAACCGCACCAGCAGACTCCTGGGTAGTGACAAAGGAAACCACTAACACAGGCCTACTTCCTACCACAGACTACAGGCCCCATCTTAAACTCTTAAGACAAGACGGCCACGCATCTGCTGGATTGAATTCAGCCCTCTATAAAAGTTTCACTCTGTACACTGGTCAGGAGTGCTCATTAATCACGCACTGTTTTGGAAGGGTGGAGCCTAGCTTTTGGTAGTTCTCAGAAGAGCTCTTCACTTCAAAACTGTTAATCATCCATGAGACATACACAAAGCAAATGCTGAAAAGAACATATTGACAGTTTTATGGGAAAAAAACCAAGAAAATATTTTTAAATATTACATATGCTATATGTTAAGTTCAACAAACTTAAAGTTTAAAATATTTACAAGCCAATTATTAACATTAATTTTTACATCTCCAAATTAAGTTACTTAAAAGTTCAAAGCCCAGGTGTCCTTATGAATCTCTAAGTCACAGAAAAAAAGGAGAAACAGGGGCAGGTTTAAAGCTATTCCTTCTGATAGCTGATATAAAAAGCTAAAGTCCAGCACAAAAAAGGACAAAGGATGCAGGACGGTATTATTCATCACCATGCTGAAGATATAGGGCAGCTTACTAAAGTAGCGGCAAAAATGAAATAGGCATAGAAAATAAAAGTAGAGAAAAACTA
>CM052716.1:57164303-57189356 GCA_028551405.1 Uromys caudimaculatus
AGGAGGAGGAGGAGGAGGAGGAGGAGGAGAATTATTATTAAATTCCAAGAAACTAAAACTTCTAGTCAACAGATGGATAAATGAAATGAACATAAAGATTTTAAAGAAACAGGAATGCCCAATAACTATTTTTAAAGTGCTCAGCATCTATAGTCAAAGAAGTACAAATTAAAACCACTTCGAGATACCATCTCACCCCAGTCTGAACACTATCATCAAGAAATCTGACAACAAATGTAGTGGAGATATGGGGGGAAGGAGCCCTTAGCTAGTACTGGTTGGGGTGCGAAATAATACAGCCATTATCTATCAGTTTGGAGGTTCCCCAAAAAGTTAAAAATAGAACTGCCATATGACCTAGTTACTCCATCCTGGGAGAATGCCCAGAGAACTCTATTCCTCCACAGAGATATCTGCACGGCCATGTTTAGTGCTGCTCTATTTAGTATGGCAAAGAAATATAACAAACTTAGACAGCTAGCAACATACAAATGGAAAATTGTGTAAAAATAATAAAGAAAATGAGGCTTTCGATACAGAGTGTGGGGAGGGAACAGGAAGGGTTGCGGGGGGGTAGCTAGGAGAAGAGGTAGCGAAACAAGGGAGTAAACTAAATGTCAGATAACATAAAACTGAGTAGTATTCAGATCTAAAAAATGAAATCACAAAACGTGAAAGAAAACGGATGGACTAAGAATGTATCGTATTAAACAAAGTCACCCAAACTCAGAAAGCAAAGAGATGCATGGTCTCCCTCCTGCGGAGCTTATAACGGAACCCCATAAGTGTTAGTATAGTTTCACACTGCCTAAGGAGACAAGGAAGGGGTAATATTAGGAGATGCGAGAGGATCAAATACGCATAGAAGGTGCATGAGCCGTGAGAGAGGACGCCAAGCTCACAGAGTTTGTCATTTCAGCTCTGTCATGTTTCTCTATAATAATGGCTAAGTCCATAAAAATGTACTGCACAGTGATCAAAAGCACACGTGAAGCCCCAGGGCCTGGGGATGGGCGTTCTAACTCCAGTCTCCTGTGGTGTGCGGGCGTCGCATGTGAGCCAGTTTGTATTCGGTACACTAGCTTTATCTAGAGTTCTTTAGTGCAGTAGATATAAATGATTTGGAATTTTAAAGTAAACAACTAATGAATTATCAGAAAGTCAACAAAATACAACGGCAATTTTAAGAAAGTCAAATAAAAACTTGACTAATCAGTGAAGTTAGGAAGACTAAATGTGAGCAATAAATACAAATATATCATATAAATGAAGACAAATTTCAATTTGAGCTCTTCTAAGTAGTAACATAAAAGAAATTGTGTATTTGTGTCTCTTTGTACGTGATAAGTCACTCATTATATCCTTTGGTTCATAAACACTAAGGAATATTTCTTAATTAAGACTGATGAGAAATAAAAACTCTCGTGTCCTAACAGGTATTATTTAGTCTAAAACATGTGTCTTGCTCTTTCAATCTTTTCCTTTACACATCTTCACTGGCTGCAGTCTCCATGAAAGGGCGTAAGATCACAAACATGCCCCAAACACTAAAATTCTGATCACCAGAATTAACCCAATCTTAGAAATAACAAGTTTGCAAATTATTGTTTTTCATACTTGATGCCAGCTCACTTTGGCTTTGCATAACATGCTCGTGAAATAAAACGGCCGATTCTTAATTTAAAACAAAGTGAAATTACCTAAGGTTTTAGTGTCAGGGACACTGGAGGTAGGATTAGACTCAGTCTAACCTGGCCTGCACACTGAAGTGGACACTTAAGGGTTCTTCGGAAAGTCACGTGGATGGCGTGTTGCTGGGGCAAAGACATGAAGGAATGCTGCCTTAAAGTGGACACAGGTGAAAGGCTAAGGCCGACTCGTTAAAGAACGTTTCACTGAAGCAGTCACAGGAGAGAGGATGTTCTGCTAAAGCAAACACGTGAAAGGACACGTGATGAGGATTCTTTGCTAACTACACACATGTATTGGTCCGCCTTACACTGTGTGGTTGAGCTATATTTGTCGAGATGCCATAGAGAGAAACGCACCAAAAAACTTGTGGTGCTGTGCTGCAGTGGGTTGCCACTTCCAAGGGGTGCGCATGCTGAGGCCAGACGCACGCTGAGGCCAGGCGTGTGGAGGACACGTGATGTTTGGAGTATTACAAAATGGACTCAACAGAGTGTGGGAGACAGAGCCTGGCTTGCTGGTACAGCGAGCTGTGCAACACCTGTGGGTCTCCAGTCTTCACTGAACTTCCCTTCCCAGAGGGACACTGAGAACTTCTCCTGATGTCCCTCCGGGTCTCTGCTGCTGACTCGGCCAAGGTTGAGGTCTGGCTGTCTCTGCTAGGTCCTGTCACTGGTGCTGCTAACCCAACTCTATAGAACTGGACTGCTGGTGTATCCGTGAGGTGTTTGCAAGTGGATCGAGCTGCCACTGCCTGCTGTCCTGTGAACTGAACTGCTGATTTCCAGACAACACAGATGGGAGTTGCTCCAAAGAACCTTTCTAAACAGGTCCACCTCCGGTATCCTTTCTTTTCCACTATCTCTAGTGGGTGGTGGGCTACAAGAACGGTTAAAGCATTTTAGATCCATCATTAAAAATAGGATTGAAAAAATTAAAGTTACAAACACCAGTCACCACAGTCAGGCTCCATGCACTTCCAACCAATCAGAAACTATTCCAGAGATTATGTGCTCTGACAAGCTACCTATATGTGTTGTGTGGATACAGCCTCTTATCAGAAGATGCCTAGAGGTCAATCTGTGTGTTTTAAACATTACATCATATTATTCCTTAAAGAAACTCAAAATGCACCCCACGTGTCACTGCTCCCACCCTAACAACTTATTTTACTAGAGAGTGACTAGAGGCCATCTTTCCCACTTCAAATCCCAGTTCTGTGCCAGAAGCATCTTGGAGTTCTATCAGACACAGAAGTCTGTTACAGTTACTGAATGAACAGCACATGAAGCCAATAATGTTTCCACACTTAATGACACTGCTACTTTCAAACCAACAGTGGCCCACATGAACTTATCTGAGGAAGAGAATGAAATTCTCACACAAAGGGCAAAAAGTTTTGGGGAAAATGAATAGCAGAAACAATCTAAGAACTATCAATAGCAAATATAATGCAAATGTTGCTATCTGTACTCCCAGAACAGTGTGAGGCTGTCACAGAGAACAGGTTGGCTCTGCATGGAAACTGCCGTGCTCTACTGGTTTGGCAAGCTGAAAGGAGAACCATAAGTACAATAAGAAAAATTCTGTTTGGAAGCAAAAGTGTGTGCGTACAGTTGAACGTGTGTATATTAAATAAATAACACCAAATTTACAACTAACTTCTGGAAGGGGGCAATGGAAGACTTCCACTGTAAAATTACATTTGTATATCCATTTGTTGTTTACCTACCATGCATTCATTAATAATCAGCAGTGTTGACAAATGGCCAAAACACACCCATGTTAGCTGACATTCTAGAAACATTTGTTCTAAACGGGAATGTTCTGTGCACTGAGTGTTGCACTGTGGGCCCCAGACTTGTTTCTATGTTTGGATAACATCTATGCCAACTAATTCTTTACTGGGCTTTCCCTCTTTCTGTTCTAGCCCCAATATACATTTTCCTTCTCGGATGCTTTTTCTGATTCAAATATCATATCCACCTCTCTTCATATCCTATTCCTCTCTCTTCATGCTATAATCTCTATTCAATTATAACTTCCATGTAATTCTTAAACCTCTTCTGCCATATTTTGGATTTGGGGACCTTGTCTATGATTGTGTCAGCTCTATCAGATCATCCAGCATTTTAGTCATTCCTACATAAGCTAAGAACAAACATAGAATCATGGACAAAATACACATTAACTGATGTAAAGCATGGCCTGTGGTACAGTACATTTTACATGCTTGTCACCTCATACAACAGTGCTCCTGTGAGCCACCCCATAAACATGATAAGGCCAAGTTTTCTCAAGAGAGAACTTATCGTACAAGACTAATCAAACATCCCATAAAAAATGGGATCGGCTTTGAAGGCTAAGAGTGTGTGTGTGTGTGTGTGTGTGTGTGTGTGTGTGTGTGTAAATACATCCATTTTCACCTGAGAAAAATTAGAAAATAAATATAGCAATAAAGAAAACCTGTTAATCGTGTCTCCTTACTGTTTTTATACCAGAGATTTTTAATCTGGGTCAATGACTGGGTTGCAAGATTAGAGAGACTTGGACTATTGATTAAAAAAAAAAAAAAAAAGACACTATTTTTCAAATGTGGGAGCCCATTTACTATTCATCAGGTTCTTAAGGGTCTCCCATTTAAAAACAAAGAATTATCTGTATCCCCAGAACTTTACTAAATAAATAAATAAATAAATAAATAAATATTGTCAAGTGTATAACATTTTATATATTTACATATTATTTCTCATTTAAGCATTTTTTCATTTGCAAAACAGGAAACAATCTAAACAAGCTCATGAAATATAATAAATCATGAAGCATTTCACAGAATAAAATATTCTAAAGCTCTAAAAAGAATTATGAAATTTTTTAATCAATAAAACCTGAGTTTCTAAATCTAGAGAAACAAAAAAGAATCAAAGTAGTGAACAATATAATAAAAATTTATGTCAACAAACAAATATATTTATTTAACTTTTCATCCTTACTTGCTTCTAACTAGATATATTGGTACTTATCAGGCATGGTGGCTCACATCTATCAACCTAGCACTCAGATGACTGAAACAAAAGAATTTTCAGGTGTTTGAGGCTGGCCTCAGCTACATGGCAAGTACCAGGCCAGCCAGGGATGTTGGCAAAATTGTCTCAAAAACTAAATCCAAAACAAGTCAATGTGGATGGATGGATGATGGATGATGGATAGAGGATGGAGGATGGATGGATGGATGAGTGGATGGATGGATGGATGATGGGTGGATGGATGGATGAGTGGATGGATGGATGGATGGATGGATGGATGGATGGATGGATGGATGGGTGGATGAATGAGTGGATGGATGGATGATGGATGGATGATGGATGGATGGATGGATGAGTGGATGGATGGATGGATGGATGGATGGATGGATGGATGGATAAATAGATGGACGGATGGATGTCCTCAAAGCATATTGGTACTCATAGTCCATTTCCATCTTCCTATATAGACCACTCTGTACTCAGGAGAGAGATTCTGGAAATGACATTGCTTAGTCTCCTTGATGCTGGCTAGCTTCCAGTTGAGATCTGCCTTCAGGAGATGCTAGCAGGAGATCAAGAGCAAGCAGAGGCCTCTGGCTCCAAAAGTGAAGCAGTTGGCAATTCTGGATACCAGCAACATCTATGTACACATAAGAATAGGTGTGGGGGGTTTGGGGTATGGGAGCGTGGGTGTGGTGTTCATATGTATGAGGGTGTGTTAAGAGGCAAGAGGTCAGAATGGAGATTTTCCCTGAAACTGTCCTCCATGTATTTTTCAATAGGGGCACCAGGTGGGTCCAGAGTTCACTAATTGACTACACTTGCTGACCACCAAGTTTCAAGCACAGGATACAGGTGGGCTCTGCTGAACCAAGCTTTTGATGTGGTTCAAAACTAGGGTATGAATTCAGGTCTGTATGCACGTAAACAACAAACTACCACTGGTCTATCTCCATAGCCTTGCCAGCAACACCTTCTCTGAAGCTCTGGTCTTGGCACCATGGCACCTTATTAGCAGACGGAAGCCCCTTCAAGAACATCTCTGTGGTGCTCCAAAAGACCCAAACCGTTTTTTATTTTCCTAAATTCTTTTGTACTTTTTGAATATGAGCCAATTTTTAAAAATTTAACAACATAAAGGATAAAACCAGTCTCTGAGTGAGTATCAGCTCTATCTAATTCACTCTCAAATAGAATTCCTGAGACTTCTAATCTAGACAGGATATTCTGTTCCCACTCATTAGAAATTAGGTATTTGATATATAAGTATCTCCACCTATCAAACTAAGTGAAAATAAATACAACTGAAGCAAAAAAAAATTTTAAAAGTTGAAACAAAGGATATTTAACAGAAGAAAAATCTAATTGTGAGTTCAGGTAAATAATCTAAAACCATGCTATTCTATTCATGTATGGCTCCCAAATTTAAATGAAGTTAGTTGAACATTTCTCAGTTGTCCCTGCCACATTTCAAGTACTGCACAGTCACATGTGACTGTTCAGAGGCTTACTGAACAGTCTACCCTAACAGCCTTCCATAAGGAGTCTCATCAGACAGCACTGCTTTGCTTTAGAAGGCACATGAAAAATATTATATATATATATATATGTATATGTATATATGTGTATGTATATATATATATGTGTGTATATGTATATGTGTGTGTGTGTATATATATATATATATGGGAGAAAACTCCTCAACTGTCCTTTGCTATTTTTGGTTTTTGGTTCTATTCTAAATGTCTTTTGGTGGCTATGGGCAGCAGAATATGTTGTAATACTCCACAGGAACAAGAAAGTACAGCAAGAGAAGTCAGTGTCCCTCCACCGAGGTTTACAGATGGCAGTGAAGCCTTGAGAGGACTTACAACATCAGATCTTAGAACTGGAGGTATTTTATTAGAAAGGGTCACACCAAAAAGTCAAATTATTATAGGTCATCCAAGTGATGGACCTGTGACACACCCAGGGACACATAAGATGTATATTTACTATTGCGCCCACAAAGTACATACACAAAAACAAGGGGAAAAACCACTAAACTACAAAAAATAGAAAAAGTTCCTGGTCACAAGTGTAAAAAGTCACACCTTGGAGCAATCATTACCTTCTAGATACTATTCTATACAACTTACCAATCCATTTCTTTTACAATTAAGACAATCAGCTAAGATGTAGAGTGTTTTCAAACTCAAGACATTTGGCTAAAAGGCACTTATAGGTTGAACTATATGGCCTTCAAATTAAAGCTCAAGAAATTGGCTACAGTTTTATTTCCTTCTTTATACTGGTGAAAAGGAGAACAAAACTTTGAAGTCTACAGTGTCCAATAACTGAGCATTAAAGAAGCAACCCATGCATTAAATGCTTCAATGCTACTATTGTGAGCCAACTTGTTGGCCAACATGACAAAAGAGGCTACCAAGAGTATAAAGTGTAAAAGGAAAGGGGAAATGGATAATTCTACACAACATTTTAATTCCTGCTGTTTGTTTTATTTGGTTTTTTATGGCAGAGTTTCTCTCTGTAGCCCTCTGTATTCTAGAACTCACTCTGCAGACCAAGCTGACCTCAAACTTAGAGATTCACCTTCCTTTGCCTCAGAAGTGCTGGGATTAAAGGCATCTACCACTACACCTGGCTAACATTTTAATTCTTAATTGTATTTGTTAAGATCATCCAGCCTCATTTCCGAGCATGAATATTCCCAAGAACCAACAGGAATTCTCTTTGTATATGGAAACATTGTAACAAGAAAAGGACAACTAGCAATGAGCAGAGTTAGTAAAGCTGACCTAGAGTTAAAAGTTCCTGAACATTCTGTAGCAGCTGCATGTTACTGGTCATGAAGATGGAGCAGAACAGAACTGTGTGCTGAGTTGTTTCTCAAAAGCATTTACTCCTTTCCAAAGTGTGGATACTTCAGTCCTTCTTAGAAAGGGGAACAAAATACTCACGAGAGCAAATACAGAAACAATGTGTAAAGCAGAGACTGAAGGAAGGCCATCCAGAGACTGCCCCACCTGGGGATCCATCCCATGTACAGTCACCAAACCCAGACACTATTGTGGATGCCAAGAAGTGCTTGCTGACAGGAGCCTGATATAGCTGTCTCCTGAGAGGCTCTGCCAGAACCTGACAAATACAGAGGCGGATGCTCACAGCCAACCATTGGACTGAGCATGGAGTTAGAGAAAGGACTGAAGGAGCTGAAGGGGTTTGCAACCCCATAGGAAGAACAACACTATCAACCAACCAGACCCCCCAGAGCTCCCAGGGACTAAGCCACCAACCAAGGAGTACACATGGAGGGACCCATGGCTCCAGCCACATATGTAGCAGAGGATGGCCTTGTCGGGCGTCAATGGGAGGAGAGGCCCTTGGTCCTGTGAAGGCTCAATACCCCAGTGTAGGGAAATTCAAGGGTGGGGAGGTGGGAGTGGGGAGGTGGGTGGGAGACACCCTCATAGAAGCAGGGGGAGGGGGCTGGGATAGGGGGTTTGGGGGGGCGACCAGGAAAGGGGATAGCATTTGAAATGTAAATAAAGAAAATATCCAAAAAAAGAAAGGGAGAAAGAAAGAAAGAAAGAAAGAAAGAAAGAAAGAAAGAAAGAAAGAAAGAAAGAAAGAAAGAAAGAAAGAAAGAAAGAAAAGGGAAAGTCATTCAAACTATATTTAGGTTTGAGGCAGTGATAATTAAAAATTATCAAAAGTAACACAGAAGCCTGAGAACAGTTTGATGACTACTATTAATCCAATGTTTTTTATTGAACAGAAAAGGGGAAAACGATCGAATTCCTGACTTTGTGAGTGTGTGGGTCTCTCTGTATCTATATCTGGGTTTTCTGTGCCTGTGAGTGTGGGTCTCTCTCTGAATCTATTTCTGGTTTTTTGTGCCTTTTGTGGGCTCTTTTCCTTCTGTTTGTTTTGTACTATTCCAGTATCTAATATTTTATTTTATAAAAGGGGAAGAGCGAGGCTGACATAATCATGTTCTTCATTCTTCTGACCAACAACAAAGTCATCAGGAGCAGTCTGATTTCTGACGGCTCAGGACAAGAGTGCTTTTTAAAGGATTATGCCCAGTGACTGGGCTGAGAAACAGAGCAAATGGTAGCAGCAGTTCTGATCGGCCCTCCCCATGTGTAACAACCATCCCAAGGAAGTGGGGACAACGTCTGGCAGAGTAAGCCGACTCAGAACTTAAACTTATTAACATCACGGTCACTTATAACTTCATCAATCCTGAACGTGAACTCTGCTTTGAAAACATTGCATTGAAGTAACCACCTCTGTCGTTTCTTTACCAAAATACTCAACTCAAATAAGTCATTCTGCCTATCTCAGGTTTCTTGTGCAACAGTTCTGAATGAGGTAAAAATCTGGGACTAGAGAGGATTGATAGAATAAGCACAGTCATACACAACTGAGCTGGTTAAAAAGTCATTCTACAATGAGTATGCTCGAACTGTGTGTGTGTTTCAAGTAAAATTAAGAGAGAAAGCAACTCTAAGAAGGGTGCAAAGCTATAAAATACACATTCAGGCACCTCCCCCCCTCTCATCTATAGTCAAGAGACATTAAAGTATAATCCCAATGATGTTATTTTTTAATTAAAATTCCATAGGCTCCTTCATCAAGAAGATGATGTGAAAATCTTTTCACTACAGTATGTAATGGTCTTCCTGTGGGGGTGCCCTCAGGCTGCCGTAACATCTTAAAGCCAATTGCCCTGGGAAACCCTTCCCAGTGAGCAGTATATAAGTGGAGAAGGGTTCAGGCAGAGGACTATAACACTGAGCACTGCCCAGAGGACAGAGCCTGCTGTGCATAGTACATACAGCAATCACAAGCAACTACATACTGCAGACACTTACAGTGTGAAGGAATAAAAAGGGATTGAAATATAGCCAAGTAATATTACCAAGAACTCTAGCATGTACGCAGCAAAGTATCATCAACACACTCCAAGTTTCCATTTCTAAATTAAGAACACTCAAAAGAATGCATTTTCTATTGTTTTTAAACAATTATAAGTGTGTACACACAATTTTTACATGTAAAGATTCTACAACTAAGGATGAAGCTTAGAAGTGACCCGCCCTTTCCCTCTGCTGCACATTCCCTGTGCATGGTGCTGGGCACCCTCACAACTCCTCGGGCCCAGCACGTGCTTGGGCCATATCTTCCACCCCAGCCCAGCCTGGTCTACTTCCTTACCCAGCCTCCCTCCTGCTGTGTGCGTGTGTGTGTGTGTGTGTGTGTGTGTGTGTGTGTGTGTGTACACGCATGCGCTTTTATGTAACCTACCAACTAGGATCTGCAAATGAAAGAAAACTTATTTTCCTCTTTTCAGTTTGGTTTATTTCACTCAGTATGATGATCTCAAGTTGTATCTCTTTTCCCAGAAAATAACATCATTATATTATTCTTTGTGACTGAATAAAACTTTACTGTGCATATTACTATATTTTCTTTATTTATCTCTCTATTTATGGACACAAATATATTTGGCTCTTACAAAGAGCACTGCAATAAGAATGAATAGACAGTGTATTTGCGTGCACTGACTTAGAGTTCCATAGGATTAGACCCGGGGGTCGGGTGGGCCATATGGTAGTTCTGTGAGAGCTTCCGTGTAGACTGGACTAAGTTGCACTGCCATTAGTAATGTAGAAGGGTTCCCCTGACCCACACCCTCGCTGGCATTTGAAATCTGTCTTACCCACTCCAGGGTGCGATGGCATTCCTGGGGAGTACCACCATGCATTTGTGCTTCACCTTCATCTTCTGAGATTCAGCTCATCAGCTCGGTTATTGATTGAGGTGTTTGGGGAATCTTTTGGTGTTGGAAGTTTTTGAGTTCTTCACATGTTCTATATGTTAATCCTCTTTCAGGTGTATGGCTAGCAAAGACCTCTCCCATTTGTAGGATGTCTTGTGACTTGAATGTTTACTATCCAGCAGAGCTTCCATTTCATGTATTCATTTCATAATCCCACTTGACAATTCTTGGGTGCTATTTTCTGAGTTTTAGAGAGTTATAGAAAATCGTTATGATGCAAACTATTTTCCTGATACTTCCATGCGACCATGGTTCAAGTCTCACATTAAAGTCTTCGACACATTTGCAACTGACTTTTGCAGACTAAGGAATTTCGTTGCCTTTCTCTATGTATGGATTGGGATTTACCAGCACCACTTTTTGGAAAGGTTTCTCATTGTTCAATGTATGTTGTTTACATGGCTGTCAAACAAGAGTGACTGGAGCTTTAGGGGTTTAATTCTTAGGTGCTCTACTTCATGGATCTACATATCTGTTTTTGTTATCACAGACATAATATAACTTTAAAGTGTGTGCTTTAATATCTCCAGCATTGGTCTTTCTTTCCTCAAGATTGTTCTGACAACCTGGGGTTTTCTGTGAGCTCGTGTGAATTTTAGCATTCCTTCCTATCTCTGTGAAGAATTTTGTTATATTCTGATGGAAACTGCATTGTCTCTAAACACCACCCTTGATAGTACAGCCATTTTCTCACTATACTGATATTGACAACCCGTGAACATGTGAGGTCTTCTAATCATCTGGTCTCCTTTGATCTCCTTACTTGGAATGTGTGGTGGTTGGCATTAGAATGGCCACCACAGGGTCGTGTCATTGAATTCTAGGTCTGTGTGTTAACAAATGCATCTGTTTGATGCAAAGGAATCATATACACAGTGCCAGCGCGGTTTTCCTGCACACAGTGCACACCAATGGCCTTGGAAATAACGGACAGTTTGAATTCTAGTTCCCTAACTCATTAACCTGTGTGACCCCAAGCTAATCGTGTTCCCATTAATAAAATAGCAATAATATGATGCATCTTATGAATTTATTATAATAATTTAAAATGATACATAATGTGTTCACTAAGTAACAGAATTCAACACCCTCATTATATTTATCATAATGTAAAGAAAAGAAGAAAACTAGAGTTCTGTTGCAAGAACGCTCAGATTCCGAGCTGGAAAGGTGAAGAAGGAGCACTTGCCTGTAGTTCAGCACTCAGCAGGCTGAGGCAGGATGATGGCAAGTGTGAGGTCAGGCTGTCTCCAACAACAAAACCAAACCCCAGCAGTGAGGGAGAAGAGAAAAGAGCCAGAGCTTGAAATAAGATGATCAAAAATGTGTCAAAATAATCAACTCTTATTATAATCAACAAACAAATCCACATTATCAAAACTTGTAAACAATGCTAACATAAGACATTGTTAGAAATGTGTGCAGGAAGGAAGCTTAATGCGTGTGCAGGCCTGTGTGGGCCTGTGCTGTGTGAGCACGTGTGCGCCTATGTGGATCTGTCCTTACGGGTGCTAGAGCATGTATGTGGATCTCAGAGGGAAAGCTACAGGGATCTGGTCTCCACTTCTACAGTGCTGTCCTAGAGATCCAACTCAGATCATCAGACATGCTGACAAGAACTTTCACCCAAACAGACGTCGCGCTGGCTCTCATCCACCTCTTCTCCAAACAGGGCCTCTCTGTGGCCTGAAATGTGATGAGCAGGCTGGGCTAGCTGGCCTGTGACCACCAGGGATCCATCTGCCTGTCCTCACCCCCATTGGACTGGGAACAGAAATGCACACCACCACAATCAGATTTTGGTGTATGTATGTTCTAGAGTTTAAACTGAGCCACCTCCTCAGACCTAGTGGAAGGTTCTAAAGCAAATTTGCTTTCTTGATTATTATTGCCATGTTGAAGTAACTTTCTAAGGGAATAAATGCAAGTTTACTAGGATGTTAAGTTGCAAAGAAAAGGCAGTCAGTGATACTGACAAGGCTTAGATAAAATCTACAGAGACTGCACTATGCAAAAGGACACCTAAGCACTTGCTACATACAGCTTCAGAAACCATCCTTCCAGTCCACTTTCCATTCATTTATATAGCAAATGTGATGCAGAAAACACATGAGACATACCTCTGATAAAAACGTCTGAGCCGACTTCTGAGCTCCTACATGGAGCAGATATTCATACACGTAGAGCGCTAACCTGGAAAACACAAAACATTCACTAAGAAGAGGACATTGGAGATGGCTTTGTGCACATCATTCTACATCAAAGACACTTACATACACTAACAGTGACAGAGAGTAAACCTTTGCCCACACCCTTGCGATGAGAGTACATCTATATCAGAAACAACTTTAATTATACTAGTGCATTCTCTTTTAGAAAAAATAACTAAATACATACTGTTCTCTTAAATCATCTCACTTATACAAACATTCTATTTGTTACACTTAACATAATAAATAGTTTAAACCCCAGATTTAATAATTTCTAAATCCCATTTTAAGGTAAAATTTTTCTTTGATTAGTAAAATCAGTGAGTTAATTGATTGGATTTTATTATTTTTGACCTTTTTAGTGGACAATATTGTTAACTTGTGTTTAATATCAATTTTAACCCTTGTTTAGAAGCTTCTACCTTCTACTTAATATTTAGATTTGATTTTAGACCAAATAATATTTTAATTTATAAGGCATTCATACTCACAGCTATTCACAGCATTACAATACTTCAAACTTAATAAACTAATCATCTGGGGACTTATAGCTTAAAAGCTAATACAAAACTATATAGAAACGTATTACTCAAACACAGAATGTTGAGTGTGTTGTATCCATCTATACTGCTCTCCTCATCCTGTGGAGTCAGGGTTTTTAAACTGTACCGTGTGGCTCAGTTTCAGTTGAGCTGTTAAAATATGATTCACAAGCCCACTGAGTTGGAAGCAGGATTTTAATGATATCTTGGACAGATGCCCAGATATCTCCCAACAGCTCGGTTTCCACTACAGTATATTTACCAATATGGAAGCAGGTTTACCGTAAATAATGCAGTGCAGCAATAAGCACACTGCTGCACCACCACACCACCTTCCCTGCCAAGGGAATTTGATTATTAAAGATTGGTGGCATCTGTAAACGTGATAATGTTCTTCACTCCCATGAAAACACACCAAGCATCCGTCACAGGAGAAACCCTATGCAAATCAAGTCGTCCTGTCCATTTAATTATTTCTCCATTTCAGAATCAACAGGTATTTTACTGAGAAGCACCACTGAGTAGACACTCACAAAATTACCCAGACAAATGTCTGCAAATGGCAATGTGTATGCAATACGGCTGAGGAACATGGGTATCCCTCCAATGTGATGGCGCTCTTAGATCCCTGCTTAGGTCTCTTCCTACCTAGCATGCGTGACAGACATGGTAGCTTTTCAGAGGCCATATCTCACAATGGAAGTGTGGCTCACCTTGAGCACACCACAGGGAATACAGGCAGTGTCAAGTATTCTTGCCAGTGACTGAACACCCATTGAACACACATATCCTACAGACCCTGCCTCTCCATGAGCCACCCAATCAAATGATATACTGGCTATGATGGCAAATTTTACTTTGAAAAGAGAGAAATGGACTATCTTTTTGGCTAGACATAAAGCCTTCAAGCCACCTGCCTGTGACCAGATGCCTGACTGCTACCTAAGAAGAAATGTAGTTTCCTGTAATCCCCTGTGGCTTGTAAGGCCCTGGGTCTAAAGCCCACCAGTATCCACAAGCAAGACATGAGGCCTACGTCAAAGGCTGAAGGAAAAAGATGTTCTACCAAGTGAGAGGAATTGGAAGGAGACAGATGAAGCAGAAGTACCTTGATTGGTTTCTGGAAAGGAAGCACGCACGGTAAGCATATGCACACCTGTTTCTCCAGTCTGTATACTGACCATGCCCAAGTTCAGTCACCTTGTCCGTCTGCTTTTATGGTTCTTGTGTTTAAAATAAAAATTAATAATAATAATAATAATAATAATAATATAAAGTTTCTTTGAGACTCAGTTTCATCAATCTGTCAAATGAAGGAATACTTTCCTTCCATTATTGACAGATTACTGCTATAATTTTGGCTGGCCAATATCCAGTAATGTAGAACCAAGTCATGCATGACTGCTAGTGCTTCTGCTTTTGAAGAGCCCACATACAGGAGCAGCACAAGCTTCCAGCATTAGATTCAGACACTCTGTGCCCCCAACAGCTCCACACCATGACAGCACGAAAAACACTAACGTAAGAATATCTGGAAGTTCTTGTCTTAGGGTTATCCTGGCTGCGATGAAACACCGTGATCAAAGCAACTCGGGAAGGGCAGGGTTTACTGGACCTACACTTCCACATCGCTGTTTATTACTGAAGGATGTCAGGACAGAAACTTAAACTGGGCAGGAACTGGAAACAAGAGCTGATGCAGAGGCCACAGAGGAGTGCTGCTTACTGGTTTGCTATTTATGGCTTGTTCAGCCACTTTCTTATAGAACTCAGGACACTAGTCAAGGGATGGCACCACCCACAAAGGGCTGGGCCCTCCCACATTGATCACTAATTAAGAAAATGCCTGACATCTTATGGAAGATTTTCTCAGTTGAGGTTCCCTCCTTTCTGATGAGTCTAGCCTGTGTCAACCTTACATAAAACTAGCCAGCAGAGTTCTGGAAGAAGGGTTCTGCCATAAAAGACACTGTCTGAAGACAAATATTTCAAGAAATAGAGCATAACATTTCTCCCACTGTCACAACACAACAAGCTCACCAAACATAAAGAGCGACAAGAAACAATCTGCATCCAGTTCTTAATCAAACAGGATGATTGTAAGAATACTAAATTTACTAATATTTGAAAGGTATAAACTTTTGAACTAACAATTTCACTTTCTTTTTATGGTCTTTCACAAATTTAAGTACTTTTCATAATATACAAAATGAGTATTTAATGACTTAAAATATAATGTAAATATATAAAAAATAACAGTTTTGTAGTAAAATGTCACTGCCACAGGTAGACCCAATTTCTTTTATTCTTGACACTACTCTGATGAATGAAAAATCCTATCAAGGATTCATGAGTCAAATATCTCTAAATTATCCTTCACTTCACTTGAATTCAGTGATGACAAGTGATTCTGTTTCCATTTTGCTGCCTTCTATTATTTAGAAAGAAAAAATTATTCAAATAATCAAAACCTGAAATTTGAAGAATTGTTATTTGTAATTTTTAAACTATATGGGTTATGTATTTTACATTCATAAGTATGCAGAGGCTATATAAAATTAAAGCCTCAGAAAAAATCTGCCCTTAATCTCATACCATTTAACTATCATGATCATAGTGACTGTGTTTATCTACTTCCAGTACCTTAAGAGTAGCTGTCCAACAACTACTTATGGATGGATGGATGAATGAATGAATGACCCTCTTAGACCAGGCATATAGATAGCACTTAAGGAATCATTGAGTTTTGTCCTCTCAAGGCATTCAAGGGCAGAAATATAAGATTTTCTCTTAGGTACCAATTCTAGCATAGCATCTCCACAGAACACTTAAGATTTGGTCTCTTTGCTACGGTCACAGGACATGAAGAAATCAAATGATACTGACCACAAAAATTTTCACCCTGCTAGTTTTCATAGTAGGAAATAAGGCAAGATTAGGGAATCTCAAAGAATGGCAGACTGTTTGTGAAGGACATACAAAAGTCATGAGTAGTCTATATTCTATGGTCTATATTAAAAAACAAAAAACTCACTTCCCATGTTTAGACCTTAAACCCCAGTATCATGACCATAAAAGTATGAAAGTATTGATTCTCTTGTGAAAGCAGTAAACCAACTGCGTGAGAACTTACATTTTCTCTTCAAAGGGAATTGCAAACACCCACTTGACACGTGTACCTGTGCACATCAGGGAAAGCCTTCCCTAAGCACCCTCTGCCCCCTCAAGTGGCTAATTAGGATCTATTTTTCTAGATTCATAGAACTGTTCCTGAGACTTCATTCCCTACCCTGATTTACTTTTGTTTGTGACTTCCTTGTTCATTCCTGATTGATGCCTTCCAGACTCCAGGCACTAAGTCTTCAAAGAATACTGCCAAAGGATACCAACTTGTGACCATCACAACCACTTCCTACTACCAAGGCTCTGAGTCACCTCAAGGAATGCTCCACCTCCCATCTTCCTTATAACCACAAAGAGGGCCCACCCTGTCCTCTCACTGCCTGAGTCTGCCTCAAAGCAGCAAAGACTGGTCATCCATACATAAAGAGCTGGGTCACAGATCCCGGGGAGGAAACTTACAATAGTAATACTTAATTTATATATTTGTGTTTTTTAAAAGAATAAATCCTCTTATATCTTTTAAATAGATGCGGAGTACAGAAAAGACACTTCCCTTCCTCAGCCACTACATAACCCCAGCTTGACCAATGACACATATCAGTGTCCAAATGTAACTCCTGGGTGATAAAACGCCAATAGTTTGTCAGATTACAGCCAGCTAAGGAGGCTCAGGAGGCATTTGGCAGCCACCAAAGGCTACTCATGGGACTGTAGCAGTTCTTAGCAGTGAAACTAGATCAGCCTGATCAAATGTTTAATAGCACTTGCCACCTGGTGTTAAGGAGGTGTGAAAAGTTGGAAATCTGGCTCGAACACTGTCTTTTCAAACTTCCCCACCATTAACAGTTAGGCAAAAAACAGACTTGGAGTGTCAGAAACTGTGAAACCACACAATACTACTAAAGCCAAGCTTTTTTTTTAAAAGTCATACTAAAAATGTCTGCTTCTCCATATTCTCCACATCAGGTGGCCCAGGAAATGACACAAATGAAAGTCTTTCATTCGATAGACAGGTAAGTTAGCCACACACAAAAAAAAGTCGCTTTGCTGCTGTTTCATGCTGGGAATTGAGGCAAACAACACATGGTTAGGTGTGCCCAGAAACAGAAAACACTTTCCTCCTAAGCGAGGCAAGTTAAAGATTACACGTTTAAAAACAACTTTGGAAAACTGCAAGGAGCAAAGATAAAACAATAAGAATTAATTAAGAACTAATCAACAATTATAGAAATACAGTTGCTCATAGAATTTAAACAAAACTTCCATCCAGGCCACCAAGATTACTCAGACAGTAAAGGCACTTGATGGCCTGGGTTCCAACCCTCGAACCCACCCAGATGAACAGGCTGTCCGTCTCTGACCCCCAGATGTGTACTGTGGAGCAACACGCACATGAATGCACTGGAGTGATTATATAAACAAACACTGGAACCTTCCTTCCAATCCTTAGCTAAGCTCAAGCCACTAAGGACACTGGAGGCTACACTTGAAAACAACACTCACTCTGGTTTAAAGTGAAGATAATCCCAGGCTCCTCCCTGCTGTGCAGCCCCAACATAGAAATGATCTGCTTGCTGTGTGTGCCATCCTCAGAGAGAAGACCACCACACACATGCAGAGCACTAATGGTGACATGCGACTGCTCGTGAAACCTTAGACTTCTGGAGTTGACTTTGTTTCAGTATTTTAGCAGCAAACCTAGCAGTTCCAGTGCTTGCCTTGCTGTAGCATGCAAGCCACTGCAGGCTTGGTTCTGAGCATCACGCAGTGTGCCAACAAACACTTCTCAAACAGCTCAGCCCTGATTCCAGGCAGACTTTCCTGTTGTGAATCAAAGTCTTCTACCTTTAGAAACCTATCTTGAATTAAAAAAAAAAATAAAGGCTTTCCCCATTTCCTGGCATCATTCCCCATTATGTATCAAGCTGGTTTATCTTGGGATTTCATGTGTTGGAATGTTTGGTTTTAAGAACTGGTATTTCAGTTAATTCCTTTAATTTCATTTTTAAATTGTTAAATAAAATCTGACTTAGGGTTATTAAACAATTTCCAACAATTCCTGGAATGGCCCTAACTGTACTTCTACCATGTGTTTGCACCGTATATGTGAAGTGACGTTCTCAGCATTAATGGTTATAAAATCAAAGTACCAGTCAACACTGACAGATGTTAAAGACACTTTATGTCATGCAGTATCAAATGTCTGATCAAGATTTAATTCTCTGCTCTGTGCAAAAATAAACAAGAACATTTATCTTCTTACAAATACAAATTTGCTTTCATTGCTCTTGATTTTTATTTACTATGACTGTATATATGTGTGGCACATGTGTGTCCACATACGTGTGCAGGTGTGTGTACCTATATACCTGTGTAGGACAAATGTTGACACTGGCTATCTTCACCTACCCCTTCTCACCTTTTCTGAGACAGAGTCTAATGAATCTGGAGTTCACTGTCTCGCCTAGACTGCATGAGCAGCAGGCTCCTGGGACCCTCTTGTCTGCCCCCATAAGGGAATGCAAACTTTTTTTTTGAGAATTTCACATATTTACATCATGCTCTCCCTCTCTCTAATCCCTGTGTCCCTCCCACTCCTTTTCAAATTCATAGTTTCTAAATCTTTAGTTATAATTGGTATATGTATATGTCTTATACTGTTCTGTTGGTGAGAAGAGACACCATGACCAAAGCAAATCTTATCAAAGACAGCATTTGACTGTGAGTTTGCTGTTTCCAGGTTTAGTCCATATGGCAGAAAGCATGTTGGCACACATGGTGCTATAGCTGTTGCTGTGAGCAGGGGAGGGGGGGCAATAAATCTGGCATGGGCTTTGACACCTCCAAGGTAGCACACTTCCTCCACTAAGGCCACACCTCCTAATCCTTCTAATCCTTTCAAAGAGTTCCACTCCCTGGTGACTAAGCATTCAAATCTATAGGGGCCAACTCATTTAAACTACCACAACACACGTGTGTGTGTGTGTGTGTGTGTGTGTGTGTGTGTGTGTGTGTGTGTGTGTGTAACACATATATATGTATGCATATTAAATTTGTAAACACAACCTGCTGAGATCATTTAGTGTTGTTCAAATACTTTTAGCAACCGATCTTCCTAACTGGCTAACCTATCAAGGGCTCATCCCTGTCAAACACCGATTCTCCCACTCTTAGCAATATGTCAGATATCCAGCATATCAGAGATTTACATTATGATTAATAACAGGAGCAAAATTAGTTGTGAAGTAGCAACAAAATAATTTTAGAGCTGAAGTCACTACAACATAAGAAACTGGATTAAAGGGTCACAGCTTAGGAAGGTTGAGAACCACTGCTCTAGATGCTAAGACTCATGAGATGTGCCCCATCCACACTGGCGTGTGTGCTCAGTTCAGTCCCAGTGGCGGTGCTGTTTGGTTAGTGTTAGGAGGTGCAGCCTTGCTGGAAGAAGTCTGTCACTGGAGTTCCACAGCTGCCTACCCTGCCAAGCCCAGGATACGCCCTCGGCCTCCCTCCCTCACTCACTCTTTCTCTCCCCCTCTCTCACCCTCTCTCCCCCCTCCCTCCCTCCCTCTCTCCCTCTTTCCCTCTTTGTACTATAAGGTCTGAGCTAAGGTTTCTCAGGTGCTTCTCCAGCTGGCACAGCTGCACCTGCTGCCTCCATTTCCTCACTGTGAACTCTGACCTGGAACCATAGTCCCAAATGCACCCCTTCTTCTCTGTGATCCTATGGTCATGGTGTTCATCACAGCAATAGAAAGTAAGACAACTGCTCTCTTCCTAGCTTCGAAATAGAAAGGATCAAATGACTTGTGAGTAAAAGACTTGGCCAAATTACTGAAACTGTATACATTGTTGCTGCTACAGGAAAAAAAACAACAAAGCACTAATAAAACGGTATCTGACAATGTCAAGTAAAAAATCTATACCATACTGTAATATCAAATATTATTATCCTGTGACATTCTGAAGTTAACTTCAACTTTGAAATGAGGTCAATAGGAAGAGAAGGAAGTCATTTAAAGCATTCAAGCAAAAGCAAAACATCCTGGAGTAACTGTTTTATGAAGAACTTGTGGCCATACATTTAGAGCCAATGAGACCTACATGGTTTTCTCACCAAAAAGGACACTGCTGGTTTGCAGTTAAGTACCCTCTCCAGATTGAGAAAACAACTACTACTTTTTGCTAGAACACAGTGGCTGTTGAGATTTAACAAGGAGAGTCACTGCTAACCTGGCAGCAGGAGTCCCTGGCAGCGGCACGTACACTCCCATAGCTGTGTCCCAGCAGTAACTGAGGACACCATGGCACCAGCTAAAGACAGACACTTAACAAAACATGGAGGTAGTGGTTTTCTCCTGTGTTCTCATGGGTCAGTTTTACAACATAATGACTTCATGCACACAATTTTTAACAGCTAAGGTATAATAACTACGAAGTTCTCTCAAGTAGCATAAAAAACGATTTAACCCAGCCTGATTTTCTTAACACAAAGTTAGGTTTTCCCTTTTTAAAAGAAACAGTGTGTGTGTGTGTGTGTGTGTGTATGGCCCCATTCACTTTTGAAGTTAACTGTGGTAGGTTTATGTCCTAGTGTATACAAACACTGATCCCATATTTTGGAATATCCCATTTTGACTACTTTTAATCAATTTAAGCATTATTTAAATTTCTTTTCTTCAACTTCATTGTAGAACAAAATTACATTACATTAAATTACACTAAATATTTGTTAAAAAAATTATTGGCTCACATTTGAAATCAGTGTCTTGATTGAAGTGCTCATTAAATTTTATATTGTATTTATTCAAAGTAACATTATCACCATTTATAAAGCAAATTCAAAGACAGAAAATAAGAATTATCTTTCCAAATTACTTCAAAAGTCAAAAATTATCTCAGTAACGCTAATACTACAGAGCTGGGGAATGAAGCTCAAGGTCGAAATGTCTGCCTCACACGCACAAACCCTGGAGTCAATCCTCAGCACCATGAAGGAAAATAATAATAATGATGAAATTTTTTAAATGTCTTTGTACATTAGGATAGTGTAACTCTACCTCTAGATTTTATTAAAGATTTTATGACAGCTTAACTAGCAGCGAAAAGAGAAAAATAATATGCATGTCAAAGTCTATGGCAAACATTAAACTGCAATGCATTTACACATCACAAATGGCAGCATACAGAATGAATACTGTGAACTGCAATGCACTAACAATGCCAAACGCTGGCGGGGCTGGAAAGTGGCAGAAGCTTCCTTCTCTGTCAGTGGAAACAGAAAACTGTACGGCAACTTCGGAAGGCTGCGTGGCTACTTCATAAAATCACAGAAGGATACTGTAATTGTAATTACATACTGTGACTGTTAAATGATTAAAGGAACTAAAGACAATTTCTTAACAACCAACCTGCCACTTGTGCCCCTTGGTATTTTCCAAATAAAATATAATTTTTGTGTCCACACCAAAACCTCTTGTTCACAGCTGCTTTACTGCTAACTACCGAAGCATGACACTCAGTAGGTGACTGGGGGGGAACTGTAACCCCCCAGCCGGTAGAACATTTTTCAATGAAGAGGGTGCATAAGTACACAGGGCTAAAGGTAAGTCCCACTGCTCATCTACCTACAATGCACTTGGCAAAGTCTTGAGTTCTACCTATGTCAACATCACCATCACTTAAGTATGTATATTAGCATACACTGTGAAGCAAGGCTAGGGCTCAAAATCACCTCTGTAAAGGATTTCCAGAAGGCTTTTCTCATAGCAAATCCTAGAAATGTCAGTCCTCTACCTCCCAGGGTACAGATGGAAGTGCTTGGCTAGACAGGTCCCAGAACTTAGATGACAACCTACTAAGTGGACGTGGCATTAAGCAGACCACTAAGGACTTACCATTATACCCATAGATCAGTGCATCTCGCAGCCCTCAGCAGAGAAGCTATTTGCAGTGGCTGGTGACTAACAGAGCCCCACAACTAGTTCAAGGTGCAGAGAGTAAGACACTTGCAGAATGCTCGGCTCCAAATGGACCTTCTATAGCATACACCCTCCTGCCAAGCTTAGGGGATAACGACACCAGAGGGGGCTGAAAGGTGTACAGGCCAAGTGACAAGTGACTGCAAGGCCATAGCAGGGCAGCTGCATGTATGACCTCATAGAGGCTGGGACAGCATACAGGAGATCTGTGCAAGCCATAACCAGGCTAAATCCCACCCTGGAGAGAAGCTATTGGTGTCTGATAACTGCTGAGAGAGAGAAAACAACCAGTTTTCTTTAGTAGTGTAGTCCCTGCTAAGCTCACCATTCTCAGGCCAAAGGCTTCAGCATGTGCAAAGGATCCAGGGTGCAGTGGGCAAACCGCAGACCATGCAAGATTAACAGCCTGAATTTCACACACACACACACACACACACACACACACACACACACACACACACACACATGTACACACACATGCACATATACACTATGTGAAAAACAAAGAAATAGGCATGGTCATGTGTGTTTGTAATCCCTGTGCTAGAAGAAATTTATCTAAGAATTCATGAGCATCTCAAATTGGGTTGAAAAAATGAACTAGACACAAAGTTCGGTGGGTAGAGACAAATGGGTGGGTCTCAGAGGAGCTGGGAGAGGGGTGGATGTAATTAAAACACTATTTGAAATTAAAAGCTGTCTTAGTTAGGGTTTCTATTCCTGCACAAACATCATGACCAAGAAGCAAGCTGGGGAGGAAAGGGTTTATTGAGCTTACACTTCCATGCTGCTGTTCATCACTAAAGGAAGTCAGGACTGGAACTCAAGCAGGTCAGGAAGCAGGAGCTGATGCAGAGGCCATGGAGGGATGTTTCTTGCTGGCTTGCTTGCTTCTCCTGGCTTGCCCAGCCTGCTTTCTTATAGAGCCCAAGACTACCAGCCCAGGGATGGCACCACCCACAAGGGGCCCTCCCCCCTTGATCACTAATTGAGAAAATGCCTTACCGCTGGATCTCATGGGGGCATTTTCTCAACTGAAACTCCTCTCTCTGTGATAACTCCAACTTGTGTCAAGTTGACACCCAAAACCAGCCAGTACAGAAGCTAATTAAAGTCTGAAACTTGTAGACAGAGTTCAAAACTTTAATACTGCAGAAGGAAGTGAGCAGGTGTTCAAAGAAACACCCAACCTTAATACAGATATAAGTCAATTTCCTCTCTGAATTTAGAAGATATGGATATATGGAATCATATTTAAAACTATTATTTTTTTTAAAGCTACAAATAAAATCACAAGAATCACAGGGCTATCTCCATCATGAGAAAAGCCATCTCCTAGTCTAAATTCAATATATTTAGACATCAATGGCATTTGATTTTAGAGACCTTATTAGTCAACCGTTCTGTGTGTATATTCACACACACAGTAGGAGGGACTGTGTATTGTGGCACATGTATTTAGGCATGAATGTGAGCACTGTTCCTCAGGATATGGCCTCCACTTTTTTCTTGAGACAAGGCCACTCTCTGCCTGATATGCCAAATAGGCGAGGCCACCGTCAGCAAGCTCCAGGGTGTTTCTGTCCCTATCTCCCAGCATGAGAATCACCAACACAAAAGGCCACACTCACTGGGTTTTTTTCCTGTAGTGGGTATTGGGACCAGATGCCAAACTCAGGGCCTCAGTCTTGCACAACTGCGCCCTGAGTCCTTGACAACATTAAAGCATCGAAAACACGAATTTAGAACCCACTAACAAAAAATTATGGCAATGGAGCTTTAAAAGTTAGTTGCATACATCTATTTTAATTAGATAAAATTAGAAACAAAAATATTTTCAAATATCCTAAGAAACTGTAAGTACACACTATACTAAGCAGTATCAACAGTTAATAAACTCCTAGTAATTCTATACCTTGGGCAAAAACAAAAAGAAGACATGAGTGCTGCCCTCAGTGATGTCCAGACTTGACAATGGGGAAGACATAAGCCTAAAAGAAAAACGGATAGTAGAATGTAGCACACACTGGGTATGCAGGCAGTAAAAGCAAAACCAAGGCTTCGGTCCAGAGGGGGCTGTAATAAGAAGTCTTTAACACAGTACTTACTACAACTGAGAGAGGAGACTGCATGAAGTGAGGCCGTACAGGAGAAATGGAGGAAACAGGACTTTCTGAGGAGCAAGAACGGGAGTGAATTATCTACAGTTTGTGGCAATGGTTGCCCACTTAAAATCCTCTGTGTGCCCAAAAGTACTAATAAATGTTCATAAATATTGTTATTGAGATTTACTTCTACATATCAAGGTATGATAGAAAAACTACTCCATTTTTATACAATGGTAAATAGTAAAAGATACGGTGTTCTATGGTTTACAAAACACTTTCACATATGAAAATAAATCATTAACTAGTAGTGGCTTATAATAATTTGATTAAGAATTATTTCAAATAGTTTTCTTTTACTTTGATTCAACCTATACTAGATGAAGTAGTAGTCTATAAATTTTTAAGTGAAAAAAATGTTTATCTAGATAGAAGTTCCTAATTAATGTTTAGATTACTATGAAAAGATTAAGTACAACCACTCTGGAAATCAGTTTGGCGGACCCTCAGAAAAATGAACATAATA
>CM052716.1:57189456-57207421 GCA_028551405.1 Uromys caudimaculatus
TATGTTCATAGCAGCCATATTTATAATAGCCAGAAGCTGGAAACAACCCAGATGTCCCTCATCAGAGGAATGGATACAGAAAATGTGGTACATTTACACAATGGAGTACTACTCAGCTATTAAAAACAATGATTTAATGAAATTTGCAGGCAAATGGATGGAACTTGAAAATATCATCCTGAGCGAGGTAACTCAGTCAGAAAAGAATGAACATGGTATGTACTCACTGATAAGTGAATATTAGCCCAAAAGCTCAAAATACCCAAGTTTCACTTTACAGTAACCACTGGACTGAGAGTGGCTCGGGCCACATATGTGGCAGAGGAGGGCCTTGTTGGCCATCAGGGGGAGGAGAGGTCCCAGTAAAGGGGAATGTCAAGGTGGGAATATGGGAGTGGGTGGGTGGGTGAGAGGTGGAATTTCCTCATAGAGGTGGGGGAGGGGGAGGGGATAGGTGGTTTCCAAAGAGGAGACCTAGAAAGGGGGAAACATTGGAAATGTAAATAAAGTATCAAAAAATAATAATAAAAAGAAAATGATTTAATAGGTAAAAACATAAAAAATGGAAAAATCAGTATTAAAAAGTACAAATTTTCAAATTTATATGAAATTAATTCTGATTGGTGATTTTTATGTGTAAAATTTTTTAAATGTCTCTCTCTATAGGAATCAATTGATAAAGGGAACAAATGAACAGAGAAAATGGAATTAAATAATAGACTAATTTCTTTTTTCTAAAGGGAAAAAGTGATTTTAATGACAAAGCACATGGTCGCTTATGGTTACAGACAGATTTAGAAGCATAATTCATTAGATATTAGTCCACAAAAAATAAGGTCCCTGCAGTGTCTGGCAAAAAGGCACTTACACTATGTGTATGAGTAAAACACAAGTGACGAACAAAAGCTACACCACAAGCAGGAGCTGAAAGTAGCACATGAATAGAGCCGTAAGCACTGCTTGTAAGCCCAGGACAATGACCTGACACTAAAGGTAAATTAGCAGTCATATGTGCTATCTAACTTATGATTATGGTGGGATACTTGCAGGTATCTTTTCATCTGGTAATCTGTAAATTGGCCAAAATAGTTCAGAACTTTCCGAACTCTACTGTGCAAAGTCTTCAAGAGAACATACATCAAAGCATAAAACATCAGATATAGAATGCCATCTGACCTGAGACGTCAAGTGGACTTCACTGTGAGACGCTAGGGCTAGAGTAGCACAACTGTGCCTTGTCATTTCCAGAAGTGACTAGCTCAGCGGGGCTCTGTCCTAGCCAAAGGACCACCCTCTGCATATGTTCATGGCGTGCAGTTGGGAGAGGGGAACTGCAGGAGGTGTGACATAGTTGGAGGAAGGAGGTCACTGGGGAAACTGTCCTTGTGAAATGGCCGGCTGGCCCTTCTTATAACGCATACTACTTTCTAGTGTCCGCACAATGACACCAGCCGCTGTACTTGATGACTTTTTGCCACAATGAACTGTGAGCCAAAGGGAAGAACCCCCAGCCCTTAAGTTGTTCCAAGAATTTGGCATTAACAACGAGAAGAATAGAGAAGATACAGTATAAACACCAAAGATACAGCCCAGCATGGTGGTGCACCCCTTCATTCCCAGCACTTGGGAAACAGAGACAGGTAGATCTCCAAGTCTGATGCCAGCCTGGTCTAAGGAACCAGTTCCAGGATGGCCAGGGCTACACAGATAAACCCTGTCTCAAAAGAAAATCCAACAAGACAAAAACAAAAATATCAAAGATAAGTAGTTCCCACATGATGTCAATAGAGAAAGCCTAAAAATAAAACTTCATTTTTCAACAGCTCATTAACATTACTCTAAAAACATATTAGGAATCCATCTCATTTGAATGCAACACAGAAAGGAGAAATGTACATGGCTTGTAAAGACACAACCCATTAAATTCATGCCTTACTGCTTAAGGACACCTGAAAATTTATTTACAAGAGTCAAAATTAGAAGTAAACATTCTAGAGATTTATCTTCTGAATTATTGACCAGTTAATGTTTAGCCACGGAGATCTTAAAAAGAATTCATGAATTCTGTTACTTAAGGGATTTTCATAAAGCTTTGAAAACTGTTCTGATAGCTTTGCTATAGAAGTTTTGATACTGGGTACTTTCTCAGAGGTTAGCCAACTGAAGATGTCTATATACATCCATTTAAGGTATGTGTCTGTATTGATATCATGTGGGAGCTTCTCACTATGTATGTTGGTGAATGCCATCAAGATGACTAGAGGCATTCCTATAGACAACATGGCCCTGGTTCTCTGCCCTGTGCACTGTCATGCTAAGAATGCCTTTCCATGTTCTACACTTAGGAATTCTTCTACTGTGAGTCTTTTCATGTATTTTAAGGGAACTGGACCAGGTAAAGCTTTCCCACATTGCTTCCAAATGAGAGGTTTCTCACCAGTGTGGATTTGTTCATGTCTTTGACAATCACTGAAAGTATAAAAAGGATTTCTGTTTACATACAAATGGATTCTCTCCACTGTGAATCCTTTCATGATGTAGAAGTGACCAGTGAAGGCTTTCCCACATTGCTTACACTTATATGGTGTTTCCTCAGTGTGAATCTGTTCATGTGTTCTAAACTCACTAAAAGAAATGGAACCCTTCCCGCCTGCTCACATACATAGGGCTTTTCACCACTGTGAATCCTTTCAGGATTTCGAAGGGCACTGGCATTAGTAAGGGCTTTCCCACAATTCTTACATACATGGGGTTTCTCACCAATGTGAATTTGTTCATGTCTTTGACAGCCACTTAAAGAAGAGAAACCTTTCCCACAATGCTTACATACGTAGGGTTTTTCTTTCATGGCGTTGAAGTGAACTATGACCAGTGAAGGCTTTACCACATAGTTTACATACAGAGTTTCTCTCCAGAATGAGTCCATTCATGTTTTCAAAAAGTTACTGGAAGAAATAAAACCTTTCCCACACTGCTTACATACGTAGGGCTTCTCCCCACTGGGAATCCTTTCATGGCATCGGAGGAACTGTCGACACTAAAGACTTTTCCACGCTGCTTACATACGTAGGGCTTCTCTCCAGTGTGAGTCCTTTCATGTATTCGAAGGGTACTGGAAGAAATGAAACCTCTCCCGAATTGCAAACACACATGGGGCTTCTCACCACTGTGATTCCTCTCATGATACCGAAGAGAACTGAGAGTAGTAAAGGCTTTATCACCCAGCTTACATACAGAGGGCTTTTCTCCGGTGTGACAACATTTATGTGTTTGAATGGAATTGTGATAACTGAAGGCTTTTCCACATTGCTTACATACATAGGGTTTTTCACCAATGTGACATCATTCGTGTGTCTGAAAGGAACAGTAGTGAAAGCTTTCCCACGCTGTGTGCACACCTAAGGTTTTACTCCAGTATGTCTTCTTTCATGGTCTTGAAAGTTTGTCAAATAACTGAAAGTCTTACCACAGATATTACATCTGTATGGTTTCTCTCCAGTATGAGGACGTTCATGTCTTCAAATGTTACTCAGAAAAGAAAAGGATTTGCCACATTGTGTACATAAATAGGGTTTCTCTCCAGTGTGAGTTCTTTCATGTTCTTGAAAGTTAGTCAGCCAAGTGAAGGCTTTGTCATATATTACACCTGAACGGTCTCCCTGCAGCGTGAGTGTGTTCTCCCATGCTGTTTACAAGCATAAGGTTTCTTTCCAGTGTGGTTCTTTTCAACCTACTGAAGAAAATCAGAAGTAAAGACATTATAATGCTGCTTATTATTATTATTATTATTTCTTCTCTAGTTTCATCATACCCATGTATTTGGATGTAATCATTTCTTCTGAAGATTTTCTCACACTGGTTACACTCAGGATCTCTGTCTGGTGTCGCCGTCTTCATGCTTCAGAAAGCGTTCTGGATAAATGAAGGCTTTCTCACATCCTCCCCATTTATAGAGGTTCTCCCCACGCAGCTCACATCCATGAGTCTGTGTGTAGTCTGAAGAGGCATAGACACATTGACAGATGAATGGCTAATGAGCGTGTGTCCTTGTACACATGGTTTTCTCAGAGCACTGTTCTATGGGAAGTTTTCCTGTTTACAATGGTGTTCGGAATCTGTCTGAAGATTTCTTTATATTCACTACCTTTGCTATGTTCCAACAGTCTTTCCACAACTTCATTTCTGTGATTTCTTCTAGAATATCTGTGATCACCATCTATGTTCTGGTCTTCTTGTGTTTTTCCTATAGCAGCCAGGTTCGTGAAGGTTTCCTCCATTACATCTTTGTATAGCTTCTTTTGGGAAGGATCTAGTAAAGCCCAGTCCTCCACAGTGAAGTTTACAGCCACATCTTCAAAGGTCACAGAGTCCTGAATACTGGTGGATCCCTGGCTCCAGAGCCTGGGGCCCCTAGGCTCACTGCACTGAGCACTCAGGAGTCCCAGGTGCACACCTGCAGAGGCGAAGGTGAAGAGGACTCCAGGGTCCCGCCACCCCTGGGATCAGGGGAGCCGAGAATTCCCACCCACCTCCCCCGGCAGTCCTGCCCACCCTCCTCACTCACCGGGGGCTCACCATGTCTGCACCCAGGGCCTCCAGCAGCCCCGCAGAGGCTTCTGGGCTCACCCGTCTCATGGCCACGGAGGATCAGTCACCCCAGGCTCTCTCCAGACTAATTTCTAAATATCTAATTACTAATCAGTTATACTAACAAGCATTTTACAGCCCTGACTGCATATGTCAATGAAAGAAAATAAAAACTAAAAGTCTTCACTTCCAAAATTCAGATAAAACTAATCAGATAAGCCCTTTTGAATTTAGAAAAATAAAATTAGAACAAAATTATCAAATTTGAAAACAAAACTATGAAAACAACAAAACTAGCATTCCAAAAGAATAGTGTACTCTGAAACATATTGGTAAACCCAAAAAAATTAACTTAACAAAAGTAGCTGTAAAATTCTGTGCAAAAACAACAAACAAAAAACAAACAACAACACTGGGTGGGGGTGTGGTGCTGGAGACTGGTAGTGGGCCAGAAACACTCTTTATCGCTTCAGAAGCCTGACAAAGACCTTGAACTCTGGCCAAGGATATCTCATGTCGAGGCAGGTGTGAGGTAGCAATGGGGTACAGAAGACAGGAATTGGTATACTTCAGGATCAACATGACTAATAAAGCACCGGACTCCACTGCTGAAAGAGGAAACTTATCTTAATATGTATCAACAGTCTGTAGGAACTAGAAAGGAAATACACCTAAAAAGAAGAGGAAAAGAAGGCAAGCCATGAGCAATGGCTCAAAGGGTCAGTGATGCACAGCCCAGAGAGACTCACATACATCATCTGTCAGTACTGAAAGACCTGGCTTGGCTCTACAGGCCTCTACTTCAGAGGGTGAAAGTAAACCAATAGGTTACAATGATGGGGCAAAACTTAACTCAACATTTTATATCAATTAAAGTTATTTAAGAATGTAATGGGGACTGGCAAGATAGGTCAGTGGTAGGTAAAGGCATGGGCCACACAAGCCTGCTGACCTAAATTCAATCCCAAGAACCCACATAAAATTTGAAAGAGAAAACCAACTCCACAGTTCTCAGACCTCCACATGCATGTGATGGCACAGTCTCACTCACACCATACAAAAACAGACAATAATAATAAATTGAAAATTGAAAGTAATTCAACGTGAGTTTTTTTAAAATGGAAAAACATTATGATCTGGAGTATCCTCTGGGGTTAAAGACTAGGATTCTACCTATGATCACTGAGGAGGAAAAATGGAATGTTGAAGTTGGTGTATTTTATAGGTTTTATATCAGAAGTTGAGATAACTGAGGACAAAATCAGACAATCTACTAAAATATAGTCAGAGGGAACAAACTTCCCTGTTGCTAGGAAGATACTGCTAAATGTTGTGATTCCATACCTGGCAAATTATACTGCCCACGAGTGTTACTTTGTAACCAGGTAAAGAAGAAAGTGGCAAACTCAACCTATGGAAGTTGAGCGGAAGGCACTTCTAACATACATATCCCCAGTCCTCTTGCCCTGCACTCCTCAAACAAGATAAACCACACGTGTGTACAAAGCATGCCTGTGCAGTTCCCTCCTGTTCATGAGGACCAGTGTCCCCAGGTTTCCACATTAAAATAAGGTAAGATAAAAGGATGTTATAGAAAATATCTTGTCCTAACCATCAAGGAGTAGCCAACTGACTCCCTGTCAGCTAGTTCAGCAAGGAAATACAAGGCAAAGAGAGTTGCAACTAACAAACAGGACAAAGCACGTCACTACAGCGTCTATCTACAATAGAGGGCAAAGTCCAGCACATGTGCCTTCCTAAGATCCCCAGCTGTCAGCTCTCCATCACAGAGCACAGAGAATTTCTATATCCTATATTAATTGAATCCTTTTAACCTAATCAACACTATAATTTTAAAGTGTACTTTTATCCCAAAACAGTTGAAAGGGATAAATTATACTAATATTGACAATTACAAAGTCATTGAAATAGAAAACATATTATAATAAGTTCATGGTACTAATCAGATCACTATGCCATTTCAGTGTTTTCTTGGTATATCAAAATATAATTTAAGAATACAATTAAAATAATTTAGCAAAAGTCTCTTTTTCCTTAATTGACTATCCTAAGTGTCTGCAAATTCTAACAGCACAACTGTTTGCAGATCAAATCACAGACATATGCCCAGTCTACTTCTTATTAAGCAGCCTTTTTAGCATCCACACTCATACCCCTAGAAGAAATACAATGAAAATTCCAAAACGTCAGAACAAACACATATGCTGTGAGCCCTGGTAAATTATTCTCCCTCAATCATACACAATCTCAAACATCTCTCTCTCCCCTCCTCCCTCTCCCACTCTCTCTCTCTCTAACACACACACACACACACACACACATACACACACACACACACACAATTTTAACCCCTTCTGCAGTGGAGACTGTAAGATACTTGCAAGCCACTCTTCTCAGGAGTAAAAAACCAAATTTTTAGTGAAGACTAAACCTCTGTTTTAGGAATTATGTGAATATATAACTGGAGCAAAGTTTAGCATTTATTTTTTGTTTTGGTTTGTTTTGGGTTTTTTTGTTTATTTTTGTTTTTAGATTTGGGGGCTAAAGTGATTATTATCTTTGCAAAGTTGGCATGTGTGTTGACATCTGACACTATGAATGAGAAAAAGAAAAAGAAGAGAAAGAGATAGGAATGGAACGGAACAGAAGGGAGAGGAGGAAAACTGCGCCGTTAATCTGCACAACTCAATGGGTGAGATGTAAAGATGGGGGTATCAAAGTTTATTCAGGATCAGTCAGTAATTAATATAAAGGGGAAAACAGAACCGTGTACTGTCTTTCCAGTTTACTTTAGTCCCAGTAAAATAATCCCTTTTTTATTTTATAACAAAATTTAATTGTTAGAAAATTTTAGAGGACTGTTCCATATAACAGTACAAATCAGCCGGGCAGTGGTGGCGCACACCTTTAATCCCAGCACTTGGGAGGCAGAGGCAGGCGGATTTCTGAGTTCAAGGCCAGTCTGGTCTACAGAGTGAGTTCCAGGACAGCCAGGGCTACACAGAGAAACCCTGTCTCAAAAAAAAAAAAAAAACAACAACAAAAAAAAAAAAAACAATACAAATCAATACAGTACTTCTAATGAACAGTTTACCAACAAGTACCAAAGTATAAATTGTGCATAAAATTTTATCTAGTAAACTTATTTCTAGGAATTTATGTTGACAAAAATATGTATGTACTGTGGGATATCTATCACAGTATTATATACAATGGTGAATTATGAGAAACATGACAAAATTAAGAACAGATTAATAAATTATGAAATTTCTTGTAGACATTTCTATAATAATTACAATGCTATTTTCTAGGCTAAAATTTTAGAAGCCAATACTATCATCATCTTATACTTTCACATTATAAATATGATGAAAATAAATTAAATCACTTTGTAAAAAAATTATGCAATTGGAAATTATTTCTGACAGATCAACTCTTAGTTTTATAGGCCATTCATTTTTCTCCTTGAAATGACAAAGAAAAGCTGACTTCAGTCAAAATAGCACACATAACCTAATCTCATAAATCACAAGTTTAATGTTACTTGTTTTCAGTAGGTTTTGAAAACCTTACTACTGTCACATTCAACTAGAAATACATGGACAACTCCTGACTAAATTCAGAGAAAATAAATATCAGTCTTTTAAAATATACAGGACTCATCTCCCTAATGTGAACATAAAATTCAAATACCTCCAATGTTCTCCCTTGAAGATATGTTAGCTTCACTCTGAGCAAAGAGCAACATTCCTTTGCGTTTCCCAAGGCCATTACACTGAGACTCATCAGATACCTATAACACCTGCTGAAGTTACCCCTTAAATATTTCTAGTTCTGTAGTGACTATTTCTGTAAAGAATGAAGTGTGGGATTTTTTTCAGGACATTTAAGTTTTTTAGTAGTTAAACCACAGATGTAGAAAATAAAAGAATTCAAAGAATTAGCAACAAATAAAATTGTACCAGTGGACACTAGTAAAATTCTATAAAATTATAATAATTTCAATTATAATCACTGTTAAAGAATGCTTTAGAAAACAATCCCTTGAGTCCTATCTATCCTTCTGAATGTGTCACTTTCCTGAACTGTGCCATATTTGTGTATTTTAAACATATATTATTATTATACTGCCTGTTATTTTTAGAGCATAGATGTTCAGAATTGAGAGTTCATCTTGGTTGGTTTTTTCCTCTGACCAGTATGTAGTATCCTTCCTTATCATTTTTGATAACTTTTAGTTGAAAGTTGATGTTATTCGATACTAAAATAGCTACTCCAGCTTGTTTCTTAGGACAATTAGCTTGGAAAATTTTTATCCGGCCTTTTACTCTGAGGTAGTATCTGTCTTTGTCACTGAGGTGCATTTCCTGTAGGCAGCAAAATGCTGGGTTCTGTTTACATATCCAGTCTGTTGGTCTATGGCTATTTATTGGGGAATTGAGTCCATTGATGTTAAGAGATATTAAGGAAAAGTAATCATTACTTCCTGTTATTTTTTGTTGTTAGAGGTGGAATTATGTTTGTGTGGCTATCTTCTTTTGGGTTTGTTGAAAGATTATTTTCTTGCTTTTTCTAGGGTGTAGTTTCCCTCCTTGTGTTAGCATTTTTCATCTATTATCCTTTGTAAGGCTGGATTTATGGAAAGATACTGTGTAAATTTGGTTTTGTCATGGAATATCTTGTTTTCTCCATCTATGGTAATTGAGAGTTTTGCTGGGCATAGTAGCCTGGGCTGGCATTTGTGTTCTCTTAGGGTCTTTATGAGTTCTACCCAGGATCTTCTAGCTTTCATAGTCTCTGGTGAGAAGTCTGGTGTAATTCTGATAGGTCTGCCTTTATATGTTACTTGACCTTTTTCCCTTACAGCTATTAATATTCTTTCTTTGTTTTGTACATTTGGTGTTTTGATTATTATGTAGCAGAAGGAACTTCTTTTCTGGTCCAGTCTATTTGGAGTTCTGTAGGCTTCCTGTATGTTCATGAGCATCTCTTTCTTTAGGTTAGGGAAGTTTTCTTCTATAATTTTGTTGAAGATATTTACTGGCCCTTTAAGTTGGGAATCTTTACTCTCTACTATACCTATTATCCTTAGGTTTCCTCTTCTCATTGTGTCCTGGATTTCCTGGATGTTTTGGGTTAGGAGCTTTTTGCTTTTTGCATTTTCTTTGACTGTTGTGTCAATGTTTTCTATGGTATCTTCTGCACCTGAGATTCTCTCTTCTATCTCTTGTATTCTGTTGGTGATGGTGGCATCTATGACTCCTGATCTCTTTCCTAGGTTTTCTAACTCCAGGGTTGTTTCCCTTTGTGATTTCTTTTTTGTTTCTATTTCTATTTTTAGATCCTGGATGGTTTTGTTCATTTCCTTCGCCTGTTTGATTGTTTTTTCCTGTAATTCTTTAAGGGATTTTTGTTTCCTCTTTAAGGGCTTTTACCTGTTTTCCTGTGTTCTCCTGTATTTCTTTGGGGGAGTTACTTATGTCCTTCTTAAAGTCCTCTATCATGAGAAGTGATTTTAGATCCGAATCTTGCTTTCCAGGTGTGATGGTGTATCCAGGACTTGCTATGGTGGGAGAATTGGGTTCTGGTGATGACAAGTAACCTTGGTTTCTGTTGCTTATGTTCTTATGCTTGCCTCCCGCCATCTGGTGTTATCTCTAGTGCTACCTGCCCTCCCTATATCTGAGTGGAGCCTGTCCCTCCTGTGATCCTGGTTGTGTCAGAACTCCTCAGAGACCAGCTGTCTCTGGGATCCTATGATTCTGGGATCCTGGGATCCTGAGATCCTGGGTTTGTCAGAGCTCCTGGGAGTCAAGCTGCCTCTTGGACCTTGAAATCCTGGTGTGACCAAGTTTCTGGAATCCTGGGATCCTGGGCGTGTTAGAGCACCTGGGAGTGGAGCTTCCTCTGGGTGTTGTGGGACTGGCTGCAGAGTTCCGGTCCAAGGTCTGTTCAGGGCACCTGCTCAGACCAGAAGGAACCTGTGTCACTGGTTGGGCAGGATTCCTGGGTCCCTGGATCCCGCAGGTCCTACTTACTCCAGGTGTTGGAACAGATGGTGGGTCCTCCTCACCTCTGATCCTATGATCCTGGGCGTGTTAGAGCTCCTGGGAGTGGAGCTTCCTCTGGGTGTTGTGGGACTGGCTTCAGAGTTCACCCCCAAGGTCTGCTCAGGGCACCAGCTCAGACCGGAAGGCAAATAATCCCATTTTTAAGTCTATGTCTTATGATGCACTTTCAGTACTCTTCCCTTTCTGTAAGAGTGACAGGAAACCTATTCCTAAAGCTAATGCCTACTCAAAGCATAAAAAGTTGCCAATGGAGTATCTTGTTTCCAGTCCCATATGTCAGAAGCTCAAAAATCATCCTATCCTAACAAAAAGCAAAAATCAAGCAAACTAGATGTAGAAAGTAAATGAGGTCATTTCCCAAAAAACCGAAGAGGTAGAGAGGCAGGAGCAGAGAACCACAACTTCCCAAGAGTTTTCTGAGCAGACACCCTAAGGGAGATGAGAAGGGAAAGGGGTGGAGAGACAGACAGAGGGAAGGGCAGAGGAAGGACATTTGAAAGATAAAGACAGCTTGTAGATCAAAAGTAAAGGGCTGGGGAACTTACAATGCAAGGATGCTAAATAAATAACACACACTCAGGATGTCTATAAAAGTCGGGGGGGGGGGGGGGAATACCACCTGAGAAGCTTACTTAAAGATACGTATATGATAGATATGTACAGAGATAATATTTAATGAAGTTACACAACAGCAGGTTGCAATGTTCCCCCTCTAGAGCTGTATGTCTAACACAAATCCAAGCACTACTGTTAAGATGTCGGTTAAGAGGGTAAAAGAGACTCCCAAAATAAAACAGGCTCCTGCCTTTGCCCTTGCTTTCTTCCCAGAGCCTGAAGGTAAGACCTTATTGATGAAGACATCACACACTTCAGACACAGGACCTGGAAGAACTGAACAAGGAATGACTTCCTGAGACCTAGCTGCCATAGTATGGAAGTGGTATGAAAGCTACCAGGAACAAAAAAGACAAGGGATAGTCGTATTGAGCTGTAAAGCCTACAAACCACAGCAATGACCAGTCTGTCAAGATATCCCCAACAGTGGAATAACAACACTTATATCTTAAGGGTAACCCACAGTCAACTAATTGGCTTATAAACCACTTATAACTTATAAATCACTAAACAGGAGGTAATTCATGTCTGCTACTGCAAACCTAACAACTCCCCATGGCTGGGAAGGTCCCAGAGGACAGTCTACTATTGCCATTTTCCTAAACTAATATAACTTCTAGCTGTATTTCAAATACCTATATCCACAAATAGGTGGAGCTTTTCATCAAAGCTTTTTCTTTCCGCAGATGGAGACTTCTAACGAGATCCATAAATGGTCAACTAGAGAGAGTAATTGACTATGGACAGCTCAACCCCAACTGGTACATGTAGAACAAAACCCATATACCTAAGGCTCTGGGAACATGGCAGAAGAGTGGAGAGGAAGATGGAAAAGCCAAAGGACCACGACACCTGCCCTGAGACAGTCCTTGTAGACATGACAAGGATGCTGCATCCGTGAAATACCAACAATATGGTTTCCTAGACCAGACCTGCATAATGACAACACTAGTCATCATGCCAACACAGGTAGGGAAATTTCACAAGGTCCTACTCTTATATGAAGAGCTGCAGGCAATCAATGGCTGCTGAGACTGCGAAAAAAGTCTTCTCCACAGATGAGCCCACTGATAGGCCATCTAATGCCAAGAGATCAGCCTTAAATACATGTATATAAGAACAGCACTAAAACAATTCAGTAGTAGGGGGGTGCTATTATAGAAGAGATCATGAAATTAAGGAGTGAAGGAAGAGGGAGGGGCAGAAATGATGAACATACAGCACTCATGTATGAAATTCTCAAAAAAAAATAAAATGCAAAGATTATTTAGACCTTTTTAAATGTTCAGTGACATCAACAGGACAAAAAAGAGAAAGGCAGAAAACAGATACATTGTTCTCACGAACTTGGAGCAAGTTACCAGGGCTTAGAAGAGCCTTACACAGTAGCAATGCAGTCAGTACCCACAGACATAACAAACCTTAACAAGGAAGCAACAAAACCCGAGATAAGAACTGAGGGTGCTGCAAGCAGAGTCAGATGAGTGCACCATTAGAACAGACCAACCCACTCTTTCCGGAATAGGCAGTTCCGGCAAACAAAATCAGTGCACACATAGATGGATTAAACACCATTCTCCAACTAGGTGTAACTAACAACTACTGGCTATTTCTTCTGACAAAAGCAGATTACACTTCTCAAGCTCACATGGGGTATTATCAATATACAACACTTTCTGCATTATCAAACAATCATCACTAAGTTTAAAAGAACAGAAAGAATCCACTGTATGCTCCAAATGACAAAAAAAGAAAAAAAGAAAAAGAAATCAGAAACTAGTGAAAGATAGCTAGAAAAAAATCCAAACAGGTGAAAACTAAATAGCATACTTTCAAATCTTCCAACTATAATATAATCAAAGACAAATTCCCAGAAAAATTTTAAAATACTCTTAACAAACATGGAAATGCAGCTCACGTAAATACATGGGACACTAAGACAAGGAGAGCGCATAGGAAACTACAGGATTCAACGTGCGCACATCAGAAAGAAGCGGCAGCCAAACTCGAGAACCTGAGCTCGTGTCACAGGAAAGTGGAAAAATGGCAACTTAAATCCAAAGTGAGCAGAAAAGAAATACTAGAAAGTAGATCTGAAATCAATTAAATTGAAAAAAAAAAAGCACTAAAATCTAATTGCTTTAAAAAGTAAATCACAATTCTTAAAGCTTCAGCAGGGCTAGCTCAAGGTTGGGGTGGGGGTGGACAAAAAGCACAAACTCCTAGTACCATGATAAACATGGCAAGTCTTATGAACATTAAACTGATAATATAAATGTTATAAACAACTCTATACCAGGAAATTCTTAGATGCATTTCTACAAAATAGGCAACCAGTCACTTGAAAGATAGAATATATCAATCACAAAAGAGTTAAAAATACTATTATGTTTATATCTGTTACGGAGATTGAATCAATAATTTAAAACTCTTGCAAGTAGTGGCTAAGATATATTTACTGGTAAATTCTATATGTAACAAAGATACACCAATTTAACAAAGGTATTATACAAATGCCCTATAATCTCTTTCACAATATAAAAACCAATAAATAACTACTAACTTGTAACAGGCCAACACCTCACAAATATTGAAAATCAGACAATGTCATTGTAAAAAAAACTACAGACTAACAGCTTTCCCAGTTACAGATGTAAAACACAACAAAATACCAGGAAATTAAATCCATCAGTGCGTGGAAGAAATTACATAGCACAACTGAGATTTATTCTAGGTAGTCAAGGGGTGGTTCGACCTTTAAAACTGAAATAACAAACTATCAATATCAGTAGGTTAAAGAAAATAAATGAACATAACATGTGCAGAACACTTGACAAAAATCAAGCACCAATCATCATAACAACTCTGGCAATCTAAGACTAGAAAACTCTCTTCAACCCACACACACACAAAAACCCTAAAGTAACCTATAACTAATAATGATCATGTTTAGGGTATATGCATGGTGTATATACATGCATGTGCAAATGAGCACCCCATGTACACACAGAGAGGTCCAAAAAGAACGGATGTCTTGCTCTATCATGACCCATGGCACACCTCTAAGACACAATATCTCACTAAACTTGGAGTTATGTTGGGGCCCGGAAACCTCAATAATCCCCATCTTTGTGCACCAACACACATAATTAATTATGAGGTTATGGGCACATGAATCAACTACACAACAGTGAGGTTATAAGCACATGAATCAACTAGAAGCAGCTTTTTACACACATCTGGGGGTTTGAACTCAGATCATCAATGCAGTTGGATTTCAGTCCAACTGAAAAAAGAATGCCCCCCATGTGTGCATTGGAATCCTTGATCCACAGCTCGTAGAAACATTTGCGAAGGACTAGGAGGTGTGCTCTCACTGGGGGAGGGGTGTCACTCAATGTGGGCTTTGAGGTTTCAAAAGCCCACACCATTCCCAGTTAACCCACCCCTGTCCTCACCCGCTCCTGCCTTCTCCTCGTGGATTAGATGTAAACTCTTTGTATTGCTCTAGTGCTTCCCTGCCTGATGTCAGGCTCCGGCCATGATGCTTATGGATTCTACCCCTCTGAAACTGTAAGCCCCAACTTAAATGCTTTCTTTTCTAAGTTGTCTTTGTAACGGAGTCTTTTTATAGCAGTAGAAAAGTAACTAAGACACTCACATTGTACAAAAAGTATCCTTACTCACTGAGCCGCCTCTCTGTCCCCTAATGTCATTCTGAATGGTAAGAAACCAAAGCAAGGATGTCATCTCCTACCATTGTTTTTTAATACTATACTAGACCTCCTAGCTAGTAAGCCATGCCAAGAAAATGAGTTTAAAGTAAGTAGACTGGAAATGATTCAAATAGTCCTTGTCATCAGACGACATGGTTGTCTATAAAGAAAAGTCATAACAAATAGACCAAAGGAAAACCTGATGCAACTAATAAGTAAGCTTATTAGTATTAGGAGAATATAAAGTTAGTAATCAAAGAGCAAATGATTTCCTATAGACTAACAATAAATAAGAAAAGTTTTAAATTAAAAGTGCAAAGCCATTTACATTAGCATTCAAAAGCTGAAATACTTCAGATAACACACCAACAAAATATGTCCAGGATTTCTATGAGAAAAAGTACAAAATCCTGATGGAGGCTCTCAATCAGAAAGCACGCTGAGAAGCCCTGTGTCTCTGGTTATGATCTCTGGCGTAGGAACAAAGACAATACGACAAGGCAAACAGTACTTGAGCAAAGAGAAGGACATACAAACCAGATGGATCTAAACACAAGCTTAAACCTTTCTAAATTGATCATACACATAAATCTATAGTGAAAAACAACAAAACTGCTCAAGTATGAGATAGGAGAGAACAAATAATCCATGGTATGGAGACGAATTATAAATGCAACACACAAAAGGAATGAAAAGGAAAAGGAAAAGGTGATTAGCTAGACCATATTAAAATTAAAAACTTCTATTGTTTCACTCATTTTAAAATTTAAAATATTTCTTTCAAAGAAATAATAGTGTAAAATAGTTGTCACTTGAGGCTAAGAAGGAAAGGGGAGAGGAGAGAGTTTGTAGTTGGAAATGTCTATAACAGAATGTGCTAAAGAGAAAGGATGCTAGAAAGAGGAAAATGTGAATGCTAATTACACGGCCTAACTGTCAGCCTGTGTCACGCTATCATATGTACCCAGTCAACTTCCGGGGTGCTTCCTACCTATCTATGCAAAGAGGCAACAGGCTGAGCAAGTAACATCTGCAGGGGCACGGTTGGACTGTATTTGCTTATTTTGTCTCGGAGTTGAGACACAGAGATGTTACACTTTATTGAGTATCAGGACCCCAATAGGTGGGGTTCTAGGTACCTAAGCATAAAAACCCCTTGTCCAGTCTGATGGGCTACCAGCATTCCTAACCACTGTACATGCTCCTCAGCACACACTGTACAAATGAGATTTGTTCTGTGCAAAACTCATCTTGAAACTACTGTAACTGTTTTAGAAATAATGAAAAATGAATAATCCAAAACTACATTAGTTAGTCCTCTTTGGACCCTTTCATAAATACCCAGCTTCAAAGTATGTGTGGAAAGTCTTGACATTTTTCTCAAAATTTTAGAGAGTAAGAAAACTTTAGTGTGTAACAAAGACAAATATCAACAAAAGTAGTAATTAATCCATTTAAGATTTAATTAAACCAAAAGCCTCACTATTTAACTAGTCAGTTCATTAAAATAAAGAGCTACATTTATCTGCTACCTTCTTATTAAATGTCACCAAAAACAATATCACAAATTGAAATATGTGTCTTATAGACAGAAACAGAAATTAATCCCAAGTACAGTCAATACAAATTAAAGTCTGTTAAATATTTTCAATGTAAATCAAACTCATAGTTTAGCTTTACTACACAGGATACAGTATTTATTAAATTCATAGCACTTTCACATGCATGTGCCTGCTTACTTTGAAAATATAAGCCAGCTTTAAGAGGGAATTACTTAAACATCTATACCAATTTGCTAAAAAAAAAAAAAAAAAAAGAAGCATATATTTAGTTTTTTTAGGTGACCACTGTTAAATGTTTACTTTTTAAATTGGTTATAATATTTGAACACTTAGATATTACTAATGATGCTTTTTTGTAGCTGTTTTCAATCCATGAGAAACCATGGTTTTATTTTCGTTGTTTGCATTGCTGTTGTCGTTGTTGTTGAGACAGGGCTTCTCTACATACTCCCAGCTGTCCTGGAACTCACTCTGTAGACCAGGTCAGCCTTGAACTCACAGAGACCTGCCTGCTGGGACTAACAAGTCAAGATATCACTATTTGCAGATGATACAATACTATACTTAAGTGACCCCAAAAATTCCATCAAAGGACTCCAAAACCTGATAAACTACTTCAGCAAAGTGGCTGGATATAAAATTTACTCAAACAAATCAGTAGCCTTCCTCTACTCAAAGGATAAACAGGATGAAAAAGAAATTAGGGAAACGACACCCTTCACAATTGTCACAAATAATATAAAACACCTTGGTGTGACTCTAACCAAACAAGTGAAAGATCTGTATGACAAGAACTTCAAGTCTCTGAAGAAAGAAATCGAAGAAGATCTCAGAAGATGGAAAGATCTGCCATGCTCATGGATTGGCAGGATTAATATAGTAAAAATGGCCATCCTGCCAAAAGCTATCTACAGATTCAAAGCAATCCCCTTCAAAATTCCAACTCAATTCTTCATAGACTTAGAAGGAGCAATTCTCAAATTCATTTGGAACAACAAAAAACCCAGGATAGCAAAAGCTATCCTTAACAACAAAAGAACTTCTGGGGGAATCAGCATCCCGATCTCAAGCTGTACTACAGAGCAGTAGTGATAAAAACTGCATGGTATTGGTACAGTGACAGACAGGTAGATCTATGGAATAGAATTGAGGACCCAGAAATGAACCCACACACATATGGTCACTAGATTTTCGCCAAAGGAGCTAAAACCACCCAGTGGAAAAAAGACAGCATCTTCAACAAATGGTGCTGGTTCAACTGGCGGTATACATGTAGAAGAATGAGAATTGATTCATTCCTATCTCCTTGTACAAAGCTCAAGTCCAAGTGGATCAAGGACTTCCACCTAAAACCAGTTACACTGAACCTAATAGAAGAGAAAGTGGGGAAAAC
>CM052716.1:57207521-57224970 GCA_028551405.1 Uromys caudimaculatus
CAGAGAATTCTCAACTGAGGAAATTCGCAGGGCTGAGAAGCACCTAAAGAAATGCTCAACATCCCTAGTCATTAGGGAAATGCAAATCAAAACAAATCTGAGATTCCACCTCACACCAGTCAGAATGGCTAAGATCAAAAACTCAGGTGACAGCAGATGCTGGTGAGGATGTGGAGAAAGAGGAACACTCCTCCACTGTTGGTGGGACTGCAAGTTGGTACAACCACTCTGGAAATCAGTGTGGCGGACCCTCAGAAAAATGGACATAATGCTACCTGAGGACCCAGCTATACCCCTCCTGGGCCTATACCCAGAAGATGCTCCAACATGTAATAAAGATGCATGCTCCACTATGTTCATAGCAGCCATATTTATAATAGCCAGAAGCTGGAAACAACCAACATGTCCCTCAGCAGAGGAATGGATACAGAAAATGTGGTACATTTACACAATGGAGTACTACTCAGCTATTAAAAACAATGACTTCATGAAATTCTCAGGAAAATGGATGGAACTAGAAAATATCATCCTGAGTGAGATAGTCCAATCACAAAAGAACACACATGGTATGCACTTAGCCCAAAAGCTCACAATACCCAAGATACAATTCACAGACCACATGAAGCTCAAGAAGAAGGAAGACCAAAGTGTAGGTACATCATTTCTTCTTATTAGAGGAAACAAAATACTCACGGGAGGAAATATGGAGGCAAAGTAGGGAGCAGAGACTGAAGGAACGGCCATCCAAAGACTGCCCTACCTGGGGATCCATCCCATATACAGTCACCAAACCCAGACACTATTGTGGATGCCAAGAAGTACTTGCTGAAAGGAACCTGATATAGCTGTCTCCTGAGAGGCTTTGACAGAATCTGACATATACAGAGGCGAATGTTCGCAGCCAACTGAACACAGGGTCTCCAATGGAGGAGTTAGAGAAAGGACTGAAGGAGCTGAAGGAGTTTGCAACCCCATAGGAAGAACAACAATAGCTACCAACCAGGACCCCCCCCACAGAGCTCCCAGGGACTAAACCACCAACCAAAGAGTACACATGGAGGGACCCATGGCTCCAGCTGCACATGTAGCAGAGGATGGCCTTGTCAGGCATCAACAGGAGGAGAGGCCCTTGGTCCTGTGAAGGCTCAATACCCCAGTGTAGGGAAATGCCAGGGCAGGGAGGCTAGAGTGGGTGGGTAGGTGGGGGAACACCCTCATAGAAGTAGGGGGAGGGGGGATGGGATAGGAGGTTTTGGGGGGGAGGGGGAACCCAGAAAGGGGATAACATTTGAAATGTAAATAAAGAAAATATCCAATAGTAATAATAATAATAATAAAAGATGTATAACCAAGTCTGGCTCATGTTTCTTTTTAGATTAAGATTATTACTTCTTTGATTACATAAGGCTCAATTAGCATTTGTGGGTTTTTTGTTACTTAATTGTTCTTTTCTCCTTGTTAAAAGTTTTTATTTAGCTGGGCAGTGGTGGTGCACGCCTTTAATCCCAGCACTCGGGAGGCAGAGGCAGGCGGACTTCTGAGTTCGAGCCCAGCCTGGTCTACAGAGTGAGGGCCAGGACAGCCAGGGCTATACAGAGAAACCCTGTCTCAAAAAACCAAAAAAAAAAAAAAAGAGTTTTTATTTAAAAAACTATTTTATTTTATACCATCTTAAATTTATGGTAACAAATTATCTTTGAAAATATTCTAAATCTTATATACATCAAAGGAATTTTTGACAAAATATTTGAGAGTAGCATTTAAAACACTGACCCATGTCTGCTATGGTCATTAAGTATCTTCTAGTGATATTACTGACAGAAAAGGAAGTGCCAGGATAAGGATGCCCTGTGCAGGTAGACCCAGCCTGCAAATGGCCATGTAGAGCAGCATCGAGGACATCCAAGGCCGGGTGAGGCTGCAGAGATTCTGATCTCCTTACAGTCGAGGTTAAGCACTCTCCACGGGCGCCCTGAACTGCACATCCAGCCCACGCTATCCCTTCCTTTAGCACTAATGGTTGTTAGCACTAAGTCCCAGTACTACCTCATCTCCTCTGAACCCTGATCCTTCCTTTGCTAGGTGTTAAGGATTCTCTATTTGCAGAATGATCTGTCTACACTTCCCTACCCTTCCTCCCAATCCCAGGAGCCCATCTCTCCTTCCTGTTATGACTGTAACACTCTGTTTCCTTCTTGTCGTTGCCATGGATACCAAACATGAAGGAAGAAAATCCCTCTCGCTGACCATGGGAAAGAAATGCCAAGGCATCTGTACAGGGGGAAAAGAAGTCTAAAGAGGGTTGGGGGGGGGGGGTCTTGTTATTAGAGTTGCTTTTAAAGTTAAGTGGTTTCTCTAAAGTGTAGATCTAAAGTTGCAGCTGATGCTCTCGTATAGGTGATTCTGGGAATCAGCTGGATTACTGGGTTCCATCTGGAAATACTTCCTCTGATACCAAACACACTACCTTCTGAAAGAAAGCCCATTAAAACATTAGGGGAAGAGCAACGAGTTACTTGCTCATATTTTCATACACTAAGAAATATAAAGCCTAAGGGTATAAAACTGTCAACTGTTGAACCTTGTATGTTCTGCTGATCGCCACATAATTCATCCTTTATTTAACATTTTTAAACATGAGACAACTTTTAGGAAAAATTAAAGAGATAAAGAGTGGACTGTGGAGAGGCCAACATACTCAGACGTTCCCATTGTGATGAATCTCTGTCTGCATTAGCCATGGGGAATACGAGGCGTTCCACTGAGCAGAAGGAAGGAGCGATCGTTACCTTTCATGGTTCATGAGATAATTGCAGGATCCTTTTAAATAATCTTATTTCATACATGACCAAAACCTACCTAAAACAAATCAAAACATTAAGTCTGAAGCTAGATGAAGCTAAAGATCAAAGGTTTGCGATCAGACTGGGCTACACACAGAAGCCTGGCAAGGCTGCAGAGTTAATACTCTGTTTTTAAAGGGAAAAAAAACAGCTATATTCAGTTGAAATCTGATCAGTCATCTTATCTGTCAGTTATCACTGACAAATCTGTAAGATAAAGTGATAAATGCCTATAACAGAACCAATAAGAAAATTAAGGGGGAGGAGATCAGGGAATTTGTTTTGCATATAAAGGACCACACACAAAAAATATAAATCTCTTCCAGACCAAGGTGTCAAGGTGTGTGCTGATGTAATGCTGCATTGCTTATATATTTAGCCCTTAAATACAGACAATGTGTTAAGATAATAACACATATGGGGCTGGAGAGGCAGCTGACTAGTAAAGTGCTTGCCTTGCACGCATGGGGTTCTACATTCGATCTCCAGAACCAACATTTTTTTTTTAAAGGCAGATGCCTGTCGTTCCAGTGCCGGGAAGGCACACAGGCAGGTCCCTGGAGTTCAGTGGCCAGGCTAATAGACCTGACAACATGACAAGGTCCAGGCAATGAGAGGCTCTGTGTCAAAAAAGAGAAAGAAAGAAAATGAAAGAAAGGAAGGATGGAAGGAAGGAAGAGAAAGAAAGAAACAAACAAACAAATAAACGAACAAAGAAGGAAAGTAGGTAGATGGTGCTTTAGGAATGTCACCCAAGTTTGTCTTCCGGCTTCTACACACATGCCTATGCACCATGCACTCTTATACATGAGAAGTCAGCTCGGGAACTTTGGAAAATTCCACCAGCCCCCCCCCCCCAGCACATGGGCACCCCTCCCCTCCTGGAAGAAATAGGTTAGAGAGCACGTAGGCTGGAAGGGAGGGGCTGATTAAGCCCCTGCTACCTCATTCCCTAAAGACCCATCAGTTTAAAAGTCACACTGTTCTACCAATCACATTGTGCCTAATGGCTGCTGCTGCTCTAAAATCCGTATATAAGGTCCCTGAACAGGCTATGCAGGGGTCAGGTCATTCTCCTGCTTTGTTATGCAGAACGAACCCAGCATGCTGGATAAATAAATTCCTCTTGCATTTTGCATCAATCCCCAACTCCATGTGTTCACTGGGGGCAGGGGGGGGGTTCTCCAGTAAGTTAAGGCTCCCCAGGATCTTACACACTCTCTCTCTCTCTCTCTCTCTCTCTCTCTCACGCACACACACACACACACACACACACACACACACACACACACACACACACGATAACATACTGATTAAATGCTAACAGTGCAAAATGTAACCCCAATAATTAAAACTATTTTTCTAAGATTTCATCATATAAAATATGAATGTCTACTACTGTAGAAGATTCTTAAATATATATTAACATATACTTCATATATATTACATACATAAATACATGTATATACTTCAAATATATATATATGTATGTATATATATGAAATCTGAATGGAGTCACCAATAACAGGGAAGACAATGCTCAAACTAGATTATCTTTCACTACCAAATTAAAACTCTGCTGCCATCTAAACAAGTTGTTGACCAAAAAGGGACCGCATGGAAAATCTCAAACATTTCAAGCTATTGCCAAGGCTGCTGATTGCTTTTCACAAACTAAATAGTAATGCCTTATTGCTGAAGAAAACATTAACATGCCTCATTGAACACAGAGAAGTTGAGCTGGTGCCTAATTAGGGCCTTTACCCCTCCTGAATAAGGTTAATGGTACTGGAAGATAGTCTGTACAACAACAGGGAAGAAAAGAAACTGCCGAGCTTGCTATATGCCCTGAGATCTGCAATGGTGACCTGCCTGACTGACATGCTGAGGCAATAGTGGCACAGACGTTAGGGGAGTGACCAACCACTATCTGACTGGATGTAAGGCCCATTCCACAAAATAGAACCCATGCCCAACACTGCGCTGGTGACCAAGAACCTGAGACTGGGTAGGTCATGGGTCTGGAGGAAAACAAAATACTACTGTTCTGCTACAGGATCATAGCAATAAAATGACTTCTAACAATATTCTGCTATCCCCATGGGTCAGTGCCTCATTCGGCCATCATCAGAGAAGCTTCCTCTTGCAGTAGATGGGAACTAACACAAAGACCCACGACTGGACAAATGTGCAGAGAAAGAGAGACTTTGGAACAGTCAATACTAAAAGATATCTTTATCAAACCTCCTCCCTCATGAATCAGGAAGCTCTCCAGAAGGGGGGGCAGAAAGATTGTACTAGAGGTGATGGATCACCCCAAGAACACTTTGTCTTCTAGATATGACAGGATTAACACACATATGAGATATGACAGGATTAACACACATATGAGCTCACACAGAATATGTGGAAGCATGCATTGCATCAGCACAGATTCAAGTCAGACGGGGCCCCAGACCTCACTGTGTATAGTAAGCACACTCTAGGGCTGACCCTGAGCTCAGCAGCAGATGCCAACACAAAATGAACTCACTGGTGTTTGTATAGACTTTTGCCTCCTATCATTTTGTTTTGTTTTGTTTTGGTTTTGGTTTTGTCTTACTGGTCTTTGCTTGTATAGTTTCCAATTTTATGACTTTAGAGATTGTCCGTGTGTGTGTGTGTGTGTGTGTGTGTGTGTGTGTGTGTGTGTGTGTGTGTGTGCGCGCGCATGTGCACTTATGTGTTTCTTCTGCTTTTTTCTGTTTTTTTTTTTTTCTAGTTTTGTTTGCTTTGTTTGCATGTTGATTTTCTAAAGACAGAGAAAGAAAGGCTGTGAATATGGATGGATGGGGAGGTGGAGAGGGTTTGGGAAGAGTTGGAGGAGGTGAAACTATGATCAGGATATATTGTATAAATTTTAAATTTCATTAATCAGTCAATCACTAATAGAGTATGAATGGACAATGAAGAAAATAATCTTAATGTATTAATAAAGCACCGACAGAAATCAGATTATAGGTAAAAAGGTAAGATTTGTGGCATGGTATGCTTAATCTTCCATATTGCATGTAAGCAACAAAATTGGTGGCCTAATGAGGTCTGCAATATTTCATAAGCATCTAATAAGTAGCTTTTAATGTGGATATTTCACCTATTTCTAAATTTCTTAGTTTACACCAGTTTTAAAATCAATGGTCCAACTCAGCTATAAAAAGTACAAGAATAGCAAAGCGGCCCTGTTTAACAATGCTTTCATCAACAGGAAGAGAGCTATGGCAACAGCGAAAGGGAACTTCAGTTCTTTCTGTTGCTCTGACCAACCACTTGTTGCAGTGACAGACCCACTCGGGGACAGGCATTTAGCCTGCACATTGCAGGCCTCCACTGAAGGACAGCAGCAGGCATCAGCAGGAGCACAGGGGGGAGCCATAGACCAATGCTGCTGCAGGGCTGGCTCTCCACACCTGCTCAGCTTCCTGTCCTCCACATCCAGGACCACCACCCAGGGCCGGGCCTTCCCTTATCAATCATTAATGAAGAAAATGCCCCACAGAGATGGCAGCAAACCAAGCTGAGGGAGACAATTCCTCAGTTGAGGTTCGCTCTTCCACAGCAATCTAGTTTGTGCCAGATTGACCAAAACAAGTCATCATAGACAGCAAGAGGCATTCACTCAAACTACGTATGCGGTTGCTAAAATCCACAGCACAGTTTGTGAAAAGAGAGGGTTAATTCTTCAAAACAGAGTCCAACAACCTCTATAACCTTACTCTGCCAGGAATAGTTTGAAAATAAAACAGGAACATGGCATGCCACAGAAAAGTCTACAGCTGGGCACAAGAACGGAGACTCACTAAGCTTGGTGTTGAGCTGTGGTCTGTTGCTATGTATCGTAATGCTAAATTCTGTATCAGAAGGTCCAGGCCTACCAGGGAATTCTCCTGTTTACCAGCTTTTTTGTTGTGCCAACCTTGCTCCTTAAATTAAAACTACTGCTTAAATAAAAATGGCTACAGCCAATTCCTGGAGGGATTAGAGGTAGACTGGTTTTGAGCTGTCTGGTTGGGGGAGGAGAAGGGGGGAGGAGGAGGAAGAGGAGGAGGAGGAGGAGGAGGAGGAAAAAAAGGAGGAAGAGGAGGAAGAGGAAGAGGAGGAGGAGGAAGAAGAGGAGGAAGAGGAAGAGGAGGAGGAGGAAGAGGAGGAGAAGGAGGAGGAGGAGGAGGAGGAGGAGGAGGAGGAGGAGGAGGAGGAAGAGGAGGAAGAGGAGGAAGAGGAGTTGGAGAGTGAATAAAGAGGAAGATCGGGGTGAAAACCCAGCCATGAGGGCTGGCCAACTGGAGTAAAAGCACCCAGGAGGAGCATAGCAAGTTATCACTTGGAGTTATTGATAGGGAAATAGATACCAATAGCTTAGAGCGTAGATATCTGCCCACCTCTAGTGCTGTTAAGGCTTATTATAAATGTAAAGGTTTTGTGTCTTTTATCTGGGAACTGAATGATCAGGTCAGGGTAGAAACTCGCAATTGATATTAATTTTTCCACCAACACTTGAGGGCTATGGACACCAGTGCCCATTGGTTTAGCCAGTTACACTAATATAGCACCTGGCCTCACCTACAAAGACCTTTCCATGACTGCGTAAAATATTAACTTGGGGAGAACTGAGATCAAAACAGGAAAACCTGTGCTAACCGTCCAAACAAACAATTATTGAGTATAATGGAAGATGGAGTGATCATTATTGCAAAAATCAAGTAACTTTGGGTAGCCAGTCTTCAATCCTCACATAAAAATAGACAAGCAAAACACATTTTTTCTAAAAATCTAAAAATTGGCCAGGAATCCCCAAATCAGCTGATGCAAGCTACTACTTTCCCTCTCTAAGCTCAGCAATCTTTACCCTGGTGACAACTCACAGGACTGAAGACAGCAGGAGGCACATAAAAAACAGGCTCATTCTTCAGAGTAAAGACCCCTCCCCATTGACTGGGTTACTTCGTAAACAAAATACACACAAAACAGGAGGCTAAAATTATTAATCCAATAGCTAGTATAATGTGTGAGTTGTAAAGGCAGAACACAGACATGAGTGAAACAGGAGCAGGAAGACTTAAAAGATGAGCAATGAACAGGGCTCTCTTTCCTCACTATATATATATATATATATATATATATATATAGAGAGAGAGAGAGAGAGAGAGAGAGAGAGACAGACGGGGGGGGGGTATCATAATAGATAGGTAGTAAGAGAAAACTGACCGGGGCTGGAAGGAGTCTACAGTTAAGAACACGGACGACTCTCTCAGTTAGAGAAATAAAGCTAGGACCTTGCAGGTAAACGGTCGGAACTGGGAACAGGCTTCCTGAGTGAGGAGCCTAGATCCATAAGGAGACCAAAACCCTATTTTCTGTCACACGGGGATGTGTTTCACAGGCTAAGTAACTAGCAAAGGGCCAGTGGGAAGGAGGAAACCTTTCCGGAAGAGGGAACAGGCTGTTATAAAGAGGGGAGGGGACAGGAAGAGTAAACGGAGTGAGAGGGGAGGGAAGGAAGAGGAAGGCCTTCAGGAAAGCCTCACTGCACTTCAGGGCAGACACCGTTGGACTCCATAGGGCTCAGAGAGCACAAGAGAGGGAGGGAGGGCCGAGGGGTAGGAGGAGAGAGGCTGAAGAGAGAATGAACATGAAGGCGGTGGGAAGGAGCGAGAGGAGTTGGGGGAGGGGTGAATATAATCGAAATAATTGTATGAAATTCTCAAAGAAAAAAAACATTTTTAAAATGCTTTTTAAAAGATTGAACTGGCCAAAGGTCTTTAAATTTATTTTTAAAAAATGAATTACAGATGATTTCATAAAAAGAACTGTAACAAATTATCCATATATGTACAGATTTACATTGCATGAAAACTACCTCTTATCTATGAAATTAAAGTAACTATAGCCACCCTTTGGAGCTGTGAGATCATAATACCTGGCACATTATGGTTAAGTGGATGATTATATTATGGTAAATATTCTGGACAGATTAATCAGTAGATAAGCAAACCACATTATGAAAGTAGTTCAATCAGCACTGAGGAGGTCCAACTATGGTACCTCAAGCTATGAAAGCTTCGGATTCCAATGGAGACCAGAAGAGTGACGGAATGGTGGCAAGTACAGTGGGCCTGACCAATCCCAATCCAGTCTGACCTGCCACTGCTCCGCTCAAGACACAGGCAGTACATTCCATGTATAATGAAAAAGAGGAAATGCAGCCCTATGTGGGAGGCCTGATAAGGCCTGGGAAGTCTAAGTCCAGGGTTCCAGTTTCAGGTACACTATGGCTTCCCCAAGTACCATCAACCTACCCAAACCTGTTTATGAAGCTAGACAAAAAAAAGACGAAGAAATACATTTGGAGAAACTATTTCCCAGAAAAAAATTAAGGAAGAGGGTTTTACATAAAAACCAGTAACACAAAAGCTCAATCTAATTTTAAGGTCTTTGTAGTTTGTATCTCAAATTAAGTTGAACCTTTGGACTCGGCTATTTCCTAAGGTCTTTTACCTTAATATCAAACAAGTCCATAAGCTTGGCATGGTGGCATATGCCTATGATCCCAACACTAAGGGTGCTGTGGTAGGAGGATCAAGAGTTCAAGGCCAGCCTGGATGCATAGCCAGCTGAAGTTATTCTCCTCCTCCATCAACCTAGTTGCCCTCAGAAATATTTTAGGAATACAATTTACATAGCAATTAATGAAAACTTTGGAAAAAATACATTGTTCACAGAAGATTAAATTTTGAATTCAACTATCATTAATTGGGATAATTACAAACAAAGTTATGTGAAACTAATAACGCATATAAAAAGATACCAATACCATTAATTTTTAGTAATAAGATTTTTCATTATTAGAAGAGAACAAAGCTACTGACATATTCTTCCTACTACTCAATCCCATTTATACATGAGCTTATATGCATGGCAAGAGAAGCTACACACCGGAAGCTCAGATGGGCATCTCAAAAGCAAAGTGTATAAAGTCCAACACAGCATGCTCTGCAGGGATACATAGTGTTACTGGATTGAAATTAAGCTTGTCAGTTTACCCTTTCATCTACACACCTGAGAATGAGTTCTCTTCCAGTATTTCATCCCCAAATCCAGTGTCTCTATGTCACCCAACTCTAATGCCAACTCACACTGGGTCATAACAGCTTTCTGTTGTTTTATTATATTGGAATAAAAACCAGAATTTATTTCTGCAACTTTTCTGCTATGTCCCTTTAAACAGCTCCATAATATCTTCATAGCCTTTAGCCAGCTAAGATCTGTGACCTATTCCAAGTTACCATGAAAGTCTTATGTTGAAGCACTGGGCAGTTAAAGAACTTTGAAGTTTCCTGTGGCTAAACCTAAATGCACCCTTAACTCCAATACTGGGATAAGAGCAGACACTGCCCACACTCCTCACTATTTAGTACAGAAAAAATGCTGGTCATTTTAATGAAGGATTTTCTTTTCTTTTTCTTTTCTTTTCTTTTTTTTTTTTTTAAGCCCATTTTAATAAATGTTCAACCGTTCTTCTAGCCCACAAGAGGTAAAAGGACATTTTCTTTTCTTCCTCTTCATTCCTTTCTTGTACATATCTTATTCAATATTCGTTATGTGAACCACTTTGTTAAAGTGGTTCAATATTTAATTAAGGATTAAATGGTAAGGCAGATTGCCTATTACATTACAAAACTTTCAGTGTTGACATATCTTCTAATCAATTAAATAACAGTAGAAATTTAAAACTTAGATTTTAAAGTGAGCTTTTGGAACACATGGGCTATTTTGAAGATACTAAGTGGTTAAAAAACAAAACATTACATACATACATACACACACACACACATACACACACATGTACATATACACACACATATACAGCACCATGTTTGAACATGGATTTAGCACCGCAACCTAGAAAACCCTCAAGCACCCTGAGCAATAATCTTGATGGTCATCAAACAGACAGAAATTTAGCAATTGTATGGTCACTCTAGAAGACCAGCTACCACAGTATCAGGGAAGGCCTAAAGGGAAATACAGTAGTCCCTTCCAGGGAGCAAAGTTAAAACTAACTGTTTAAATGCAACTGTTTAAATTCAATTTCTCTTTCAGTTGGTGGCTAAACTTTAAGTCATTGAGACTGTTTTCCTATTAGCAGGCAACACTAGATTGTGTTCCTTATGATTTGTCTTAAAAGAGAAAAGCCAAACAGAAGCCCAGTTCCTTCTATTTGATTTTAAATGTTTTCTTTGTAATTCAAGATGCAGAATTTGATGCTGAATAACTTGTATAATAAACACACCACACAAAACTGAGTAGTTTAATGTCTAAAGTGAATAAATGCTGTTTTTACACTAAGCTTTCCAGCTGCTTTCGTTCTTTGGGCATGAAAACAAAGAAGGAGAGGCTGGAGAGATTGGGCAGACACAGTCAGGCAGTGCACAAGCCGGGCAGAGAGCTAACCAGACACAGGGAAAACAGAAGAGTACAGCTGTCCACTACAGCAGGCAGAGACAGTCAGGCAGTGCACAAGCCAGGCAAAGAGCTAACCGGAGACAGGGAAACAGACGAGGAGTACACTTGTGCACTACAGCATTGCTACTAGTGGTACCCATGTAATGAAACAGCTTGGCTTTCAGTTCAAATATGTATTTATTGTTCCTCTATCATCAATTATGAAAGCAGTTTAAACACTTCTGTCTCTTGCTGTAGCACCAACATCAGTTCTACCACTTGATCAAATGAAAGGCAAAATATATAGACATGTTTTTATACATATAAAAACAGGTGCATACACAGAGAGAGAGAGAGAGAGAGAGAGAGAGAGAGAGAGAGAGAGAGAGAGAGAGAGAGAGAGGGAAGGAAGGAGGGAGTGAAGAGGAGGGAGAGAGAGAATAAAGGCATATATATATAGTCTTGTGTTTGATTTCACTGGAAAAATCTGGTAAATATATTTAACACTTTTATATTTCAATTTATATTAATCTAGTAAGATATGTGGGCTTTTTAAAGTCATCTAATGAGTTAATAATGTTCAAAAAATCATAAAATGATTAAAGAGTAAAAAGCATAACTGAACCCTAAGGAATCGTAATTCTCTAGGAAAAGAAATACTGTGTACTTCATAAAAGTACTTTACTATTGAAGGCAGTGACTTTATTTATATAGAGATGTGTGTGTGTGTGTGTGTGTGTGTAAAGATATTTTATTCTAAAAAGAAGTTTCTAAAATAACTTACATAATATAACTGATCTTTCCAAGTTGAAAGACCTGAAGTGTACTTATAATAAATATATACTTTCGGGTTTGAAAACCAAACCTAATTAGACATCAGTTAATTATTCAAAACAATTCCTTTAAACCTCTGTGGGGCAGTGGTCTGTGACAGGCAATCTAACACCCGTTTGAGCTCAGGCCAAAAATTCTGGGAGACCCAGTGAAAGTTTTTCACAAGGGACCAGACCATATTTTTAGCCAACACTCCCGGAAGAGTCCTGTAAAACCAGCCACAGCCTTTACAACCCCTGTATAGAGAGAGGCCTGGCATGTGAGATTTGTCATGTAGAAAGCAGCCCTGAGTCCCGGGCAAGCAAATGAGGCACCACAAAGTCCCTGAATCAGGCCAATGGAAAGTATCGGTTACCAAACCTCTGACCCCTTCCAGACAGTACTTTACAGCATCCTGACCCGAGTAGCTCGCTCTCTCTCCCCCTCCTCTACCTGCCTGCCCTGCCCACTACCGAGCATGCCCACCACCCGGCATCCAGAAGGAATAAAGGTGCAAACTGCTCCGGTGTCCAAGAGCCTCTTATTCCACGAGCTGTAACACTTTGGCCCGAAAGGCGCAGACAGTGGCTGCAGGTACCGCGGGGAACCCGCTGCGGCCAAGACTTGGCGCAGGGCGGCAAGTGCTGCGCGATCACAACGTCGGCTTGGAGCTGGAGAGCACCTGAGGCAGCTAGGACCCACGGCCTGCCCCATCTCTAGCTGCCCAACTCTGACAGGCGGGTCTCGCAGAGATCGAGCAACTGGACCCGGGCACAGAGGTGGAAAGCGCCAGAGGCGGCCCATGCTCCCATCTCCACCTGCGCTCCCTCCCCGCATCTTGGCCCAACAACCGGAGCACGGCCCAGGAACCGGGACCAGGGGACTTCGTCCACGCTTGCGCCCCCTCCTCCCGCGCAGCGGCACAACAAACCTCTGCCCCATACACATTTGTATAAGTGTTTTAAAGCTGCCTTTCTTAACTCCTGACTTTTCTATTGCAAACTCAAAAAGAAAGCTTAGATTGCTTGACTATAAACATAGGTGTCAGGTAAAACTTAAAAGTAGTAAGACATTTTGATATGAACAGGTCGGAAACTGACATTCTTGATGAATGCATGCTACAATTTAGAGAAAACCTCATTTGTTACAAACAAACAGTACTGAACAACTGAGATTTCTGCTAAACCTTCCGTTACCTATGCACAGCTGGAAAGCTTCCTAGAATTCTTTCTACCCTAAACTGAGTAACTTTCCAAGTTATTCTTCAATCTTCCCAATGCTGTGACCCTTTAATACAGTTCTTCGTGTTACAGTGGCTCTCAACCATAAAATCATTTAATTGCTACTTAATAACTGCACTTCTGCTGATGTAAGTCATAACGTAAATATCTGATATGCAGGATATCTGATTTGAGACCCCCAAAGAAGTCACAGCCTACAGGTTGAAAACTGCAGCTATAGATAATTATTTCCATAACACTCACAGAATGCAGCTACATGTGATACTACTTTATAACTAACTATTCACAAACAGCAGGTCTCTATCTTCCTAAGCATCTCCAAGAAGGAAGAGCTTCACTCCCTATTTTGATCCTTAACTATCTAGAAATGGGTATTACTCCACAGAATGCTTACGTTCTATTGCTGAACTGTCACCCACACCCCACCCATTTGGCAAACATCTATTAACAAAGCCCGGAAAGTGAGGTCATTTGCTTCAGGTTAGTCAATTAGCTGGGACCTGGATGAAAACAAGACTCCTGGTATATGACTGCAATCATACCTCATCTTGGGTTAAAGGGAAAATATTATGCCAAAATTCATGTATTCAATTTTGAGCTTAAATAAATACATGAGGCCAAATGTATATGTAGCCATATACTTCTGCATGCTATCAAAATTAAAATCGTCTTCAAGGTCAGTCACTGTCCTGCCCTGGCATCGTGTATAAAACATGCGTAATGTGGCTGCACTACTACTGGACCAGAGCTGACTTTACCACATAAACTGCTACTGGACCAGAGCTGACTTTATCATGTAAACTGCCTCTTCCTTTGTAGCAGCAGGGGAGCAGGGAGCAGTACTAGTTTCCTGGGATTTTCTTTGAGTTTTATCCTTGCCACCCTTCCTTGGGTCTCACTGATTGTTTAAACATACCAAAACATCTGCTCTGTAGTCTATGAAACAGCCTTTCCTTTAGAGACTCTACCGTCCTCTGATGAAGGGAACATTTTTGATGCTTAGGAGAACTGCTAGAGTCTGAGGTGACACACAGACTAATTTTAAGGAAAAGTGCTAAGTTCACAGTTAATTTTGTATGTTCTAACCTAAAAACATTTCAGGAACACAAAATCATAAATCTTAATATTTCCACAAGTAATCACTAGGTAACTCTTTGACCCTAATGCCTAGAACACAGGTTCTGTAAAACAAAACAAAACAAAAAAGAATGAAACGAAAGGGGGGAAAGGAAAGGAGAAAGAAAAAAGGAAAGAGAAGAGAGGGGGAAAAATGGTCAGAAGAATAAAGAAAGGAAGGAAGGGAGGGAGGGAGGGAGGGAGGGAGGGAGGGAGGGAGGGAGGGAGAAAAGTTCTTCCACTATAATAAAATTAATTTGCTCTGGGGAGTGACAGAGTAGCAAGAATCAAGAGAAGAGTTTCTACTAAGTTCTTGGAAAGAAAACCCCATTTTCAGTGAGTCTTCCTTTCCTTGAACAGGAATGCTACTGGTTACATTGTATTCTCCCAATATAAAAGACTGATGATATGTTAGAGTCCTGGGACCCAGCAACTCAGAAAGAGAATCTGTTTGGAATAAGATGAGTAAGGAAGAATATTAGTTAAAACTGGGGCATACTAAAATCCCATTGGCACTTGACTTAGCTAGGGTTACTATTTCTGTGATGAAACACCATGACCAAAGCAACCTGAGAAGAAAGGGTTTATTTCACTCACAGCTCACCATCAAAATCAGTCAGGACAGAAACTCAAGCAGGGCAGGACCCTGAAGGCAGGAGATGATAAAAGGGCCATGGAGGGGTGCTGCTTACTAGCTTGCTCCTCATGACTTCCTCAGCCTGCTTTCTTCTAGAACCCAGGACCACTAGCCCAAGCATGGCACCACAAACAATGGGCTGGGCCCTCCCCATAAATCACTAATTGAAAAAATGCCTACAGACCAATCTTATGGAGGCATTTTCTCAGTTGAGGCTCCCTTCTCTCAGATGACTCTAGCTTTGTCATGTTGACAGAAAACTAGACAGTACAGTGCATAGTGAAGTGTGACTGGTATCGTTTTAAAAGGAGAAAAAATCTGGACACAGATATTTAAAAGGGGAAGACCATGAAAGTCGTGAGGAGCAGGTGGTCATGCACCAGGCACAGTGAGAGGACTAGAAAAAATTTCCCTCACAACCATCAAAGAAACCATCCAGACTACATTTTTCATACTTGTAGCTTCCAGGACTGTGAGACAATATAGTATTCTATTGTGGTGGTTTGAATAGGTACAGCCCCATAGACTCATGTGTTTGAATGCTTGGCCCACGAGGAGTGGCAGTATTAGGTGTGGCCTTGTTGGAGTGGGTGAGGTCTTGTTAAAGAAAATGTGTCACCGGAGAGGGCAGGCTTTGGGGTGTCCTATGCTTAAGCTCGCCCAGTGTGGAGCACAATCTCCTTCTGCTGTCTGCAGATCAAGATGTAGAACTCTCAGCTCCTTCTCTGGCACCATGTCTGCCTGCATGCTGCCATGCTTCCCACCATGATGATAATGAACCTAACCTCTGAAACTGTAAGCCAGTCCCCATTAAATATTGGCCTTGGTCATGGTGTCTCTTCACAGCAGTAAAACCCTAACTAAGACATCCATTACTTAAACTAGCTCTTTTGTGGGACTTTGTCACAGCCATTATAAAACTAATACAATAACTCAATTACAACTGGAAAAGGGGCTGTGAGGTGCATATCAAATTGCTCTTAACTAATATTTCAAAAGTCATGATTTGAGGTTTAATCTTCCCAGCTTTGGAACAAATTTTTTCCTGGGATGTCTTTCTTTTACCTCACTGTAAAGGTTAAAAATATGAGAGGCTCTGAGAAAGCAGGAGACACCAAGCAGTCATGTGGGTGCCGGGAATCGAACCCAGGTCCTCTGAAAGAGCAACATGGGCTCTTCAACTAACTACTGAGCCATCTCTCCAAACAAGTTGTTTTTCTTTATTTTGTATTATGAGTTTGAGTGCTTTGCCTACAATGTTTATGTGAGCACTGTGCGTGTGCCTCATTCCCAGAGAAGTCAGAAGAGGACAATGGACACCCTAGAATTGAAGTTACGGCAACCGTGAGCTACCGTGTGGCTGCGGGGAGCCAAACTTGGATCCTTTGCAAGACGACAAATGCTCTTAAGCACTAAGACATCTCTCCAGTCCCATCTAGTTTTTTAGTTTGGTGGTAGTGGGGTGGTTCTTGGGGGGGGGGGGAGTTAGCTTATATTTTATTGTTGCCTTGGACTGAGGAAGAGAATTACAGATAAAGCTTCACAGTTTTTTTTTTCTTATCACAAAGCAAAAATCAAGAACATAATGCTTCAATCCTTTCTGAAAATCTTTTCTCAAATGTTTGTTCTCTTGTGATGTTTGTATAAGACAGCATATCTCAGAGAAAGCTGTCTGAATGCTGCAGAGTTTCTACGTTGTCCTTAGGACCTGAAAATCAGTAATACAGACATGGCATCTAAAAACACAAGGGTGAGTTGGTTTTGGTCTTCATTATATGATGAGAGGGGGAACAAGCCAAAAGTCGATTTAAAAACAACTATGCTAGAAAAACACATTGGTTGCATTATATAGTATAAATACACACATACAAACTGGTGTGTGCATGAACCAGGCTGGGTGGGGACTGGCCCACTCTGATTCCAAATTAAAGACTCACTGTCAATAGTACAAACGTATGAAATTGTGACATGATTCCAGGACACGTTATCATCTTGGTTTACTTATTCTGTAAAAACTTGAGAACTATATTTGCAAAGGCTAAAACACAAAGCAGATAATCTCTTATAACTGAGTTGACATTGTCGGAATCTGGGAGTTTCGAAGACAGTTAGTAATGACCATTTTCTTCTGTTAAAATTTTAATGAGAAGAAGTAAAAACAAATAGATTAAAACAGGAAGCAAATATAACCAGCTCAAGAGAGGCAAATCTCTCCATTTCTCATATTTCTGTTCCTTTTTCTACTTTGTCTTCTACAATGTAGTTAAGCAACTGCCGTTTAGATATATAGTTCTCTCCAGTTTATCAACCAAGAAATACAA
>CM052716.1:57225070-57270924 GCA_028551405.1 Uromys caudimaculatus
CAGGGGGAAGGGGGAGGAGGTGGAGATTGAGACTTCTAAATAATCCACATTCCCTAAAAATCTACTTGCCCATATTTTCAATTTTAAAGCATATCCAATTGGGGATTAGACAGTTTCTTAAAAAACAAGTAAGTCATTTTTTAAAAATCTATTGAAAGGAAATTTATAAAGGCCATCAATCAAAGCCAGATGTGTAACACTCAGAGAATTATTCTTTCACAAGCAATTTAGGAGTCACTTTGTCTGAGATGTAGTTCCTTCAATTCAATACTTTAATTTTAAAAATTAAACATTCATCAGCAGAAGGAAAATAAGCAGGCATAAATTCTTACTAATACTTTGGGTTTATGCTTTTAATTTTGCACTGACAATTCTAATTCCAAGTAGAGAAGGTTCTTACAGTGTCTTCAAATTCAGAAATGTCACTTTTCATTAAATTAAAACAGAGAAAGCACAAGCGAGTGCGATCTGTTAGCGAACTTGAGCTGAGAGCACTGTGATACAGCCTCACGGGTGCAATGGCCCTGAGTGGGAAGGGGTGCTACAACAGGATCGCCCACCAACTACAGCAGGACAGAGAGGGAAAACAAGAGCAGCCGCCTGGGGGGCGGGCCTTCTCCACAGAGGCGACACGCTTTCTAACGCCCAACACTAACTAAACAGGCCTGTGAATTTAGATCCATGGATTTTAGCTTCCAGATGACGCCAACCAGGGAACTTCATGACCAGGACTAACACTCCATCATCCCTCCAGACTAAGAATGCACAGACTTGTGTTTTACATGGCACACTCCTCCACAGAACTACTGTGCCAACACCTGCACATCACCTTTTATAGAGCTACTGTGTCAACACTTGTCATCTTTTAGAAGCTAATGCTATATGAAAAGCTGATAGTGGCGACTACTAGAAGACATGAATTATAAAACACTTCAGTCTTGATTGGAGAGCACAGACTTAAAAACAGAACACTGAAGCACAGAACTGAATTCCAGCTCAGGGCGTCCTCAGCAGCACCCTTCCAAGAGAGAGCTGGAGCACACAAGCTGAAGGACTGTGTTTCAACACAGAAACTGATGGATTTCCTAAGGCTTGGAAAAAAGGAAATTGCATTCACATTCAAAGAAATAAATTTTAAAAAGAAATATACAAAATGTTTTAAAATCCGATTTCTAGATTTACTGAAATCATATTACTTTAATGGCTGAATACTTTTTTTAATTTATTGACCAAGGCAAGCAAATGTATATATTCAAGATATATATCACTATGCATGTATACTGAGTATAACTATTTTTAATCTGTTCAAATTTAATAACAATGAAGTGACAAATCTGATCCTTTTCAGGCATAAAGTAAATAAATAAATAAAGTAGTTAAAAGGGTACAGAATGAATTGAGGTACATTCTATACAGCTGGTTATTTATTTATGTCTTAATGCAGGATGTGAATAAATAAGTATCTATCTTTAAGAATTTTTCCTCAAAATTATATCAAAAGGGATTTTATGTTTCAAAGACGAAATGGCTAAGTATTTAGTAAGTTCTGAATTAAATTCCTATTCCAAATATACTAAAATATGAATAATTTCCTTTCAAGATAACTACTGTTTGACTATATCTGAGAGAGAAACATTTTCTAGAGTTCCCCATTTTGCCAGACTGCTACCATAAACTCACAGTACCACAGAACACAGGTTTGAGTCAGCGGCAGCTCAGCAGCAGAGCATCACAGAAACATACCCTTGATAAGCGCACAAGGCAAACCTTTTAAGGTGTGTCAAAAAAGTCTGAGGCAACAACTTCTTCGCATAAATCAAGAAAATGGAAGTTACATTTTAAATTTGCAGATTACATAATACGTGATGTCTAAGGGAATACCTGATAATGGACAAGCAAAGCTGATCAGACGATATCACAGGAACAAATTTAAACCTTTCCTAACTACCAAAAAAGCCTCCCATGGTGCAAATCGCGTGGTGCAAAAGGCTTACAGGCTGTGAGCTCTGCAGCCGGACCACTGTGCTTACTCTCCACATCTTGCTTCCTGTTGCGCTGAGTTGGCTAGAGTGGAGCTTCATGGCATTTCTATAGTCTGGCCTCTTCTGTATGGGAGAAAAAGAAGTCCCCTCTTACAAGCTGGCCTGGCGCTCAAAAGAGCTAATATGTGAGTAGAAACCCTGGTGTGTGGAGTTACTGCACAGCTGTAAGCTGACTATGCCATGTGTGTGACACCTGTGAAGATTACTACAGACCAGTGCTGTGATCGCCAGCCCTCCTCTCTTTTGCTTCCTGGATCTCCAGATGTTTTTCAGATGATTATCTACTATCTTTAAATACCAACTCCTAATCTAAGATATCAAAAGTGAAGGTCAAAATAAGTAGTAAAACATTTAAGCTAAGGCAGGGTGTACAAGTAGGTAAGATATTCATGAGACCAAACAAGAGCTGTCAGTTAGCAATATGGCTTTATGGTTGATAAATCAAGACCGGGAAAGGTCATATTTGTCATATTTTCAAAAAATAGAGGTAACAGATTTCTGGCTAAAGAAGGTAGGTTGGTATCACAATTACAGGTGCACTATGCTCCAAGATGACAGAAAGAGATTTTTTCCCCCTGGTTATATACATAAGACTGAGTCCACAAGATGAAACTTCACAATAATAAAAGGTCATAAATAGCTTTTCAGGGACAAAAAAAAAGCTGAAATCTAAGAAATTATGAGGGAAAATGAGATTAGATTTATGTGACAGAATTTGCAAACCATAAAAGCAACAGCACCAGGTAACTTTGGAGAGAAGGATATGAGCAGAAGGTTTAGCAAATAAATTAAATTATATTAAAAACTGTTGGATTTTCAGCTCCTCTCCCTGCCTAGTCCTTATTCTAGCAAGGTAGCATCTCTGTCCCATGCCAGCAGAAGACAGCAGGCTTCGCCTCTAGGAGACAAGCAACCGTGTACTGAAACCAAACCGAAGTAAGTTAGTCCTTAGACACTGATCTTTCAGGGGTAACTCATCAGTGATGCAAATCCAAATGGACCATTAGGATGACGGGATGAATGAGGAAGAAAGAACAATATCAAACTATGGAAGAAGCCAGACGAGCAAGGTAGGGATCATCTCCTGTGTACTGTGGGAAGCCTCACCTGTCAATCAAAAGCTGATGGCTCACTAGCAAAAGGCAGGAAGTAAAAGTGGGACCTCCAGCAGAAAGACAGGAACTCTGTGATAGAGTCAGGCGGGAAGAGTAGCCCAGACTCGGGGGAAGTGGGACCATGAAACTAGAAGAGGTAACTAACCAGCCATGTAGCAGACATGGAATAAAAGTTCCGAGCTAGTCAGGAAGCAAGCCCGCGCTTACAGAGTAGGCAATCATTCATGCATAAACAGCCTCCAAGTCATTATTCAGGAACCGGGTGTGGATGGAGAAGCCTGCGCTTACAAGGAAACTAGCATATCTCAGAATGGTGAGGAGAGTGTGAGAACCACCTCATCAAAAAAACAAAATTAGAAAACACTCAGAATCAACTAACCTGGGCCCCCAGACAGCAAGCATGGCACAGACCTCTGCACACAGGTAACAGTTGTTCAGCTCGGCCTTCATGTGGGACCCCTGGCAGCAGCGCTGTATCCGCTCCGCTGCCTGCTTTTGAATCCCTTTCCCCGGACTGGAGCACCTTGCCTAGTCTTACTGCACCTTGATATGCCAAGGAGGGGTGATATCCATGGAAGGCCTGCCCTTCTCTGAGGAGAAAGGAAGGATAGGAGGATTAGGGGGAGGGGACTGGAAGGAGGGGGGCGGGGGGCGGGACGGGGGGGAGGTGCCATAGGAATATAAAGTAAATCAATTAATAAAAAAGAGACAAAGAAAAAAATTAACAGGGCAACTATGTTTATTAACAAATAACACTGACATTACAGAAAATCTAAGCCACTTTTTAACAGGTACATTCCAATAGCATAACCATACTACAAAGCTTTGTTGCAGAATACATGGCAGGGCTATGAATAGCAGTCAGGTATAATAATGTAAACATTAAATACTGCTCCATCCAAAGTTGGTAGAGCTGTACTTGGCAAGAACCGTGTGCAGCTATGAATAGGACGAGAAAAGGAACAAAAGTCTTATATTTGCTGTGGGAAATCAATAGCATCTAAAAAAAAAAAAAAAATCATGTAGCAGCAATGCAGCCTTGTGATATGGAAACACGGCCACAAATACCAAGATAATTCGCTGAAATGACTCCTAGATACAAAGTTTTGATCATAGACACAAAAGTTTTCCACTGCTGCTCAAGAAACTTTTTCACCAGGATTTTAAAAACAATGCACTTGTAAAACATGGGTAAGATGCATATAAAACTAATAAAATTAAAATAAATCTCCTAGTTATTAATGTTTATATAATGTGAAAATTATACAAAGAAACTATGAAGAAATTTTTTATTCAGATAGAACTACTGCTGTATTATTACTGTTTTCTCTGAATGTTTCTGCTGCGTATGCACATACGATATGCACATACAATTTTCTCTTGAGTGGAACTTAAGCATTAACACTGAACATGCAAATTTCTATAACACTTTCTTTAAAAATTAGTATTGTATCATTAACATAAAGATAACATTTTGCCAGGACAGCCAGGACTACACAAGAAGCTCTGGAGGGCAGGGGCAGAGAAGGGACACTCTGGTATCTTTAAATATTCCTTTACACTGTCGCACCCCGCCACCATTTGGTCATTTGTCTACTTATTCTTGGGGATAATCTTAATGCAGATAATTAAAATAATTTTTCTTTCTCAAACTCCAATTTCTCGACTTGTATCTTTTCCTGACTCCCTTCTACCAGGTGCTTTTGCTTGTCCTTTGGGAATCCTTCCTCAGCCCAGGCCACGTGTGCTGGGAAACGAGAAGGTTTCAGTTTACCTTACCCTTCCTCTCCCCTATCCCCGTCCCCGTCCCCGTCCCTGTCCCTGTCCCCCCTCCTCTCCCCTCTCCAACCCCCTTGAAGACTTGAGTAACAATATGATGCCCTGAGAGACATCAGTCATCAGAGTCTATTTATTGGCTTTACACTTTGGCCTCCTGTCCCCAGTCCTGACTTCCTCCTCCACGTCCACATCTGTACCATTTGGAAACGCTCCCCACTACACAGTCCCAGTCACTGTTGAGAAGCACAAACTAATGTCATGATACTCTGCTGAAAAATCCAAACCCTTTAGTGGCTTCTGATGTTTCCAGACTAGATCTTAAGCGGTTTCCCTGCCAGTGAGGCCCTGTATAACCCTGTCCTTGCCCACACGTTTAGTCTCATGGCACACACTTGGTACTAGCACAATGCTTTGAGCTGAGAAAATAATAAATATCCATATATGTATATTAGCACTCAGAATTCTAAACTCTAACTTTTTTCGTGTATGCGTGCCTCTGTGTGTGTGTGTGTGTGTCCACGTGCATGTAAAATTAACTATCTGGTCAGAAGACAAAGTACTAGCTGTTCTTCCACAGAACCCAGGTTTGATTCCTGCACCCACATGGCGGCTCACAACCATTCTGAGGGAATCCAACATCCTCACCTGACCTCCATGGACATTAGGCATGTGCCACCTATACACAGGCAGACAAACACTCATACCAAAATAATTTTTCAAACATGACATCAGATACCATCTCTGCCTAGATGTCCTGTAGGTACAGAAAACTAAGCATATGCAGGGCTGTACCTGTTAGTCAGACATTATTTCCTACAGAAGGTTTTCCTCGCTGTTTTCTGGCAGCACCTCGTCAGTTCTGGGCCTCCCGTTTAAATGGTTTCCGTCTCTAATCAGTCCTATAGCAATTACCACACCGCAGCCTCAGTGCTACTAAGGTGATTCTACCTAAAGCCAACATGGCCCTGAAATTTCCATTCAGATCTTTCTTTCAGGGATGCTTCCCCACAACGAAATATCACTGCTGTAATACTACTGTGCTACGTCACAATTTACCTATTTATCTCTCCACTTGCTCCTCAGTGCCCAGAAGTCAGTAGCAAGTGTGTTTTAATCCTCTGTTAACAGAAATCAGTAAAGCAAATCCTGGCTATCACAAACTGCGACTGCTGCTTACTGCGTTTTTACAAGTATCTTGTTGTGCTGGTCACTGCTGTGCTTCCTCCATGTTACTACGAGGTAGGACTGTTCAATCGCTTCCCTCCCTCAGCAGAATTGCACAGAATTTCCTGGTACCATGGAATCTAGACAGCAGGAAGAAGGCTTTTGAGTCCGATCGAGGTCCAATCATGAGTCCTGTGTCCCAAGCGTATATCATCTTCAGTGATAGGGGCTCCAGCCCCATGGGGCGACCAAGGGCTACACTGCTGGTCTACATTGTCTGTGGAGTCACTTACGCTACCCTGCCCAACCATTCCAAAGAAGACTTCTCATGCTTGCTACCAGGATTTTTGTTAGTCTATGACTCTTGTAGGAAGCACCATCAGCCAAAGTGGCTTAACTTCCTGATAGACAGACAGACAGACATGTATACACACTGTGCGTAGGTTTAGGTAAGTATTAAATGACATGATTCCTTGAGGCTTTAGCAAACAACTGTGGGGTTATTTGTCTCTTATCCCTCCTTCCTTCCTTCCATCGGAGCACTTCTGTTTTTCTGTTTCCCCATTCATTTGTATGCTGCTGTTTCCCTTGCGTGCCCCCTGACGCACAGAGAGAGAGAGAGAGAGAGAGAGAAAGAGAGAGAGAAAGAAACATACATACACACACACAGAGACATACATACACACACATACACACAGACACATACATACACAGAGAAAGAGAGAGAGACATACATACACACACATACACACACAGACAGAGACATACATACACACAGACACACATAGACACATACATACATACACACACAAACACACAGACACAAAGAGAGAGAGACATACACACACATACATACACACACAGACACACATAGACACATACATACAAACACAAACACACAGACAGACACACACACACACCCCACACATGTTGTTCCCTTACTATCTCCCTGTTTCCTGTGTGACTGCACACTGTGGACTCCTCCCATCTGAGCATTCTGAGCTAGGAAGCACGAGTGACAGATAAAATGTAACATTTGGCTTTCTGGGTCTGGGTTGCCTCCCCAACTCCATCCATTGACCTACAACTTCCAGGCTTCCCTTTGCTTTGCAGCTACCAGCACTCTGCTGTCTATGCTCCACCGTTAGAACACTGCACTCAGCTGCTGAAGGCCATCCAGGTTGTACCTATTCCCTGGCAAGTGCAAATAAAGCAGCAGTGATTGTCTGTCCTTCCGCACAGGCCACGGTGTGGCACAGCTGGGTCATATGGTAGATTCATTGGTAGGTTTGAAGGATTCTCTATACCGATTTCCAGAGCTGCCGCAGCAATCTGCATTCCTGCCTGTGGTAAGTGAGGGCTCCTCTTTCTCCTCAACCTCACAGGCATCCATTGTCAGTTGTCTCACTGATCTTAGCCATTCTGACTGGGGCAAGATGGAATTATGCCTGGGTACTAGACAGCTCCCCAGGGCAAATAGGGTCATGGACATTACAAAATAATCTACTAACGCCACTTTGCTAGATCCACATTAGTTCCTTACTAAATCTTACCCTCATCCTCGCAGAGAAGAAAGTTCAGCATCACCCACCCCCAAGAGCAAAGAAGCTTCTTGTTACAGAAAACCACAGAAAACCACAACTAGACACACTACAGAGGCAAATGGATTGTGGGGAGCCCAGTCCCAAAGGATACAGCTACATGACAGCTCCCCTATCCACGTGCAGGAGCACTACAGAAGAGAATACAGCTACATGACAGCCCCCGTATCCACGTGCAGGAGCACTGCAGAAGAGGATACAGCTACATGACAGCTCCCGTATCCACGCGCAGGAGCACTGCAGAAGAGGACACAGCTACATGACAGCCCCCGTATCCACGCGCAGGAGCACTGCAGAAGAGGACACAGCTACATGACAGCTCCCGTATCCACGCGCAGGAGCACTGCAGAAGAGGATACAGCTACATGACAGCCCCCGTATCCACGCGCAGGAACACTGCAGAAGAGGATACAGCTACATGACAGCTCCCGTTTCCACGTGCAGGAGAGCGCAGAAGAGAATACAGCTACATGACAGCCCCGTATCCATGCGCAGGAGCACTGCAGAAGAGGATACAGCTACATGACAGCCCCCGTATCCACGCGCAGGAGCACTGCAGAAGAGGACACAGCTACATGACAGCTCCCGTATCCACGCGCAGGAGCACTGCAGAAGAGGATACAGCTACATGACAGCTCCCGTTTCCACGCGCAGGAGCACTGCAGAAGAGGATACAGCTACATGACAGCCCCCGTATCCATGCGCAGGAGCACTGCAGAAGAGGATACAGCTACATGACAGCTCCCGTTTCCACGCGCAGGAGCGCTGCAGAAGAGGATACAGCTACATGACAGCCCCCGTATCCACGTGCAGGAGCACTGCAGAAGAGGATACAGCTACATGACAGCCCCCGTATCCACGTGCAGGAGCACTGCAGAAGATGATACAGCTACATGACAGCTCCCGTATCCACGCGGAGCGCGCAGAACAGGATACAGCTACATGACAGCTCCCGTATCCACGTGCAGGAGCACTGCAGAAGAGGCAACAGAGAGACCGTAGGAGCCAAACTACAAGAAGTCTGCTGGGAAGCAATCTCTCCTAGAAATGACCACACAACAGGGCCAGAGCAATGACAACATCATGAAGGGACATGCCCAGCCCCATACCTAAACAAAGAGTAACATGCCACAGACAACTGCTGAGAGGTGGCGAATTAGCCTCTCGCAGAGATAAGCCCCTTATTGGTTGTCAATGCAGAGTGGTCAGCCCTGAAACATATGTACACAAACAACAAAATGGAATCAGCAGGTTGTAGTGATATATTTGTGCATATATGCATATGTATATGTGCATATATGTGCATGTATTATGTATGTAACATTAATAATATAAAAAAAAGAGGTTCTCAGCTTGAGAGTGTGGTGTAGACACTGGACAGAGAGTACCTAGGAGAGACTGGAGGGAGGAAAGAGAGAGGAAGTAATGTGATTCTACTTCAATTAAAAATGTTTTAAAGACAGTAACCAAGAGCAGCACAGGTGATTAACACAAGGGTGTTCAGTTAGCACATTGCAACTATGAAGCTTGCTATGAAATTTACTATGTATTCCAAAGTTCTCTATTGACTTTAACCTTCTCATACTATTTTCATCCTTTTGTCCCAAGCAAAACAAGCTTCATGATTCTATTTATCCTTTCAATTTTTCCCCCTAAGATTTTCTCATATGTTATCTCGCCAACCATAAAATATCAAACATTCACTTCAATTATTTGCAAAGTCTTCATAAAAGGTACCAAAACCAGTCAAGGAAGCCTACGTGGTTGTGGCCTCTCCAAGAGGAAAAACTGAATCCAGAGCTGAAACATGCTAGCCACTTAACCTGGCGCAGCCATCTTCTAACCCTGAGCTGCTCTAGACAGCATCTTCACCTGGCCATCACTACTTACAAGGACCTGTCTGTGATAAACAGCCTTCGTTCTCTCCAGAAAATACTAAGTAACTGAGAACTGACTCCTTTAAAGGACAAGAAAAGCACACGAGAAGCTCACAGCAACATATTATTAGCAGGAAAGTATGTTTTAGAAACAAACACAAGGAGAGGGGTTAGAGAAAACCTATCTGTTTTTTTCTTGGGCTATACAGTAAATCATATACCATATTCACCAGGGTTATATGCACTGCACATCATATATCATGGCTATGTACACAAGGGCTATATACACTGCACATCATATACCAGGGCTATGTACACAAGGGCTATATACACTGCACATCATATACCATGGCTATGTACACAAGGGCTATATACACTGCACATCATATACCATGGCTATGTACACAAGGGCTATATACACTGCACATCATATACCATGGCTATGTACACATGGGCTTATATACACTGCACATCATATACCTTGGACACAGAATTCTGAGAACTAAATGAAATCAGCCAATCCAAAGTGATGACAGAGAAAGAAAAGAGAAAGATGCCCTAGCTCTGAAGGTGAGCAAAGCAGGCTAGCTCATGCAGACATGATCCAGTAACCACTGGTCTTGAGGCAAGGGGGGGGGGGGGGGGAGAATCAGAGTCAAAGACAAGTAGATTGGGAAATTAGTGAATGGGGAAGGCTTCAGCTTCACTGAGCAAGCTCTGAACTGGAATTGTTCTCTCTTACTTACATTGAACACAACTATGATAAAAATACAAGTTTCTTACTTCACACATTCACAGAAATGTCAAGTAGTCAATATTCAACAGGATTACATTCCTTGAGAGATAAAAAAAAAAAAAAAAAAGGCAAGGTCATCCCTACTGTTTAGCTACAAACAATCCACAATAAATAAATCTGTGCTTCCTATACTAAGAAAAGCAGTCTAGACAACAGAGATCCTAATGTAAACTTCTAAAGCCATTTCTACTCTAGATGTTGCTATTAACCTCCTGCAAGAAATGCCTGGATTTCTTAAAATGTAATTTATATTTAAGAACATAAAATATATGTGTCCAATTTTTCCTTCATTTACATTTTTATTAAAAATATACTCTCGGCAGAAGGATATACCTCTCTTCAGCAACATTTATTATGCTTATCCTTCCAGTGTTGCTCCGGAAGCACTCTTGCTTGTCCAGTAGAACAGATATAGTGCCAGAGCCTTCAAAACAAGGTATAATAACCAACCCCTCAGAAGCTCAGGGATCGTCTCCCGGTCATAAGCAGCAGCATGAGTGACCAGACTCGGGGCAGTCTGTGGTGACGGCTGCTGGTCAGCACCTTCCCCAGGAGTTAGTCCCCACTGTTCTTCCCCATCTACCACAGACAGCACTCTCTTCAAGAGCTAAGCCAAACAAAAAGGAAAGGGCAGTCACTATCTTAATCCAGCCAAATTCACCACTTCTAAGGAAAGTCCTGCATGTGCTTATGTTGTCCACAAGCCAGTGTAGACTGAGAAGTCTCCGTGACACTGGATGCTTGAAGTGCCCAAGGTCTTCCTACCTATTTTGACTTCGTGCTTAAGCAGCAAGACTCTAGGGAGTGACTGATAGTGTGTTTTGAATATACAGAAATTTACTTTCTCTGAGCACAGTAAAAAGACAAGACATAGCCTTAAAAAGAAGGGTTTAGCTGAGTGTGGAGATGCATATCTCCACACTTGGAAGGCTGAGGTAGAAGGACTAAGAGTTCAAGGCCACCCTTGGCTAGAAAGAAGGTTCCAGGCCAATCAGTTCTATACAAGTATATACTATCACATGAAAATAAAATAAGAAAGGAGTGGAAGGAAGAAGAGTGGGGGAGGGGTTAGCCTGCCTATTATTATTATTATTATTATTATTATTATTATTATTATTATTATTATTAGAGGGCATGCCACTCTCCCCAAGACTGCTTAGAAAATACCAGGTCAGAAGATAGAGCAGAAGGGAGGTGCGGCACATGCCTTTATGATGGCTATGCAGAAACTGCAAATCAGGGCGAGGTAAGTAGGTTAGAGTTAGCTAGCTCAGACAGCATCGACAGGCTCAGGATGTAAGGCCTGGCTGCTGTCACCAGGAACCAGGCCCTAGAGTGTTACTAGGGCAGAGAGATAGCAGCTCAGTCTATGAGAGTTCAATACAAGATGGGCAGGCTTACATCTGAAAGGTGCCACAGGGAACCATTTGCTACCACTAGGAATTAGCTAGCCAGAAGGAGCAGTGTGTCCCAGGCCAGAAAGACTCCAAAATGTCACAAGTTTATGAATTACAGAAAATAAAAATATAATTACACACCCAGATTACACCTCTGTGACCAGAGCTCAACACCTTTACTACACCGGAGCTGGAGCAACAGCTACCAACTAAAAAACAGCTGCCTTCTCCCTGAGAGCAATCATGGCTCCCCTGAGCCGCCACTGCCGTGCACTGGAGGACAACCCACCAGAGTGGTCATCACAGGTCAGATCCCCTTGAGCCTATCGTTTACACCCTGACTTGAAATCACAGTTCACCAAAACAGTAACTATTTGCTACAACTAAAGAAATTACACTACTGGAATCAGAATCATTTGAATATAAAAACTTTAAGGTACTAAAAGGTCACATGTGCTAAGCTTTGTAAGTGACACCAGTAGCTATTGTTTGGATATCTGCATTAAAAAATACAAGAGAAACATTAAAAAGAAATGCCTCCAGCTTTCCAAGGCACCAAGAGAAGCAGACTGGGCAGTCCTCTTTCTCCCTTCTCCTCGCCCGCTGAGCTCCTAAATGAAAGTTTTGTTCTTCGTTAAAATGCCATTAGTTGCACACTTTTAGAATTCACGATCTGTCTTTCATTCAGTACAGTAGCAGTTGAGGCAGAGGAAAGTCCTAAACCTTATATCATTTTTTTTTTTACTGGTAACATTCATTTAACTGGGTATTCCATATAAAAATAAAATCAGATCAGTTTAAAGTAAATATACAAATATAGCTCATCAACAATAAGAGATTTTCATTTTACTATATTCTTTTTATAATCCCATGCCTGCTTGCTGGTTAATATAATCATTATGAAGCAAAATTTAAGATAGTAGTTTAAGACAAACTAAAGATAAATACTTACCAGCTATTCAAACAGACTCAGTATATTTACCACTCTCCATCTTACACCTGATTCAGGAAAAACACTATCATTGCAAAGCAATAGGAGGGCACCTAACGCGCATCACTCCTAATGAGGTCTGAATAGATCTCATCGACGTGAAGCCTTCTACTCGATGATGGTTGGTCAGAGCCTCTGAACACAGTGTTCCAACTCCTATGCTTAGTAATCAATCATCAGTCTAATCCTCCTAGAACATGTTTGATCTAGAGCCTAAGCTACCCCACCTACCTCATTTACCTTCAGAAGACCACTTCCGGCTCAGATAGCTATCACCGTTAGAAAAAAAGAGTGCGAAGTTAGTGCCCCTACTCCATTCTGCTTCTGCCTGTCGTCCCAAGAAAGAATACAGAGTATTTGTGTGCTTTCTCAGAGTGTGGGTATGCGTGCTGTACACGGGCATAGGCCAGAGGGAGGGCCCAGCAATGAAGAGCACTTGCTATTCATCCAACAGATCTGAGATCTGTTCCTAGCACCCGCATCGTGCAACTCACAGCCTTCTGTATCTCCAGCTCCAGGGTATACTTCACTCCTCTGGCTTCCCAGGACACCTGCACACATATGTGCGCACTGACAAACACATATACACATAAGCAAACAGAATATATATTTTTAAGAGACGTAAGGTGAAGTTTGACTCTGAAACTGAAGGGATGAGTTGTAGTTCCTTCTTTCTAATAGAGAAGTATCACCAAAGTGCAGCTATACCTTTGACAATTTCATTTAGCCCTCCGGTACCTATTTCCTGCCACTTTCAGTACTCTGGAGAGAGTACAAAGCCGTCCTGCGGGCCAGCAGCATTCGCTGCTCTTCCTTAGGGCTCATGTTTAGTTTTTTGGCGCCCACACTCACACCTACAACTGCCACTCTGCAGAATCCGATGCATACGCACACATACGCACACATAAATAAAAATAAGTTTTTACAAGTCCTCCTGATTATGCACGGTTGCTCGGTACACTGAGAGGATCCATGTGAGGGGTGCTCTAAGTCAGCAGCAGTACAAACTGCAGAATGCTCCGGGGGAAGCTAAACACTTCCAGGAGAAACTGACAACCCATACAAAGGCAAATTCTCATGGGATTATAGACCTACATATAAAAATGAAACTTGTAAAGCAAATGAATCAAAATGCAGGGGATTTGTGATATCAGACCACAAAATGTTTTCTACAGACCACAAAAACAAACCATGAAGTGCTGACTTATATGTTGTAATGAGGTAACTTAACCAGGTGAAAATTATCTTACCAAGGGAGGGTACCAGAGATGAAACTAATACATTATGTTACAACATTTAATATCAAAAACAATAGTTGTTTCTAATATTCATGGGTATCCTTCTGAGGGGGAGAAACAGCAAAGCAGACGACAGCCAAGAAAACAAATGCATTCTGTAAACATTTACTGTTGTCTGTGCTAGGGGTGGAGCTGGAACAAAACAAGCAAGAGATAAGAGCCCTGTTTTCAGGAACTTGAGCAAATAAAGTCAACAAATAAATACACATTAAGACATGACTGTGCTAAATGCTATGAATGATAATACGGGACCCAGAAGGGGCTGGGCCCACACACTAGAGACAGAAGCTCACAGTTCTTCCTGGGCATGGTCTGAGCATGGTGACCTGTTTGAATAGGGGAGTGTTCCTAGACAGAAACCCAGCAAGAGAAGCAGCAACAGATACGAGCTTGTGAAGAGAACCAAGTTCACTGGTCACCAGAGATGAGAACTGAAGTAATGATAGACAATTTGCAAATACCAGACTGAAAAAGGGGAGGTCAACATCAAGTAGGCAAGCCCGCTCAACCATTAGAGGAACCTGACACCAAGCCTGACAAAGAAGAGTCCAAATCCTTGGACCCACATGGTGAAAGAAGAGAGCTGTCTCCCATGAGCCGTCCTCTAGCCTTCACACACATGCTGTGACATATGAAAACACACACATATGTGCACACGCACAAAAATGAATCAATCAATCAATCAATCAATCAATCAATGTAATGAAAAGGTTTTCTTAAATACCAAGGGTCAATGAAAAGGAGGAGAAGAGAGAAGCTGCTGGTAAGAGGACAGAGTAATTCAGGTTGAGTATTCCTGGCCCAAAATTGAAATGTGCAGATGAGAGATAGCTACGCAAGTAAAGGTGTGATTTCTAGCAACCATATGGCCAACAACCGCCTGTATATAACTCCAGTCCAGCTGGTCCAACACCCTCTTCTGGCCTCCTCTGACACTACACACGTGTAGTATACAGACAGACAGAACATCATCAGAAAAATAAAATAAAATGAGAAAGAAATCAATCTGAAGTGCCCAATCTGTGGGACACACCAACATATTTGCATTAACAGAAAATGCCACCTGTGATGACATTTTCAAAATGCTGCCACACCAAAACTATGCTCACGTCACCTTTTAGGGTGCATGCTTAATATGAAAAATAATTAAACTCCATACTTATAAATGAGCCTCATCCCCGAGTTATCACAGATGTATATGCAAATCAAGAGAGTCCCAGAGAACCAGGTGAGAAATCAACAGGGACGAGTTATGAAATATATACACACTGGACATCAAACATTCTCAGAGCTGCTTGCAGATGTCGGACTGTGAAGGAGAGGATGCCAGGGACAGGAGCAGTTACAAACAGTTCTAGGAGAAAACTGACCGAGTCGTAAGCATGGAGCTTAAAGAACAGACCCTGAAATCCTTTAGAACACTCTCTCTACGTGTGTAAATGCTCTAAGTCTCCTATATCAGCTATTTTAAGGTGCTGTGAGAAAGAACATAGCACAAGATCTTTAGCAAGACACCATTTATATAAACATGTACACCACCATAACTTTTTATTTTTTGTTTTGTTTCCTTTTGTTTGTTTTTGAGATGGGGTCTGTCTATGTCCTGGCACTCTCTATACAGAGCAGGCTGGCCTCACACTTAACAGAGACCCACCTACCTCTCTGCCTCTCTGCCTCTCTGCCTCTGCCTCTCCCCCTGCCCCTGCCCTTGCCCCTCTACCCCTGCCTCTGCTCCTGCCCCTGCCCCTCTGCCTCTGCCTCTCCCCCTTGCCCCTGCCCCCGCCCCCGCCCCCACCTCTGCCTCTGCCTCTGCCTTTGCCCCTCTGCCTCTGCCTCCCAAAAGCTGGGACTAAAGGCACATGTGTGCCACACCAAACATTTTTTAAATACACAGGCATCTCTCAAACACCTCTATGAGTGTCAACAGAGGCAGCAAATGAGAATGGAAACAAGGTGAGAACACTTTAAACAAATTAAATTAAGCAAAACCTTATATTACTAAAGCTAACAGCATGCTGTTGTTTAAGTTAATGAATTCTTGGAGCTCAATAAAAACCCTGAGCAAATGCTCATGGTCACAACTAAATCTTACTTGGAAGAAGGGCATGTCCCACCCCATACCTTCCACCCACTAAATTACAAGAAATAGGCTGGCCAAAAAGCACTCCAGAAGTCAAACTGCAGAGAGTGGAATGATAGTCCAAGCTCATAGATACTCAATCTAGCATGTGAGGTTAGGGTTAGGGTTAGGGTTAGGGTTAGGGTTAGGGTTAGGGTTAGGGTTAGGGTCCAGCAGTGAGCTACTAATCCAGCAGTGAACTATCAATCCAGCACGTGGACTGTCAACCCAGCAAGTGGACTGTCAACCCAGCAGTAAGCTATCAGTCCAGCACGTGGACTGTCAATCCACACATGGAAGAAATGGGAACCAATCCCAGGACCCAACCTGCCCCTCTGACTGTACCAATATTCCACTGTTGTAATTTAAAGCTGAACACTCCTGCTGGAATTCAAGCTTCCTAAAATAGTATTTAGTTCCACAGTGCCACTGCTCTTGGCAAGCACAGAAGCAGTTACATGCTACATGGTTTAAATACTGCCCATCGCCTTCATGAGCTTTTTTCTAGAATGCCCTCCTGTTCGTCAATATAGACGCTCTCTTCTGCTCACACTAGGCTTCCTTGCTTCTTCCAGAATGAACACGATATTTTTAAACACCTAATAATTAGTTTCTCCAAAAGAAATATCCTCTACCTGTCTTTCTCTATTTTTATTTTCACCCTGCATTTCCTACCAGGTCCAGTATTCAGAATGCTTCCATAGCATTAACTGACTGAACTCAAGGCCCACAGCGATTCCAAGCAGTTTCCCTGATGATTTCAGCACACAGTCTTTTCCTTCTTTAATTTCTTTTTCACTTACTCTGTGCACCATTCAATTAGCACCTTATTATACTAACACCTCGTTTAACCAGCATCATTGGGAAAGCAAAGTGTTCATCAGAAGTGAATTTTCCAGACAACATAAGCATTAATTTAGGAGGCAAAAAAGTGACGTGAAAACTTCTCTCCATAGTTACAGACAGATCCTAGTTCAAACTAAGTCGGTTCCTGACCTAAGTTTCAATAAATGTCAACAGGCATCTGTAAGTTTGTTACTTCCTCTTACAAAGAGGGGGTACAGTACCACCTTCACAACGTTGCCGGCTTAAAGAAATCACATATAAAGTACCGAGTACGCGCCCTTTAAATCACTGCTGGCACTACCCTCCCCACTGCTATGTGCTAAAACATAAATTTTATGGAAATACTAATTATATACTTTCACACCTTTTTCAAGACTGAATACAAATTGAGAATTTCCTAATAATTCCCTCATTACTCAAAATGGACTCATCCAATAAATATTAATCAGCGGCCATAAAATTAGCATCAAAATGATGGAGTTATCAGCTAACATTATTGTGGGGTTTTTTCAACTATTAACTCAAATACCTTAACAGTTCACTAAAAATGTTTTTGTCCTTTATCTTTTTTAGATGACCAGAGATTTAGAGAAAAGTCATGAATATATTCTTGGGATGGAACTATTACCCTCAAAATGTAATCATGTCTATCAGTACTTTCAAAGTCTACAATGGCACCAAGCCAAGTGAACCTTTGGCAATATCCTGCGGGATATTATCTTTATGCAAGTAAGAGGAGATTTCCTGGCTAGTTACTAAGTTGTGCGTTAAAATGGCTTGTCTACTTCAAGCATTCTAGTGAGCATTTTGAAAAACAGGTCAATTATCCAAATAGATTTCAGTTGACATAATATTCTATAGGAGAGATAACCATCTAAGTGAGAAGATACTTTATTTTCTCTCTCTCTCTCTCTCTCTCTCTCTCTCTCTCTCTCTCTCTCTCTCTCGAACATAAACTACTTGTTTGCAGATTTCTTTGGGAGAGATAATACCTAACAGTTTAGGGTGTGTCTCTGTGTGTGTGTGTGTGTGTGTGTGTGTGTGTGTGTGTGTGTGTGTGTGTCGGGGGTGTCTGGGGGTGTGTGTGTCTGGGTGTCTGTGTATGTGTGTGTGTGTTTGTGTGTGTCTGTATGTCTGTGTGTCTGGGTGTGGTTTTTGCTTTGTTTTGACTTGTTTTTAGTTGTATACATATACAGTTTGGGAATTTGATAAGATAAAATCCTGAATGGATAATTGAAAAGGTCTGTTGTCATCTCAATTATCATGTCAGGTGTATAAAAACTGGGTGTTTGAACTCTGCAGAGCACCGGGGAGCTGGGTTTCAAGGCCTTAACACAGGTCCATACAGTGGCCTTTGAGTGGACATTTCATATCCAGCCAAAATTACCTTTTATACTACCACCTACAGAAACTGGAAAGTCCAAGCATTGAAACACTCTATTCAAAGTGGAAAGACATCCCAAAACCATAAAATATTTGTATTTCAAAAACTAAAATTTGCAAAAATGATGGCATGTTACCATTTTGTCTGCAATGGTTTAACTCTTTTTGGTGCATCTAAATATGAAAGCTAAAACTTACCTTCTTCAAAATAAAGAGGTAAAGTCCATGATCACAAAATATGTAAATACTCCTAATATAAAGACATTAAAAGTGGGTGTTCTTCATGAGCACAGCAGTTGTCCTTACAGTGTAGATCCATACAAGCAGTGAAGGGCATTACCAGACACTCTATATTTCCTCATACTATGTAAACAATATGTTCATTACTTTAAATAAAACTGTTTTGTGTTTACACATTCAGCTTCCTATCAAAACTCTGAAGATTAAATGGAATCCCACAAATTTAATTTAGTCAGTGAAGCTCTAAACCATTATCTACCAGTTTGTTTTCCTCTTCTGATGTTTTTCATAAGAACTTTCCTTTTGACATTATATTCAGGGACTTGGAGGAGGAAAAGATTTAATTATAATTTTAAAACATGAAAAAATATTAGAAAAAGGAAAATTGAAGTGTCAAAATTTTCTCAAGTTCTGGATAAATAATTTTCTCATCATTAGAAGGGGCTCTTAGAAAATAATTTAAAGTTGTAAAATTCTTCTACTTGCATAATTTCAAGAGATTTAAATTTAAAATATTTTAAAACACTTACGAGTATTATAACCTTTCTTCATTGAACAAGGTAAGTATTCCAGAATCTGTCAATAACAACGTCTGCTGTATAAGCTCATTTCGATGTCAATCACAAAATAAAAACCTAGCAGTCATAAGCAGCAAAAAATAAAGACTCCAGCAACCTCAAGATTCCTAGTGCTCACAGTGGTAAACAGGCGTAAGGAAAAGACAGAGGTCCTGTGACATTCAAACAGCTAAGAACTGGGCCCTCTCCATTATGGTAAATGGCAGCTGTGAGAAGCCTCCCAGCACATAAACAGCTGGAAACAAAAAACTTGGAGCAAGACGTTTAGCTGGAGGCTCTCCCATAGACCCAGTGAGAGTGGCAACTCCCATCTCAATGAAGGCCCAAAATACTAAGTAGTACTTATTAAAACCTAGTGCATTTTTAGAAAGATATGAAACTATTCTCTACTCTGTCAAAGAAAAGAGCATCCAAAATTTATTAAAGTATTATCAGTGTCATAGTTACCTATGAAAAAAATCCCAAATCAAAAATGCCAAGTTATAGCAATGGACAGACAGGAGGAGGGCGGTCTCTGACCGGACTCAGTGCCCACTGTTTTGTTAAGTAAGGGATACAGAGGGACAGAGCCGTGTGTGATACAGAAACAAGCTATGCCTGTCCCTTAGCCTTTCATACTGTCTTAAGTACACGGATAAAATCAGCCCACTGTTAAATATGGTGCACTGCTTCCATACTCACAGTAGCCAAGGAAAACTCAGAAGAGACAATATAACAATAACCTTAAATATTTAATGTCGTTTTTAATGATTTTGAACTGTTTACATTTTACATTGTTCCTTATAAATCATTTTATTTGTTTACATTTAAATGTTATCCCCTTCCTGGTCAAATATTTACTGTCTTAAAGGGGCCGGAACAGCTAGACGATGATATTCTTCACCTTGGTTTTAGTCCGCACTTTGACATAAGCGGCTCCCTCTCTCAGGCCTATTCGAAATGACAATGGACCACTGTAATACAGAAATAACCCATGCATTTCAAAGCTGCTGGCATTATCAAAAGGACAATCAAAATATTGAGAATAGGCACAACACAGGAAAACCTAGGAAATGACTTAGAAAGCCTCATGAAATCGAGCAGAAATATTTCTTTTACTTAAACATGACACATGAGAAGCTACGTGAAGATGGCACTGCTGCCTCTTCTGTCGGAGACTGATTTAACAATGAGATCAAGACCACTGTCTCTGAATTATGTTTTACAAATACACAATCTTATTCAAGAAAAAAATCAAATTGATCTGTATGTTTTTATAGTTGATTTTAAGTTAATATAAGCATTCACTTAGAGTGAATTCGTTTAAGTAAATATAAGCATTAAAAGTTACTAAAGAAAATTACAATGTGCTTTGCTTAGAATAGTAGTAAGTAATAAGTAAGCTTTGTCTCCTGCTGGACAACACACATATTAAATATATTGATACAGCTAAATTTATTGTATTTTTATAATATAAAGATAGCCCACATATTCACAGCTACATTTCAAACCTCTAATCAGTCATGAGATGAATTGTGTACTCTGTACTTTAATGATACAGACTGTTTCTAATTTATACCTTACACTTTTTAATCCAAATATACTTTCAAACGATAAAATAATTCTTAGTAAGAAATTGGCATTTACCAGTTACTCACAACATACTTTATAAATATCACTACTGACAAGAAAATCGAAGCTTTATCCCATCAGAAGACACATGCTAAATTAGCCAACCCCTATCAGTGCCACACTTGCACTTGTCTAAAGCACACTGCTGCAAACGGCAAGTGCGTTTACCACTCGGCTACACTGCCACTAGATGAAACGAGGCTGCTTTTATTTAACACCTCAGATTATGTTTCCTGCTCTCAGGACAGTAAAAACCAAACTCTGGGTCCCTGCCTACTTAAGAACTGCAGAGGGGGCCCAATAGCTTTGGGAGGAATTCTAAGTTAATCCCAGGCTTTCCAGAAGGAGCTGTGGCTTCCTCTGAAACCTCTCCTACCCTTGCCCAAGCCCCGCCCCCCTGCGACACGCGCCACAGCACTGCTGGACTTTCCGTTTCTTGACAGGCTCAGTCTCTCCTTCCGGCTGTCTCCCAAGCACAGACTGTTCCCTAGGCCAAGCGCTCTATTCACTTCTCTGGCAAGGTTTGTCTCCTCACTGCTGGATCTGCTGTCTTGTACAGTACCTGGCAAACAGCAAGACCCTAAATAAGTATTTAGTGAGTGAATGGATGACAGAACTTAAACATTTTTAACTTCTGCTTTTGAGGGAGGTCTTTATTGGGAATCTGGAAGATGACCAATGTACACAAACGTTATCGTCCGTCATCTTTGTCCCTCATCCTCCTTCCCTTCTGTTCCTGGCCCGTGAAAATCTTATGTATTAGCTTTTCTTACCTTCTTCCCCTCATTTAAACTCACTTTTATTTTACTTGACTTTTTCCTTTTTGGGGGGGGAGGGAGGATTGAGACAAGGTCTCCTGCGGTCCAGGCTGACCTGGAACCAGAATAGTCAAGGCTGTTCTTGAAATCCTGATCCTCCTTCTGCATGCTGTAAGATATATGTGTACCATCAAAACCAGTCTTAAAACACACTTTAGTTAAAGGATGTGTTTAAGAAAAGCTAGCATGAGATTCAGGAAAACTGTCTCTTGGGCCAGGGGTGTGGCTTAGTGGCAGAGCACTTGCCTAGCATGTACAAAGTCCCTGGTTCTCTCCCCAGGACTACATACACTCAGGAAGTGGAAGTGGGCTCGTGCCTCTGGGGTCACCTTTTATCAAAGTCCTCTCTTGTCACCCAATCATGTTCCAGAACTCAAGCACATATGCTACTCACTTCCTCACAAGGCCTTGCTACATGTACAGAATTGTTTGTATCAATTAAGTTGTGTTCCTGATAGTAAAACAAGTAAATGATAAAATAAAGGGTGGATTTTATACAAGTGCCTTTGGGTTGTTTTGCTTTGTGTTCATTAAACAGTTCTTCAAAATGCCCAGGCATGTGTGGATATAGAAAAAATCTGAAAGGTCATATGGTCATTTTTACTTTCTTCTTTTTTGTTGGGTGATGGGGAGATACAACACACACAGCTACTCACCTCAGATAGGAAGCCTATACAACAAACCAAAGCACAGATAACACCAAAGTCCAACCTGCTAAACCAATGAGTTTTACTGGGATTACTTGCAGGAAATGACGCAAAGACAGCTGCATCACCACAGCCCACCCCAGCATGGATGACAGCTCACAAAGCTGGAAACCTGGAGAATGCCACACAGCCTGCCGAAGCTCAACAGGCTGGAGAGTGTCCTTCCCAAGTGACACTGACCCAAAACCTCTTCCAGGCAGCTGGTCTGGTCTCAGACTTCTTGGCAGCTCAGTTTTACTGTTTACTTTGGCAGGGAGGAGCCTAGTGAATCTGGTCTGTTTCAGGGACTTCCTGAAGCTCTTTTGAGCTGTTTACCTTCCTGCCTAGGGAGGATTCTGCTGGATAGAATGTTTTAATCTTGGGGAAAATTGTTAAACAATAATTTTCCTTACCTGTATTTTTTTAAGTTATTTTTCCCATAATGCATTTGGTTTAAATACTGATGGCCTACTGACTGGTAGGCCCAGCAAGCAGTTATTAATTTAGTTTTATTAACTATACCACAATCATTTCCCAATTACCTCTTGGAGATGACCCCTTTTTTCTACTCTAAGATTCAGAAAGCTTCTAAAAAAATCAATTGACAAAAAAGCTAACACTGTAACCTATCCTAAAACTCATTTTTAAAAGTTATACACAGTCATCTTCAATGCCCATCTACTAAAGAAAAAAATTCACTTACTGGATTCTTTCCCATACCTTACAGTAACCCATTACTGTCATAACTTAACAAAACTTAAAGTACAAGAAAGTAGACCACAGTAATTAACAAAACCTCTTCACAATGTGACAGAACCAACAAACACTTCCCATTTAGAAGATGTGTCAAGTGAAACCACCCCTGTCTCCTCGCAGCTTGTTTCTGCTTGATCTTTCTCAAGGAAAGGCTTTCCACACCGGCCACCTCCATTTATTTGCCTTATTCACAAACTACTAATACTGCCCAGCCATGGATATGCATGCCTATTTTAATCTCAGCACTCTTGGGAGACAGAAGCAGAGACAAAGGCAGGTAGATCTCTGTGTGTTCCTGGCCAGCCAGGGCTACATTTACATAGTGAGATTCTGTCAAAACCAACAAACAAAACCATCACCACCAATGGCACCATGACCTTACTCTGCTGGAGCTTTTCTCTCAGGTCACAGGAGGAACCATAATTTTAAAGTTCAGCCCTGGTTAACATCTTATTCTCTTCTAGGTCTGTCGAAGCTAACCTCCCCTCTGGAACTCCCCCGCTTGACACGATGCCTTATGAGGTCCCCTCATTTCTGTTTGCTGATCTTTTTCAGTCTAAATCTCAATCTTTCACTCTACCTGCCTTTTATTCTCCAATTCATATCTTCCTTCAGTTTCCTCACGTTCTCTCCCCGCATTCCCAAGAACACATTTCCTTCCCACTTCATGTCTTCAAATGATACATAACAGAAGAAAATTTGGGCTCTAGAAAAGAGCTCACAACTAATCTACATTGGTAGAAGTCAGGTAAGGTAGGAACATACAGGATGCTTCTGAGTCTTTTTCTTCATGTGGGTGCTTAGTCACACGTTTATGTTCACGTGGTAAAGGGTCATCAAGCTATGCACTACAGATAAACGCACATTCCTGTTTGAATCTCCATGACAGTATTAAGTGAATAGGCTAAACCTGAGCATGGACTGCAGCTCTGACAAGTGTAGTTTACAAGACTACTACACTTATTAAGCCTTGGTTCCCTCCATCAGCTATGAGAGAGCAACTCTCAGAAGGCCTGATACAGTGCTTGAAATGTTAAGTACTGTATGCTTCTAAATAGTACATCTCTGCCCCAACACCTTCTCCATTCCAGTATCTCCAGCCTAGATTTACTCTCTGAATTCAAAGTCCTACATATCCAATTTCTGCCCAAGCCGCTCCATCTCTAGATACGAATGGCATTTCAATCTGAGCATCTTCCTTCTTAACTTTCCCATCCTGTTCTTCCTCTGTGTCTGTGACCAAAACATAGTAGCCATTTAAAGAATCCTATTTCTCTTACACTGAAGCCCCTGAAGCTTCTACTGTATTAGTCCAACACCAACAAAAGATAACCATATAAAACTGTACTGTCACAGCAGCTTGATTCTGAAAGTTCCCTAAGACAGATGTCCCCTTACCCAGTTCTCCATATTACTTACAAAATTATTATTCCAAAACGCATCTCATGATGTAACTTTTCTGCTTAAAAATCTTTATCTCATAGATCAAGCTGTCATTCAAGGTTATAACCCAAATAGTTTAACCTGCCACACATACGTCTATAGTACCGACTTTACAGAGGTCTACTAAGCAGTTGGCTCTTCTGTATTTACAGTTCAACCCCACACTGACGATATTCAGAAAATACTGCATCTGGATGGACTTTTGTCATTAGTCCAGAAACAATATAGCAACTATCTACATATTATTCATATTGCTCTAGATAAGTAATCTAAAGAAGACTGAAAGTACCTGAAGGACTGTGGGGACACTGCATGCAGAGAGTATACCCTATCATGTAACGGACTTGAATGTCCACACATAGGACCCATGGGGGTCCTGGAACACATAAACCAAGACTGTATACCATTTCTCTTTAATGTCTTCATGTTTGTGTACATGCTCCTTCTAGAATGCTCTCTAACTGGCCATCCCCCAACTAACTATCTTTACCCTCTAGAACATAGTACCTTTTCTCAGAAGCCTCTTCCATAGAATCTTCTGCTTACACATTATAGTTCTCACTGCCAGGGTGGTAAGTGCTGATATCGAGCCCTGTGAAGGATGAGGTCATTGGTGGGCAGAGATGACTGAACTGAGTTGACTTAGAAGTCTCAACTGAGGCTGACACATAACAGAGCACGTTTTATGTTGTTTTTATAATGGATAAAGAAATAGATAGTAGAAAGCAAGATTAATATAATCTCCATCTCACAGAACACATAAAAATATATACTCAGACATTTTTAAGCTAATTTTAAATGCTATTTTTGGTAAAATTGACTTTTTAAAAACTGGAAGGTTTGTTTCCAGAGTTAAAAACATAATAGAGACTGAATGTGGAAGCTAGCTGCTTCCCACATCTCCTCAGATCACGCTCAAATTTCCACTATTCCACAGACCTGGAAGCTTGTCTCCAAGGACTACCTATCACCCAATCCCTGCCCTCTGGCTCCAGAGATGAGCAGCAGAAAGTGGCCTCCTCCTACCAGGCCTCTGGCTCTGCTTAGCAGAAGGGTTACAGTGGCAGTGGTTCTTTCAAACCACAGCTCTCCCCAGGAGTCGTAGCTCTCCCTCACCAGATCCTGGTCACTGTTCTGAATGGTCCTTCAGACATGGTAAAACTCTCCTTGCTAATCACTTGGTGTTCCCCTCCCTGGGTTTAATTCTGCATGTATCTTCATTAAACACCCGTATCTTCATTAAACACTTTTCGGTATCCCTTTGAAGACTCCATCCTGCTGGGGACCTAACTCTAAGGACTTGTCGGCTGGTAACACTGTTACAGTGCTTGCTCCCTGTGTTATCAGTTCTCTTATCGGTGTTGGTAAGCTAAAGAGCCCCAGCAACATCTTTACTGTTTCAGGAAAAACTTGCATTATCCTCATCTCCCTGGCTCACAGAACTTACCTAATACAATCTGAGCTCAAAATCAATTAGCAAGGCTGTCCCAAAATGAAATGTGTACATTGTGTATATATTTATATATGATGGGTATTTTATGGCAGGCAGCTCATACAAGTTTTTCCATGACCATTTTAAATGAAAGAACAATAATATCAATCACTAAGTTTAATTCAGGGTTTAAAATGCTTATTGAAACACTGTAATCGCTTCCTATTAACAGCCCTTGCTTTTTGATACAGTGTAATCATCTCATATTTTAATCTAGTCATGACCAACAAATAGTATATAATGAAAAAACCAACTAAGACATTTTTATTTTTTTCTAGTAGTCATTTCCAGAGAAATGACCAGTAACAGACTCAATATGGTTATCTTACTTCTGAATCACTTGGAACTTTCTAGAAACCCTTGTTCAAAAACAAACTAACAAAATCAAGAGGCTGTGTGCTCACTGGGAGAAACAACAGATAAAGGAAACTCAATCACTGACTTTTTTCTAGTGATTATACTTTCCTACTTACTTCTGACTCCAGAGTTTACCAAGGAAGTAACCTGTAACAGTTAATTTGTTACTACTTACAGAAAGGATGACGCCTGAGCTGCTACTAAGTATCTTCCTCTTTTATAAGCATTTACATCCAAATTGTTAAGCCTCAGATACTAGCTAAAGGATATGGCGCTATCTGTGGCTCATATGTCCCCATACACCCTTTTAGCAGGTGCAAATTGCTTCTAAGCTTTCTTTAACCTCTCCTGTTAGGTCCCATTCCAACTAAACATGGTGGATGTGTTACCAACAGATCAGCCAAAGCATTCTTCCACTTCCTACCCCACCCCCACTCTACTCACTTTTTTTTTCCTTCCGGGTCAAAGACACTCAAAGAGTAAAAATGGTTAAAATGAGCAATAGAGTTTGGATACAGGCTACACAATTCACTGAGTGTCCTTGGATAGCACACAAACACTCCCTGAGATACAGTTTCCCCAGTTTAAAATTTAAAAAAAAAAAAAAAAAAAAGTATTTACTTTCTGAGTTACTGTGAGGATTAAGCAAGAAAGAAGCCAGCTACAGATACTGTTGATTCCATTTACTGAGGCTCCTAGAACAGTAGAATTCAAAGACAGAAAAATATGTGTGGTTGCCAGGTGCTGGGGGGAAGGTGGAGTGGGGAGTTGTTTTGCAGTGAGAGTCCCCCCACTCCCACCCAGGGCAGATGAAAAGCCCTGGAAATGGGGGCTGGTGCACTACAATGTGAAGGTGATTGATGGCACTGTTGCTGCACACCCGAAACAGTTAAAACAGTGGATTCTGTTATACATATGTTACCATAGTAAAAGAGAATATCCATCATTTATATTGAAAGACTTTCCCTTCCTCTTTTTAGAGAGAGAGGTATGTGTTATACTCTGATGGGGAAATGTTTCCTCAGGCTCATGTGTTGAGCACTTGGTCGGTCGGTCGGCAGTTGGCGGTGCCGTTCCAAGGGATTCTGGAAAGTGTAGGGGGTGGAGCCGACTAGAGAAAGAGGCAGGCACCTTTGAGTGTGCCTTAAAAGTTATACCTAGTCCTCAAGCCCTCCTCGTCCTCTATGTCCTAGCCTAAGATAAAGAACCTTCTCCACCACACTCTCCTGCCACCTGAGTCTATGCCTAACTACAAAGGGCCAGGTAACCTGAGCTTGAATCCAAACACTAAACACAGCTAATCTTCATTCCCCTTAAAAACCTAACACAGTCCACAGTGGGGAGAGAAGAACTTCCCTCTCCCTACCTCTAGTTTAACTCTCCAGACAACAGACAACAAGCAAATGAATGAGTAAAAGTTTACTGATTCAAACTGTCTATATGCCTTCATAAATTAGAAATCCAAACTAAGCAGACATAGTATGCACACCTACAGTTCCTGAATTGGAGACAGTGAGGCAGGAAAGACACTAGGTCAAGTCCAGCCTGAGCCATACAGCAATGAAAACAGAAACAAAAACATACAAGAAGGTCAAAACTAGCCTGAATCCCACACCCACTGATCCATTTATATAAGAACAGCATAAAAACTTCAAATAAAAGTCGGATTTGTGGGTTTCCATAGATACCACCCAAGTATCATAGGCTATTTACCAAGGCTATTGGTTACTCTCTATGCCTGACAGTAAGACACTGGTGCTCAAGGCACCAGTTACTTCTATCACATAGAACAGAGAAATTGAGCTAGTGCCCAACTAGAAGCTTCACCCCTACTGCCTAGTGTCCATGGTGCTAGGAGGCACTTGCAAGCCACCAGCTGAGAAATGTAATCCTCAGTATCACCCAGTTACAAACCCTGCGACCTATGACACCGACCTGTCTGCCAGACAGACTGATGCAACAGGAGCACAAATGTAACAGAAGTAACCCACCACCTTCTGATTGGATTTAAGATCCAACTCACATGTAATACTGCTAAAGTAGCCAAAAAACTGAGACTACGTGGGTCATAGACCTATGGGAACACCTAATGCTATTATTCTCCTAAAGGGACAGCAAGAAATAATAAATGACTCCTAATGATACATGGCTGTACCCACAGATCAGTCTATCAGTCAGCCCCCATCAGAGAAACTTACTCTTGCAGTAGGTGGAAACAGAGAACAACAATTGGACAATGTATAGAAAGTGAGAGACTTTGGAGTAGTTAGCTCCCAATGGGATGTCTTTATCAAACTCTTTTCTCCTCAAGACTCAGGGAACTATGCAGAATAGGAGGCAGAAAAAATATAAGAGCAAGAGGTGGTGACGCTGAAGAAATAGCATCTTCCAGAAACGGGACTGATACACATAAATTCGGAGACTGTGACAGCACGCACAAGACCAGCACAAGTTCAACCAAGCAAACTCCCAACATACTAAAGGAGAAGTAGATACAAAGTCCCACCCCTAACCAGGAAGGTATTTAGAATTGATACCCACTCGCAAAGGGGAAAATCAGTTTTCTCCAATAGTGTGTACTGGGTATATTTTCACCACAGTCCAAGGCAGGCTGCAAGCCCAAGAGTAGATGGCCATGACAGAATGGACTCTGTATTTGGTATGTGTGTGCTTTTGTTTTGTATTTTTTATCTTACTGGTTTTTGTTTGTTTAGAGCTTCAGAGTTTTGGGCATTTTGATTTCGGAGAGAGAAAACATGAAATGGGGTAGGTAGAGAGGTCAGGAAGCTCTGGAGGAGTTACGGGATAAAAAGGATATGATCAAAATATATTGTACGGAAAATTATTTTTAAAATTAAAAATGAAATCAGATTTGTTCATTTTATTCATGACATGGCACTTTCAGCATTATGTAATTGTATAAATTGTGCTTAGCATATTTTAACAATGTTATTTTTCTTTTAATCAAAGTACTAATAAACATAACATCTGATGTATGATTCTCTATTGAATCAAACTGATAGTTAAACCTTTATTCATCTCCCATTCAAAGGGGCAGCTAATTTCTAGTGAAAGGGCAACCAACCTTGAAGTCAAACAGTCAGAATACATATAGTTAATTTTGAACCAAAAATGGCCAATGAGGGTTGCTACAAAATCATCCAAACTTATCTGGAAGTTTAGAAAAAGTGACTATACCAATTGTACCACCTGATGTTAGCCCAACAGCCCCAAGCGTTCATTGACTTAAGTCTTACGTGTATGTGATGATGCTGTGTGTACATGTTCGTGGGTGTGCATGTGTTTGTGTATTCACGTAAATGCGACAGCTGGACATTCCAGCTGTCAGTGACGTTCCTCAGGAGGTGCCATCTACCTTTTTGAGGCAGGGCTGCTCAGTGGCCTATAGCTCACTGAGTAGATTTAGGCTGGCTGGCCAGAGAGCCCAAAGATCTGTCTCTGCCTCCTAGCCCTGGGATTACAGGTGTGCTACCATATCCAGCTGTTTTACATGAGTACTGGGGACATAACACAGGTCTTCATGGCCAGAAATGTACAGACTGATCTATTTCCCCAGCCCCAACCTTAGTTCTTCCTCTCTAAAAGCACCAACATTATAAAAGCATTAGCGTTTTCCTTAGGAGCAACTATACCCTTCGGGCTTGAAAGACTAGAGACACTCACCCCTCCCAGCTAGAAAGACTGCCTACCAACTGGATTCACAAACCAGCTAAGTACACTTTCTACCCTACCTTCACACCTTACATGTCCTTAGACAAGTATGCAGAGACATTCCCTCAGTGATAGTTCAGACCTGCCTGAAATCCTCCTGACCCAACTGTTCTGTTTAGTATTAATTACTCGGAGCTCTGTCTAAGTCTCTTCCTCTCTAAGAAGTCTGCTCTGTGGCTACCTAATCTAATGCAGGTTTCCTGCCTATATCATAGTCCCATGTTTTATTACTTTGATTGCAATATAACTGTCCACAAATTTGCCTAGTGCATTTGTTTACTTACTTATTAGTACACATTACTCCAACAAACTTTACCATCCCATGAGAGCAAGCCTGACTGTAGCCTCTCTATGGCCTCAAGATTCTTCCTAGCTGTGTTTAGGTAATCAGGGAGACAGGGGGAATGTTTCCAGCTCAGGAAGTGAACCACAGGAAGACTATTATCTTTATCAACGATCGGTTCAGAGGAAATGTTTACATTTTCTCATAAGGCATTCAAGAGATCTCCCAGTTCACTGCCTTTTACTTTTTACAAGAAATGGTGCCAGGCACGTGTGACAGACCTCTGACTTCCATGACAAGCACTTGAGGGTTGGCAGGAAAGCTGCTCCTGCACTGTCTGCTCTTGATTTACTCCATCGACTAAGTTACTCTTCAGACGCTGCAGGATAAGGACTGATTTTTAAACCAGACTGATTAAGCCGTCGTCTATGCCTTGTTTTGATACTTAAAGATAAAAACATTGGAAACTCTTCAGTTTCTTTTGTTCCATTAAGAGGTAGCACCTACAGCCTGTGGGATATTCAATGGGTTAAATGATATAAAGGTCAAATGTAAGCAAAATACTCAAATCAGACTGTTGCTGGTTTTACTGTTAAGCAGTAATTTTCTATGACAAAACTGCATGTTGTCTGTATTTGTAATTTTTCAAAAAACATTCATTTTAATTTTTATGTAAGATGACTTACAACACAATAACTCATTTACTTAGATTTTGGTCATCCATACAGGAGCTTTTGGTTTTCTTAATCTCAAATTTGAAGATGGTAAACTGGAGAAGAGGCAAGTAACAGGTCCTTTACAAAAAGTAGCTGGAAGTTTCAGAGGTTAGCTTGTTTGGCATCAACTCTTAACTTTTCTAACGTAAGCAACGTTCCCCATTCTAGTCTTGCCTTCCTTTAATTAGTATTTTAATGTGACTTGATTTTACACTGAATTAAAATTAAAACTGTATTAGTAATTAAATCTATATTCTTCAATAGCTACAACTACAAAGATGCCTAAAACTAAGAAAACAAATGACAAAATGCTGTGCTTTGGTTTCTACAGTTTAAACAACACTCAACTTTTTTATGCCATCCCTATAAAGTAAAGTTAATCCAGAATATAAAAATAAGATCTTGCCAGATCATTGGTTCAAGCTCGCTGTAACTCAACTGTGATATAAAATCACATAATGGCTCATTATTGGCTGGTAGGGGTTCTGAATAAAATACAATCATCAAAGTTCTTAAAGTAAAATATGAGAATTATTATTACCAGAAAATTGTGTCATCTGATGTTTCTCTTTTAAAAGGTGAAAGAAAAACCAGAAAGATTGAATATAGACGATACAGAAACAGGTTTGATTCAGATGATACAGAAAGACACTGCATTAGGCCTGCTTAGGTTAGTTCATATAAATTTCTGCTCTTGCAACTATCTGAATATCTCCACTATTGGGAATTCTTTAGCTATTAACTCTGACAAAAATTACTCATCCATCAGAGCCTCCACTGAATCTAAAACCTTCATGAAAACACTCCCCTTGTTTCATGGCCCACTGAGCCTGCTTTGCAGTACTGACACACGTACTACCAACAGCTTGGGAAGGCAAGAACAGTTTCTGCTAAGAGCCCAGGGTGGGCCACCATCTTTACCCTGTACCTTTTTAGTATGTGTATGTGGTTTCAGTGTCGTACTCACTAACTCCCCATCATCCCACTAACTTATGTCTTCTACAAATAACTGTATTCATATAAAATACACACAAAATCTGATAAGCACTCTTAAAATGTGAATATTTTCAATTAATTTTTATTCAAAACTCTTTTCCAAAATTAAAAAATGCATATTATACCATTATCCCAAAGTTGTCTTAAGTCCATTTTTTAAAATATGTTCTTAATAAATTTAAACTTTCAGCGTAAGTTTACCAAGGATTAAATGTTACTAAACAATGTCACTAGCACAGTAAGATAACAATCCCTGTATGCCAAAACACGATTACAGCTATGCATTTTTATTGCATATGCCTCGAAATACTTTCAAAAGTTTTAAAGCTGTAAGTGGGATCCTAATCTTGTGTTCCAACACTGCTATACAGTTACGATCTCCATGCTTCTTAGAAGATTCTAAATGCAAATTTTACTTGGAACTGGAAAGTACAGGGCTGAACTGGAAACTGCAGGTCAGCCTCCACCTGGGCATCCAGCCCCTGCTCCAGAACACAGTCTAATTTTAAACAATACGATTCGGCCCGTTAGGAGCAACTGGAAATGTAAGCCAGATTTTGTACTACTATACACACAAATTTAATGACCTTTCTCTTCATCCTGAATTGTTTTTATGGGCAAAGTGGCCTTGAAAATATGAAAATAGACCTTTTACATTTTTTGATAGTTTATAGTATTTATGATACTATTTTTAAGAATTACAATAAATCTCTACATAAAATACTAAGACTTGCCAGACTCGGTGGCCCATATCTTTAATCACAGCACTTGGGAAGCAGAGGCAGGAGGATCTCTGTGAGTTTGAGGCCAGGCTGGTCTACCTAGAAAGCTGCAAGCCAGCCAGAGTTACACGGTGAGATCTTGTAACTCACTATTCCCAATTTCTTTCTTTAGATTCATTCCTTTAAAATAACAAGGGTTTTTTTTTTTCCTAAAATAAAAGACATCAATCAAAAGAAAGAAATTCTCACAGCTAAAATGACATTTCAGATTCAAATTACTCTGTATTTTAGAGGAAGTGTCCTGGAAATTGGGAGGAGAGTCAGAATCTTTTGTTCCTATAACGATCTCTCGCTAGCCTTAGAAATCCTGTGGGCTGGGATGTCACCAGTGAAGAGCATATCCTTTGCCTACACAAGGCCAGGAATTTGACTCCCAGAGCCTCCCTCCCCAAGAGTAAACCAGAAATCTTAAATTGTCAGCTGTTCATCAAACAAGTTTCTAAAGGGGTCTGTATTACTCCACCTGCCTTATTTCTTTCAGGAAAAAGAAAGACAGACGTCATTTTTGCTTGGGAGGGACGCTTTGATGACGACAGAGGTGACAGGCAGCAAATACTGACCCTAAAAGCTCATACTCGGTCCCATCTAAACACCCTTCAGATTGCAGCCACTTAGGGGAGTACACAGTACACTTCATTTTGGAATTTTCAACTGTAAGAACCAACATCTAAACATCAAAATTACTTTTCAGTGCCCCGTGTTATAGTTTAACTTCTATGTTTAGTAACTTCGTGGTAAAAGTTACTATTTACTGTGCGTCTCTCATGCCCATCTTCAGTTCCTAGAAAACTCTTCTTCAGTATCACAACAGAAGGTTAACAAATGAGACGCCGAGGATGTAGATCGTTGGTAGAGAGCCTGCCCAGCACCACATAAAAATGGGTGTGGTGAGACACACCCATAATTCCAGTACTGTGAGTTAGAGACAGGAGGGTGAAAGCTGAAGGTCATCCTTGCTTCACAGGGAGTTTTAGGCTTCTCTGGGCTACATGAGACCTACCTCGATACATACATACATACATACATACATACATACATACATACATAGTATCAGTATTTATTTGCTTATCACTATTTCTTTGGTAGTGTGATTTAAAGTTAAACACATTTCATACAGAAACTGCTCACAACTATTATACTTCATTTAAAATTGTCAGCAATCAAACAAAATGGAAAGTCTCAAGAGACAAGGATTCTTCCTTATTTTAGGATTCTAACTTCCATCTGTAAACTTTCTGTGCCTTCTCCCACACCACACACATACTTGCAACCTGCCAACATGGAAAGCTAAAAGCCCAGGGAGACAGCAGTGGTCAAGATTACATGGCTGACCAAATCTTGATGCTGTTATATCTGATTACGTAATACTGTTCCCTAAATCGGTGACACCCTCTCCTGGACAGAGAAGGTAACCTGGTCACTGAAAGTGTATCTTTCAGTTTCGATGACAAGTGCCAAAGTTGGAGAAACCTTTGTTTAAAGCACAGCTCTTCTACTTCCTAGCATCTTATCCCTGGGTAGTTACTTAATCAGACGTGATTCTGTCTTGTTACGTAAATGGAGAAGGAAATATGCACCTACCAGAATTATTGGGAGAACAAGAAGAAATATGAATCAAGAGAAAATAAACATGACCTCTCCACACAATGACGGCACACACTGTGGCAAACACAACGGTTCCTTCTGCCGGGTTCTTGTTCGGGATTTTTTTTTTTTTTTTTTTAATAAAATCATGCTAAAGAATATAGAACTCAACCTTGTATGTCCTTACACTGAGAAGTCTTCACATTGGAAGGATTCCTTTGAGTCTGACATAGAAAACTTCCAGTATTAGAAGACAGGGTTCTTAATGTCAAAAAAAAAAAAAAAAAAAAAAAGCTTAAGAGAAGAAATAAAAAGTATTGTCTCTACTCAGAAGAAACATACACACAATTATTTAATCACCGTTTTGGTCAGTGCTATAAGGAAAGCACTAAAGCCAATGTCAATAATCTGCCAGGATCAGAATTAAAATTTCTAAGTAAACAGCCCACCTTCCTCCAGGGTGGTTCAATCACTCTCTCTAATTAAACCTTTTGCAAACCTCTGAGTAGGCTTAACCTGTTTGTTTTGTAAAACAACAAAATACACAATTAACCTGACCCTAGCCAATTTTTATGTTCAGAACTACAAAACAAAATTTTAGAAATCGTACAAGCCACAGATTAATTTCAAATACTTTATATAGTGACAAAGCAAAGATTTGATGCAGGTAAGTGATTGCCAGCTCTCCACTATGAAGCTGCGTGAGAAAATACTCTCTTGGTTATAAAGCTAGTATGTGCACTTCATCTCCGCCATTACTCACAACTCATCCTGCAAAACTGCGTTATAAAAAAATGCACTCATACTTAGTACTGAAATATAAACTATTTGTGATTTTTAAGACTGGAATGGGCTTAAATTGCTTACTAGAGAGTTATTTATCCCTTGGCTAACTCTTAAAATCTGCCTCCTTCGAAATTAAAAACAAAAATCTGCCGCCATACTTTAATGTCAACTTTAAGTTTCCTATCTTCTGCAATCAGTAAACAGAAACAATAGTGATCAGATCAACTCTCCCATCCGAAAGACACTGATTCTATTTAAAAAAAAAAAAAAAAAAATAGGGCATTCTTCAATGTGTGTCTTAGATCTGCTAGGAATTAATGCAGAAACGATGAACTCACAACAGCCACTGTCAATTCAAGTGGCCTCTTCACCTGCCTAGTCTGCAAGGCAAAGCCAGTTAAGAACTCTACTGCCAATTGTAGTAAATGGAAGAAATATATTTAAATCAAACAGCACCATCTAGCAGAGCCCTCATTACTTTGCTCCTAAGAGTGGCTGTTATTTGGTGTTCAGTTTGGCAGAGGAGAGTAAAAGTGGCAATTATTTGTTTTTGTGACAGAATCAGAATTAGAGCTAGAAAGGACCAAAACATACCAAATCTAACTTCCTTGTTGCCTTCGCACTGAAGATCAATTTTATTTTTGTTTTTTTAAAGTCATGAGACTATAGAATCAACTGGGCTGAGTATCAGCTGTTCATGGGAGTCCAGCTAAAACCCAAATTAATACCAAATTCAGTCAACCCCCAACAAGATTCTGCTTTCAATGCATCACAATTCCTTTCATTCCTCAAAATGCGAAATTCAGATATTTTATAATCATTAAACATCCTCCTCCAGATGTTTGTATCAGATATATTACAGCCAAATGATTAATAAGCATACAGTAATATTTTAGAATTCCAAGTCCAGTAAATACAGTTTCTTAACCAGGCAATAAACACTATGTGTTTTTTATATTTCTTGTCACTGCATGATCTTTAAAATATCGGGGGTAAAGGGATCAACAGCATCTCTCCATTAATGTTGTTGTTGTTGTTGTTGTTGTTGTTGTGTTTTGTTTTCCTACATCAAGGCCTGCCACCTCTAAATCCTATGGGAATTGTGTGTGTATTGCTGCCAACACGAAGATTAGAACATGTTCCCCTCCCTGGGGCATAACAAACTTTCAAGGGTTTGACTAACTGCCTAAAGCAAGGGGGAAAACTGTAACCTACACATTCGATTTTTATTTACCCAGCTGTTTTTGTATGCGAGAGACCCAGAGTACCTCTGAAAAGGACTTGCTCTCCCCAAGCCTGAGCCCCCTCAGCAAGACAGTATGTTCAATGACAAGGATAAGCTTGACCCTCAGAGCAGACCCAGCTACAGGGAATCAGTCTGAACATCTGCACATAGGAAAAGGGGGGGGGGGGTTCTTCCTCGGTGTCACAGTCACTATTCGCTCTCATTTTAGTAACAACCAAATCGCCGTTACAAGTACACAAGAATAGCAGCCAACTAGCCTGCTCCGCAGCGAGCCGCGACCGTGGCACCCCGGCTCTCCAACGTCCTCCGGGTTCCCACCGAAGTTACCACCTGTATCCCCCAAGACCCAGCCGAGCGGCTTGTGCCCAGCATCTCTGCCGCAGCCCCCACGCCGACCCGCGCCGGGTCCACGACGCGGGCAGCCCTCCTCGCGGCGCCGCCACGGCCCACGGGACCTGCCCTCCGCACCCGCGGCCATCACCCCCCGGGGACACGGCAAGTCTCAAAAAGTTCTGGGGCCGCCGCCGATCCGACGTGCGGCGAGAGGCAGGAGCGCCAAGCTCTCGCGGCCGACCCCGCGCAGGCCAGCACACTCTCTCCCTCCGGGAACTCGGCGCTCCCACTCCCAAACTTCCCCCGCCGCCCCGGGCCCGCCCGCCCGCCTGCTCGGCCTGCGCCGGGAGAACCCGCGGACCCGCGTCTCCGCGCCCGCCCGGCCCACGCCCGCACTTGCCCTCCGCGCCCCGCGGGGCCCCGCTTCCGCCCGCCCGGCCCGCCGCCCTCTCCCCTCTCCATGCTCGCGGCCCCGCCGGACCCCAGCGCCCCGCAGCCCGCGCCCCCCAGGCCCGCCGCGCGCCGCGGCCGGGCCGTCCTGGACCACAGCTCCAAAGTTACTTTGCGAGGAGGTGAAGCCGCGGGTGGTTCCCCTCAACCACCCAAACAAGTTTCCATCCCCGCCGCCGCCGTCCCCCGCCACGCGCGTCCCTCCTGCCGCCCGCCGCCCGCGGCCACCCGCCCGGGGGGCTCCCCCGAGGAGACGGCCGCTCCCCCGAGCCGTGCGCTCCCGCCCCGCGCCTCCCCCTGCAACCCACCCCCGGCTCCCCCCGGCCGGGCGGCCGTGTGGCTGCGGTTCCCGGAGAGTGCGAGTGCGTGCGCGAGTGTGCGCGCGTGCGAAGGCGGAGGTGGCTGCGGCGCGGAGACACTCACTTCTCCCGGGCCTGGCTGTCGGACGGGACGGCGCTGCTGTTACTCTTGCCTTTGCCGTACATGCTTGTGCCGAGAGCAGCTCCCACTGTCACGCACCTGTCAACCCATCACAGCCTCCCCGGGAACAGCCCCGTCCCCATGGCGACCCACGCAGCCACCCCCACCATTGGCCGCCCCACGCCAGAGCTCCGCCCTCCTCGCCCTGGCAACGCGCGAGACTGACAGGCCTCCCCTCCCTCCGGCCTGCCGGAGCGCGCGGCGGCGGCTCGGCCTAAGCGGCAGTCTCCTCCCTCCTTCCCTCCCTCGCCGGGTCCCTCCCTCTCTCCTTCCCTCTCCGCCGCGCTCCCCCTCCCGCTCTCCTTCCCCCCTCCCCCTCCGAACCCGGGCGCTAGGGGGGAATTAGAAACTGCTCTAGAAGGATTTTAAACAACTGGCTGTTCCCTCCGTCGCCGCCCCGCCCCCCGCGCCGCCCGCGCCCGGCTCCTCACTGGAGAGAAGGCGCGGGGAGGAGGGGAAAGTGCGGCCTGGAGTGCCTGGCAGCGACTGCGGAACGGGAGTCGCGGCGGCCCCAGACTTTGGGGCGCCCGGCGAGTCCACAGACAGGCCCGCGGCACCGGGGTCCCGCCAGCCTCTTCGGCCAGGCACCAGGGTACCCGCTCCTCTCCGGCCAGGCACCCCCGCGCCGGTACCCGCGATTGATCTCATCCCTCCTGTCTGGGGTGTCGCCCCAATCCTGTTCCCGGAGGGCCAGCAGGCCGGCGATGCCCGCTCTGAACCCTCGACCTTCTGGCTCAAGGACTGAGAGAACCTCCGTCTCTCCCGGGAGGCACTGTGCCTCCCATTCGGGGCGCCCGCCTAGGTGCTATCGCCGGCTCTGAAGTCAAGCCGTGCATCCCAAAGGAGCACTCTCCCTAGTGTCGGCCTCCTGTCTAAGAGCGGAGTACACCCCCAAAGAGGTCAAGAGACCGACTCCTGGGACCATAGTGGCCCAGGGCCTTGGCCCCTTCCTCGCCGGTACTCTGCACAGATCTGTAGCAGACCCGGGGCCCAGGCATTCTCTACTCGGCCTGTTTTAATAGTTTGGATGGGCAATGTCATTTCAGTTTGACCCTTGGACTGGAAAGATTCAGAGAAGGCCCTGGAAGACATCCCTGTATTTGCCCAGCAGAATAGGCCGCAGAGCTCAAGGTGTACAAAGCTGTACCCAAGCTGAAAACTCCCTGAGGATATTTTTGGATCCAACACCATAATCTCATTTCAGCGAATGCGCAAAAGTTTCTCAAGACACGCAACCTGGTTTCTGATAGACTCCATCCTTTATTTTGTTAAAGATCCTTGGCTGTAAAATCAGAGAGTAGAAATCGGGTTGAGAGAAGAGATGAGCTTCAAATGGGAGGTGACAGGAGAAGAGAGGTGCCATTGGGGTAGGACACGGAGACCTCGGAAAAGGATGCATAGAGGAGGAGGAAGGGTTCTGCTAAGGAAAGGAAGTAACGTTCAAATGAGGAAGCTTACCTTTCCACTGCGCACAGCGTTGAGCATTTAGCAGTAGGATCATAAAAATGCACGTGTAGATGCTAAGAGAGATGGAAGGGAAAGAAATGGAGTTTGTGCGTTCTGATAGCAAGTGACAGAAATAAAACAGCAGAAGGTTAAGGAAGGGCAGTGAGTGAGACAAGAGAATCAAAACGGGCTGGCAACTAAACATCAATCAAAGGCGGGGGAAATGAAGAGGACAGACTTCCACCGTTGAGGGAAATGACGGTGGAAAGTAAACTATAAAAGGGGAAAAGAAGAAACAGCTAAATGGAGGAGGCATGAACATGGTTTTTAAAAATATACATTTCTATAGAGTAGACAATAATTAAGCCAATAAAAGAAGTGAGCATAAAGTATAAAAGGTGACATTGGCTTAGCTAGATTAATTTCAAAGAAATAATTTGCCATTTCAAATTATAATTTTCCTTTATGTTTTAAACGACCCACAATGGTGGCTGAGATACAGCTTGCATGTTCTCCCTTCTGGTTCTAATAACCTGCAGGGATTTGGTGCTTGGAACATTATATTCATGGACTGTGAAGAACTGGAAGAAATGGGACCAGGCCAGCCAGCAATCCTCTCTTCCAGAAAAAAAAAAAAAAAAAAAAAAAAACTTTCTCAAAATGCTCAAATATGTGTAAAGTTGCTACCATTCACAAACATTACCTCCACACCTACCTTGTGGAGCTGTTATCCAGCTGTGTTCTGTCAGCTTTAACCCAGAATATGTTTACCATCTTAAGGCTGCAGGCCACCCATGGAACACTGTGTGTGTGATAGCGCTCAGAATACTGTCAGGAAGAGACCTCTGGCAACTGCTCAACTACTTCCAGGCCCACAACTGAGTCAGAAACATTTTGGTTTTTTTTTTTTCTACCAAAAGTAGTTAACCTCACAAGAACCTATATTTCCTGACCTTCTCTCTTCTTTTTCATACCTGTTACACAATCAAGTCAGACTGTATGTAAATCAAGCACCTACTGAGGGAATGAGATACAGTCACCACCTGCTGTCAGGGATAAAAGATAGAAGCCACCTTGGCCAGGTATGCTGCTACTTGGTAGGTCATTTAGGGGGACACAGGACACCCTTTTACAAAAGAGAGAGACAGAGAGAGAGACAGACAGTCAGACAGAGAAAGATTGCCTTGCCAAATAACTTTCACTTTGCAAGTGTTTCTTTGTGTGACAAGAAGCTTACCCCTTTCTTACACCTGGAAACGGGAAAGATTCCCATTGAAACCAAAAATGAACTTTGTGCTGTCAAAACAAAACAAAACAATGAGCCATTATTCTTAAAGTGGTGTTGAGATCCTCCTGTCTGTGTTTGTTTGCTTACAGAATGACCAACCTTGAGTGGGACCCAAGCACTTACATATTCTAGCTTCCAAGTGATTCTGACGTATAACTAGGGCTGCTTACTTTAGACGGCCAATCCTTTTTTTTTTTTTTTTTTTTTTGGTTTTTCGAGACAGGTTTTCTCTGTGTAGCCCTGGCAGTCCTGGAACTCACTCTGTAGACCAGGCTGGCCTCGAACTCAGAAATCCGCCTGCCTCTGCCTCCCAAGTGCTGGGATTAAAGGCATGCGCCACCACTGCCCGGCGCCAAGCCGATCTTAAAAGCAAGACTTTTAGGTTGTTGTGGTATACTGCAGAAGGCCTGCCTCATGTAAGGCACTCAGTTATCTTTATTATGCACTTGGCTGTCTACCTCCAGGCCAACAGTCCTTAACAGGGTGACAACTATGGTCGTAGGTGTTGTGTTCTGATAACACAAGATCACAAAAAGTTGCGGCTTGCCCAGATGTGTCCTAAAGAGAAAAGAAAACGAAGAAGGAAAACTGGAGATACTATTTGCTGTCTATCACTGTAATGTGTTCATGTGATTGTTAGCTTTTTCACCAAATTTCTTACATTAGAAAGTCCTGTGGGTAATGGCATATTTTCTGATATTTAAAAACTAAATTACAGATCTGTACAATAAGATATAGTATTCAGAATAATTTGCTCTTAGTATCTGCAAAGAATAAAATGTTAAAAGGTCTTAGTTCAGAACTTGCCTGATTAATGCCAGAGTTACCTCTGCAAGAGTGATAGCATCCAAGAAACATAAGTGACTTTTTCATGAATATGTGCCTATATGTGGTGACCTTGAAGCTTAAGTAACCAAATCAATTATCATTAAAACTCTCAGCAGCTACCTGAACCGTCCCAGTACTGCTTCTCTCTTAATGTTTACACATGTAAATAAAATGCTTCTTTGCCCTTGTTCAAATTATTTTGAGTACAAAGAGTGTTCTTTGCAGCTGTACCTCTTGGGACCAATATTGTAATTAATGAGATTTGAAACACATATTCAGAGCCAAATTTGAGATCCCAGACACAGGGTTGAAGATCAGGTGTCTTGTTCTCATTTTTGAGAAGAGAAGGAAGAGATTGGAAATTGAAAGCTTCATAATGTAAAGAAGCCTGATATATTTTGAAGGATGTTTTCTTAACCCTGTAAGTGGTTAGTTAAATTTAGGAAACTTGAATTTGAATAGGGAATACTGGCCAGCTCAGCCACCCGCCATGGAGTCCTTACACTTATGGATAATTTTTTAAGCTTTCTCACTTCAGACATAGAACATCAGTGGTAATCATTTGGTCCTCACACCCATCCCATTTTGTTTGCACAATTTTCTCTTTCTGGAAGCTGAATCTTATTCTAGGAAGCCTTCTTTATTTTAAAACAGGCATCCCTGTTCCTACTCTACATTGACTCTAGGCCACTCTCATGCTAATATTATTCCTAAGACACTAAAGTTAATAGAGCCTCCATTCTCACAACCCACAGAACCCCAGGAAGGATTTCCTTGTGTCATAGAGAAAGAACAAAGAGACTACCTCTTCAAATGCAACTGTTAGCGAATTTAGTTACATTGTGAAAAACACTTAGCATGTTAACTTTTAAAAAATTAACATTGAAAATATTCATTTAGAAAAATAAAAATATTGTAACAATGAAGTTGAAATGGGGGGGGGGGCTATTTTTCCAAAGGACAAAACTGTTCTGTTCTGGTTTTTTTTTTTTTTTTTTTTTTTTTTTTCAGAAAACCAGTTTATAAAAATAACTCAGCTGGGCTCACATCCTTTTCTATCTCAAAATATTTAATGTGTTCGTTAATACTCACTATTTAGTAAACTAGATTTTTATAACCTGTTTTCTAAACTGAGTAAACTGAGTCCTGACAAAAATTTGTTAGCGTGATCTGAGATACTAAACAAACAAAACTAATTCCAATAAGAGAGAACCCCATGTTCCTGGCTGAGCATTTCCAGACCACAAAGCCACACCTCTTTCTCTTAGAAGTGACTTTTCCAGGGAGGAATGTGAGCGAATCTGAGTTTTGTTTTTTTGTTTTTTTGGGTTTTTTTTGTCACTCAAACTACCTTATGAAAGTTCACTCTGGGGCAATAGACCAGCAGGCTGGGACTCACTAAATATTCAAGTGCCATAGACCAGAGTAAGGGGGTGCGGTGGGGGCGGGGCGTGGAGGTTTGCAGGAGAGAATCTGCAATACTGTGCAGATTCAGTTCTTTAGACAATCATGAGAGGAAAAGAACCTCCAGTGAACATTTCACACACTGATGGTGGCTTAACACTTGTTAATCTGAAGCAATGACTGTTGACTTAACCTTTGCTCTGGATTTTTAAAATTCCAACTTACATTTTCATAAACACTGACCAATGGGTTTAGAGGGACACAGTTCAGATCTACCAGCTCCAACAGTTCCACTCTAAAACTGAGTCTTTCTCTTTTTAAAAATATTTGTTCCGGGCAGTGGTGGCGCACACCTTTAATCCCAGCACTTGGGAGCAGAGGCAGGCAGATTTCTGAATTTGAGGCCAGCCTGGTCTACAGAGTGAGTTCCAGGACAGCCAGAGCTATACAGAGAAACCCTGTCTCCAAAAACCAAAAAAAAAAAAAAAAAAAAAAAAGCATATATATATATATTTGTAGACACCAGAGGTGTTGGATCTTCCTGGAGCCGGAATTATAGGCAGTTCTGAGCTTGTCATGGGTGCTGAGAACTGAATTTGGATCCTTTCCAAGAACGATATCTATTTCTTAACCTCTGAGCCATCTCTGCAGTCCTTGCCTGGTCTTTTCTTAATATCAGCAACCATCTGAAATCTAGTAACTTGGAATAAAATTATCCTGATATAAAACATTACAGATAGCCTGAGGATGAAGGGAACAAAAATTTTTAATTAAAACCTGTACTACCATGTGTGGCAATTGCATACACTTTAGCACATTTTGCAAAACAATTTCCAAGTGTTACAGTGTTTGCTAGCTGGGGTTTGTCATTAAATGTTGGGCGTATATAATAGGAAGTGTGCCAAAGAGTATTCTTGATTCAGTGATGTTACTGTATTTTTTAGTGCATTCCTAAATCTTCACAATAATCTCTCACTAGTAGGGTTATGCCAATAGTATGTCTTTGCAGACTCAAAGCTATCAAAGGCCCCAGAATCAAGAGGTAGACTGTGCCACTCTCCAGACAGTGTGCTCCCTTCTGTTGGGAATGGAAATACATGGGCTGTGGCCAATTATCCCACCCTTAGATGTTACGTACTTAGTTATAGCTGAAGAAAAAGGGCTGCAAAGATGCTACACCAAATAAACTGCTTACCCTTGCCGACCCTAAACAATCTTGTTTTAGCCATTTATATTTGCCAGAGATATAGAGAGCACCGAAATACTGTATTTAGGGGTTCTCAAACAAGTGTTTGAAGAGCTATGGGTGCAGCTCAGTTGGTAGAATGGTTGCTTAATGCAGGAAGTCCTGACTTTGGTCCCCAGCACTGCACAAACCAGCTATGGTGGCACTCAGGAATTGGAGGCAGGAAAACAGTAGCTCAAGGTAATCATCAACTACATATCCAGACCAGGGCCAACCTGGGCTTTATGAAATCCTGTGTCAGAGGGAGAAAAAAATCTCAGAATCCAATTGGGTTGCATCTTACATACAGTAGCCCCTGAGGACCCCTGCGTGTTCCGGGGTGCTGATTGCCACTCATCAGAGTTATCCTTTTATACCTTTAGATGATATAGGTATAGTTTCTTTGTTAGACAAAGAGTTTATCATTCATTGTCATCAAGTTTTCTGATTCCTCAGACCTTATTTCTCGAACATAAAGGTGGGGACAGAAGTACCCCTTGCCATTGGGTGCTGAAGCATAAACAATTAGCAGGGCAAATCCCTGAGAGCTACTTCCAGGTTCTCAGAGTCACATTGGTTATGGTTAGAGGGGCCTAGGTTAAGAAAGTTAAGACAGTTGAGAAAGGATATGCTTCCATCTCAGAGTTTTTCCCATTTCCTGTGCTGGCCTCTAAAATCTTAGAATTGTTGGTTTTTTGAGGAGAAACTTACCATTTACTAGTGAATACTGTTTTAGAGTTCATGTTGTTTGTCTTCTCTGGATGAAGGGTAGTTTTTGACAAGGATTCTGGCTTCTGGAATAATCATTGATCTTGTGTTTGATCCTGAAGTGCTGAGAAATTAGAGAATACAACATCTATTTCTCCTGGCTTGCCAATCTGGTCCTGTCTCCAGAAGCAAGACAGAGAGAGCACATTGTGGTGAGGAAAGTCGCTGAACCAGGGAGGAGTGTGGTCTTCTCCACAGAGAAGGAAGAACCCAGGTCCGAGCTTTGTCCCTACCACTCTGGGATTCTCCCCACCACTCTGGAAGTGTCAACTCCAGATCTCAACCTCCTCTTACGATTCCCCTTTGCTTCACCTTGTATCATGCATCCTTTTAAACTGGATGAGCAATGTTCAGGATGGTTTGGCCACAGACTTATCTCCTTTAAGGAGATGCCGTCTCTGTTGTATAGTTGGGCTTTTCTTCAAGGAAGTGTTTGTCACTTCTAGTACAAGGAAATATATGCCACAGTGTTACCTCAGAACACTTGGTAAATGCTAAAGAGCTTGCTTTCCCACAGGATGTGAGAAGGATGGGGACTGGTCTCACTCAGCTTCCAGTCAGCATCCAGTCCCAGACCACACTGAGCATCGCCTCCCCCTCCGCCCTTTCCTGCTCCCATCTGGCTTCCTCAGTTATTTCTTCTCTTCTTTCTTTTTTCCTGCTAACTCTTGGAAAATGGATAAAATGTGAAAGAAATAAGGAACTTTAGTGGGAACGTGCTACGCTGGAAACCTCTATTTTTGTAAGCCAAAGCAGTTTGATTGCTAACAGCATCCTACGGTTCAACCATGTAAGAAATTCCATTCTTGACAAGAACTTCAAGTCTCTGAAGAAAGAAATCGAAGAAGACCTCAGAAGGTGGAAAGATCTGCCATGCTCATGGATCGGAAGGATTAATATAGTAAAAATGGCCATCCTGCCAAAAGCAATCTACAAATTCAACGCAATCCCCATCAAAATTCCAACTCAATTCTTCATAGACAAAGAAAGAGCAATTCTCAAATTCATTTGGAACAACAAAAAACCCAGGATAGCAAAAGCTATCCTTAACAACAAAAGAACTTCTGGGGGAATCAGCATCCCTGATCTCAAGCTGTACTACAGAGCAGTTGTGATAA
>CM052716.1:57271424-57320732 GCA_028551405.1 Uromys caudimaculatus
CCACCAACCAAAGAATACACATCGAGGGACCCATGGTTTGGACCACATATATGGCAGAGTAGGGCCTTGTTGGCCATCAGGGGGAGGAGAGGCCCTTGGGCCTGAGGGTGTTAGAGGCTCCAGTATAGGGGAATGCCAAGGTGGGAAGAAAGGAGTGGGTGGCTGGGTGGGGGAATACCCTCATAGAGGCAGGAGAGGGGGAGGGGATAGGGGGGTTCCAAAGTGGAGACCTGGAAAGGGGGAAACATTTGAAATGTAAATGAAGTAGCAAAAATAAAAATTAAAAAAAAGGAAATAACATGGTACTTTTATACGTACTTAAGTAAAAAAAAAAAGTCTGATTGTTTCTGAAGTTCTCTCTTTTAATTGTTTATTTTTATCTTTTTAAAATTCCTGGGATGCATTTTGAGCAGGAATTATTTATTTTTACTTAACACCATCATTGACCATAGTATCTATGTCTATATATGAAGAAACAGAAGACATACATGATTCAACATTGTGCAGGAATTCCCAGCTAATAGTCACAAAGCTATTAGAGAGATAAGACTAGCCTCTTTTTCCTCTTAAAAAGCCAAATTTATTTTTAATTTAAACATAAAAACATAAAATATAAGAATTATGTATTGTATCTGAGCTAGAGTGGCACATGCTTATAATCCCTGCACTCAGGAACTGAGACAGGAAGGTTCTGAGTTCAAGGCCAGCCTGGGCTATGTAATAAGTCCTATTTCAAAATAAACAGACAAAAAATTGACACATTAAGAGACTGGTGTATGTTGTTTATGCATTGTGTAATTTACAAATCACAATTAACATGTGTATTCTCAAATATTCATCATGTTTTATATAAAAAAAATTAAAATCTTTTCTTCTAGCATTTGTTTTACAATGGGATTCCTTCTACATAGACCTGAACAGCCTTGACCTATAATCCATCTTTAGCCTCCCAAGTACTGGGTATGGTGTGTGCCACCTCCTCTGTCTCCTGACTTAAATATACAATTATCACTGTTACCGGAGCTCACCCTACTTTCAGGAGCATGGTAGAGTCTTCTCCTCTCTGGTTTTTCCAGTGCACACTGATCAGTACCAGCTTTTACAAGGCATCCTTTGATCATGCATCTCGCCATTTTTACATGCTTACAGTCCTTAGTTGGAATGGTCTACCCAGTTCTCCAGTCTAGTCTGTTGCCCCACCCCTACCCCCACCCCGAGGGGTTGATCCCTGTGTCAGTTCATAAGAACTGACACCTAACCTGCTACTTGTAAATATGTGCATGGAACAAATATACCCTTAAGAAACTTTCAATGGAAAAAGTTCCAAGGTCAAATATGTGATGAACATTTGCATATTAAAACCTTTAAGAAATTCTACAGGAAAGGAAAACGCTTGAAATTGTTCCATCAGGAGTCTGTGAATCTTCTTTGACTTTTACAATCTTTCATCGAATAAAAGATCTTAACATCCTCAACTACAGCTTCCCGGAAAACATTTTCTAGACCTGCAGTGGGAAAATGTATTGACTCATGAGATAGAGATTGGGAGACTCTCTTATATGAAGCTGGAGTTAGCCTGGAAGTGAGGCACGCTAGAGATCATACCTATGGAATCAGGGCTAAAAGGAACAGAATAATGGCTAGAGAAGTATCTGGGAAGAGACAAAAGGGCAGGCTGATGGAGCTAGGGCACACAGATGGCAAGACTGGTCCTAGAAAAGCAACCTGAGGTCTGTCCTGCCCGCCTCATGTTCTTTCCTCCGTAGACCTCATACTGCATACTCTCACCTAGACAGGGACAGGAAGCAGAGATGTAAGGAGACAGAGACAAGGCGGGGTGGATCTAGATTCCAGTGACTGCTGCATACAGGACAGAATAGAGAGATGTGCCAAGCACTTGGAGCCGAGAGGACATCTGGTGAGAGAGACAAGGTTCCAGTTGTCATTCCCAGGGAAAAATGGAAGTCAGGGGCTGTCTTTGTAACCTGTGACCTCAGAAAGTTTGACAATCCCCTAATTTGGCATCCATGTGATGACACTCATGAAATGAAAGGGGTGCCATTAATAACTGGAACAACAGCAGATGTAGGCAGGGAACCGTCAAGGGTACATCAAAATTTGTGTTCACTTCATTGAAGATTGAATGATACCCTAAAATATGAAAGTGTACTTGGGGATGGTGCCTAATCTTTGTGAACTATGAATCATGGCATTCAGAAAATGTAAAAGATAGATAGGTAAGTATTGATAGAATATACCATAATTTATTCCATTTTAAGTAACTTGTATAGACATACTTTATGACCTTATTCAATAATAAGATACTAGGCATTTGTGATATGAAAAGTATTATTTGGTTCTCTAAGGATATAATGATAAGCAGTATGCATTATGCCCTAAATACAATGAATTAAGAATACATTCTAGCAACCAAGTTATAAGCAAGTTATCACAAGTGGTTGTAAGAGTAAGAACAGTGTGCTGGAGAGTGCTGAGGGGACGCTGGGTAGGGCCTCACATTTAAACAATGAGGTTGGAGGTAGACCTGAGGACCAAACTAACTATTGGCAAGCTGGTTGTCACGAGGTACACAAGTCAAAGGAGCTATACGGCTTTCCAAGCGACAAGGGAGAGGTACAGGAAGCAGCCCGGGGACACCAACACTCCACTGGGCAAGAAAGAGCATGCAGGAAGGAGTCCGTGGTAGATAATGTTGGAAAAGTAAGCTCAGGCAAAACTTGTAGAGGCAGGAAGAGCAATTGTACCTACCCTTGTCACATGACTGAATCCAGAAAACCAAGGAACTTAAATACTTTGGGGCTAAGTATTAGCATTAAGATTCTTATCAAGTCTAAATTAGACCTATCAGCTTTCTATTGGTCTTTTTAGGCACAGATTTACTGCCTGAAACAACACAAATATGTCACCCTGCAGTTCTGGAGTTGCAAACCTAGCACTGATAGCAGTGGTTAAAGTCAGGGTAATAGGACTGCCTTCTTCTGCGGCTGGAGAGAGAATGTCCGTTATCTTCTCCAGATAAGTGGCTTCTAGAGGCCTCCTGCATTCCCGAGCTAATGGTCTCCATAGTCCAGCTTCAAAGCAGCACTGGTAAGTGGGGGTCATTCTCATACCCCAGTCATCCTGGTCTCTCTCTTTGGTTCCCTCTTCATGGATAACCTAGGAAACTCTCCCTGTTGTTAATTCTCCTTTGCAAATCACACATTCACAGGTCCTGCGATTAGGAACATGGTGTCTTGGGGGAGCATTGCTCTGCCTAGTATTTCAACCTACCTGTCAGTATCTTCCTTGACTCTCTAGTAGCCTTATCTCTTATCATGGGCAAGTTGCTTTGTCTGTTACTCAAGTACCCTTGGTACCCAGTGTTGTGTATATAAGGGACTTCAAGTGTAGGCTGCTGGGTCATGACTTGTGATCACTGCATAACTTAAGAAAGTGCTTAAACTCAAATGCTCTGAGCATCTTTGTTTCCAAGTTAGTCTAGGGGAGTTTCCCTTTAGCCCCTGTTCTCCTTCAGTCTCCCTGCTTGCCCCATTTCCTGGAATCTTTTTTTCCATTTTTATTCCCTGAGCCCCGAGCCCCAGGCTGGTCAACATCCTTCATTTCTTTATGCTTACTTGAAATGGAAATTTCCTGATACATTATTATTGAATGTAATTTGGTTTCGTTTGTCTTTAACCTTTTCTCTCTAGGAAATATCCTGTGCCTCAAAAGACCCATTAGCATCTTGAGACAAATTCAAAATCCGCTTGAATTCTTTTTAATAGTTAATCTTCTCCCTACATACTGCTAGAGAAGGCTTTAATAAACAGTTTCTTTTTACTTTTGAGATTGTGACAATGTAGCCCAGGCTGGCCTCAAATGGGGCATCCTCCTGTTTCAGCGTAAGAGTTAGGCATGTGTTACCACACCTGGCTTCAATCGCAGATTTAGAACACGTATTCCCTTTCCACTGCAGGGATAGATAACTTTCCCTAATACAGGCCTAACTCGAAAGTGGTTTACATCTGGGACTGCAACCTGCCTGAACATAGGAGTCCACAGAAATCCACAACTCCAGTTCAGTCTCAAATAACCTAGCATATTTGGGCGAGTCACCTCCTTTTTGAGTCTTTTATGCATAAAATAGAAAATGTAAATTAAATGTCTTCTGAATTCTAAAAGTCTAGGTTTCTAGATTTTATACTTTATACTTTCTTGATACAGAATGTGGCTTTTGGATTAAGGCAGCTGTGAGGGATGTGGGAGGGTCCAGCAAGGGCCACTCCTAAGGAGAACATGGAGTTAGGGACATGTGCCTGGGGACCTCTGATTATACTATAATAGAGTTGCTATATGTAGCTGACAAACGTAGCTGCAAGTATCCAATACTATAAGAAACTTTAGGGCTACAGAAACTACAATTCTGAAGTCTGGAGGTCTCCTCTCTCTCTCTCTCTCTCTCTCTCTCTCTCTCTCTCTCTCTCTCTCTCTCCCCCTCCCCCTCTCCTTCTGCCTTTGAAGCGGGGTCTCACTTTGTAGCCCAAGCTCCTTTATTGTTTAAAGAGGTTGTTGGGATGGGAGCCAAGCTGTGAAATTTTGAATGAAAAAAAATGACAAGAATTGATGCTTTAAGAAAAATTAATCTAACAGTTATGTACAAGAAGGACTGAAACAGTGGGGAGAGGACAGGAAAACCAATTAAAACACTTGTAAAAACTCAGGCATAATAAAAATGTAACAGGGTGCTGGGTAGGACTTCTCCTGCTGTCTGCAGGCTTCCGCTGCAGCGCCAGGGTTGAGGACAATGGGCAAAACTACACATTCCAAACTCCGTTGCTACGTTCATGCATGACCTGCTAGCTAGGGTTTTTGGATTTTGTTTGTTTGTTTGTTTTGTTTTTCTCCCCTCGTTTTCTAGAAAAAAGGTTAAAGCATCACTAAAGGGAAGATATGAAGAGGGGAGACATTAGTGCTCCATCCCCTCTCCCGTCAAATGCTCCTGGGCTCCGAGGGACGAGAAGCCAGCTCTGGCATGAGCATTGACAAGGACAGAAAGAACATCAACGGATGCCTTCAGAGTATGAAAAAGGAAAGGAGATACATCTCCCTCTCAAAAGCCAGACCACATAGAATGTATCTGGGCTCCATAGTCAAATGTGAATCAGAGAGAAGATTGCTTTCTTAGGAGAAGATTATGTTGTTTGATATTTAAAGATATGACTTCACTTTGTTTAACAGTTAGGGCTGATCTAGATCCCACTATGCAGGCAGACTGACCTTGAACTCATGATCTGTTGCCTCTGCCTTCTTTAGTGCTAGGGTTACAGGCACAAAGCCAGTGCATCCTGCTATGTTTGACATTCTTCCCAAGGATGTACAAAGGTCTTCGCACCCACAGTTCTGCTCTGTGAAAGAAAGGCTGACAGCTGGAGAGTTGTCAGGATGGAGATCAGTAGAGAGACAGAGAAACTACCATGAGAGAGGTCCAGGAAACAGCAGCTGGCTTCTTTTCTAGCTGCATCTACTTCCTGGTCAATCACGTCCCATGTCTCCTCTGGACCAGCTGCCCCCCCCCCCAAAAAAAAACCAGAAGCAGATGACTAAGAAGGTAGGACAAAGTGGGTTAAGGAGCAAGTTCTGTGAGGCTTCTTTCTCAATCCTGTAGACTCTCTGGCCATGCCCACCAAGGGACAAGGGAGGAGCATTACCCTGGGATAAATGGAAGTCTTAATTTAAATTAATCGAGACTTTGGAAATTCTGAAACTAAGGCTCTTGTTTAATATCCAAACACAACAAGAAGATTTACACAGGAACAAAGCAAAATCAGAAAAAATGTTTTTGAGGGCAGTGAAATTTCAAAATGATCAAAATTGTTTCCTGTTTGTAGCTCATAAAATCCAGCTTCGATAATGAATTGATATGAAGGCAATAACAACAACAACAATAATAATCATTTGCTGAGTACTTATCCTTGTGCTGGGTTCTGTCGGGTGTTGAAGATGCATTGTTTTATTTAATTCCTACAAGAACTTCATAAGGCGGATACCATTAAACGGGCCTGTGAGCCTGTGTGCACTCAGGGTGGCAAGGCCGTAGACCATAAGGTAGAGAGTATTAAGTTTAATCTCATTTAATAGATTTGAAACTGAAACTCAGAGAGGTTAAGTAACTTGTTACACCCTACACTTAATAAGTAGCTAATTTCAGACCCAATATAACCTATTTGAGGCTGGAATACAATGGAGTTACAACAGGGGAAGGAGTGAGGAAAAAGCAAATGGATTTCTGTATCATTGTGACCCAGGCGTGTGTTAAATGACAGGCAAAGGTGATGACATAATGCGTGACTGTACCTCCATTATGGAATCCACAAATACTTTTGGTTGCTATATATCATACTAATCGATATGTATCTTGAATAATTGAACTTTGGTGATTCTGTTTTATTGCCTTTTTTTATAAAATTATCTTATTTATTTGCATTCCAAAAATTGCCCCCTTCCCAGTAATGAGATGTTCCCTGCTTGTTTTGAACCTAGTCCTATGGAAAATGTAATTATAAATAATATATAATAAAAATATAATTTATCATTCATGTAATGTGAATATTCTACTACTACAGGATATTTGAGCAAAATGAGTTTGTGTTTATTATTTTAATTTGATGTAGGTTCTTAGCATAGACTGAATTTCAAGCAAAATTTGTCATAACCAGAGGGCTCCTGAGAGAAGGGGTCTTAGCCTGTTCATCACTCTGCTCTGGCATACATGTTTACCAGTGGGCATCTGACGAGATTCCTGTCTCTGTACTGAGCATCTGCTAGGTTCCGGGCGCTCAGTCCAGTCGTAGGCTTGAGACCAAGCGAACCACTTACAGTCCATGTTCACAGCCAGCACTCCCTTCCTTCCATGCAAACAGAATTCCGACAATTGTTCAATAGCTTTGCGTCTCTGCTCTCTGGAAAAATTCAGAGATTCCTAGACACTTGTGGCACATCAGCCAACGGTTCTGGCTAACGAGAAGGGACAACTGTCGAGGACAAAGACGAGGGGAAGAACAGGCGAGCGTGTGGCCAGTCAGGCTTCTGGAAATCGCTTTGTCAGATAGGACTCCTTTATTGTGTCCTCCCAAACCCAGGGGAGGATAATGATTCACTTGGAACAAGTTCTGGCTTCTGAGATCTCTGCAAAAAAGGCTCTGTCTTGGTGTGAGTGAGAAATGCCCCCAAAGGCTTGTGTGTTTGAACACTTGGTCTCCCGCTGGTGGCGTTGTTTTGGGAGAGTGTGGATCCTTTGGACTGTGGCCTCAGTGGAGGAGGTGGGTCCAATCTGGTCTCTCTCTCTGCCTCCTTGCCAGCTAAGGCACAAGTCAGCCATCCTGCAAACATTCCTTTCTCAACAGGGTGACTGTTCTCACCTCCAGCCATGAGCTAATCCTTTTCCTTCTCTCAAGTTATTTTTTTTCAGGTATCTGTTCACAGGGCCATGTAGGCCTCAGATTAAAACACTCTGACTGTATAAGCATAATTGTTTTAAATTTCCAGATCAAGAGAGAGACTTAAAGCAAGTAAGTATGTTTTCAGGGTTTTCCAGCCCCAAATCCAGTTCTGGGGAGCCTGAAGCCTGTTCCCTCTCCACTAGACCACACTGCGTCTCCACAACCATCTGTTAAACCCAGCAGAGTCAAAGTGCTTTCCTTATGAGGAACCTCTATTTATTCTGGTATCATACACAAATGGGAAAGGCTTACTTCTGATATTTGATTGGGAAGAGAAACGGCTTAACTACTAGCCTGGAAAACCGGCCTGCCTGCTGGACTAAGCCGCCTACTGGCTTGATGCTTCATTTGGAAGTCCCATCACTCTGCGCCCATGAAATGGCAATGCTTGCCACAAAAGGTTCAGCCAGAACCTTTGCTGAAATTGCTCTAAGGCCATTCATCATGAAATCAATGTTTGCTACCAGGTTGCTGCCTGATACCCAGACGTGAGGAGGTAAAAAAGCTTCTGCAAACTGCTAACCAAGTTACCATATTCAATAGTCAGGCAACAAACAAAAACTACATGTACTTGCTTTGGTCAATTATCATTTTAAATGACTTGACGTAATGTGTTCATCCTTGATTGCCATAGAAACCATTATAAAGCTTCTTGCAAATGCTTCAGAAACAGGACCACCTGTTCAGTGGCTACAATGGACGTCCAAGGAAATATATAGTACTGGACTGACAAAATTTGATCCATTAGAAAAAGCATCTCTGGATGAGCTGAGGATGTGAGCAAGTAAAGAGACCATGAGCCAGGAGTGGTTTGAGGTGGTTTGGTGTGTGCAGATATCACTTCTGAAAGCCGGACAAACTTTTTTTTTTTTTTTTTTTTTGGTTTTTCGAGACAGGGTTTCTCTGTATATATAACCATGGCGGTTCTGGAACTCACTCTGTAGACCGGGCTGGCCTTGAACTCAGAAATCCGTCTGCCTCTGCCGCCCAAGTGCTGGGATTAAAAGCTTGTGCCACCACTGCCTGGCTCCAAACTTTTAATTTGAGGGAACATCCCGTGGAGGTGCTAGTTGCAGAGTGATGTCATCTGTGTTTAGAGAGCGCATGTGCAGTACCGTCACGGACCAGACAGGAATCATATAAAAAGAACTTGAAAAAAAAATTAGCCAGCTTGCTATGCCAAAATCCAGAGTGTTCTTCTTCAAGGTGAATCATATTCCATTCCAAAATGTCAAGTAGATTTAGTCATTTTAATCTTTTTTATTAGATTAAAACCTGATACATTTATAAAAAGCTACGGGAAGTGGAACACAGGCTTCACCACTAACAAATCCTGTGACATTGGGCACACTGCTAGGTCTCTCATAGTCTCCAAGTTGAGGGTGGTATTTCCATTTATGAGAAGACTAAATAAAATGACCCATGCAAAGCACATAACACAGTCCTTAGCGCTAGGTACTTAACACAGTCCTTAGCACTAGGTAAAGACTAGATGATGAAAAGTTACCAGTCATCAGAAGTAATGATAAGCATAACAACTTTGCTGAAGTCACCAACACATATCGCTATTTTTTCTGTTGTCTCATTGCCCTGAACCTGTAGACAATATCTGATCTTAAATAATTGAAAAGAGTATGGGAGCAAACATAGATCTGAGAGGCAGAGTCGATGTCGTTTCTGCATAGCACTGACCTTTCTGGTATTGGTGAATCTGGAAGTTTCAAAGTGCCATAGGCATCCACGCAGTGTTTCCTCCCGAGGCTTGAGAAGAAAGTCTGTTTTCATAAGACCTTGGGCCTGATTTCCAGTGGGAAAAGTGCTAAGGAATTTGGCTTCATTTCCCAGTATCTTTGCACTTCTCCCAATTGCACAGAACCTCCTAGCTTCCCCAGATTAGCTCGTCTCAATGGCATCGAATCTTTCAAAGAGAATGTAATAATTCCACAGAGAACTTAGCATTTCTGACAGCCTACCTCCCACTGTCCTAGCGCTTTATAAATTATGCTGCCTCTGAATGTGAGCCGGGCAGGACCATTTTCCTGGCCCCTCGTGATTCATGGTTTTTCTTAACTATATCGGCGCCTTGTCAGCAAAGCTGCTGCTTTTGAGCAGTGTGGTGTGATCTGTTTCTTGCAGAGCAGCTTGCAAAATACTGATTCTTACAATACTGTGGTTCTTACAATACTGATTTTCTATCTTTTTTTCTCTTTTTACTACATCAAGGTAACTAATAGCTATTAACTTTAGGAATCCCATCCAAATTCAGAAAACATTACCATTTAATTAACAATCTGTTCTCTGCAATGCACTGTGACCTGAGAAACCACTGTAATGACAATGTGCTGTTATCATTAAAATTAACTAACAAACCAAAAAGAAAAAAGAAAGAGAAGTGGTGTTATTCAGGTCAGATATGGAATGAACATGATTACGAGAAAGTGAAACTAAAACCAAGTATCAGACCAAAGGATCAACACAGCCCAGAAAGCCACCACGCCAGCTCCCACGTTTTGGACTGCAAAAGCGATTCCCCATGGGTCCTCAGCTTCCCCAGAATTCTGGTCTCAAACCACGGAGCACAGGACTGTGGAGCCAACCTAGGTGACTTAGAAATGGAGGCTCAAAGCAACCAGAGATGAAAACTATGTGTCTATATTTTCCCAACTATAAACCAGACATTCTTTTTCTTTCTTTTTCTTTCTTTCTTTTTTATTTATTCATTTTACATCCAGATCCCTCTCTCTCCCCCTGCTTCCTGGTCCCCCTCCCACAGTTTCTTCCCCCTTCTCTCTCCCCTTCTCCTCTGAGCAGGTGGAGGTCCCCCTGCTCCCCTGCCCCCGACACACACACACATACACACACACACACACACACACACACACACACACACACATTAAGTCTTTGCAGGGCTAAGTGCATCCTCTCCCACTGAGACCAGACAAGGCAACCCCATTAGGGGAACAGATTCCACAGATAGGCAACAGATGTAGGGACAGCCCCCGATCCAGTTGTTGGGGGACACACATGAAGTCGAGCTGCACATCCGCTACATATGTGTGGGCGTGGCCTAGGTCCAGTCTGTGTACACTCTTTATAAACCAGACATTCTCAGGAATAACTTCTCTCTCTTCCTAGAACCTGGCTCACTGGAAAGTCTTCAGAGTCATCCACGATTTTTGAGTTAGGGACCTTCCGTTCAGGGAGGTGTGGGGCAAGTTGTTAATGTGCAGGCTCTCCCAGCACTCTTCAGGTGTTCTCAGAAAGGATTCTGTCATTGTTAACATACTTTGGGCTTCAGGAATACACAACAGGAAGAGAGAGCAAAGGATGGAAAAGAAACTTGTTTGGGGTGTGACTAGAGGGAGGAACGTGTTTTAAACAGGATTTTGAAAAGACGAGTCAGAAAAGGGGTAGAATGAAGCCAGGGGTGCAAGGGAGAGGCAAGGAAAACAGAAATGTAATTATGTACTAACAGCGTTTTTGCTTTGATGATGACCAGAAGGTCTCATCACCTCCTCCCAGTTGCTGCTCTTCTTGGCCTTGCCAATGTTTGGATGATTTACATAGCAGGGAAATATTTTAAAGAAGATGGGACTCTGAAGAGGAGATTCTGTCTCTGTTGTTGTTACTGATACTGCTGTTGTGTGTGGGGGTGTCCTTCTGCTAAGTACCTAGTGGAGCTTCTGCCTATTAGAAGTCAGAAGCAGCCCCATGCTGTGGCCTTTCAAAATTTCTTCATTTGTCATGTATCTCCTAAGGTGAGGGAGAGCTGGCCCTGCCCCTCAAGTAGGCAAAGCCAGAGAGCTGACCCTGGTGTCTACAGCATGAGAGAGCTGGTGGACTGATCAACTCAGCTACCACCCAGAGCCAGATCCATGGCTTTGAGTTGGCCCACCCCAATATCTATCCCATCTATGAGCTTCGGAAGCATTGTGAGGGGGCCAGTCCTGCAGAACCAAAGCAGCAGGTTCTCCATGACACAGGGCTACAATAGGATATCCTAGGAGTCTCAATGAGGATCTAGTATTGATAGCGTAGCAGAAGCCAGAGGCCTTGAACCAGACCAAAGAGTCACTGCAACAAACATCTGCAAATAAAGTTGTTTGGGCAAAAGGGTATGTATACTATGTGGTACTCCATGACACCACATAGCCTCCACTTGAGATGGTCTGTCTGTCTGTCTGTCTGTCTGTCTGTTTTTTCCTTCATTTTGTTTTCATTTATTTTGTGGGGAGGTTGCAAGGGCAGAGGGTGGATATGGAGGTGAGTATGGTTGAGGTGTATGATGTGAAATTCACAAAGAAACTAAAAAAGAAAAAGAAAAGAGAAGAAAATGTGACTAAGGCTCAGATTACCCCTTTGTGAGAAATGCAGCTCCTCACACTGAGAAGAGTGTCCCGGAACCTGACGGACTTTGATTCTATCAATTTGTACCTCGTGGAATCCAGGATAGGTCAATGATTCTCTATGTCCTGTTCTTAACGTGTAAAAATGAATGATAGGAGAAAATGTGAAAGAAGTTTAAACAGACTAAAAGATAAAAGGGTCTTCAGTAAAAAACGTAGCTATCGAGCATGTCCTTCTAAGTCATCTGATGAGGTGAAGTCGCGTTTTTACTGTCTTAGAGTCTTTATAATTCTATGTAACTTATAGAAAACTGATATACTGTAAATCTTTCTTTTCCTTTCTCTTTTTCAGATAGTGTCTCTCTATACAGGCTGACCTTGAACTCAAGATGCCCCTGGATCAGCCTACTGAGTGTTTATGTTAAAACATGTGATATCACCAAGCTTATCTCTCTTTGAACCCAAGGCCTCAAGAATGCTAACCAAGGACGCTACCACTGAGCCATGTCCCTAGCTCATAAGGTAGGTCTTGACAGGAAAAATCCAATTTAGGTCTGTTGGAATGCAATTGCTTATTTGCTTCTGGATAGCACCATGTTTTTGTACTGATCTTAAAGTTCATTTCAGCAAACTTTGTGTGGCAATGTCTAATGTCTGATGCCACCTTCGGCTCTGTTGCAACATCAGAATAGTTCTTTCATTAGTTAGCTAATGAAGTCATATTTTTCACATGTGTTTGAAACAAAAGGTAACTGCTTGCTTCTTCTTCTTTTTTTTTTTTTTCTTCCTTCCCCGAGACAGGGTTTCTCTGTGTAGCCCTGGCTGTCTCTCTCTGGAACTCACTCTGTAGACCAGGCTGGCCTCGAACTCAGAAATCCACCTACCTCTGCCTCCCAAGTGCTGGGATTAAAGGTGTGCGCCACCACTGCTCGGCTGATCTGCTTCTTTTTAAGATGAAAACATGAGATGATTTCATCCAAGGATAGAGCAGATCTTTAGTACCAACTCTACTCCAGACAAACCACTGTCCCTCGGTTCCTTACTTGTACAGTCATGAACATGTACATTAATACAAGCAAATGAGGGAAGACAGGGCAATGGTGCTATCTACAGGACATTCAGACCCTTTGGAGCCCTCACTCTCACTGTTGAAATGTACCAGGTAAATGTCCATCTGTGCCTGGAGTAACACTTACCCAAGTAAGAGACACATCTAGAAAAGGATCTCTGACATTCCAAAGGGGTGTGACTATATCATGTGTGAAACTAAAATGCTCTTTAGAGGTTAACTCAAGTGATTGCTTTTACAGTTGACTATCCCAGATTCAGCCTACTTACAGGAATGGAGCATTTCAGTTACAGCCAAAGGACTGCAGAGTGAAAATGGACCGGGAGTTGAAAGGCACTGAGCTTACATCTAGGGGAAGCTGTCTTCTTTTGTTCTTTCTAATTCTCTGCCTATAATTTGCATGCGATCTTGAGTGCTCTGGCATCTCCCTGAATTTCCCTTTCTTTGTCTATTACATGGGTTGACCAGAAAGCTCTGTTACTGTGAGTTTCAATATTCTATAATGTCATGATGCTTTCCCTATGAGCGTTTTCTTGACAATCAGTATTAATATGTTCAGCAAGAGACACAGCACAGGAAAAAATAGAAGCTTTTTTTTTTTTTTTTTCTTTTTTAGATTATTACTCCTGGGTTATGGCTCCATCTGCTACTTTTTAATCTAAAAATTTTTGCATGCATATGTGTGTGTGGTGGATGTTTGTGTGTATATACATGTTCATGTGTGTGTGTGTGTGTGTGTGTGTGTGAATGTTCCCAAGGTTGATACTGAGTGTCTTCCTGTTGCTCATAGATAGAGACACAGTGTCTCACTGAACTCGGACTTGCCTTTTAGGCTAGTCTGGCTAGCTAGCTTTCTGGGTGGGGGTGGGAGGGGGGTATGAAGCCTCTGCTTCTGCCTCTGGAATGTCCAGGTTACAGATGTGCTGCCACACACATCTAGCTTTCACATGGATTCTGAGGACCTTAACTCTGGTCCTCAAAAGTTGCACAACAGGAGCTTTCCTGGCTGAACCATCGACTTCCCAGCTCCAACTGTGACTCTTTACTGGGTTCTGTCTTCCTTCGCGGGGATGATAAGAGTGTCTCCATTTGCGAGCTGGAATCCGGCCTCTACTTCTCTACTCAGGAGAGCCCTGGCAAGTCACCTTCTCTTTACCCTCCTGCACATGCGTGAGTCTACTAACATGTTAATAAAATGTTTCCTGGTTGCCACGGGAAGGGGGACTTTTCTTATTTGGATGGCCCATTGTTTTCATGCCCAAGGACTCCTCCTTTATTGTTACCCTTTCTTTTTTCTTTTTTTTGTTTTGTTTTTTCGAGACAGGGTTTCTCTGTGTAGCCCTGGCTGTCCTGGAACTCACTCTGTAGACCAGGCTGGCCTCGAACTCAGAAATCCGCCTGCCTCTGCCTCCCAAGTGCTGGGATTAAAGGTGTGCGCCACCACTGCCCAGCTTGTTACCCTTTCTCTGATGATTCCATATCCATCGTGTGCTCCGCTGTCATGGCTACATGCTGCTTCTTTAACTGTTAAGAGTCAGGTCAGCAGCTGCTGGAGAAGTTGATTAGTGCCTCGCGTCTGTGGAGAGGGGTTTCTCTGACAGCATCGATCCTGGGCGACTTGCTTTGCAGTCAGCTCCACGGAGGAGAAACTAGGCTGCCAGGGAGGCGTGGTGTTGTCTGGTCAAGGTGAGTTTGGGGCAGTGGACTAATTCATTCCTCTTGGCTCAGCCGTTAATTTGGCTTAAATAAGAGCTGTCTGCAAATTTTTATTTAAAATCCACTGCCCGCCTGAGACCTTGTGATGGTAAGATTCAAAGACAATTTTTATTGCTAAGTTATTAGTCCTTTGAAAGAAGGAAAATTCGATGTTTAATATTTAAACAGTTGGTATTTCCCCTAATTCCTTCATATCTGAGTGTTAACTGTGTAACCATTTAAGGTTCATTTCCAGAGACTTCTCCAGGCATCTGAAGCACTGCAGGAATTTATTTATAATGTTCCTTCCTCAGTGAAAAATTGCCATCTATTTCTTGCTACAGTGACCACTGCCAACAGATCTGTTCGTTATGAATGAAATGAAGAAATGCTTTATATTTGGATGTGTTTTAATTTGCTCACTATATCAGACCTCTTTCTTTCTTTCTTTCTTTCTTTCTTTCTTTCTTTCTTTCTTTCTTTCTTTCTTTCTTTCTTTCTTTCTTTCTTTCTTTTTTGAGACAGGGTTTCTCTGTGTAGCTCTGGCTGTCCTGGAACTCACTCTGTAGACCAAGCTGGCCTCGAACTCAGAAATCCACCTGCCTCTGCCTCCCGAGTGCTGGGATCAAAGGCGTGCGCCACCACGGCCCGGCTCAGACCATTTTCTTAAGGACAGGAACATACATATTCTTTTCATCTTTCAAACACTACTACTTCTTTAAGCATCGGGAAGTTTAACAGCATTTAATACAGAGAAATTACATTATCTCTAGGCAAAAAAGATAACTCTCAGTGTTTCTCTCTCTCTCTCTCTCTCTTTCTCTCTCTTTCTCTCTTTCTCCTCCCTTCCTTCTTTCATTCTTTCCTTCCTTTTTCCCTCTAACTTTTAGTTTGAAGTTTAGGAATCGCTGAAAAGTAATATAAATGTTCTATACAATTCATTTGCTTATTTATTTGAAGCACAGTCTCTCCATGGAACCCTGGCTGGCCTGGAAACTGCTGAGTAGATCAGGCTAACTCACACTTGTGAAGATCTACCTGATTCCCTTGAGTGCTGAGATGATGGGTATGCACCATCACACCTGGTTTTCTCCGTGCATCGTGCAGAAGAAATTCCATCCGTTGCTCCTTTCAGGAATGTGCAGACTGGAACTACAAGCAGTCTACAGCCCCAAAGACTCTACCCAACTTACACGTTTCCCAGTGTGCATCATTCCTAGAAGTTCATATGATATCAGGATAGGAGAAAGCATTACAAACTTCTAATAGAGTACCGCGCCAATCTTAGGTAAAACATGAAAATGTAGTTCTGTGAAGAGAAGCCAATACCCACTGTGGCTCCAAATTAGAAAATGCATTTGTGAGTGCTAAGTGTGAATTAAACTGTAGATTGAAAGCAAAACAAGATAGCTCTCTTTCAAATGTTTTGTGCATTTCCATGGGAGAAGATGGAACCTAATATAGCAGAAAGCCTAGGCTTTGTCTCTGGTTTATTTTGTCAAATGACATTAAGAAAGTCACCCAGTTGGTCATTGTTTTAAGAGCAGAATAAGGGTAAATGAATCTAGATCAAAGAAGGGTGTGTGTCAACAAGACTATATCTACATACGCTTATTTAAGGGTCGAGATGCCTTTGAAGTGTCTGCTCTACTCAGGACCCTGAGAACTGCCAGCAGCTGCAGCCTAGCTAGAGAGGTAGGTAGGGAGGTAGGAAGGGTTGTACCATCCTCCACAGGGACATTAGTGGTTCCGGAGACCAGAGACACCCAAAAGCATTGAGTAATCAGATTTTTCTCTGGAAATTAAGAGGCTCCAGAGTATTTTCAGATGGCAATCTGGTGGTTATGAGAAACTGAGGCCTGGGGGCTACTCTCAGTTATGATCCTATTGATGAGTGGGCAGAAGCCAACGGAGAAGGTGGACACAAACTGAAAACAGCAAAACAAACCTCCATGGTTGGAGGAACAGGAAATTCCTCAGTTAATGGTCCAGCCATAGGTCCAGTGCATGGGCTATACATTTATTTTTTTTCCCTAGGATGGCCAGAAGATGGCCCATTTTAACTTCACAATAAACTTCTTTTGGGTGGCTTGCTTTTCCTGGCAACCAGGGAAGTTTTGGCTAAAACAGTAATACCACAGTAGAAAAGGTTATCACCAGGAGTGTGGTAGATTTTATTGTATCAAAAGCAGCAATTTCTACCTGTCCTTTGCAGCCACCAAGATGGAACACTCTAAATAAACTGTTCAAAATATAAAATGCAAGTTAGGATATGGAAGATTTCTTTTAAAAAGAGAGCCAGTTTTCATCACGTAGATTTCCTAACAAGGTATCCGAGTATATTTAAAATAATATTAAATATTGTTATCTGAAGGAATTCTCTCCCTCTGGTCCTTCTTATATAAAGTTTCAGAATAAAAAAAAAAAAAAAGCAATACAGTACAGTGGAGAAAACACATGTTTTAGAGCTAGATCAAGCTGAAATTTCAGCTTTTGATGGATGAACTCCCAGGAATCTCCGTCCTCACCATCACGGTAGGGAGAGCTGGGTTTCTTTTTTCGGTTCGTTGTAAGGAATATGGAAAATCATTCCAGCAAGAACGGCCAGCACTCAGCAAACATCAGCAGCATCCTTCTCCTCTCTCACATATAAGTAGTATCATCTTGAAGCCAGCTCAGGTATCCCTTCAATATGTGGAATTTCAAAGAAAACAGAAAAAGACAGAAAAAATTCTTTAACTTCTTGATTTAGTCAGTTAGGAATTCTCTATTACTGTCCCAAAGAGGAACATATATGAGGCTTAACATGAGACTTTAGACAGACAGGATGGCATGAAGCCCATTTGTGCTCTGATAAGGAAGTATCATAGAGAGGTGGCTTATAGACAACAGGGATTTATTCCTTGGAGTTCTAAGACTGAAGGTTCTGGCAGACTTGGTGTCTGATGAGAGTCCTTTCCTCATGGATGGAACTTTCTCATTGTGTTCTCTCAAGGTGAAGGGGCAAACAAGCTCTCTAGGGCTCTCTTTGTCTGCTCCCACATCTCTCTCTGTCTCTCTTTGTCTCTGTCTCTTGTCTCTCTCTCTCTCTCTCTTTCTATCTCTGTCTCTCTGTCTCTCTCTCTCTTTCCCCCCCTCTCGGTAAAGGCACTACTTTCACTCAGATACACTCCATTGCTCCATTCTTAGGATGACATAATCGTCTTTCAAAGGCTCCACCTCCTAAAACCTTGAGGGACAGGATTTCAACATGTAAGTTTCAGAGGGACTCAAATATTCAGACTTTAGCAGACTAGAACGTGAGAGAGCACATGGGCCTCTTTTCATTTGTGTTGGCATATTTTGGCCAATAGATTAATTTCTCAATGAAGTAACATCTGATGCTGATACACACCTAAGACTGTGTATGCTTGTGTCTGCATGCACACTCAACGAGGTGATACTTTACACCAAATAGATCAACTTGTTATGTATCTCTGCTCATTTATATGAAGAAAGAAATTGAGAATGCTTCACATCCTGAGCATACTACACTGCTTCAGTGTCCAATAATCAAGTCTATTAAGTTCTCTACAATACCATCTGGCTTAAATATTCTTTTTAAGAGACATGGTTTTACATTTATTCAGTGTGTGTGTGTGTGTGTGTGTGTGTGTGTGTGTGTGTGTGTGTGTGTGTGTGTGTTGAAGTCACAAGCTAGCTTGAGAGCATTGGTTCTCTCCTTTCAACATGTGGCTTCTGGGGATTGAACTCAGGTCATGAGGCTCGGCCACAAATGCCTTTCCCAGTTAAGCCATTTTGCTGGTCCAAATGGAATGTATTTTTTTTTTTATATAAATAAGCCCTGAAAGAAATACACAAGCATGAGTCCAACCATATTATTGCAAACATTTGCTTTCCTGTCAATCTATGTAATGCCATGGCATACCTTGTGTATTCATTGAAGGGATTCCCTGGAAGCCAGACTTTAATGGCTATGTCAAACTTCTGCCACAGGATTTGTATTGTGTTTTCTCAATCAAAGGGGAAGTGGAAGAGAGAAACATATAAGGGGACTTCACACTACTAGCTATACATGTACACAACCATTCTTCAAGAGACACGAGGAGAAACACAAACAGATCATGATGAGGATGGCCCAGAATCTGAATCATCTATTTTTAGTTCTCGTTCCAACCCAAATAACCTTAAAGCAGACATAAGGCATAAAGAAATATTTATACTGAAAGAAGAGCATTATTCAAAGTAAGTCAAAGTATCAACTATCTCCCAGTGCATTATGTGCATGTCTGTGGTTATTGAAATCCATAACTCCATAGTGAATAAGAACTGGGTTCTGTCACTTATGGTAAGACACTATGCACATTGCTTGCAAATTCGACATTATAAAGGAGGTTATCAGCAATGATCAATCAAGTTTGGGCAAGTTATTTTAACTGAGGAATTTGATAGCATTCATTATTAAGAACCATAATCCACAATTCCATAGCTTTATACTGTTCTCTGATTATTTAAGGTCAATTTGGAAAAGTTTCCGAGCAGCTAGTCCACACTTAATCCCCTCTCCAATCTTGCTATTTGATTAGTGTTTAAATAGGTGTATGATATAAGCATTGCAACTCTCTAAAAAAAGAGCCTCCCTCCTCCCCAAACCCCACTAATTTAGGTTAAAAACAAAGTAATGGCAGCAAAAGTGTCTTTAAGTTTTTGCAATAATCCTTCCAGTACTTTCGCATCCCTAAAGGCTCCAGATGTGACCAGCCACTACGAAATGGGGAGCTGTTTATCAGCAGGCTGCAGTGGGGACTGGCACCTGTAATTTTACTCATATTTTGCATCAACGTTATTAAAACACCAAGAAATGATCAAGTTCACTTGGTTTCGTGTAATCACACGGACGACCCTCAGGGTGATATGCTCTGTAACCTGGCTGTCATCCTGAAGGTGACAGTTACTGCAAGCAGCTTCCTATGCTGTCTGTGCAGAGTGGTTGCTGCTAGAGCCTCCTATAGGGAGTTTCTGCTAGGGTCTGAGGCTGGAAAACACTGTTGAAATGTTGTTCTTGATGCCTTCAAATAACTGACCATTGATCTTTTATCACATGCAAACAACCCCAGTCCTTTCCTTCCTTCTATTCATTTTTTTTCTTCTTTATTTCTCCTCCTTCTTTGTTGTTAATATTTCTCTGAAGCTGAAATGAGGACACCTCCATCTGGAGTAAGGATTTCAGAAGTGAACATTTGAATCCTGTGGTGAGAATCAGTCACGGCATGGACCCTTGGATCCCACGTCACCCTTTCTTCCCCTTCCAAACCTGGGGATGCTAGGTCCTGCCCAAGGTTTTCCAAGCTGTTTGTTTCAGCTTGCTTTCACCTTCCCAGTTGTGTGAAAACACAAAAAAGTACATTTTGCTTGCTGGCACTTTAACCGTGTAGATGATTAAAATTCCACCTTTGCTAGACTGAAGATTTCCAACTCCCAGTAGTCACTAATTGTGAATTGGTACTGATGTAATAGCAACTTGATTTTTAATAAAGTCTCTGACCTTTACTCCCATAGACAGGAGTACCCACTGAGGTGCCTCGAAACTGGTCAGTCAAAACATACTTCTGTGAGGCTTTGACATGAAAGTTAGAGGAAGCCAAGTCGGGAAACCGAGGAGCCAAGGGTTTAAGTGACTCGCCTGGGATTGCAGTGACCACCACCATGCTAAAATTGCAACAGTTAATGGTCAGCACAATATACTCGATCATCTCACCTTGGGAGCTAAAAGCACAAAATTCTCATTTCTGGCTTGACTTGTGCTCCGGCTAGTTTGTCTCTGCACCTTATCAGTGGCAATGAGAGATTTCTCGATGCATTAAAGTAACCTTCAGATCAAGGGGTTGAGGTCCAGTCATCCAGGAAGTTGTAACTGCTGCTAGCTGTGCATAAGCACCCCTTCAAGGTACTCAGCAAAAATCAGGGATTCTGTCTTTATCTCTCTGATAATTAGTTTCCAAGTTATTTTTAATGTCAGCAGTGACCATACTGTTTAGATCTATTCAAATAATGTACTGTAACATAAATCTTATGCCTGCTAATAGACCTGCTCTTCAATGGTTGGGGCCTCTTATTAAATATGTGAAGCCATAAAATGTGTCGGTGTCCGGGAGACAAAAAGAGACAGGGAGTTACATCCCTACACTAGTGTAAGATCTCATGTGTGACTGGACAGATGAGAGTGGCTACAGTGTCCCAGCAACAGCCATGACCAGCAGAGCCCATGAACGCGTCATAATTCATTAGGTCCATTATTAAACACACTTTTCATTAATAGAGTTTTGAGGGTTTGACCCTTAGTGATGATCTGCATGCTGGTTTGTTTTAAAAGACAATTTCCCAGTTCTGCGACATCATCATCAAATGTCCCAGAAGATATCTGCTAACAGATATATAACAATATTTTCCAGTAACAGTAGTGGTTTTAAAGGAGTGAGGTGAGACTCCTTATAAAGGCATCTGAAGGGCCTTGTGATTCGGTGCAGCTGAAAGACATCCCCTTCTGTCTGTAGCTCTCAGTGTAGGAGAGTCCCTAGAGGCACAGAGAAGTCTGGTGAGAAGCAAGCCCGCCCCCTGCATCAGCCCAAAGCCCTTGGAGAAGGAAGTCCTGGAACTACCTGTCTCTAATTAATCTCCTCTGCTGTGTTCCCTCAGCACTCCCATACTCATAATTATATTTATGACTGTAACTTTGTTATATTACAGTTCAGATCCCCTTACAATAAATACCACCACGATGAAAAAACCTCAAGTAAAAAAAAAAAAATCCCAACTTTAGCCAATAACTTATGTATTTCAGGCATATTTGATACAGGGGAGGTCTAGCAACATATAACGATTTCAACGCTCCTTCAATTCTTTTGCAAGGGAATTTGAGCCTGTAACTATATCCATCAGCATACAAGAGACCTTTCCCCAGACCATGAGACACTCAACCAAATGGTCCCTAGCAGCTTGAAATACCATGGATGCATAGTAAACAGGAGAGCAGCTGAATGATTTGTGATAGAATTTAATGAGAAACTTAAGGTAGAGCCTTTTGCCTACAATAACGGCATTGCTAACACTGCTGAGTGACTACTAGCCTGGCTTCATGCTTCCCTTTCTCAGCATTTGAACGAAGGAGGGGAAACTGTACCCTGATGTGAAATACTCTACACTCTTTTTCTTCCCCTGTGCTTTTTCCAAAAACCCATTCCCTTAAGATCCTCCAACGACAGAAAGGCCGTTTCTGACAGTGTGATTCTGTCTATACCAGCATTAATTGGCTGGTGCCCTCCTGGCTCTGGCCTCTAATGTTTTCATTTATCCAGTTATTTATTACACAGATATAAATCCTGCATTACAAGTGGAAAATGATTCTACATTCCAATGGTCTGCGATGTTTTCTTTATACATAAACTATGGGGCACATTTGTCTTCTATTTTAGGGATATTCATTTATTTATTTATTTAGTGTTTGATGCAGAAGAAAGACTTCATTTAAGGAGCTAGAACTGAGGCAACTGAAGGGGCTTTGGGGATAGTCTACCGTAGCTTGTTCTACAGCTCAACACACCAATTCAGGACCAATTCAGCTACTGAGCTAAAGGACAGGGTGTGATGAGGGCTAGAATATTAACTATTTGTTCATCGAGTTCGGTATAGTGGAAATCCACATACTTAAAAAGATCACAATGGCCTTACAGAAATTTAAAACATTTAAAATATGAAGACATAAATTTGGTGAAGAAAGGCTATTTAGTATGGGTTCCATTCTCAGCCTTCCCTAACTCCTGCCAAAAAACCTAGTTCTTGCCAAACATGGCATCTTTGAAATAAAAACAATATGAATATTGATGTTTCTACTACTACTTGATAAGGGCATTGGGTGATGGTGGAGAGGTCTGATGGTGACACCCTGGAAGGAGACTTTTCTAAGTATGTGCTACATTCTCACCAGTGAGATGAGAAGGAAGAGTTTCATTCTTGACCGTGGTAGAGAAAACATCCAAGTAAAAAGGAATTTGATTCACATTAACAATCCTACTTTAATGTGCAAACTAAGTAGCCTGAAAGGCAAACCATCCCAATCAAAATTCAGGACTTTTTGCATCAGCAACTTAAATACAGGTAAGTTGGTACTAAGTAAAAATGTTCTTCTGCTGTTGTGTGCATGTATTTGGAAAAGTAAGATTCCCTGGATCCAGAAAGATAGATAATTGGTAGAGATTGCTCGTTATTAAATGATTGGATTGGACAAAAAGAATTCTTCAGTCTGGTGACTATTTCACAACTTTGAGAATGTATTAATAATTGCCAATGCGTTGTATGCTTTAAACTTGTGAGGAACAATGGTCTTCATTTCATAATAAGAGAACTGGAGACTCAGAGCATCAAAAGTTAGAGAGATTGATTTTTGGTTCTATATAAGATGGGGGTTAGCCCAGAGAAAGGCAAAAGTGACTAATGTGCCAATTTGGCATAAAACAGTGGATTTTATATTCTTAATCCACTTTCTCGGCCCCCTTTAGTTCTCACTGGCTGAGCTCTTTAGGGAGACATAATCTTCCTAGAGTCTAGTATTGTCTCCCCCCAAACTCCATGTCCTATTAGACAGGACGAGAAGCCTTATCTAATGATTCTGTATCCTGCTATGTGGGCTCAGGTGTGTAGCAACTGCCTGTAACTCTCAACCCTAGGATGAACCGGGAGCACCTAGGCTAGTAAGAGCCAGAAGCCAAGAAGAATAGGGGCCGAGTGCTTCCTGCTTGTTGGCCATTCTCCTGTGAACCACTTCATGCTGAAAAATGGCCTGTAATGATTTATTTCTTACAAAACAAAGATTCTGTGGCATCTGCTATATCTCAAAAAAAAAAAAAAAATGTGACAGAGGGATTACTGGGCCCTTTACCTCTAGGGTCTAAGTGATGCCTGACCAGTAGTCACTAGTTCTAAAGATTGCCAGAGAAGGAAGCTTGGATGATCCAGAGAAGCCTCAAGTTCTAAAAAAAAAAAAAAATCAATCAATTGACAAACCAATAAACAAGGGGATAAACTTGTTGCCTTTACGAGTTCATGTGTGTGGAGCGCTCAGACCTTTGGCACTGAGCCTGAGAGCCAGGCTGTTTCCTGGGCTCTAAAGGCAAACATAATTTTTGAGCCTGTGGCAGGAGCTCAATGTAGCAGTCGGGCCTTTGGGCAGGGGTGAAGTGGCTGGGGATCTAGGAGTCTAGCAGAAGACCTGTGACTAAAAAGCCATGTGATCATGAGTGTGACCCAGAGCCAAGGGGACACCCGACTCTGAGAGACACCCTTTCGAGAAGGCACTTCAGGCCAGCGAACCCTTCCCCAAGTCACCACCACCGGAACCACTTGTTCACCTTATAGTCAGATTGTGTTCACAAAGGCCGTGTGAAAACTGCTGAGTAAGAATGAGGAGGCATTTGTGTACGAGCTGCTGGGCCAGGACTGAGAACCCCACTGCAGTACTTTTAACCGGTGGTGGCTTTTATCTTGATGTGTTAGCATCAGAGACAGCAGATTTCGTGATAACTGCCACTATTCTTCACCTAATGCCTGCAAGAACCCATGGGTGCTGACTAGTTTAAGCCTCCACTACCACTTCGGGGAAGATAAGGTAACCCCATTTTGGAGAGGAGGACAGTGAAGCTCAGGGGGGTGTGTGTGTGTGTGTGTGTGTGTGTGTGTGTGTGTGTGTGTGAATTAACCGAAGTATTTACACCTAATAAATGGCAGATCGGGAATGCAGAGCTACGCTGCTAGCAACTGTACTGTTCTTTTTCCACTGCAGGAAAAAAAAAAAAAAAAACTTCTAGTGCAGGGAGAAAAACTCAGGCTTGCTTCAATACCAACAACACACAGCCTGACACTGGGATTTTAGGATTATCAAGTGTGAGCTATCGTTTCTAGTCTAGCCTCTTTGTATTGTTTATAGTTTAGCTGATTCACAAAGTTAACAGCCAAGGCCTAGTCTAAAGGAGGGACGAAAATCCCCAAGATCGTTTGAAAACAGCTATTCTCGCAACAAGAAATAAAACACCCCTCTAGTATAGTCTCCGGTTCAAATTCCAGCCCGGCTGCTTGGTAAGTGTGAGGCAAGTCAGAGAGTCTCCTTGCTGCCTTGTTAGGAGTGGGGATGATGACTAATAGTGGCCAGGACAGTGGTGGTCGGGACCGGTCTGCTTGAAGATAAATGGCAAGGTGAGAGCAAAACTGCTTTTGGTGCACAGTGATACTAATCACATGCCATTACTTAATGTGTGTTCTCCTCTCTCTATCTCTCTCTCTCTCTCTCTCTCTGTGTGTGTGTGTGTTTCTCTTTGTGTCTCTCTTTCTTTCTCTGTCTGTGTGCCTGTGTCTGTGTATGTGTGTGTGTTTATGTGTGTGTCTCTGTATGTCTCTCTCTCTCTCTCTCTCTCTCTCTCTCTCTCTCTCTCTCTCTCTGTCTCTCTGTGCCTATGTGTGCCTATGTGTATGTGTCTGGGGGGGCAGGGCTGGGATTTGTAAGTATGTTTTGTTGGTTGGTTGGTTGCTTAATTTTTGAGGTCAAGTTTTACTGTATAGTCCAAGCTGTCTTAATTCTTGCACTGTAGCCCAGGCTAGCCTTGAATTTGAGATTCTGATGCCTCAGCTCTCTGGTGCTGGAATTACAGGAATGAACCACTGTGCTTTGGCTTGTTAGTTTTAACAGTTGAATACACAAACTAAAATTTGACACCCATTTCTATCAAAATTATTTTTATATATCCCAATCTCTTTTCTGATACTTAATTTTAAAAATCATAGTTTTGTTATGTACAATCTACTGTTTATTGAAAAAGAACCCAATTAGCAATTATAGAAATTTCAGTCTTTAAAATTTGTATGGGGTTTTGGAATATTGTAGATTATATGAGAAATCAGTCCAAAATTAGTTTGGGGCACTTAACATTATTATTGTAGTTGAACATTTTCCTTGAAGCTAAATATTTTGTAATAATTTATAGAAAGAAGTTATCATCTAGTCTGTTTCTTCAGATTCATATGCCTGACAAGAAAGCCATCAGGAACATCAGATAAATAATGGATGGGGCTTTAGAAGGTGCTTGACTAATACTGTACTGTCTTCAAGGTTTTTAAGAATGAAAGAAAGCGCTTTGAAATAAAACCAACACATTCAGGAGATGGGGCATTAGTGCTGCTGAGGTTTGCCTCTTACAACTCAGGTGCCTTGCTGTTCAAGGCTTCCCAGGACCTCAGGAGCATAGGAGAACCTGGCTATTTGGGGCTGTTGGCACTTTGTATACAACCCAAACATAGCAATTTCCACCCGGATGTTTGGTGTGGTTTGGGTTTGTATTGCATCCAGTGAAATTCCTTCTAAAGAGTCAAAATCCAAATACTCTACGCCGGGCCTCCAACCCTCCTCCACCCAGGTCACACATCAGTGGCTCCGTTTGCTTCTCTCTATCCAGCCTTGTCACTTTTTTGGTGCCCCCATAGCCCAGTAAAATGAGGTATCCTGGGACAAGCTGTGCTCCCTCTCCTACCCCAGGACTTAACTCAACGTTTCCTCCCAGAAATGCTGTCACTGCCTTCCAAAGCCCTACAGTGTCCATCGGGTCGGTGCGGTAATGGTCCTTTCTCTGAAAACCTTTCCTGCATCCGCCTGTCTGCAGGCAGGTGGGTGGACTCCTCAAAGTGTGCTCACAACAGTCCCCACATACCTTAGCATCACACTAAGGCTGTGAGCCGAAGGCTTGCTTTCTAAATCTTCCCACTGTACCGTAAGCAAGGATAGGTCAGGCTCATTTTGTTGCCTAAATTTCTAGCCCACTGCCTGACATTTAAAAAGACTCCGTAATTATCTGAGAAATAGATGAATCTGAATCTAAGCTTAAATTCAACAGAAACACTATTACCTTTCAAATAATAAAGAGGGTGCACATATGGGACGGATTCTATGTTCTTGCAGATGGTGTGAGAATCCCTGTGTAGGAAGAGGCTTGCCTTGCTATAAACAGACTCTGGTAAGTCAAACTTCTTGCTGGTATCTCTCTGGCTTAGTGCAGAAGACTCTGCCTAACAAAGAAAGAGGAGCAGGCAGATACAAGCCCAAGTTTCCTGGGTGATAGGATCAAAGGATAGATTCTCCCTAAAGGCCCATGTGTAAAGGGACTTGGGGGAAAAACACAAGAGTCCCTGTGATTAAGTTTTTCTTTAGGTGGTGTGTTATGGAAACCTCTTCCCCCATCCATCCTATCAGATCTGATTTGACAATTAATGCTTTGTATAAAGAGCTGTGCAATTTGCACACCACTAAGAGGACAGGAAAACCTCAGCAAGTGCTCAGCACATATTTTCTGAAGGGTGTATCTTCCTGTGCCTCTCTATGGATTTCCAAACAAATTCAGCTCGCAGCAGCCTACAATGTAACAGATGCCAGAAACAGAAAATCTTTAGGTCATGATGTAGATCTGCCTTTCTTAGGAGGCAAACTTCAGCAAAGATCAGCCAGCCCTCTTCCTTGCCTACATCTCCAGGAGAGAAAACCACCCCAGACTACCCTTCCAAGCTGGAAGTGCAAATGTATGGGGTCTGTAACTCTAATCTTAGCTTCATTCTGTTACCTTTACCATTTCACGCAATCAATTAAGAAATCAGTAACTGTTTAATCAGACCATATCTGTGGAAATTGGATATGAGCAAAATTCGGAGGTGGGCTTATTATCCTCTATTCTACCTCCCCCTCTCTGCTAGGGGTGTGGTACTACAACCTACACGTGGATATGCAAGTTTGGGGAAGCTGAAGAAGTTTAGTGGACCGGATATTCGGAAATCACCACTACGAGGTGGGGGGAGGGTTTGGATCTTGAAGGCTAAGCATTACACTAGAAAAGGGGGAGGGGAGGGGAGGAAGTGAGATCTATAGCAAGAATACAAAGACATGCTTGAGACAGGGAGAGAGAGGCCTGTTGAATAGAGGGTTCGTGAGAGTGGGAGACTTTCCTCTGTCTCCTTCCCTAAAACTTAAGAAAATGTTATGTTTTTGGCTGATGCTTTTTGCTTGAGTACATTATACCTCGTTCCATTCAGTGTTATGGACGACTCAAACGTGATGGTGGTAAACACACCCTGGGAAGCTCTGTGGTGGCACATGTAATGGTATTCGTTCAATAACTCCCATTTTTCTCTCAGATGGCAGAAAATTGTCACATTTTCACATTTGTCGATGTGTCCTTTAAACATTACCTGGGGAGTTCTGATCCTGTGGACTCAGTCTGGGCATGGGAACGAGTTTCTTCTTTTCCCATGCTCTGCCTATCACAGCTCAGTGACAGCCAGTGGAGCTTTGAGGTTGGTACCTTTCTGGGTATAAGCTACATGCACACCAGGGATGTCCTCTTCCTAAGAGTAGAATGGAGCTAAGTGTAGCCGATAACATTTCCATAGTCTCAAGAAATAAGATAGTAATGACGTTCACACCTACGACCATGGTACAGTGTTAAACATTTAAATAAGTTCATCTCAGGCTTACACCTCTCTCTAGACACTAACACATGGTGGACTCTTACTTGACTATGCACCATTCAGACCACTGACTGATACATAGGGATTATTAGCAAGCAGATACTTGACAATGTTATATGAATATTGGTATTTATATAACATAGAATATTGATCTGAATAGACCTACATTGCCATTTTGGATTTAGAAACATCCTAGAGAACTTATCCAGGTAACAGGTAGGGGGTGTGTCTTACCAAGGTCTTCCAGATTGATGGCTATTGGCTCCGTCTCACAATATTACCTTGAAAAATGCTCCCAGGATTAGAGTCCCACTTTGCAGAGTCTAGGAGAACACGAAGAACCTCACAAAGGGCAGGAACCTCTCTGAATTATTTGGAGCGTTTCCTTTAGGATGGGAGAGAGATAAGCAGACTCTACCACCATTTGTCTTAGGGCCTTTTTGAGACAAAAGAAGTCATACTAAAATTGGGTGATTCAGAACATTTCTGGAGTCTAGAATTCAGAGCAAACGTATTTGAATTCTAAATATCCTGGTATCATCATGTGAGCAAGGACTGGGAATTCTGGCCAATCTTCTATGACTGGTTATATTATTGGCGTCACTTAGAAGGGGACAAACAAGTGTCAATGATATTGTTTAGAAAAGAATTGAAGTATAGATTCAGAGCACATCTAGGCATATCACAAGTATACTTTTCAAGTAGAAAATAGGATATAGCAGGGTTAAAAGACTCACAAATGAAGAAATAGCATTAATACACAGCTCCACATTAGAGCCAGGTGGCCGTTTGTTCATGAGAAAACGAAAATGTACATAGCTTTGTAATTTGTAACCACTTTGGGCAAGTGGCATTTAGGATAATTTTCATTCATAAGAGAAGGGAATGGCATCACGCATCCAGAATAAAAATAAAATGTGACTCACTAAAATAGTAGTTTAATGAAAGGTTATTTGTTTGTATTTTAAAAGCACATTGTAACATTACCTAGAATAAATATTGCTATTAACCTTCAACTGTGAAGTGATTTTCAATAGTGAAATGAGGCATAATATCAAAGAAAATTTTCTAGCACAAATAAGAATAATTAGAGAGACCAAATAAAAGCTAAGACTGCTTCTTCGAAACTGGCCGAAGGAAGATGCAAATTAGGAATTTACCCAAAATAGTGTAGGAACCCATTTTATTAAAAGTAAAACAAAATAAGGGAGCAACCACTCAAAGTTGCACACCAGTGATTTAATTGGAAAGGTCTTTTTTTTTTAATAAGTAGAATTAATTCTAATTAATGGAAAATTCAAATTATGTTTATAAACACTAACAAAATACTTTCATTCCATAGCACCTGACTTGCCCGGCACCTATTCTATAAGACATTTTATAAAAGACAAAGGTTCATTAATTTTGCTAATTCCCCATTTTATAGATAAAGAAACTGGAGCACAAAGCATTTAGAACACTAGCAATGGGAAAGTTCTAGAGAAGGAGAGGAAGAAATTATTTCTCTAGTTTCTTCTTGTCATGTCGTTCCTCCAAGGAAAACATTAACAGTAAACCCCATAGGCACAAAATACAAAGGGAGCAACCCAGATGAGATGAGGAATCAGAAAGACTAGTACTTAAACACAGCCAAGACTTCCAACTCTTGGGCCCTTCAAATAGGCATGAATCCCACGTTCTGCTTCACCCAGAGGGAGACTTAACACATTCTGACCATTTGCACACCAATGACCTCTCCTCAGCACTTTGTAACATTCCACTATTTTGTTTTGTTTTCATTCTCCAAGGCAGGCTCTCCTGTAGTTACGGATCGGCTTTGAACTGCTCCTTTTGCCTCCACCTTGCAAGTGTTGGAATTCCAGGTCTTGCCTGTCCCACCCAGCTACATCTAGTGTCTTTTAGCAGGTAAAGTTCATGCCATTGCTGCCAATGACAGACACAACGTGACCTGCAAAATGGCGTTTTCTTTATGAAGTTCTGCCCTAGAGTAAGAGGACTGGCTCAACCCTGGCTTTGCTGCACCTGAGTTGAAATCACACTTAGCAACAACCAGCCCAGCAGTGAAGAACCAAGAAGCTCTGAGCGGCTAGCAAGAATGGCTGAGCAGCTAGCTAGAAATAAACCCGCTACAGTTCTCTATGAGTAATCCAGAAGCCACTATTGTTAGTGATTATCACACACACACACACACACACACACACACACACACACACACACACACACACACACACACACAGGGAGAGGGGTAGAGAGAGACAGAGAGAGATTTTCTAGGAAGGGAGATTGTTTGTGCAAAGTCTTTGACAAAGGAAAGAACTCTTTTGTTCAAGACCAGACAGGGGCCAGTAGAGTTCACAGACAGGAAATAACAGGCTGAGACTGGGTTGCCAAGGGCTGGTGCATCCTAAGTGGACAATTTTATCCAGCAACCCCTTTCCCTGTTTTAGCTGGAGGGATGAAAGGAATCCAAGTGAGGAAGCAGGACAGAATGAAACTGGAACTAGGAAAGAAATCTCAAACTCTGTGTTACCCATTAGCTCTAGTGGGACTACCAGAGCCTAGACACGCTCAGAGACCGGAGTCTGTGCGGGAGGGAAAGCCTTCCGATTGGCTCAAAGGGCACTGAAGATCGGGTTCCTGGGCAAGCAACATTCCTTGGAGGGAAGGCTCACTAAGTCTCATGGAGAGCAAGAAGTGATTAGTAGAGAGAAGTAAGATGCAGAATGAGGCTCGGCCCCATGGAGACTGGAATCAATCAGCACAGAAGGGGTCATTTTTACTGCCTCTCCTCCCGGAGCTCCGGAGCTCCGGTGCATGTAGCCCAAACAAAGGCGCCCTACATAGGCAGTCCTTGCTGCACAAGCACTGTGGGATAAATCCCAGGTCCACCGTGATCTTGAGCAAATAGCTTTGATGGGTCCCAGAATAACTCCTCTACATCTCCATGGTTTTCCTCACGTGGTGATCACTAACAGCCATGAATTTGATTTATAGGATCCATAAACATGTTTAAAAAGTAATAGAGCAGAATAGAAAATAAAGCGGTTGTCCTGTGTGGTGCAGGTCCGGGGCTGCTCTCCAGAGTCATTTCTGCCATACAGCAATGTCTATAAATGAACACATGCATGTGTGTACGCCATACATTCGCAGGCCATATGGTCAAATATCTTTCTTGTGGTGAATAATAATCTCACAAATTTGAAAAATACTGAAAATTTAGTTCCTTGCTTCCAGTTGTACTCAAAATGGAAAAAAAGACTCAAATTTTACATTCAACATTGCTCAGCATCTTTTAGATCCAAATTGTCCATTTGGGGAATTTTTATGTCTGCTCCTTTCCTCTCCTATTGCTTCCTTCTCCTTCCTTCAGTGGTCTCTTGTCCTGTCCTTGGCTGGTCTCAATGCCTGTCATAATGCTGTTACAGCTTCAAGGAGACAAACCAACCAATAGTCAGCTCTGAGCTTACCAAGAGGAAGAAAGACATCAGGAAATGCTTTCTGAAATAACATCCCACACTACAAAGACCATCTATCCAAGACTCAGCTTTTCTTATCTGTTACATGAGGCAAAGATCAGACAAGCTTAATATTCACATGCCTGAGATGGTTTAGGTACAGAAGGAGCTTGCGGCCTTCCCCTTTCGTCTACTCCTCAGGAAGAATTTCTCCAAGCCAGCCTTTGCTCTCTGGGAACTTAGCCGGGAGATGGATGTGTATGGAACACAGAGACAGCGAAATGAAAACAAATCAATGCCTCGATGGAGTGGAAGGATATTTATATCATACTCAGTCAAGTGCGTTCTATGGCCCGTAGCCAAAGGGCTAAGATACCTCAACTGATGAATCCCCCAGGAAACGAGTTCCAACATATTCACAATGAATTTAGAGAGGGGGAAAAAAAAAGTACTGCGCTAATTACAACTCCATGGGCATTCGTGTGCAGGGCTGACTGAGCCTATACAAATGGAAAAGCAGCAATGTCTGCGCCTTAGGCCCCACCTGCCTACCCTCTCCCTAGTTCCCAGCATTTAATAAACTTCATTTTCATTTTGCTCTCACAACATACTGAGGGTATATAGATTAATTGTATATACTGCACTAATATATATAATTAGTCTATATGTCTTATATACACATACATGTGCGCACATACATACACATATATACACATATATATGTTTGTATATTGTAGGTAAAATAAAATCTTCCACACAGAAATTTCCAGTATAAACAAGAAAGCTGAGGGAAGTTAGTTTGGGCTTCTCAGTGTGGGGCAGTGGGTGAGAGCAGGGTGAAAAGGAAGGAGGCCCAAGGTCTGGTTTTCCCACAGGAAATGACCCCTAAGCTGAAGATTGCTGGCAACCCAACATGTATGAAAAACCTGTAACTGCCAGTTTTCTTTGTTTTGTCACTGTGTCTCCCTGCCCTAACAACTCACCCCCTAACTTGTCCCTCACTGCCTTGCTGTAGCGGATTTCTCCAGAAAAGCAGATTCAACAGAGTGGGTGCACATCAGGGATTGAGGGTGGGTGGGCATTAAGGAATTGACTCACAGAGTTTTGGAGGTCAGCAAGCCCCAAATCAGGTGAACTAGCAAGTTGGAAACCCAGAGAGGACTGTCACTGCAGTAGTCTGTCCTTGGATGAATCTCCTTCTTGAGCTGGGGAAGTATCATTGAGTAGAGGCCTAACCTCGGTATCCAGAGCCATCTGTTTCCCTCAGGGCTACCGTTTTAAATGCATATCTCATTAAAAACCACCTACCCGGGAACAACATGCATGGTGTTGGGACAAATAGCTGGATGCTATGACCCAGTCGAGCTGACCCATAAAATTAGTTATGGTGATCGAGAATGTCTTATGCAGGCACAATTTACACATCTTACCCAAGCTTTCAATTTGGGTGTTCTTGTAAAATTCACAGATACAAACTGTTGTATTCTAGCATGCTGTAAATTATTTCGGATTTTAAAGCTGTTTGTGATTGTGGTTCCTTCTTTGTTGAGCATAAAATTCTACTCCAATATTTTAGTTTTAGACCCTCCACAAATCTGCATGCAAAAGAGCTTTTGTCTGTGTGGACTCTATCTCTAGACTCCATGCTCTAGAGAAATGAGGAATGAGGCATTGTTTTCAAAATATTTGGGGCATTTCTGTCAAAACAATAATGCTAATAAATGTTGGTGTAACTACCATTTATATGTAAAATAATTGTTTTCTAAAATAACTGGTAAAGTGGTGAGAATATGTTTTTGTATATCTTTTTAATGACCACAGGGTTTGGCCTTCTGCACTGAATGTGTCTTGGTTTCTTTGATAACACGAAGAGCTGAGGATGTGGCTCAATGGTGGGTGTTTGCCTAGGTACATGAAGGCCCTGGGATTAGGCCACAGCACTGCAGAGAAAGAGTGAGTGCCTCAGAATGACTAGCATTATGCATATAAGGTTGGCTTCTTGGAGCCACATGTGTACTGTTTTCACATGAATGCCTCTTTCTGAGCTGTGGACCCTAAGTCCCCTTCTCTACTCTGTCAGCTGTCTCCCGTGTAACCTTTGCAGGTCATTAAATGACTACAGCTTCCTCACAGTGCTGGGGTTACTTGTCTGAGCTTTGGTGGTAAACAGTCATGTGTTGCTTAATGGCCAGTGTATGCTCTGGGAAATACATTGATCAAAATTTTACCATTGAGAAAGTTTACAGAGTAAATCTATGCAACTGACTTCTACAGTGTTGTAAGCCAGTGCCATGTTTTGGACCATCTCCTGTATGTGTTCCATCATGGATCAAAACACTGAGTGTGTGACTGTGTTTAACCAGGCAATAAGTCATTAAGGTTCACATAGATGTAGGCCTATATTGCATAGTAGGACCCAGAACCTTGAAATAATACTCACTAGTTCAACCCATGCAGACCTATACACACTCTGACTCTTTCTTTCCCATGATTGGCATGGTTTCTAAAATAGGTACTCGCCTTCCGCCTAACCCTTCTACTGAATTTGCAGTATTTACTCCATCCTTGGCAACATGAGCAGCAAAGTACTGCACCCCCAGTTTCTGCTTCCATCTGTCATAGTACCTCACTTGAGGATGCGGATGCTAGTGAAGGAAAGAACTGTGCCTGGGAGACAGGGGAAGAGAGAAAATGACCCACCAGAAGGGGCGGAACCAACATCGAATGTGAAGGTTGGTGTGTGTGTGGGAGTAATATAGAATCCATGGACAGTGGGAGAGGTGAGGCTGGGGATGACCACATGAGGGAGATTGGTGCTTGGGGTTAGGGTTAGTTTACTGGCCTGAGAAAGCTCTGGTATGTAGCATTTGGCATTTTCGTGATATGAATACTTGCACCCAGCTGTATTCATTACCAACATATGAACGTGTAGGGAAGACAGGCACACAGTCGGCTTTCAGGAACCAGTGTGTGCTTGCCCTTTCAATGAGCAAGGGAAAAACTGAGGCTTACAGTGACTGAAGAACTTGCCCGAGAACGCAAGCTTTCTGAAGCACAGCATCAGGGTTGCTTGTGGGGTTAACTGAGATGGGCAAAGCAAGCCCTCGATGCATGCTGGACCTAAGACACCTTTCAAGGGTAAGGTTGTATGAGAAGATCCTCCTCTGTTCTTGTTTGGAAGAATGCATAGTTAAGTTTTAGACTATTTCATCGGCTTCTAAAGCCATTATCTGATGTCAATATTCTAAGGCTGCGGAGATTATGTCCTTCTGACCATATGTCTTAACTCACCTAATTATTCCTGCAGGACTTTCTTAATAGAGCAGGCTTTTAGAAAATAAATAATCATTTGAAGAAACGTATGATGTATTTGACTAGCAATTCAACTTCTAGGAATACATCCCACACAGTATGCTGTTTAATTAATGCCAGTGACAGAGAGAGAGCTGGAAACACCCCAAACCTGTTTGCTGAGAAACGGCTATATAAAGGACCATGTATCCATGCAATTGGACATCCAGTTGTCACTATTTAAAGAACAGGGTATGCTTCTGTACGCATTGACTGGGACAGCTTCAAGATACCCTATTGAACAGGTAAATGTTCCCTATATTTAGTATAAACCCACTCTCATAAAAATTAAAATACATCTGCATACACATGAGACAACGTACAGACATGTGTATATCAAATAGGACTGCTGGTTTATTTGGGGGAAATAAAACCACACAGCATTTCTGTATTAATTTATCTATACTAAGTCTGTAATTATTCATTTCCCATATAATTTAAAATAAACCATTTTCAAAACAGCTCCATTGATACACATGCTTAATGATGTACATGATTCAAAATTTTCAATAACAGACCTTAGATGGGGTTGCCAAGAAGTAGGTGGGGCAGGGGTGGGGTGAAAAGGGAAGGATGGATTGATGTAGTGTCTCCTCTGTCAGGATCCTTTGCAGTTCTCTTTTCAAAAAATAAATTTTTTTTCTCTAGTGGCCAAACTTAAAATATTGAACGCAAAGCATCCTGTGTTCTCTTGCTAATTAGAAAGGCCAGAAGCTTTTTTGAATAGACTATATTAAAATGAACCTTGAATCCTATACAGAAGCCAAGGCCCAGGTCTTAATCTGTCAATACTTTTGAACCACTTAGCTCAATTGGGTAAACCTAGGGTCAGCACAAAGCAGACTTCAAAATTTTAACCTCTTATTTTTCAGAAGTGGGGAGAGAGAGAGAGAGAGAGAGAGAGAGAGAGAGAGAGAGAGAGAGAGAGTGAGCATGAGCATGTGTGCAGTGTGAGTGTGTGTGTCTTTGTGTGCTTGTATGTGTGTGTGTGTGTGTGTGTGTGTGTGTGTTTCAGGGTGCAGGAGCTTTTGATGGCTTGGAATGAGTAAGAAAGAAGAGATAGCCACCTCTTCAAGATATTTTCCTCATAAAATTTTTTCTGGGTAAAAGCCTTAGATACCTTGGCATAAAACAATTTGGTTGCATAACAGTCTTCATTTGTCAGGACTAGAACTCTGAGAGTAGGAAAATTACTTATGGAGGGAGGAAATGGTTTTTTTTTGTTTTTTGGGGTTTTTTTTTTGTTGTTGTTGTTGTTGTTGTTGTTTGTTTGTTTTTTTTTGAGACAGGGTTTCTCTGTGTAGCCCTGGCTGTCCTGGAACTCACTCTGTAGACCAGGCTGGCCTCGAATTCAGAAATCCACCTGCCTCTGCCTCCCAAGTGCTGGGATTAAAGGCGTGTGCCACCACCGCCCGGCTGGGAAATGTTTTGTTATTGTGTGGGGTACCACATGTGGGTTGAGAAAAGGTCTCTAGTGATGTGGAACAAGGGCAGGTTGGGTTTGAATCCAGGATTTGTCACTACATTTTGCTTTCTGGGGATAATTTCTTAACTTCTTCCACAATAATTCTCCTCAACCATAAAACAAGGATTGTATAAATTGCAGGATTTGGGAAAAGATGCATATGTAACCTACTTGGCATAAAGGCTGGCACATAGTGACTGTGTAATCTGCAGCTGCTATGATTTGGAGAAGAAAGTGTAGTCAAAAAGACTTGAAAGGGATTCTCTGAATTGAGATGCATATGCATCGACGCATAAATAACCTTACTTTAAACACCTATAGATTGGAATTACTCATGTCAGAAGACAGAGTCAGCCACTTCCCTGAAATTAGGGTTTAGTAATGGGTACGCCAGGACTTGGGAGAGCCAGGGAAGTGTGTGGAAAGGCCCCGAAGAGAAGCACTGTCCTGTGATGACACATACCTGTTCTCAAATTATTGCCATGGGCAAGAGGCCATTCCACAGGAGAGATGCCATAGCACCATACCCTTCTAGCTCAGCCAACACCCCCAGCAGGCAGTCAAAGCAAGTCAGGCGTCAGTGCATCTTCTCAGAGCAGGAACCCAGCATGTTAATGCCCCCTGCACCTCTCCCATAAATAGGGAAGAAGCTACTGATAACCAATTAGCAGGAAAGCCTGGCCTCTGAGGAAGCTCTCAATTCAAATGGCAGGCGTTGACACAGAGAAGAGCAGAGCACATGAGAGGCAGAGCCAACAGGCAGCAGGGAGAAAGATTAGTTCCTGTCACTAGTCATCGCCAGCACTGGGCATTTCTGAGATTGTTGTGAGAGCCAAGGAAAAGCCCTTCGAGAAGGAAATGAATCTTTCAGTAAAACTGTGAGGTCACTTAATCTGGAAGACAGAGGAGGGGTTTGAAGAAGAGGGGGAATAAGACTTGGGCGATGGGAGGGGCATCACTCAGAAGGGTTTTGAAGTGACAGGCACAGCAAGGAGGGAAAACCAAAAATTTCCAGTGGTTGAGCCAGGACCTGACATGGGTGAAGGCATAGCGGTGATGGTGGTTATGGAAATTATGAAGATTAAAGATTAGAAAATGAAGCTATTTCTCCAGCTTACAACTTAAGTTTGTGTTCATCCTTTCATGTGACTCTTCCTGAATGCCCTGGAGGTACTTAGAGGTGGTAAACAAGCCATCAACATTCACAAACTGAACTCCCTGCCAAAGCTATCAATCAGGATGAGGACCTAGAGTGTCAAATAGTTTTTCTCAATTATTTTAGATTCATCAAAATCTTGCATGTGTTCTCAAGTGTGGGGCAAATCAAAGATTTGCTATTAAAAATTTAACTATATTGTTTCTCTAGCACTGTGAATTACTCATTGCAAAAAGGACAGGATAGCGCCAAGTAAAATCTAGCCGGGTCCACAATGGTCATCCAATTTAAGTAAACTTTCTTGAAATCCCAAGTACTTTCCCCCTTTATTAAACATTATTATAAAACCTTTCCAAATTCCAAATTAAAATACTTTCTCGAAAAGTAGAGATCAAAGATTAAAACAAAAATATTATGGGCAAACCCAAGCAAAGGTATCGTGGAACTGGGAAATAGTACACTTAGATCCATGTCAATTCTCAGAAGGAATTTAACACAATTTCTCCCATTGTACCTCAAAAATTAATGTCTGTATATTGTCCTTGAGATACGGATGTGGAATGAAAAGGAGAAAACTGTTGAAAGAGTGAAAATTGGATGTGAATTAATCAACTATGAGTTCAGACGCTAGGGACTGAAGATTAAACTTTTGAGCTTAGAAACCCAAGGGCAGCACTTTTCCTTACGAAATGATGTATGTCTCGTTTACAACATTCAAGTGTGGACGTAATCCTTATGGAGCCCCAGTAGGAAGCTATAAAGGGATTGTTTAAGCAGTTTGTAGGACAGCCAAGGACGGGTCAACACTAGAACAACATGGCCTTGCTCTCAATGCTAATGATATTCTAGACCCAGAGAACTTCATCCCTGTCCCTGACATATTCAACCCTGTGGCAGATAAGACTTTTCAGTCTTCAGGTGAGAGAATTTGCTTTAGATCATAGAGTTTCAGCATTTGGAAAGAATTTCCGAAGGCCTGGTCCTTGCTGGGTCACTCCAGGACTGAAAGGAACAACCAGGGTTCACCATCTGCCCGTTGGTCACATCCTGTTGAAGGCATCGGTCATTGATTAAAGGACCCGAGCATAGGAGGAGAGATGCACATGTGAGATTTGCATTTAGGTCCTGTCACGGTCCTTTTGGGGACTTTATCATAAATATGTAATTGGGCTAATCTGTGGGTGGGCCTGAAAGTTTCAATGTAGTCAATAACACCTACTTTGTAAAGAGTCATCCATTCTTGATACGTCTAGTATTGGAGCCTTCATGTGAGCAAAAACAACTATAGAATCTGCCAGCTGTGATTCAGGTTGGGACCCATTCATAAAGTGAAGCAACTATTTATGTCATACAAAAAAAAAAGTCGGTAGGCTTAACCTAAAAAGGCTACATGTATGACCACACATCTCATCCAGCCTAATGGTATAATGGACTATACAAACTAGGTTTTTGTAAGTATACTATGGTGTTCACACAGTAACAAAATAGCCCAACACTGACACATTTTTCAAAACCTGCCTTGTCTTTAAGTGATTCAAGATTATACAGAACTGAGTCTACCCTAATGCTAAGTAGTCAAAGGTCTGAGTTAGTTTGCAATTACCTTGAACCATGAATTTACTTCAAATTCTATGAATTTCGTACTGCTTTTTTAATGAGTTTGAGTGTTTGCCTTCACATCTACATGTGACATGCAGACATGATGGCAACTGAGGGCGGAAGAGGGTGTCAGAGCCCTTGGCATTAGAGCTGCAGACAATCGTGAGCAACTGTGTGGGTGCTGGGAAACAAACCTAGCACCTCTGCAAGAGCAGCAAGTGCTCTTAACTGCTGGGCCATCTCCCCAGCCCAGGAACTGCTCAAAGATACTATCTGAGGGAGACAGTATCATCATGAGCCTTGGCTTTCCTTCTAGGAACAATTCCTATATGCAAAGTTGACAAGCAAAAGAATTCTGCCACACAGCATCAGTTCCCCAGGTCTAAGAAAGGCTATGCCATCCTACACCCCAAAAGATCACCACTACTGAGTGTCAGCACATCAACCTTTGTCAATGAAATCTGAGAAAGAGATTGTCCCAACACTATTTGGAAAATGCAAGCCCATTTGAGGGCAAATGTCTTTTCCTATGTGGATGGGCTATGTATATCTTCTCTTCAGTTTTTTGTCTATGGATGCCTCTACGGAAGGAACACCCTTTCTTGTTGAATTTATAAGACTCCTTTACATAGTCAGGATATTTTTATATATCTTTAAAATACCACAAATACAGTGCACAGATAGACACAGGCAGACAAGACAGCCCAGAACCAGTTATTCTAGATCTTTTATTGTTGTTGATCACACATTTATTCTTGGTTTCATAGAAAATTTCATCTTTTCTGCTAAGTACAGTCTAAAAATGTTTTCCCTGGTGGTTTCTAATCTAACCACTCTATTGCCAGCCCCATTCTCATGCCTTCCTGCACTCTTCCTGATGAACCAACTAGTTTTACACTTTTTCTTTTTAAAGATGTATGTAAGGGTATTTCATAACGGTCTCTGTGTGTGTACGCGGCTGCAATGCTCTGGGCCTTTGTCTCTTGCCAAGGATGGTCTTGACCGTGAGATACATGTGATAGTCAGAAATCTATTGTCTCTCAAAATATCTAGCATTCTACTTTTTTAGATAGTGGTGCGTGTGTGTGTGTGTGAGTGTGTGTTTGTATGTGTGTCTGTTTAAACCTACTCATCAAATACGCGTCTTCATGACCAAGGAATGCCAAACTCCCTGTTTGAGGTATACTTTAATATGCATCTAATTTTAATGTACCTATATAGTAATAGTATGGAATAGTTGATATTTCAGTAGCTTACACGTTAAATTGGAAAATGTCTAGCTGTCGGTTTTGTGCAGGAAGCCTGATTTCAGTGACATGGCACGACCTTAAAGGCAGGTGGAATGTCGGCTGATGGTACATGGGACCTTAGTCAACTTCATTCTTCTGGAGTCCCAGAAGCCCATCTATACACATTGAACAGATTCTATCACCTACTAGTCCTCTGGAGCATCTTTCTGGAGGGCTCTCTGCTTGCTTTATGTATTTCTAGAAAGCCTAGATAGGGGCTTCGTAAACACGGCCCTCTCCCAGACTCAGATGTGGAAGGAAGTAGAAATACAGCAATCATGAAAACAGTGGAGTCGAGCAGGTATTGAGCAAATTCCTGGCAGCTCAAGGCTGCACCCTCCCACAACAGGACACTTCCTGTAGAGAGAAGCCTCAGCGTGAAACTGTTAGGAAGAGAGATTTGGTTGTTATCAGAGTCATGCCTGAAGGACCTGGATTCCAGATCTGGGACATCCAATGAAGACATAATCTTGAAGAGCTAAGTCCCCATGGGCAATGATGGGAACCCAGCCAGAAACCTAGCACCTGAAACCTCCCAAGACTGGCGTAAGAACAACCCAAGGATGAGTCCTAGGCAGGGAAACTTGAAATTGAGAAAGGATTAGGCTGAGAACCTAACTCCCCTGTTCAGGGACCCAGCCCTGCACATCTGTGGCAAGGACCTAGGGCTACAGGCAGGTCATTGCCAGAAGTAATGAGAGAGGCATAATAGCTGGGGACTCTGTCTTCGAGGAGAAGAATGGGCTAGAGGCTGGGAAGGAGGAATCAAGATGTTTCCTAGAAGAATACGAAGGGTGGAGTCAGTCGCTGGAGCTCAAACTCCATCCTGCCGCATGCTACCCATACGAATTAAGCTGAGCTTTCTTCTGTGCGGTTTCCACATTTATAAGTGACAATAATGACAATGCTACATAACAGGGTTTTTAATGAGGGATGAGTGAGAATATACAAAGTACTTTGGCTACACAAAATTTTTTTAAATGCTATTTATTAGTATTAATTTTATTAACATCGGAACTGGCATAATCAATACCTTTGGGTTGTCGTGATGCAAAATCACCAGCATGGTTGATTTCTTCTTGGTTCTCTCTGAGTAAGAACCAGATTGGCTCTAGATGTAAATGAGCCTGAATTTACAGATGGGGAAAGGGTTAGAAGAGAGCCACAGAGGAAGGGGCCAGGCAGATTCTTGCAAACACAATAGGAAAACCAGCATTTTCTTCTTAGGCAACTGACAGGCACTGTGCCTGTCCAGAACCTATGGCTTCCCTGAGGCCTGTGCTAGAAATGTAATGAGACAGAAGATCCTGGAATAGTCTCTGCTGTCCTGGGGACAATGACACACACTGATGCCCCTTCATCTTCATCTCCAGAACACACTGTAGCTTACAAGACACAGAGTACATCTCTGGCTTCACACAGACCCTCTTCCTAGGTTCCAGGTGAACCCAAAGCTTAAGTCGCACAAGCCACACCATTATAAGCCCTCAATGGGGCACAGGCATAAAGCCCAGCTGGTAGAATGTTATTAAAATAATAATGATGACATCTGCCATCCATCCGTGAGTCTACTTCTGTGCCAATGCAGGTTACCTGGTGAATCCTTATAGCAACTTGTGGGTCATTTCCCATTTGCAGATAAGGGTACTAACTCAGGAGGGTTGAGGCTAAGCCACCAGAAACCGGCAGAGTGGGGATTCCAGCCACACACAATCAGTAGCGCTGCATGAGCATTTGAGAGAGGAAACAAAGAATGCTTTGGGGTACGTTCTTAAAGGAGAGGCTGCATTTTTGACAGTAGAGAATTATGTGCTGTTGGCTCCCTTCTTTTGGTGAATTGACACAGACTTGAAACATTTGCTCCCCCCCTGGGCAGCATCTGTTTTGATTCTCCAAGGACATCGATTCACTCCAGAGACCCTGTCTGGGAGAGGCCAAAGTTCTTCATAGCTGCGGGAATCACAGAAACCTTTTCAACAAGATCCCTCAGGCCCAGGCCCCTAAAAAAGTACTAATAAATTCACCATCAAAACAACCTCACGTGTTCCCTCTGAGACCATTATGCTACAAACAAAGGTAATGTGATATTCCAATAAATATTTCTCCTGTGAAATCATTAGGGTTTTTTCCCCCTCCCTATACACTAAACTGTATTCTTCAAATTTAATATAATTTCATAGTTTCCCCAAATCATTCATGGGTATACATGCGACAGTCAAGAGCTCTACATCCTGTCATTTGAATAAGAATAATTATTAAAGTTTAGGCAGAGCCTAAAATGCAGAAGCGTTTTACTGGTTTTTTACTATTAAAAAATGCCGTAATGAAATATTTCAAAACGTTATAGCAATTATCTTTTCATTGCACAAACCTGCATTGTCAACTATGCCACATTAAAATGTAAAATCATTATTTTAATCTCAAATTACAGAAAGACAGAGAGAGGCTGCTTGGATTCATTTTCTGGGCAGCAAGTTTTCTCTGCAACATTCTAGTACATGTGGTCGGTCATGGCTGAGAGGTGCTGTATTATACAGGAAACACCACAGAATTTGGAGGCCCCAGACTTGAACTAACAAGGAGGTCTGGGGAATGTATGTTTCTTCATCGTTTGTAAAAACTGGGGTAATTAGCTGTTTGGGGGTTGGGGGTGTCCACAGACCTGTGCCTGCAGGACGTCAATGGGAAGTGAGCAGTCTGGAAAGGCTAGGCTCCTGAAAATCAAACGATTCACGGAAACCATTCTATCAACTGTGCGCTTTGGGCATTGGTGTTGCAAGCCCTGCTATTCCGGCCAGGCAGCTATGCTGGGTGCCCCCTGGCAGAGGTAACAGTAGAACGCTGAGGCAGCTCGAGTTGCCTTGGGACAAGTGTTAATGAGGAAGAAGCGTGGAGATGAGAGACTCTACAATCAGCCTCTTGCCTCTAAATGAAACCCATACAGTTCCTACGTTATCTATGAAAACTGAGCTGTGTGTCTTGATCACAGTGGGTATAATCATTACACAGAGGACTGTGACCTATCCCGTTAGGCAATTAAAAAAACAAAAAGTACAGTTTTAATAGATTTCATGAGGAGCTAATTGTATGTATCTCCGGTTGCTTATGGGTAACTATCAGATGAGGTGCACACTGGGTCAATAACTCACTTTTAAGCTCTTAAAATCACATGATCTTATTATCTGTGAAGTTTTTGAAAATGAGCTCATTATCATCAAAACTGAAAGCCATCTGAATAGTACTAACAGGTTATGTTATAAACAAATTGGACTATTCACAGGGAATTTCAGTCAGAAACTAACGTTAGGGATGTGGAACTAATCTGCACTGGTGTTATGTACTCTCCTGTAACAAAGCAGCCTTAGCAGAGGCACAAACTAAGACTCAGAAGCTACAAGCACTTTGCTTTGTGTTAAGATGGGAGTGCTTGCAAACACTGCAGCTGCCTTGAGAAGAGCATGGGGACCGTCAGTATTTATCCACGAGACTGGGAATAACATTTCAGAGGTCACCAGGACTCTCATGCTTATGGGAGCGCCGTCTGGGCTAGCCAAGAGATGGGAGTGGGTGGGGCGGGGTTGTAAATACTAATGCAGTCAACAGATGAGTGGATAAAGAGAATATACCTGTTGCCACTTGTGTGTGCACAGACGACAGAACAGTACTTGCTCTCTATTTGGTTGATTCACTTCATTTCTGTCCTGAGGACCCCCTCAGCTTCTTGCACTTCACACAAGTCATCTAACACTGAGCTCTCCAGCCAGTTATTTTTACATACATTTATTTATGAATGTATTTATCTATTTATTTATTTTTACTTTATATTTTTACTATATATTTTATTTGTTGTTTTGAGCAGTGTCTCACTAAATTGCCCTGTCTGGCCTTGACCTTGCAGCCCTCCTGCTCCAGCTTTCAGAGCAGCTGGGATTTTAGACCTTTGCTTCCAGGCCTGGCGTGTGCAGCCTTTTAAAACAAAGGAAATTCTGCCATACATGACAACACTAATAAACTTGGGGACATTATGCTGAAACAAGCAGGACACAAAAATTCATGTACCACGTGTTTCTGGCCATATGAAGTAGTTAACATCACCACGCCCACAAAATCAAAGATCTGATGCTAATTGCCCAGGGCTTGGGGAGGAGACATGTTCCCAGCGACAGACATAAAGGTCAGCTAGGTTACAAGAATACGTTGTAGACGTGTGCTGTACAACACTGCACCCACAGTTAACAAATAATCTGCTGTATGCTTAAAATGTACTGAGTGTCATGCTCATATTTAGTCCTACCACAATAGATCAGAATACATTGTATGAAAAAAATTTCAATTAGAAAACATATAAATAAAAAAAATTATTCTTGTTTACTGCCTTCGTTTGGTCCTGTCTGTTTTGTTCCTGGACATCTACGCTTGATGTCAGCCCAACCCCAAGAATAGACTGAGATGTTCACAATTTGATTGCAGGAAGTTTATTGAGGAAAACTTTGAAAAACAGCTCTTATTAGTTTGTGGGGATGGCAGCATTCTGTAGAAGGAGGTGCTAAGCTCTGCTACCTCACAGTCAGTCCTACTAGGTGTCTGAAAGTGCACAGCCTCTCAAAGCAGTTCCCAAAGTGACTAAGGGGCCGGGTAGGACACATACCCCTCGAGAACCAGTGGTTGGATGTGGGTTACCTCTGAGGAAAGAGCTTTAACTCTGGGCAAGTCAGCTCATTTTGGCTAAGAGCTGCTTCTGGGGAAGGATGCAGCTGTGAGCTGGAGCACCCTAACACCTGGGAGACAGAGTACCTGCGTGCTGAAGGTGGTGTGTGGGTGGCTCAGCCGCAGAGCCCGCTTACCGTCCTGACTCAACCCCATCACGTAAAATCCTTCTCGATTTCCTTTGTTATCAGCCTTACCATTTTTCCTCACCCAAGGTAGTAGAATGGAAATCTTAAGAGTTCTAAAAATTGCCTTGGGCGATTTTTAACAGTCTGTCACATTTAATTTCCAGCATATTTATCCTTTTAAACAATTTTAAATAATTCACTACAAAGTGAAATCTGGCATAAGTCCTATCTGTCTTTTACTCCCTGAATTACTGAAGAAGCCAAGACAACAGATTTCTAGGCAGTTTTTAGGGCCTGGGCTGAGGACTGGGGATACAACCAAGGAAGGGGAAGCTGCTACTTTTTAATTCCTATTATAAAGAAGAAAGCTTGACTCAGTGGTCTTGCAAATAAATATTAAGTTGTTCTCTGGAATGGCATATTCTGTTTATAAAATGCAAATTGGTGATTTGAAAAAGAATGCTGTTATTTTATGTAAAAATTTGACATAAGCTAAATGTTTCAGAGGTTAAGATTGGAAAAAAAAAAAAAACCACCATCATCACTACCACCAACAACAATAAAAACCCCCTCCTAGCTAGTGCTTAGAAACAAACCACATCTACTAGTGACCAATCTGCCAGAGACCTAGCTGCCACTCCAGCATGTCCTCAATGTTCTCACAGAGAAACACGAGAGATATTAAATTATAGTGTAATTAAATTAAATTAGCACTTTGCAATAGCACCCATAAGGCTGTGGTGGCACTTCTGTTGTGAGTATTTGCTTGCAAATCCTTCTGCTTTGGGATGAGAACTCCTTCCTGGCAGGAGCAGCTGCAGTTGAAAGGTGAAGCTTTAGATTAGACGGCCAGACAAGGGACTTTGCCTCCAGAGGAGTCTAAGAATAAAAATGAAAGCTAACTTCTTTTCAGATGTAATAACAACAATAATAACAATAATGGTGATGGTGGTGAAGATGATAATAACAATAACAATAATAATAGATAATGATCTAGAGATGACACAGCAGATGAAGGCGCTTGCCACTAAGTCTGACAGCCTGAGTTCACCTCTCGTGGAACCCACACGGTGGAAGGAGAGAACTGACCCACACAAACTGCCCCCCTGACCTTCACATACATGTCATGGCTCATGTACAACCACACGCACACACATACAGACAAAATGAATTGGATAAGATTGTATGATCTGTGGCTTTTGAATAATTTTGCAGTACTGAAACATACATCTATATTACGTATATTGGATGACTTCATGTTATAAAGCTTCTGAAAAGTAAACATACTTGGTTTGGGTAAGAGGCTCACTTTAATACTAAGAGTGTTTAGATGTGTAAAGCAAACAACTATTTATGAAGACTGGGTCAGAACCAGCCTGGAAGGTTTGGAGCCCAGGTTACCAGGTACGAGGTGTTTGTTCATATTTAGCCTATGCACGGCTTTGTGTACGAGATACTTCCGTGACAAACTCTATGTGGAAAAACATGATCTCAGATTTCTAACTCTGCAGCAAGGAAAACAAGGCAAGAAAGCACTTGGGGTGCAATTTTCCTCTCTAACCTCCTGAGGTTTCTTCAAGTCCCATTGGGTATGCAGGGAAGACAAGTTTCCTCCAAGAGTCACTGCTGAGGTCTCTGGGGTGACAGGAAGGGGGTGAAGCTCACACAGAGAAGTGTCCATGGATTAGCTACCTATTTTCTTGTTAGTCTCACAAACTGCCTCGCGAAAGAAAATGGGGGCGAGGAGGCTTATTTTGAGTTTGTTTGATGATACAGTCCTTTGTTAAAGAAGCCATGGCAGTGCAGTGGGACACAGATGCTCAGACTGTGCGACAGTTAGGGACAGAGCTACATGCTGGTGCTCAACTTGCTTCTCTCCGTACCCTTTTTATTCAATCCTGGAGTCCAGTCCGTGGGACAGAGCCACCCAAATTCAAGTGGGATCCTCCCTCTGAAGTGAAACCTCCCTGGAAACATCCTCACAAGGGTGCTCAGGGATATGTCTCCTAGATCAGCTGGTGTCCAATCATGCTGAAGACCACCTAGTCTTCCGGTCCACCTGCTGATGTGGTGTGAAGCACTCTCAGAGACACGACCAAAACTGGTGTTTAGTGGAGGAGACCTACGGCCCCATCTAGTAGTAGTAGAGCGTTATGAGCTAATCTAATGAGAGAAACCTATAGCATAGTCTTACCCACTCTCCTTTTGCCCTTCCAATTCTACCCAATGTCTGTTTGAGTGGTCCACGTAACAATGGATGGATAGCAACCTACAAGAGGCCAGCTGAAGGCAGGTAGTGGTGACTGGCCAACGCTCTTCATTTAAGTATGCTTCAGAGAAGCCACCTAAACACAGGCTGTTGAAAAAGTGTGACAAAGTGGCTTAAAGGATCTAAACTACATCAGATATGCCTGAAGACAGATGTTCTCTCTCTCTCTCTCTCTCTCTCTCTCTCTCTCTCTCTCTCTCTTTCTCTCTCTCTCTCTCTCTTTCTCCTTTTCCTCTCTTCTGACCTTTATTTCGCTTCACATGACAGTTTTGATAGGCTTCATCCCTACTTTCTGATTTTAGCATGTTTGGGATAAGGGCTCATAACTTCACTTCTAACAAATCCACAGGTGCGGCTTGTATTGCTGGTCTCGGGATCACAGAGTAAGAGTTCTCTATATAAAGGCAACAAAGCCTCCAATGTCGCTTTGTAAAGTCTTTGAGCTAGTTTAAGCTGCCAGGGCCAGTGGTGACGAGGGCTGCCAGATGGAAGTGACTAAATGACCTAAGATGAAAGATTCTAATTCTCAATTCCTGTAATCATCCTAGGGCCTGAGAGGAAGCAAGCATGTGGAAGAGAGCCGCACCTACCACAACCCTGGGAAATGAGACACTGCTGATTTACTTCTTTGTAAATGACAGAGTTGTACACCTTTACCTCCTGTCATGCGTGTAGCTTTTATTTTATTATCTACTTGAATCTTATTGCTTTACTTTAGGGAACCACTTTCCCCAGCCTAGATGAGGTTAGGATCTTAGTGTGTGCTCCTAGGCCTCAGGGGTAAGGAAGTGACTTTCTCCCTTGACAAATACCCCTTTGGCACATGACCAAAGCCTAGCCAATCAGAGTTCTTTTTTTTTTTTTTTTTCCTTTTTCTTTTTTTTTCTTTTTTTTTTGAGACAGGATTTCTCTGTGTAGCCCTGGCTGTCCTGGAACTCACTCTGTAGATCAGGCTGGTCTCAAACTCAGAAATCCACCTTCCTCTGCCTCCCAAGTGCTGGGATTAAAGGCGTGCGCCACCACTGCCTGGCCCAATCAGAGTTCTACTTCGGGAAATTCTAACTTTTGTTAGCTGGGAGAGGGGGTCGGGTCTCCCTTGTTTCTGGCTATAGAATGGTCAGACTGTTTAAGAGCTGCTGTCAGCCACATCTTCCTCCCACCAGGACAGAACCTGTGAGGAGAAGGCTAAAGGCAAAAGAGGGCTGAACTGGAACAATGAAAGCAATAAGGCCCTGCTACCTGTGAATAAGACTTGGAACTATTCTGGTTATGCGAGGATCTCTTCAGTTCTGTGGCCTCTGTCAGCGTCTTTTTGGTCCATCTCCTCTCTCACCACCTGGCACAACTCCACCCAACCTCCTTTTTTTCCTTAAGTTTTTAGTTGGATTTCTGTCACTAGCAAAGGAAGGACTCCTAAGCACTATCCCCGTTATGATTAAATACACAAAGGATAGTGGAGGGACAGGGAAAGAGAAACCACGGAAAGTACAACATACCCAAACTTATGGGACACACTGAAAGCAGTGCTAAGAGGAAAACTCATAGCTTTGAGTGCCTCCAAAAAGAAACTGGAGAGAGCATACACTAGCAGCTTAAAAACACACCTGAAAGCCCTAGAACAAAAAGAAGCTAATACACCCAAGAGGAGTAGAAGGCAGGAAATAATCAAACTCAGGGCTGAAATCAACCAAGTAGAAACAAAAAGAACTATACAAAGAATCAACAA
>CM052716.1:57321232-57346826 GCA_028551405.1 Uromys caudimaculatus
AAGAGGAGACTCAGAAAAGGGGAAACATTGGAAATGTATATAAAGTATCAAAAATAAAAAAGGAGGGAAAAAATAAAATAATTCAAAGCAATTAAAGCAATCTAAACAAATATTAAAAAAAAAAAAAAAAAAAAAAAAGAGAAACCACGGGAAGCTATGTTCATTGAATGACTCCGTAAGCACTGTCAGGGTCTTAATGCTGAACAAGGTCAGGGTCACACTCAGGTCACTCAAGATAAAGTACAGAGATCCACATGATGAAAGCTGCTAAGCAAAACAAAACAAAATAAACCTTAAGCTGGTCTTTCCACGAGCTTCTCAGGCCTCCCCCTCATGGAATCCGTACCATCATGAATCCTGCATCCTGGAATGTAACTCCCGTTCTCCACCTACTTCTGCCCGACCAATGCTTTCCCTTATCCAAACCCCAGAATTATAGGTATAATATGGTCCCTGCTGTACAGAGCCCTCTGTTTCTGACCACTGTGGATTGCCAGCTAACCTCTTTGGGTGCGGCACTAAGTTCAGTTCTATTGGGGAATCCCCCGAAAACAACAGCAAAACCCCAGAGTTTAGAACAGAGACACTCCGTTGTGTATATGGCAGATGTGTGTCCCAAAACAACAGGAACCATGTCATTGGATGAATTCTCAAACAAGGGAACGAAACTATTTCTACTATTTCTAAAATACACCAGAATGCACTGGGTAGGAGAAGATACAGGGACTTGAGCTGTTCTGGACCACAGCCAGTTCTAGGAAACATGATACCACCTAGTTGGCTGGTTTATAGCTCAGAAGCGGTACTTGCCACCGCCATCTATGGCAGGGACTTCCGTGTGGCTTGACTTCCTGCCCAGGCTCTCTGGAAGGGTTCCCACCTGTTCCACGCTTTCCAGTATCAGGAGTTCACTCGAATCTAAAGTAAGTCTTAGCAAGTGACCTTGGGCAAATCTCTGGTTCTGGAGTTTCTGCTTCTCCATTCAAAGATGAAATTGCCTGCCTTCACGGGGCTGCTACAACAAGCAAGTGACACAGTGCCCGCGGAGCACTTAGGGGAGCCGCAGAAAAAGTCCTCAGCCCTCAGCTGGTGCTAGGTGTCATTATTGAGGAATGCCATCACTATTCCTTCCTCTTTGAGCAAGATGAGTCCAGGGACACTTCTGTGAAGGTCACTAACCTTCCCATCTGTCTGTTGATATAAGTCAGTCTTTTCTAACAAATATCCCCTCCCACAAATGAAATCAAAAGCTACGTTAATTTCAGTTCTAAAGCCATGTGTTCAGCATAGACGTGATTTTTGTACAATAGAAAGGATAGAGGGAAGGAGATTGGAAGAAATCTTACTTGTAAATGCTGTATTCCACTTGAAAATTTAATACTTCATTACAGAAGAGATACTTAATGTTAACCGAGGCATCAGTGAAACAATAAAACCACTGAGCAAAGGATCCCTAAAAGCCTTTTAATTCTGTGATGGAGATAACTGGGTATATTTGCTTTTTATAAAACCATGTATTTTGGTCCAACATGCCCCTAGTATTATCAAAAGTTTACTTTTAAAAAGATAGAGAAAGGTTGTGAGGCTATGGTTTAAATATATTCTACAATTTTAAAATTTAATTTTACACACTGCCATGCTGTTCCATTACATATGCAGGAAAGGGAAGAGAAATGTTTTTCAGACTTGAAAAAAAATTAATCCACATTTCTTGGCATCGACAGATGATGTTATATTTAAAATATACATATATAATGTGAGACCCATTATCTAAAAGTCACGAAATCTAGCTTGTTCATTTTGTGACTTATAATAATTGGAAGTTGATCAAAGAAAACTACTTCCATTTTTATGACATTGTTACTATTTTTATGGACAAAATTTTAAATGTATGATAAAAATCCAATATACAATAATTGAAACATACAGTCCAACCTCACCGAGCTTTGATAAATCTGTTCATTCCTGGCCATTTTCAGTGTTGCTATAGTGAACAGTGTTGACAAGTGGCTGAAAAAAGCTTATAAATGGAATTCAGATCATAGATAAAACTGAACATAAACTATCTCGTAGTATTTCTGCATGTTGGGAGGCCTAGTGTGTGCCACAGATGGCCATCTCCCAATAAGACATAAAATGCTTCTTTCTGGAGCCCAGCACACATTGTTGAATGCACAGGTCATTTGGACAGAACAATAATTCAATTCTCATAATAATGATCTCACGAGGAGCCAACACAGACACAGGGTGATGCTGTCAGAAGAACAGAATTGTACCAGAGTTTGAAAAATTAAATTCTTAAAAAGCCACCATGCTCTCTTGTCAAAATAGCACCTAAATGTATGCAGTGTTTAGAGATGAGGCAAGCTCGCTGAGTTTATTTCAGTCGCTTGAATTATACTGCTGTGTGTCTGTGCCATGCTTCTTCAGTCTTCATGCTGGAAGCGTTCCGGGGAGGGTCAGTAATGGCCACGGGTCCTCTATCGGCTTATTGGCTGAGCTCATTGATGAAGAAGCCTTGAGTTCGTCACATTCTCTTCTCTAATTGCTGAGGTGGCCGTCATTGAAGATGACAGAGCGTTTCTGAAGGACACATGGGAATCATTAACCAGCCCAATAAAATGATCTATTTATGTAAGTAACAGTTATTATAACCTCACCCCATGGCCATATTTCTCTAGAATATATATATATATATTTTTTTTAAGGCTACTTTTATTCACGCTTGTAAGACTTAAAATCCTGGAGTTCCTATGTTAGCAGTGATGAATAAACTCAGCCAGGAGAAAGCAAACCTAGGGGGCCTGCAGCATCTGCATGATTCTCACTTCTGACACTTCTGGAATGCAGCTCCCCATCCCCTCACTCGCCCTCTGCCCCTCTCTCTCCCCTTTGTCTCTCTTCCATTCCTCCCCTCCCCCATTTTTCTTTCCTTCTTTCCCTTCCTCTCTTTCTCCCATCTTTTGTTTTTTGACGGGTTGGTTATATAGCCCAGGCTGGCCTGAAATTCAGGACCTTCCTGTCTCAGCACCTCACGTCCTGAGGTTATGTGAACCCATGCTGCTATGTCCTGGATGATCGTCCCTCTATATTTAGGGCTAAGCCTAATGCTACTCAAATGATGCACCTTATTGTTAGCTTCATTTGCTAATGCATCAAGCTCTTCAATATGCTAGGAGTGTTAGATTGAAAGAGCTTTAGTTTTTAGGATCTAGTTCTGAACTTGAACAGAGGGGTCATCTAAAACAAATGGTCATGCAAAAACCACACACAGTGAAATGACAAGAGCAAAACAGAGAAGCAAACAAAACTCAGGAATAATGTTGATATAAAACTATTCAAATTAGTAACTTAGTATCATACAATCTATATAAAGCCTTGCAATGACTGTTTTATAATTGAATGGTTTAATTAAAAGTTTCCCATCCACCTGCCCTTGTAGGCTTGAAAAATTTTGAAATCTTTCCTATAAAATAGTACTTTTATGCTGGGGAAGCCCATTGTCCCGTAGGGCCAGTCTCTGTCCCTGCCATATCAGCTTCTGTGATGGTGCCAACCTTGGCCAGAAAAGCAGAAAGAAGAGCACTCATTCAATGTGTCCATGAAACAATGCCCAGGGTAGGGCATTTGTGGGTACAGTGATGCCGGGAGGAAGAGGGGGAGCCCTGCTTTCCACCTGCCTGAGAAGCCACACAGGATGCCCCTCCCTCATCTCACTGATACCTCTCCCAGAAAGTACAGCCCTGCCTCTAAAAAGCATCATTGTCTGAAGGAGAGATTGCAAAAGGGAAGTGTCTGAATGTAGAAGGCCTCAGGTAGTGCAGAGATCATGTGCACAGAGGGCACCTTAGAGGAAGTGGGGCCAGGGGAGCTCTTTAAAGAATCTCCAGACTTTTATGCAGCCTCCTCCCCTGTCCACCCCCTAGAAAGGAGGTTGTTTGCTCTCCCATCTGCCCAGATGCAGATGCTTCTGCACCTGCACCAGAAGCCCTGTGTCTGGGTTCACATGAAAGCTTTCAGAGGGCAGGCAGAGCTCACAGAGACCAAGCCCTTTGCAGAAGAATCCTGCACCTTCCGATCGAAAGCTAAGAGCCAGGAGCTAGGAAACCACACTCTTTACTAAGCTCCAAGAGGCAGATAACAAGTCTGGAGAAAAGCAACATTTAAACTGCACTCGCTGTGCCCAGGACACTCCCATTAATTTGGGTCAGCCTCACAGCAATCCTACAAAGAGCTAAGTAAGAGTCATATTCCCATTTTACAGGTGAGGCATAAGAACACTATAACTTTCCAAAGAGCAGGTAGCTACTTACCTGGCAGGGCTGGGACCTGAGCCCAGACCCAGCTGAACTCCAGCCCGTCTGTGGTTATATAGCTCACCTCAGAATCACTTGGAGAGCTATTAAACAATTTTTTTTGTTTTTTTGGTTTTTCGAGACAGGGTTTCTCTGTATAGCCCTGGCTGTCCTGGAACTCACTCTGTAGACCAGGCTGGCCTCAAACTCAGAAATCCACCTGCCTCTGCCTCCCGAGTGCTGGGATTAAAGGCGTGCGCCACCACTGCCTGGCACTATTAAACAATATTGATACCTGGGCTCAGTCCCAGAAATCCTACTGTAGTTATAGTCAGTGCAGCCCACGACACCAAGACATTTTAAGTTTCCCCAGGTGATGCTGACATGCAGCCAGGCTTGTCAGATGTGTCCCTCTGTCTCTCACTACAGTACACTCCCGTGATCTCCTGCCTTCTTTTGCTTCTCCATCTCTCAGACTATCCCACACTGGTCTTGAACTGGGGCCTCAGCCCCAGTTTTCTTTCTACATAAAAATAGCCCCTGGGGTGGGTTTCAAATAGGCTCACAACTTCTGGGACGCTGTAGGAGTGGAGCTGAAGCCTGCTGACATCTCAGGGTGGAGTTGTGAATTCATTTCCAATGGGACATAGCTACGTGCATTTTATGTGGGTATATAATGTGTATAGATGTGTTTTTTTAAAAACCCTCTAAGAGAAGCCAAATAGTGTAAAGCCAAGGACAGAAAGACAGGCAGGGCTAAGAGAAGGGGAAGGAGCCAAAAACATTTTGCCCCTGCTCCATTGTCTACGTGCTGCCTGGACTGGCTGGGTATGTCTCACTAAGAATGTATCTGTGCATCATGTGGCAATTACGCTTATTTTTCCTACAGGAAACTAAGGATTTTTTTTTTGTTGTTGTTGTTTTGTTTTGTTTTTAAGATATATAACCATACTGGGCAGGATTTGCAGAAGCTCACTACTAGGAATATAGTCCTGCATTTTATTATGGATACACTAGTGTATGTAGCCCGTCTTGGGGACCTTAACAGCAATGTAGACACTGAATTATAGACACCACAGTGTTGAAGAATTAAAGAGCAGCATGCCTTGGAGCCTGCCCCCCACACGCGTTTGATTCTTGGCTCTAACATCCACTACTTTGGCAAGATGTGCTATGGTTCTGAGTCTGTTCTCTCATCCGTACAGAACAGCATCAAGAATTAAAGGAGCTAAATGGGAGTCTTCCTAGAGGGAAAATGAAGGAGAGGTGGCATCCGTAAATGGTAGCTATTGTCCTGTAGGAAAAATCTATCCCTGGTTCAAAACACATACATTTTGGGAACATTAAGTACAAATAAAAGCAGGCTCCATAGATAATATAATTCTGTCAATTAACCTTTCAAAAGAGTACAAAATACTCATGAAACAACATGGACTTCTGTGGGTGCTAAGGAGGAAGCCCATGGCAATGTTCATGTTAAACATGCACTGACCACTGAGCTGTACCCCCAGTTTGAAGCAAACTTTCAAGATGTGAACTGTATGAATTTTGTAAGAGTTCCAATGACCAGATATTTGTTTCCTATTTAAAGTAAGAGGACCTGGTGGTGCAGACCTTTAATCCCAGGACTCGGGAGGCAGAGGCTGCCACATCTCTGTGAGCTAGAGGCCAGCTTGATACCCAGAGTGATTTTCAGGCCAGCCAGGGCTACACGATGAGACCCTGTATCAACACTGAAAACTAAATAAAAGTGATTGGAGCGTGGGCGGGTCATTTCCCTCGGCTCCAAAGGAGAAGCAGGCCCGTGAGTGTGAGCACACGGGCAAAGCTGAATCCCCGTGAGTGTGAGCACACGGGCAAAGCTGAATCCCCGTGAGTGTGAGCACACAGGCAAAGCTGAATCCCCATGAGTGTGAGCACACGGGCAAAGCTGAATCCCCATGAGTGTGAGCACACAGTCAAAGCTGAATCCTACTGGATGTGATCACTGCAAGAGTTTCCTGTTTTATCCTGATTATATATGTTAGAGGTCACACAGGGCCCCCAAAGACTTCAGTGTGCCAAGAAAGATGTTTTGTTTGGCACATGCAACATTTTTCAAAGGTGGTGGAACTTATTCCACATTAAAAATGTTTACTTACATAAACATACAAGTTGTATTTTGCTCTTAAAAAGCTGACATATACATATATATGATATATATATATCATATATATATATACTTACACCTGTACCTATCTATATCTATCATATACATATGAAATGATGTGTAAGGTTCTCATCACCAAGAACTGTTAAACATTTAAAGCAATGACTAATTTGCTCCTGAATACAATGTGTACATGTGTAGAAACATCACATTGTGTATAATTATTTTGTGACAAGCAAGGAAGAGAATAAGACAAGAAAGTAATCTGCCGTCCATAGCTTTTTGTGGCCAGCTGGGTAGGACTGCCTGAGATTCCCCTGTAGTCAGGGCTAGGAAGCCCCATTTGGCTGCTCTCAACACTCATGAGCGATAGCTCCTTCCCCCCTCCAGGCATTGCATTTGCACCTATAAAACCTGGGATGTGTTCTCCTAGGCCAAAGGAATTTGGTTGGGACAGAGGGATTACATAATTATGTCTGCCTATGTATGCCTGCATTGTAGAGGTCCCCCAAACAGACTCTGCCTTTCTCTGTTTACATCTTAATGGACCAAAGAAAAGGAAGGGGGAGCTCTCTGAAGTCTTTCTGCAAAGAAACAAAAGCTGCCATTTGTAATCTACCTCCTTCTTGCAAAGAGCTCACGTTCACCAGGAGACCTTGGTTTCTCCAACGCCCTGAGATGCTTGCTGTCACAGCAATCCCTCTGCACCATCTTTGCTATCAGACTGAGGAGTCTGAGGCTCTTTCCTTTCACACATGGCTGGGTCCTGGAAGAAAAAGCTGAACCATGACCCTTGCCTTCGATGTATACAGAGAGATGCTTATCAACTTCAGTGATATTGACTTCATTTTTAATATCATGAAGTCAGTTGTGAATCAATATCTGTCCAATTCTTGTCTAATAAATGTCCTTATCTGAAAGTTATTAAAAACAAACAAAAATAGGTCCTATTTCCTTAACTCAGCTGGAAGATCTCTCCATGACAAAATTATTTCCCATAATTAAAAAAAAGAGCAAAATTTGAATTTGTTATAAAAAGAATCTTTCATTTGCCAATGTTTTTAGTTTAAGTCATTTCTCCCCAGGTCACTGTTGACTAAGAAAAAATTACAGGGCTGGAAATTTTGCTCAGTAGGATAGAACTTACCTAACAAATGCAAGGCCCTGAATCTTATTCCCAACACAGTGGAAGGGATCGGGAAGAAACCTTTAAACATACAAGGACGTCTAAAGAGAGCCATAGCAAGCTCATGGGCCAACGCCCCACAGAGAACACTCCTTTCCTCTAGCAAACACCCATCCCACTGCAGCCAACCCATCAGTTCATCCTCATTCCCGACACACTTAGCAGCACACGTCACCCCTAAACACTTCAGCATCTCCTTCATCGGAGTGCAGTATTCACTTACGCTTTCACTGAATTTACTGGGACGAGGGTCTAAAAGTCCAGCACACTCCCGCTATTAGCATGCATCCTGGTGTGACATGGCAGGGTCACAAAATAAAATAAAATAAGAAAGTATTACAATACATAAATAAATCTCACCATTGCAGTCATTCTGAAGTATGCCAATCTGTGGTGGTACCTGTATTAATTATTGTATGATATCCCCACCATTCAACTTCAGAACACTTCCTTTCCCCTGGGTAAACCTCTGCCTGTTAGATACCAGCTCTGCCCAGCCTAGAGCTGCTCCCATGCTATCGGTCGTTTGTCTTTGTGAAGTCGACTCTTCTAGGTGCTTCGTAGATGTAGATGCACACAGTGTTTTTCCTCCGGAAGTGGTCCATTTCCCTTAGTGTACTTTTTTGTTTTGTTTTGTTTTTGTTTTTTCTTTTTGTTTTTTTCGATACAGGGTTTCTCTGTGTAGCCCTGGCTGTCCTGGAACTCACTCTGTAGACCAGGCTGGCCTCGAACTCAGAGATCTGCCTGACTCTGCCTCCCGAGTGCTGGGATTAAAGGCGTGCGCCACCACTGCCCGGCGTAGTGTACGGTTTTTAAGGCTTGTCTGTTTTGCGCCAGGATTGTCTCTCTTAATGACAGAATCCTAGTTCATTGGATGCATACACTGCAGTTTTGTTTATTTGTTCATTCATCAGATTCTTGGTCAAATTCACTTTTTGTGTGTGTCGACTTTGTATTTTTAGGGAGGATATAAGTTCCTTCCCTTTTGGCTGTTATAAATCACTGCCGTGGACATGGGTGCACAGGCTTCTGTTCAAGTGTCTCTTTCCAGCACAGTTGGCTGCATGCCCTGGAGTAGAAGTGCTGTATCATGTTCTACCCTACATTTGATTTTTTATTTTTGAGATCTGTGATCTATCTATCTATCTATCTATCTATCTATCTATCTATCTATCTATCTATCAGAAAATGCATATTACTAAAGAGTACCATTTGATGGTTTGTGACTAACATATACTAGATTTTTTTCCCATTTTTCTTTTTCAGGTTTTCAGTACGTAAGAAAATATTATAGTCAGAAAATCAATGATTTCTGTGACCAGAATTCCAATGGGAAAAATGTAGGCTTAGATGACATCAAGGTATCCAGAGATAGAATCCAATCCTACTAGCATATATTATAAGGTCTTCAATGGCTCTCACAATCCCTGCTGGGAGTTTAGAAAGCTAATCGCCCTCTTCCACTACTGACTATGAACACGTTACCTTGTGTAAGCAACTGCCACACCTCCTTTAAAGAGGGATGTAAGCAGAAGAGTGGGAACTCAATTTTCAACTCCTCATTTCTAGGGAGAAACCATCTCTCCCCACAGCCAACATGCAGACTCTCCAAAGGCTGAAGAGTCTCAACAAGCAGTGGCCAAAATTTATTTTATAGATCAAGGGTTTATCATTGATATGAAACACAGTCACAGATATATACTCACACACACACACACACACAACAAATAAACAAACAAGACAATGTACATAGCCATATATTTTCTGCTAGCAGATTCACCAAAAACCTGTAATAGTCTTACAGGGAAGGGTGTGGAATAAAAAAAACAAACCACATTTTCCAATTCTGCAGATAGCATTAAATAGTAGCTAGACATAGACACACACCTTTAATCTCAGTATTTGAGAGACACAGGCCAGCCTGGTCTACAGAGCAAGTTCCAGGGCAGCCAGGACTTCATGAAGAAACTGTGTCTCAAAAAACAAAACAAAAAAAACCAAATTTAGTAAATCCATTTCTATTTCTATTACATGTTTAATGTGGTGTATTCCTGATTGAGGGGTTTGATATCTAGTAATTTTTCTTATAGATACATTTTTAGAACTATACCAAGGTACATGTGTATGGCTGCTCATGACCACATGTAGGGTCACGGTTAATCACTGGAAACAATCCAAATAGCAATCCGAAGGGAACTGTTAAAGATCAATCTTGATCTTTAACAATCTTGGTCACTAGTGTAACTCACTTCACCATCTTGGAACAAATGAAGTTATATTTTTTTAAATTTTTTTTCCCAGTGGCGATGGATCTAAATATCTGTGTGCCAGATTAGAACCAGAGGACGTTCCCTGGCTGACTCCTCCAGCAGGCCTGTTCATCCCCACGAGTTGTTCAGCCACCCTGAGGCTTTCCTCCTGCAAAGTGGCCAGCCCTGTTTCCAAATGCCTCCTGGAGAGAGAGACTAGAATCTGATTAGTTTACTAGGAGTCCTGTTTGCAGCGTCTGTTGCTCCTGCTTGCCATGATACGACTGTTGAAAGCTGCAAATTTAATAAGCAGGGACTAGCATCTCAAAATAAGGTTGGGGACAAAAGGCTTGGCTGCCTTGGTGAAAAATAAAAGTGAAGATTATCTTATTTATCTTTAGACATCTTTGAAGAATGTGTACCACAAAATTGAACATATACTCTACCTAAACAGTGCTATAGTCTTTTAGAATAAACAAAGAATGAATCAACTGTTGACCTAGCAGAGGAACGATTTTTCTAACAAAGGTATTTTGCAACAAAATTTGACACCCTCCGCTTTGTACTTTTATAGCAGGAGAGGGGGGTCATTTGCAAGAAGATGTAGAAGTTTCATACATTTTCCTAAGAACCTCTTCTAGTCCTTTGAGATTCAAGCAAATGTCCTTTTGAAGCACTCGGCTAGCATCGCGTTGTTTTTCTCATTGTGAGAGGGCCCAGCACTGCCAGACGCTCATTTGCTTATGAAATGCTTGTCCAGAATCACTTCCAATGGCTTCATAACATCCTGCATCTTCTGCAAGATTAGCAACTTTGCACTGCAACTGAAATGCATTTTATTTACATTGTATTGTGGGGAGTTTATAAACATCTGCAATCAGCAAAATTGGCTGGTGCAGTGGAGATAGATGCTGGAGTTAAGTCAGGGGGCCCATTTAAGTGGAGACTGATTTAGTAAGTGGTCAGTTCGTTACTGGATATTTTCCTGTTAGGACTAATTTCTGCTTCCCTACAAAACTTAGCAACTACTGGGATTCAGGTAATGATAACGGATAGTGGATAACAAGCAACTTCTACACTGTACATCAGTAACAGGGAATGCAGTGTGTATGAACATGAAAAGCCGTTCACAATGCATTGTTATGGAGAAAAGCCAACTCCAAATGAATAGTATAACCGTGTTTTCATGGACAGTAGTAAAGCATTAAAATGGAGCAAACAGGCTAGCCCGAAAGACACTGCATAGGAGCAGTAGTCACTCTGAAGGGTGTGGCAGGAGAGAGCCCAGCAAAGTAGCCTCGTTTTTAATGAGCTTTTAAATTTTAAAATATGGTAAAAGCCAGTTAAGAGTATTTTTTCAATAGTTTATCTGAGGGAGGAGAGAGAGAGAGAGAGAGAGAGAGAGAGAAGAAGAAGGAGGAGGAGGAGGAGGAGGAGGAGGAGGAGGAGGAGGAGGAGGAGGAGGAGGAGGAGGAGGAGGAGGGGGAGGAACCAAAAGGGTAAATCCTGAGAGAAGAGAAGTCGGGTCAGTGTCCAACAAGGGATCCCTCTGTTTCTCAGGCATGCACTTGTTTCAAACTAAAGTCTACAAAGCTCCTTTTCAAAATAGTCAAGCCACAGACATCTGGAGAGACACTGTTATTTTCAGGGTTCTATGTATGTTGCAGAGTACTGCTCAGAGAAACTCAGGGACTGTAAGACTCGGGGTTTGTAAAAACCATGGGTGGAGGGAGGCATCAGTGTGTGGGGGGGTGGAGGGGCAGGGAGCAAGAGTAGAATCAAGGTGTGTCCAAAGCCCAGACATCTCATCCTGAGACCGGCAGGAGTAGGATGCTCCCCCTGCCCTGGGCCAGCTTATCCAGGCTCTGTGCCCCACTCCCCCCCCCACCAGAGAAGGTTATGTATCCCGGAAGCCAGATTATAAATGTCACCTAGAATTCCTCCTTATACAAATGAGGCATCCCCTGCGCCCTGGCCCCTTCAATGATGCACACTCACCCTGAAAGCTCCTACCCATCCCCCAAGGGTTTAAATAGCCTTTGTTCCCCCCATTAAACAAGCTGTCTCACTGCTCACAGCCACCTAAGTTTCCCTGCCTCTCCTTACTTACCGTCTTAGGATCCGCTGATCCCGTTCTCAGGGCTGACAGGAAGGGAAGCAGGCTGAGGTAAGATCTGCAGCCCCAGGGTCTAGCGCCAGGTGCACCTGTGAACAAGGAGGACCCAACCTGGTGACTTTTGCTCTATCTTAGGAATGAGGAACTTGAGAGTAAATCAGTGTTGCTCTACTGCTAAGGGTGGAACCAGAATTTGAACCCAGGATCTCTACCTCCAGAGCACATGTTCTTTCTTAATTTGTTATGGTCTGTTCATTTGTCAAGTCCGATTAGGGGTGATCCTCACATGATCTTTCTGCAAGGCAGTTTAGCCCTGGAGAAAAGAGGAAACTGGCTGTGGGAATGGAATTTGGAGAAAGGTAATACACTGGCAAACAACAGCACCACCCGTGAACTCGCCATAGGCTTCCGGGACGGGAGGTTGCCAAGACTGCTGTGAGCTTGGGTCTTCCTGACACTCCTGGAAATGATCCCTGTAGGGCAGAGTTGAAGAGTGTTAACTGAGTAACACTTCTCTATTATCCAGCAAATAATCTGAGATGTGGGGTTCTGCACTTAGCTGTAACAAATGTTACCGAAACTTCAATGGTGGGCTCACTGTGTATGTCACATACACGTGCAGGACAAAGTGTTTTATGTGCACTAATCAACACACCAACTGTGGCCATGCTGTATGCCAAACCTGTGGCACTCCCTCGTGCCAAGTTATTCTTTAAATTACAAGGAAAGTGCTGCTTACCTACTTCGGAACATAACTTAGATCTGTGATCTATTCCAAAAGGGAAACATTACAAAGTGGTCGTTTAAAAATTCCCTTTTCATCAGTCAAAGTTTGTTACGGGTGTTCGTTTGTGGGAGATGCATTTTAGTCTAAAAGGTGGATTGAGTTCACCACCACAGTCCTGGAAAACCAAATAAGCTATCTGTCACTTCACTTTTCAAAGGTGAAAACAAACTGCTTCTTGGAGGTGCTTTTGTTGTTTGAGAGCTTCCTACATGCATAGAAAGTGTTCTGATCATCCCCTCCCTCCTCCCCTCCCCCACCCATCCTCTCCCTCTTCCCCTCTCTCCTCCCCTCCCCCACCCCATCCTCTCCCTCTTCCCCTCCCTCCTCACCTCCCCCACCCCATCCGTTCCCTCTTCCCCTCCCTCCATCCCTCTTCCATCCCTCCCCTGTTTTTCCTATCATGTTTCTCTTTCAACTTTGTATGCTCTTTATGACGTCTACTTAATGCTGCCCACATGTAAGTCCTACTGGCGCATGGCAGCCTCTCTGGAGCCTTGTCACCGAAGGCCTCCCTCCCTTACCCATCACCAGTAGCTCCTCAGTTAGGGCTAGAACTTCATGGATCTGTCCCCCATTGTGTTCTATGTCTGTGAAGACACCCCATGACTATGGCAACTCTGATAAACGGAAGCATTTAATTGGAGTTGGTTTACATTTCAGAGGTTTAGCTCGTTAACGCTGGAGAAGCAGCTGTGAGTGCTACACGTGGATCAGCAGGCCACAAGAAGAGAGAGCAACACCGGGCCTGGCTTGAGCTTCTAAAACCCCACAGCCCACCCCCAGTGACATACTTCCTTGATCAACACCACAGCTACTCCAACAAGACAACATCTCCTAATAGTGCCACTCCCTGTGGGCCTACGGGGGCCATTTTCACTCAAACCACTAGACCCTCCCATGCCTGGAGTTGGGTGGTTTGCTCTTGTATAGGCATCACAGCTGCGGTGAGTTCAAGGTTCACTGTGCTGTCACAGCCAGTGAATGCATCTTCACAGCAGACGGCTCCTCCTTCTTCCCTTGTCATCTTTCTACCTTTCCTCATGATCCCAGAGCTTTGGGGAGAGCAAATACGATATAAATGTCCCATTTAGAACCTGAACACTCCAGTCTCTCACTCACTGCACAATGGCCAGTTCTGGGTCTTTTAGAATAGTACGTGGAATAATAAAAATGCTCTCCTTTAAAGAAAGTTCCTTGTGGTCACTGTTTTGAAAGACTTTAAAAGAAAGTGTCCTCGACATGTGTGAAAATAATTGTGTATACTGAGTACAATTTCTTTCACTTCTTTGTCTCTTTTTATATCTGAGAATGTAAGGACATAGCTTTGGACACCGTAATGTTTTATAGAAACTCAAGGGTTTATGAGAAGTGATAACTTACAGGCTAGAACCAGCGTTAGGATCCTAAGCATTATTGTCTAAAAACAAAGTGTTTGATTAATGAGTGGGCCTGGCCATCCACCTGATATTCACTTCTTAAGAAAAATCTGATAGTGTTTCTATTTGTCAAATATGCAGTAAATCCTCAGATATTATGTTTGTTTCTTCAGGAAAAATGATCTTAAAAATAAAACAAACAAATGAGTTCACTACTATACTAACCCTAGTATCAAAAATGGTGCCATTTATGAATATGCATGATTATATTTAGGTAACTGTAATTATAGTCATATTCAAGCTACAAGTAGATGGATGAAGTTGATGGCCTCTGAGTATTTTTGTGAATTTGAAGATTCTGCATATACACACATTTATCTGCAGCATAGTATCCCTTCTTTGAACAGAAACATCAAGGTACCTTTTACATGTTAGTTAGAAAGACATAAAAAAAAAAAAAAAAAAAAAAAACTGTATTAAATCACTAAGGTCTTTTAGAGGAGCCAGCACCTTGGTAATCTGACTGTCTTGTGTAACTTCCAGAGTCTGAAATTATTATTTTGTAATAAAAGCTCTCTTGGGTCAGTGAGTTGGTTGCTTTCTCTTAAATTTTTCTTTTAAAAAATTCTCTGTAGTTGACCTTGTGGTCCACCATTGTGCTGCTGAGAAAGGGCTCATTGTTTTCAACTGAGAGCTTCATAGAGCAATGACAGACCATCTCAGAAATTACAAGCCACAGGAGGGAGATGGCCCTTCTACCAGGTGCCCCCAGGCAGTTGACAAGGGAAAGGTGATGCCGTCTTTGATGCATTTCTCGTTAGGCACGTTAGAGTCTAACGGAACCCCAAGTTACATCATTTAGTATTCCACACATGCCCCTTACCGGCAGTCAGGGAGACCCCTTACCGGCAGTCAGGGAGACTCAGACGAGAATGCTGCATCCAGGACTTGATTGTGATGACATATGGCAAGATGTCAAGCATCTCCAGAGGTCTTAGATGCTTGGCCTATTGCCATTTGAGAAATGGCTTCCCAAGGATACCAGGGGAAACTTCTCAAACTGGCTCTCGAAGTAATTCTTAATGCTTGTCTTGGACAGGTGAAGAAACATCCTATGGTTTTATAGGTTCTGCAAACTCTCTACTGTCTCAGAACGCAAGGAAACTTAATTTCCAGGGTCAGCAAAGATACATTTATATACATTTTTTTTTTAAAAAAACTTATTTAGTTTCATTGCTTTATGCTAAAAGACTTATCCTTCTCATGAAAAATGCCAGAAATACATCATTAAAATGTTAATTGGATTTGATCTATTGAGATAAGAATCTAGAGAATGTGGTTTGCCCCAAAATTAGTGGGACATGTGGCCCTATAATGGTGGGCAGGCGAGGAAGACTCTCCACTCCAGCACACACCCAGGCTCTGAGTAGAAGACATGTTTTCTTCAGCATTGCTGATTCTTGTTCTTTTGATGAACATTAAATTCATTTCTAAGAGAAAAGCAAAAGACAAAATATTTTTTGGCTGGTAAGCATACATCTGTGAGGACAGAATTCTTACTCCTCTGAGTGGGAATCAAGAAAGCTCCCTCCAAAACGATATGACCTTGCTTTGCAAATCACCAGCAGGACCACAGCAAAAGTTAAAACTTTGCAGCCCCGATGTCACAGAAGTATTCCTTTCTATTTGCCAAGAGGGAGAAAAAAAAATTCCCAGCTCATGGCTTGAGACCATATTGTAAAATGTAAATAACATTTTAATGAGCAGTATGGAAGAGTGAGCTGGGCCAGTCGCCCACCACTAAAGGGCTGGATTTAAGTGCACCTTGGGTAGTAATGAAACTAGTTTGGTGGTCTTTGCCTCTGTAGTAGACATTTTCCCACATTAGCAAACCAGCACAGGATTTCATGTGATCCCATACAAAGGACAATTACAGCTCTGCCCAAAACCAGAACTGGAGTGTGGATGGGCTAGCTAGAGGAGAAACCAACAGACATAACAGGGAGCCTTTTAACTCAAGTTAAACTCCTGCCTAGACTCAGGAGGAAAAGAGGGCGGATATTCCAGGTGCATCTTTCTCTCTGTCCACCTTCTGCAATCTCAAATGCCATCCGAGAAGCTCTCCTCTTTTCTACTTCCCTCACTGTCTGTGATCTTCCTTCTCTGAGAAAATATTGTCCAGACTAGAGGCTGGCGCTGGCTTCTGATAACTCCAGCTCATGAGGCTAGGAGGGTGACTGAGTCCTCACATCTAATGTCCATTGAGGAAACTATACTCAGGTCTTTCTTACCACATCTGATTCCAAATTCGTCATATCTAACTAGATATATCTGGCTTTCCCTTCACCCAGACACAGCCCAAGTTCCTATAGAGAGAATAGCTTCTTTCCAGTTTTACACCTGTCTATGTGAAACCATTAATGCTAAAATGTCCATCTGATAAGCCACACTGTGCTTACCATTCTTTTTGAAAGTGTAAGTGAACATTTAAAAGATTCAGGGAGAAAAACAACTCCAGACTTAAGTTGCTAGATTCTTGACCTCGCCATACTTGGTTCACAGTCAATCTGTTTGGAAGAAGACTCAGCCAGTGAATCTCTTAATGACACTATCTGATTTAAATCCCATATCCTCTGTGGTAAGTTAGGACTCTGTGTCTTTTCATCATCACCTTTGGAATAATTGTTCTAACCCCAAACCACCCAAACCAGACAAGATCCTCGAAGTGGTTCAGGGCCATCCCACTTGGGATGCTGAGGAGAGGCCATGGGGCCATCCCACTTGGGATGCTGAGGAGAGACCATCAGGGCCATCCCACTTGGGATGCTGAGGAGAGGCCAACAGGGCCATCCCACTTGAGATGCTGAGGAGAGGCCAACAGTGCAAATGTCACCCCACCTTGGGGTGCCCTGACTTGGATACAGAGGTATCAGAGCTTCAGAGAGTCATTCTTTAAAGCACATTTCTTTCTTCTGATTGCAGGTTGAGTTCCTTGGGACAGCCCAGGGAAGGACTCCACCTTCATTGTACCCCTGTCCTGTCCCCCCCACCTACCAAAACACAACAACCCCATCTTCAGACAGAAGGCACGCCTTCTCACCGAGGCTCACAGTTCCAACCCTTAAGCCATCCCAAGGTTAGACTCAGGTTCTGGGCTCCCAGTGGCAGGATAATATGCCTTTCTTGGAGCTGGGCCTACTTTGCCCTAAGGTTACGTTTCTACACAAAGAAGCCTTTTTAAAGAGTAGTGTTTCAGGCCTCCACACTAAAGGTTTGTGTCTGTCATCTTAGAAAAAAAGAAGGCCATAATAAAACTATAGGAGCCAGCAATAGAGAATTATAGCCCAGGAATGAGAGGGGGTCTGCTTCAGCCCCGCAACATGCTGAGCCTTGGTCTCTCTGAGGAAGAACAAAAAAGCGGAAGGCATTTAAGTCAATTGTCTCCTGGACTGCCTTAGCAGAGACCGGGAGAACAGGGTACTAAATGAGAATGAGGGTCTACTGATTCTTAGTCACTACCCTGGTCCTAGACGAGCTGGAAGCTAAGCCATTGAGGGAATGGGAAAAGCTCATGCACACACGTCAAAGCAGCCTGCGATGTGCAAGCCCCCGAGCTGCAGGCTATGTGTGTGGTGCTGTGACTTGGTATAGCCAGTTCATTTACAGAGAGTCTGGAACAAACACTACTAAAGATCTCTGGGAGGGCCCCTGATGCGCAGAAACAGAGAGGACATCAGAAAAAGGGCTGGAACACAGCAAAGGGGCTGGAGGAAAAGCAAAGGTAGTTGCTGATAAGTTACCTCCTCCTGGGTCTAATTCCCAACAGTGGCATCTGGGAGCCAGGCAGAGAGAGGCCAGGAAGCCCCCAAGTGGACCTGCTTGCTTCGGAGGTTGACAGAGAATAGAGAGGGCACTGTGGCCACCTGCCCAGCGGCTCTGGTTTTGGCAGCCCGGTCGTGATGCCTGCATTGCTGGGCCCAGCTTGAGAGCTTCCTAAAATATCCCTGGGGCTGATGCAATAGCAGTCTGTGATGGTGCTGCATTGCCTTGTGGTGATGGGAAAACCTGGTGATGTAGAGGGAGCCTTTTATGTCTTCACGGGATCTGACCAACGAGTCCAGCATTCCCAACTGAGAATGGGCCGGGTGGCAGAGTGGTTAGTTCTCTGGTGTGGGAAGACTTGAGTTCCCATTTACCCATCTACATCACTGCTCAGTCAGGGCATGACAGTCAGGAGGACAGTCCTAAGTAGTCTTTTCCCAACTCTCCAGCTCTCTGAATGTCAAGAGAGGCAGGGTTACCTAGCCTACTTTCACCCTGAAGAGAGCCCCCTGCTCTAGGATATCTTCTGGGTAAAGGAAGAGGAGCCAGGCCTGGTCTGAAAGAAGAACCAAAAGCTATTAAGACAGACTAGCACCCTAAGTTAGGTCATGGTCATCTCCAAATAAAAATGGCTGGTCAAGTTATGCCAGCTCTGGTTGTGCACAACAATTTGAATTTTGCAATATGACTTCATCTTGCCAAAGAGTGTAACTCTTTTCTCCCTCCCCCAGGATATTCTATCGCTCTTAGAGGGTCAAGTGGGTCTGGCTCAAGGGGAAAAAACTGCCCCTTTACTAAAATGTAAAGTGTCAATCACCCCTACCTTCATCTTCACCCCTAAATGCTCAAAGTGTTCAAAACTAAAGGCTGCTGCATCTTTTCAGCAAGTAATCAACACAAGTTGAAAGACACATGCTGTTGCATTTCTGATCAGATTGTATGTGAGGCAGGAAAATATACTGCCCCCCCCCCGTCCCCCTCCCCGCCTCTTTTAAAAAAATTTGGGGTAGCTAAATGCATGTCTGTTTAAAGAAGCCACCAGGCAGTGCCTCTCACTTTGTCTTGGCAGGGCACAACCATCAGACGAAGTGGGAGGAAGAAACATTAACTTCAACAGCTGTTTCTTGACCCCGGCTGTCAGTCTTCCCAAGAATAAATTTTGGAGAGTCCTATTTGAAACAAAGAGGGAGTTTTGGGGGAGAGAAAAGTTGGTTGGTTCCAGGGCAGCCGCCCAAAGAAGCAGGGAACAAGATGTTTGCAGTTACCACGCAGCCTGCAAGCCTCTGCCTGGTGCAGGCAAGGAGCAAAGTAACTTGAAAGCTCCCCTCTCCGCGCCCTGTGCCTGCAGCTTCCCCCCCTAACGCGCGCCCAGATCCAGCGCCGGTGGTAAGAGCCGAAGCTCGACTACAGTAATTCCCCAGCTCGGGCGGCTTGAAACTGCTCGGGCTGAATAGCATTTGCTGTTCCGTCCTGTGGCAGCCTCCCTCCGCCGCTGCCGCGCTCCCTGCAAAGCAGCTCTCATTATCCCGGAAGTTGTGCTGACACAGTCTCGCTGCCACCAGAAGTTTGTCAACATCAAACTTCTCCTGTGTGGGGTACGTTCACCTTCCACGAGTATTTAATCGAGCCAACAAGCAAACAAACAAACCCAAATAAACCTGCCCGTGATGTCATGGTCTTTCCCCCCCGTCTTTCCTAGAAAGGCTGGGGACTGTTGGGAATTTGCTGGTGGGCTCTGAGAGCGCCTGTGGGTTTCTGGGAGGCTGGGTTGGGGGGGGGGGGCAGCGACCATCCCGGGTGGGCAGTGAGGAAGGGGCTGCGGGGGGCAGTGCGGGGCAGTTGGGGCTGGAAGCTGGAGGGCTTGCAGAGGGAACTGGGGCCGAGCGTCAGGTTGGTCCTGCAGCCTGTTGGCTTCCGCTTGTTTTGAGGTTGCACCAACTGGGCGAAGGTGGCTTTGCATCCTAGCCCTGCCACAAAGGTTATTTGGAAGTAGTGGCCAGGCAAAGCAGGAGAGTGCCTCCTCCCCCGAGCCCCCCTCCCCATGCCCACTGTGCATTTAACACTCTTACAGGACGCTTAGACCTCTTTCGGAATAAAGGGCGTTGAGGTCATAAAATGCATTTTGAGACTTAACACTGCCACACAAGGGGAATCCTGGGATATGACCGTGTCTGTCTTTAGTGGGTTTGTTCAGATACCGCGACTGGCTCTCTAAACTTCAGACTCCATGCTCTCTCAGCTCTCCTATTTAGTTTAAGTTGCCAGGCACCTGGTTTGGGTGTTTGTGGTTTTCAGTTGTTCCCCACTTAGATGCTTTGGTGCTTCCCCAAAGCTGGGGTGAGGAGTCACAGGGCAGCTGGGATTAACCCTTTCCCTTCCGTTCCTTTAGACATTCCATCCTGCTCAGAGGCTGGGTGGGCCTGAAAGAACTGAGAGGAATGGGCCTTCATGAAGTGGTCTCCTTGGGCACCACAGTTTTTCCAGCAAGGGGCTGATGAAAGGAGTTGCTGATTCTGACTTTGGCTCTAATTTCCAAGGCCTGGGAGCTGCTGCGTTCAAATCTAGGACCTTGGATAATGGGCGTGATACCCCCATCTCCCATCCCCATCCTGCAATGTCAAGTTATAATGTAGGCAACTAAAAGAGCCCAGTGTCTCAACAGCAGGCAGACCAAAGCCTGGCTCCTTGAATTGGAGTTGTATCCACTGAGGAGACAGCCATATTGTTCCCTGTTCTCAAAAATAAACTTGAGTGGAAATAAACATCTCCGAAGAGAATTATCCAACTGTACCATTGCTGGAATGGGGAGGAAGTTGAATCCACATAGGGAGTCAGGAGCTAAGCTTTTCTTCTTGCTGGTCTGCTCTTAATGACTATGTGCTTAGAAAAATTAGCCTGTAGGCGAGTATCTTCAATAACAAGAAGACACTTTCCTTGTTTTTCAAACTAACCTAAACAGGGAAATTATACTAGCCTCCAGGGCCAAGCTGATCTCAGATATATACCAAAACCAAGTAACAACCAGAGAGGACAGAATGCCAAACTGAAAGACTCTGGGTAACAGAGGCATTTCTCAGTATTGGAATTTGCTTTTCACAAATACATAGTTTTAACTCCAAGCATAAGGCAGGATGCCCTTACACATTTGTGGTCCCACACATATAAGCCACACCCAAAGCACAGGGGAAAATGTGAATTTTCCCCTTTGGCCCTGCTTCAAAATTTTTCAATTATCCAGATTTCTTAAGGTTATATTTTAATCTTACTCATTTATTTCCTCATAATCTACAAATGTGATCGACACGTACCACAATGGATGTGTGAATCAAGGCGACGTGGAGAATTCCATCTACAACCCCATCTGCATGAATATCTTGTCCTGGTTGTTAATCTGTCATCGTGTAAAAGGCCTGACTTATGAAGGCTGAAGGCTTTAGCAGAATAAGGTGTTACATGGTTCATACAGTTGGGTTTATTTACAAATAAAACGAATTTGCATGTCTGTCTTCGGTTTCCTAGTTTCACAAGGATAATTTCCATAGTTTTCCGTTTCTCCTTCAGGAGTGGGAGCAGTGGTCACAATTTCTTTATACAGGCATGTGCGCTCTGTGCGCATCTGGCTTTGGTTACTGTGTAAGGTAAATATCACTAAATGTTCATTGGGTTCTTTGAGGATGGACTGCACTAGACTTATGCAGACAGTCTACTGTGAAACACTGGGGGTGCAGTGCAGAAGAATATCAAACAGCCAGGTCCCTCCACAGGCAAGTGGGTCAACTATGGTATTCTTGAAAGTGGAGATTCATTTGAAAAAAAAAACTTTAAAAGTACTTCAATTTAATTTTGGTTACATTTAGGTTATTTTAGTCAGTGTGGTTATTAGGATTTTACCCTAGGAATTCAATTACAACAGAATCCTTGAAAAAAATACCTACTCTCTAATGAATGTATACTCTATGAATGAAAACAGAGTTTTTTTTTTTTTTTACTTTTTTTGCTAATTACATTTTAAATAATGAAATTATTATAATTATTTTTATTTAAGGGCAAAATATCTGTATAGATAATAGCCATGGCTAACCAAAGTGCTTTAAAAATTAATGAATACTAATGAAGTGCAGGAGTAGCACAATACTGCCCCTGCCTGCGTCAGGAAAACAAATGTATTGACTCCGCTCTCCTAAAATAACCACCTTTAGCTATCTATCGATGGTTAAAATAAATTTATTGCTAAAATGATTGTACATGATGTCATTTTTGCAATTCATGAGACTTGGCCCTGTTTACTAGATTTAGATGTCTTTCCAAAAACTAAATCTGTTTTCTCTTTTGACATGCCTGAATGCCATTTCTGTTCATTAATTCCCCATCACAACACGTTTCTCTCTCAGTTTTCTGGCTCCCCCCCCCCCACCTTGTTTTAGCAGTCCAAGTGCACCGCTCAGGGCGTTCAGGCCTTCGATTATAGCTGGTATACAGAGAGCAGCACCGGCACTCAGCACTTCCATTCATCCTAATTTGTCTAAACATATTCGAAGCTGCCCATAAAATTTTCCAATGACAGTGACAACTGGACGTCAATCAAAGGACCCCACCCACTTCAACCAAGTTAATGCTTGTGTATATTCTTCCATAACAGAGGCAAGGCTATTGGGTTTTTTTTAATTTTGTTTTGTTTTTGTTGTTGTTGCTTTTGTTTTGTTTCCCAGGCAGATCACTGGTTAGCATTGGGCTAGATTTTCTTCTTCTTTTTTTTTTTTTGTCATTGAATTACCAGATAGACAAAGGAGAAGAAATACCATCTGAATTTAAATGATTGAAAATCCATTCTTTTAAGATAATTTTTGATACTTTAAGTTCAGAATTCTACAGTTTTACTTCAAATGAGTTTATGACGAGAAAGATAGAATGGTTTTCAATAAGCTAGCAAATTTAGGTCAAAATGAAAGCTGTTGGGAGCAGGGTGGGACGTGAGGGAGGGAGGGACCGGAGGAAGGGAGGGAGAGAGATTCCTGCTTCTGTTTGGGACGGATTGAATCCAAATCTCTATATTTTACACACTGAGGCACCCTGCTCTGCCTGCTGGACTTTACTATGTGATTCCTTTTTATTCCTTCCCATAAGCAGTGCAGTCTTTAGGGCTACCTGCTAGGTGAAGGTACTTGTTTGAGACTTGATGCTAGGTTTAATCTGAAATTATTCCGGCTGCTCTTGAAGTCTATCCTGTAACATGGTTTTGCATGTTCATGGCTTGCTGCTGCAGTTCAAAAACAAACAAACAAACAAAACAAACAACAAGAGCAAACAAAACAAAAACAAAAACAAAACCCCAAACCTGTGTTGATACATAATTAGTTTATATGTTTAGCCAAAATGTGTTGTATGATAAGATTAGACAGGAGATACTCTAAATAGATTAGCAAACCCTTGATAATAATTATAGTTTGATGTCTTAGTGCCACATGGAGTAGCCAGTTTCCCCTTAAAGCTGTTGTGAACTTTCTGTGTCCATAAAGAATAGTAAAAGAACACTTACAGCTTAGACTCATTTCATATGGAGCTGGTCTAAAATGAAGCTCGGCTTTGCACCTGGGGCTGGGGGTCATGGTTCTGCTCCCCATCACCATGGCAGGGTGTTTAATTTCCCTCCTGTGACCTAAAGAAGTCGTAGTGACATTTGAAAAGTGGAATGTGGAAAGCGGGGATTAGATAAATAATGCTCCACAGGCCACTTTGCTCGCGACTCGTCACTGGGATAGCTATGATGCAAGCTACTATGTTAGATGTGCAGAAGTCAGTGCCTTTCAGAGTGTGTGCTGTCCTCTCACTGTGGCCATCCTCAGGGTCATTGTGGCAATTATTTTGAATATAAAGTAAAATGAGATTTTTTTTTTTCCTAATCGTCTTTTCTGCAAGCTAGACTTGTTCTCTAAAAACCCAGACTGGGCATCCTGCTCTGTTTACAGCTAGAAACAAAGAGTCCTGAATTAGGGGTGAAATCTGGCTCTCTTGCTTATGATTTTGGGGGAAAGTAATATTTTTTCCATATAGATTTATGTCTGAAAGCCAACTGCCTCTTTTAGGAAAGAAAAGAAAAGAAGCTTTGGTTTTGTTAATAAACAATACTAACTCAGTTCAAGCTTGCCTCTGGGAATTAGATATGGAAGGCTCAGGCTGTTCTGACTTCAGTTTCTGAAATCTGCAGTACATGCGATGGCCACCCACCTAGCGGCTACATAGTAGGTTTATTTCCTATAATTTCCTGAATTCTTTCAACTCTAGTGATATATATATCGCAAGTCTCTGTTCTCAGGAGCCTTGTAAATCTTTTCCTGGTCCCTGGCTCCTTTTCATGGCCACATACTTGTTTCTTCTCTCTGTCATTACTAAAGCATCCCCCCACCACACCCCCACGGTTTGTCCCATCGGGCCTCCTCTGGAGATCCAGTATGTGGCTGTGGAGTGGCAGATACCACCCTAGGGACACAGACTGACAGGTTTGGTGGTCACTCACATGGGCTTTAAGGCCCAAGTTAGCCTTTATTTATTTCCCTAATATCCCATCTCAGAAAGGTTATTTTCACCAAAGGATCTCAAGGGTGGATATGCTCTAGACTAGACATTCAAACTGAGGCTACACTCAGCTGTGGTTCCTAAAGAATTCACCACTCAGGGCCCCAAAGCCCTCTAAAACATTTTATGAACACTAGAGGGCTCACAGTGAATCCTCCAATGTCTTTAAAAGTCCCAGAACCCCAATTAGCTAGTGCTTGTAACTACATCAGGCCCATTTCTATTGTAAGGGCAAGAAGAAGCTTTGGGGTAGGCTAAAAATGACAAGGATGGATGTCTCCCGTCCGACCACTCCAAGGAGAGGACTATAGGACAAGCAGCTGAAAGGACACATACCCAGGCCAGACTCTTGACGACTCCTGGGCAGTGGGCCAAGTACTGGGCCAAGCACTGGGCATGGCTCCAGAGGCTGGGCCCCTGCCCGGGGCACTCAATGGTTCAGAGCCGGCAGAAAAGAGCAGTCTTGGCAGCAGGAAAGTGAGTTGAACAGATTGGGAAGGAGCAAAACCAGGCAGTCCAGGATGCTGTCTCACTAGGTCTGATTAGCCTACCAGCAATGGGCATGGAGCCTCAGGTCTCCTACTGCCTGGAAGTGGAGCTGTGGGAGGTGGGTACTGGAAGTCGGATCCAGTCCAGGCAATGGAACCGCCTAGTGGCCCACATCAGGGAAGCAGGAGAGGGATAGAGCATCACCATGCTGGAGAGAAAACCTTGGTGTGGTACCCTTCAGTGATAGAGGATGTCTCAGACTAGCTTAGTGTAGCAGCTTCATGCACACCTGAGAGTGAGTGGGTCCAAAGGTCAGATTTCCTGAGTGTACCTCTGCTTTGTAATGTCTATAAAATGTTGGGGCACCCAGCTGAGAGGCTGCTTTGAGAGCGGAATGAAAATCTTTCAATCCTATGAGTTCACTTCTCCTTTTCAGTTCTTACACTAATTTTATAAGGGAACACACACAGACATAGACACACACACATGCACAGATACATATATACACAGACACACACAGACACAGAGACACACACACAGACACACATGCAG
>CM052716.1:57346926-57378606 GCA_028551405.1 Uromys caudimaculatus
ACACACAGACACACATGCACAGGTACATATGCACACAGACACAGGCACACAGACACATACACAGACACACACACAGACACACAGACACACATGCACAGGTACATATGCACACAGACACAGGCACACAGACACATACACAGACACACACACAGACACACAGACACAGGTACATATGCACACAGACACAGGCACACACACAGACACACACAGAGACACACACACACAGATACACAGACACAGATAGACACACACAGGCACACATACACAGACATACACATACAGACACACAGAGAGACACACATACACACAGACAAAGAGATACACACACAGGCACACAGAGATACACACACAGGCATACAGAGAGACATACAGACACAGACACACAGAGAGATACCTACACACAGGCACACACACACACACAAATACAGACACAGACACACAGAGAGATACCTACACACAGGCACGCACGCACACACACAAACACACACATAGACACACAGAGACACACACACAGAAACACACACAGACATACACACACAGGCACACCCATACAGACACCCATACACAGACACATGCACAAACACACACACACACACACACACACACAAACACATAGACACCCACACACAGACACCCACATACAGACATACACACACAGACACACACAGACACCCACACACAGACATACACATGCAGGCACACATACAGAGACACACACATACCCCCACACACATACCCACAGGCACAGACACAGAAAGGCCTCAGGACAGCAGCAAAATAACCAAGAAAGGCAGGGAGGCCACCCTCACCCCCACCCTGCACTATAACACACCCCTGCTATTACTATGAGCCTCTGTGGCTCTTCTTTAAGGATAAAAAGGTAGAAAGCCATTCTTTCTTCCTCCTAAAGGAAGATAAAACAGGCAGTTTCAGAAATGTTTGGACCTGGAGGAATGAATATAGGCAAGGGGTTGGAGTCAACAGAACAAGAAGAGAGTCAAGTATGGGCTTTGTAGGACTCCAGTTGGGCTTGAGTAATGAAAGACTTCAGCTGGCAGCTCCCATAGTTAACTGGAGAAATGCTTTTCCTTTCCTTTGTAAGCAGCTACCAGACAGTCGTGGTGGCACAAGCCTGTAAACTCAGCAAGTATTAGGTTGAGACAGGAGATAAGACCAGTTTGGGTACATGGAGAGACCCTGTGTTACCAAGCAAGCCAAGTCAGACCTAAAATCAGATCCTGACTATGCGGTAGAAAGGACTCTGTTCAGGGATTTGTTTTAAGAGATCTCATAAGTGCTTTTTATATGTGCTGAATTCTGAGAGCTACAGACACATGGTTTAAGAAAAATATCTTCCTCCTTTTTCTTAACTCATGAGAAAAATAGACTTTCCTTTCTTCTGCTATTTTTGGAAGCTTCATAATCCCTTTGTGGGATGTCTTCTTTCTGTTTACCTCCAGAGAAGATGGATTTCATGTTGGTATAGCTGGCAGGAGAGGGTTACTGAAATGTCTTAGTCTGTCCACCAACAACCATAGTAACAAAAGATTACAAAATTCAACTTTCTAAGTGCTTAAATGTGGCAACTCTATTTTACAGATAGAAAAATGGGCAAAGAGAGGTGAGACCTCATGCCTAGTCAGGCCGAGTGGGAAAACTCGCTAACCTCTGGAATCCTCGAGTTAATGCATAGATTGTATTAGGAAGCCATTCCGTGGTTTCTACATAGTGTTGGGTTTGTCTAGTGTTGATCTGGATGATATTTGAAAATCATTTCTAAACGCCCAAACCAAGCGATAGAATATCTCTAAATGAATGTACATGAAAATCTAAAGACAGTTTCTTAAAAGAAAAACAATAAGTAGCTGCGATACTACACAGCCTCTCTAGAGCTTTGAAGCTGGTTTTAAGGAATTGATTTGGTTCCATCCTTGCTTTATGAAGGCCATAAAGCCTGTCTACTCTTCCTGGCTCATCTCCCTAGACAGGATTTCCAACACTCTCTAGCACAGCGTTGCTTCTGTGGTTCCCAAGCTGAGAACACATCTTTTTGTTGGGAGTGCAGCAGTTCGGTCCTCACTGCACACTGCAGATGGTGCCTTCTGTGGGAAGCCCTCTCATCCCACTTCCCTGGGGAAGCTTACTGTCCTCTGGGCTCCCACAAAACACAGTCACCCCAGGATACAGCATTGTTACAAGACAAGAGGCTGCACCGGTTTGACTCAGGAGCTCTTCCAGGCCAAGGACTGTGATTTACTTATCTTTATGTATGTCACGAACCAGCAAAATCTACAGCGTATTTTAAGTGCTATATAACACTTGTTAAAGAATGAAAAGGTGTAAGTGGTGTGGGTTATTTCTTTTTTAAAGTGAGGTGGGCTGTACAAGGGCATCTCACCGGTTTTCAGTCAGCCAACCTAGAATTCTGTCAGTCACTGTGATGAAAGACATGATTTTGAAGACCTGGACATGCTCTTAGGCACATAAACTTCCTACTTTCACTGGATAAGCGTTGCTAAAGAACTTGATCTGATGAGATTACTCAGCGGGTAAAAGTGCTTCCTTGCAAGCCTGGAGTCCTGAGTCTAACCCCTGGGGAGGGGGATAACCAGAAGGCCATCCTCTGACTGCCCCATCGTCCATGTGTGCACCCACTCACACAAATAATAAATTCAGATTTATTTATTTTTTTGTAACAGAACGCACCCTGGGATAGGTTAGAAAAACAACTAGACATCCGACAAGAACAGTTACCGAATCAGCATGGCGGGGAGCAGAACTCAGCTTGGTTTCCTGACTGAGCTGGATTCAGACTGAAAGACTTGAAGAGCTATGGCGCCTGCTGTTCATTTTGTGCTTTTCTGTGGTTATGAACTATGCTCTTTTTTCCCTCCATTTCTCCAAAGATCAGGGAAACTCATCTTCCCATAGCCATCCTGTACTAATAATGCAGAGAGGCAGAGTGAGCATACTGAGCGGAGACCTGTCTTCACTTCTCTTGGCCAAGACCTTTATCGAGATAAATGACGTCCCATAGTTCCACGCGGCCACCTGTGCTCCAAGGAGTGGGAGCTCCGGGCTCTGCACCCAGAGCAGCCTTTCCTTCCAGCTTTATCCAGAACAACACAGGCTGCACTTCTCCCCTCTGACCACACAGGCCACACCCTTGCTCAACTTACCCACCCTTTACACATTTTCCCTTTGTCCACTGGATTCCACTGCCCTTTTATTATGTTAACTAAGCTCAGTCTTCACACAGTAGGGGTAATTTCCTCCCTCTCTCTGTGCGACTCCTTGTTTTGTTTGTTTGTTGAGTCGGGGTCTCAGAGTGTATCTCAGAGTGTTCTTGACCTTCTGACCCCCCTGCCTCAACCTCCCAGATGCCAGGGTTACCAGCAAGCATGGACACACCCAGCACCAGGTACCTTGTCATGAGCTTAGCTCCTGCCGTACACCATAAGGAGCAGAGTTTCAGTCCCCAGACCCATGTAAAAGTCCAGGTATGATGGTGCCTACTTATAATCCCAGTTCTGAGAAAACAGAGACAGGAGGATGTCTGTGGCTTATTGTCCCGCCAGTCTAGTTGAGATGGTGAGTCCCTGGTCCCATTGAAAGTCCTTGTCTCAAAAAAAAAAAAAAAAAAAAAAAAAATGTTTCTGAGAAACAGTTCCCAAGGTTGAGGGTTCTCCTTGGTGGTTTATTTATATCTTATTAAATCACATTCTCCTATTTATGTTCTATTTATGTAAACTCTGAGAGCAAAGACTTTGCCCATTTTTGCAACATTGTATCTCAAGTTCCTAGCATAAAGCTGAATACAGAGTAAGTCTTGGTAGAATAAAGTCAGGCAGAGAAGCAGGCTTGTATACACATAGCAACTAAATTCAAAGTATGTGTTAGGAAAAAAAATCCTTTCCTAAAATATACTGAGGTAGGAGAACCATAAAATAGACGGCAGCAGGTATTTTGGTTGCGCGTTCTTTCTTTGACTCTTTCTTATGGGCCAGGCTCCCAGATCAATCTTAAGGATACATTATGAATGACACATTGAGACCTGCTCTCAGACTGCCTTTAAAACTTTCCTTTACTATGTACAAGCTAATGGTAACTGTATCCTTAAATTATTAGTGTAAACATAGCGTATGTATAGTGGACCAAGCTATGGTGTACTACCTTACATATTCCTTAATGTCGGTGCCACCTGCTTACAAGTTGATTTTCACAGGACCACTGACCGACGGCATTTTAAACCCCCTCTCGTTTTAAAGCTAAAGAAAGGAACCCTTGGAGGCATTAAATTTCTTATTCAAGATTACTCACTTGGAATGCAACCAGAGACCTTGGTCAGGATGACACTGATGTTATCTTTTTGGATATTAGAGATAGGCATGAAAATGAATTTGAAATTCTTCCACAGTGTCACATTCCAATGTCCCAGTCTCCAGCCACAACCCCCCACCTTTCCGGTAATAAAAAGAAACTGAGGGACTTATGCTCTCAGTATTTTCCTTCACGGGGGTAGGGGGTGATATGGTTCCCACTCTCCCTGGATTTTCATTTCTATCAGTCTCTATATGTGTGGGAAGGATGGCTTGTTTCAGTAATCCTGACAAATTAAATCAGTGCGCCCTTCTAGATTGGATTCCGGCGGGAATATTGTACTTCCTGGCAGAATTCCATGGCCAGAATCCCCCTGCTCCACCCTCCAGGAAGTCACTTCTCTTAGTGGATTAGGTTTCAAACTTTCTTCAGGCAGAGGTTTCTGTGGCTTAGCCCCTGAGGAGGTTTGGAAGGCTGATTATCTTCGTGCTGGCAGAGTACTGTACAGGTTTCCACAGTATCCTTGAAGCAGAGGACCTCATCCCTGGCAACAGTGGGGAGGATGAATCATTTTCTCTTTCTGGCTGTCTCAGGTTCAAGTTCCCTGACCACACTTCTGCTAAGCACTCTTCTGCTTATGCTGTTCCAGTCTGCTCTCTGTATTTACTTTTCAGTAGCCCAGACCTTGGCACTCCTGTGAGCAGTTCACTTGTGACGCTTCACTCAAGTTTATGGGGTGCTGTGACAGACCCAGCCACAGCGGGTATACAGCAGCAGCAATGGCTTCTCAAGTAAGGTGTGGACAAAAGTGGAGTTGGAGAGTCAGCAAGAGAGGCTCGACACAGTGGCACAGAAGCCAAGCCATGTCCATCTCTTTAACCATTTCTCATCCACCCACCAACTGGCAGTTTCTAATTTGCCATCTGACCCAGAATTCTCCATCTTGTCATTCTCTGCTTCTTTGCACTGGTATCTTGCAGACTTCCTGTCATGATTTACTCTTCTCTCTTCCACCTTCATCTCCTTTCTTTGACTGGTCCTTTACCTCTGGCCTAAACATTTCTCTTTTTAACTAAACTACTCACGGTTCCAGTTTACACCAGTCATCTCGTTTTTTCACCTTCTATTCTGTTCTCTGTTAACTGCTTTTGCTCTCAGCACCCCTGGGCCACAGCAGGAAGAATAATGACATCTTTATAGTGAGGCTAGCAGGATGTCTCTTTTACACTGGACAGTGTCTGTCATTTATCTTGTTCCAAGGTTTTGATCCCACTGATCCTGCCCCCCAGGTCTTTCTTGGCACTCCATCCCTCTCTGTCTCTTATAATGTCCCCCCTTCCATCTATGATCCTGGGGTGATCTACTACTCCATGGTTTTCATTTTTAACTATATGTTGATGGGACTTAGAACTCTATACACCCAATACAGTGCTCCTCCTAGAACTTCAAATATTTGCTAAATATTTCTACCTTGGTGTTTCAAGGATGTTCCAGATTCAACATAATTAAAACACAACCAATTGTCACACTCTCAAGCCTGTTTTCAGGATCCGTTGGCAATATACAGTTGCCCAGCCGTGCCAGACTATTGTAAGCATTGCTTTTGTCCTCTGACAATCCATCCAACCATGCTGTTGGCGCTCCAAAATATTTAGGTATTGACTTCCTTCCTTGTAGCAGACACTGGTGGCTACCTGGCCACAAAACTGTCTTTTTTCTTTGACTGGGAAACAAAACAAAACAAACAAAAAGCAAACACAAAACCCTACAGTTTTGTTCAGGTATCCACATGATTCTTAAACGTTATGTGCTTGAGGAAAGACCTGGCATCAGCCTGAGTTCCAGCTTCCATGGAGCAGTCTTGGTTTACCTTTAGTGAGCCAATCATGATAGGTCCTATTAAAGAACAACTCAGAAATGTTTAATTAGTTATTTACAGAATATTTGACGACTCTATGAAGAAAAGAGTTGTTAACAAACACGAGCAAAACCACTAGGTCATATAAAGGAGGCTGAAAGAAGGAAAAGTCCTGGCGGCATTGTGGGCAGACTAAATATTATTTCATATTCCTCATAAACTGATTAGCCAGCAACTGCTGGGTTTCACTCTTCTGTCATGTTCTGCCAAGTCTGTTGCTTTCTCAACCTTCTACTACTTTAACTAGTCTAAGAAGACTTCCTAGGCCCTCCTTCAACGCGCGCGCACACACACACACACACACACACACACACACACACACACACACACACACACACTGCATGCCAGATCATCCATGCCTGATTAATATTCTAAGCAGAGGCGAAGCCTCTTGCTGAAGGAGCAGAAATATGCTACATGCTAATACGAACCTGCGTCAGAAAAGAATCACGCAGAATGAGACAGTATCTGGGAGGCAGCAATGCAGGAAGGTTCGGGAAGCCCCATGCTCTGCAACTGTAGCCGCTGGATATTTTGTTTCCTACACTCCAGCTCTAACAAGTGTGGTTACTGAATTTGAAGTCTAAAATAACCAGAGAAACACTCCCTTAGGACACACCCGACTAAATCTGTCACCAATTTAGCATTTAAGTAGCATGTTTATAAAAAGTCTCCTAACAGCCTTGTTATTGATGCTTACCAAGGGCCAGTGAAAATTTACAGGAAAAGGTATAAAGGTCTCATTTGATTCATCTCCCGCTGAAAACTTTATATGAAAAGTGAGCATCCACAGAGCTTCCAACAATCTTCTAACCTCTTATTTTGAAAAATTTCAAGTATAAAGAATACTTATACCCTTCACCCAAAATTGCCAATTATTAACATTTTTTGTATGTCTCCCAACATGTAAAAACACTTTTTTTTTTTTTGGCTAATAGTCTACAATCAGTTGCTGACGTCATGGCTTGATGACCTCATCCTTTACCACGCATCTCCTTAAAACAAGGCTTCTTTACTCCAGCGTCATTGCTGTCATACATGTAACACCAATACTATAGCTTGCCTAACATACAATCCACATGCAAATTTCTCTTCTGAATAAGATAACTGTTCTGATTCTGATCTTTTAACCCCCCCCCCCCCTTAACTTCACATTGGCAAGAATTGTTCATTCTATTTAGCTGCTGTTGGGTTTTTTTATTTGTGTAGGATAACCCCTCTGCAACTGCCACAACATTAATACTTGTAAAGGATTGTACTTCATTCTGTAGAACTCTCTGCATTACTTATCTCAGTGCTGGATTCAGGACAAATGGTTTTGGTAAGAATTTTATGTTTAAAACAAATCTTTTTTCTATGGACATTGTACCTTTAATCCCAGAACTTGGGAGGCAAAGGCAGATAGGTGGAGCTCTGTAAACCAAAGGCCAGCCTAGTTTACATAGAGAGTTCTAGGCCAAGCCGACCTACATAGTGAGATACAGTCTAAATAACAAAAAAAGCAGTTTCCTTCTTAGTACATTTTTGAGGAGACCTGGTGAAGGGTCATCTTGTCATCTCTACCAGATTGAGAGTTAGTTACTAGACATACTTCTGGGCATGCCTGTGATGAGAGCTATCCCAGACGGTTACCTGAGGAAGGCAGAGTCATCTTAACTGCAGGTGGTACCATCCCGTGGGCCTGAGGTCCCAGGCTGAATAAAGGAGGGGAAGGAAAAAGGAAGCTGGGTATCACGCATCGGGCACACTTTGCTGTGGCCGTCTGCCTCGCACTCCTGATGCCCTGTCTGCAGCCGCTCCCACAGCCAAACCTTCCCTGCCGGGATGGACTGTACTCCCGGTGAGCCTTCCTTCCTTGCGCTGATTATTATGTTTGGTCACAGCATTGATGCAGTAACTAGTGCAGTTACAATCGGTGCTGTTGTTTGGATCTCTTTCCTCTCCCCACTCTCGCCTCCCCTTTTAGTTATATTTAGCAACTGAATTATTTATTGTGGTCGCTTCCCAAATGTTAGACCACACTCTTCATGTACTGAACACGTAGAAAATAAAGTAGACAATTACATTTGGCAGTTACTTTTTTTTTAAAGTTCAAAATTATTTGTTAAATTTCATTAAAAACATTCTTAACATGTTGGGAAATATGTAAGATAGTCTCAAATCCATAATCATCTTTGTTCATGCAAATCTGACAAGCTTACTGATATCTAATATCTCAAACTTGTTGATTGACACTTAAGTCCAGTGGCTTATAAGTAGCATCATGTAATATAAGGAAGAGATTAATCCAGAGTCCAGAATCCTCATTTGTCCCAGGACCTTAAGAAAATTATATGCCCTTCCTGGATTAGCCCCATATGCATACTATAGAAAGAGAACTTTGGAATCTTTAAAATTCTGTATTTTAGATTGGATTTTTAATTTATTGGTTTTGTTGTTGTTTTGTTGTTTTGTGGTAGTGGTGATAGGGATTGACTCTAGGTCTAGCACATGATAGGCAAATGCTCTACCACTGAGCCACATTCTTAAACCCAAATTCCATCATTTAAAAGGTTCATTTCATCTACAGTTAACTGCTAAATATTTTTCTGAATCATTCTTACTCATCATTGTTAGCGCTTATGCCCTGTGCAAGATCAAATTAACTAAACATTTTTTCTTAACCTCAAAAAATAATAGAAGAGTAAGAAGGCGCTGTGGAAATCATTCCACCACTTTCCACATGAAGATCGGTGACCATCCTGTCTGGACTTGACACTTCGGGTGACACAATTGGATGTCCCTGAAGACTATGACCAAGTTGCAGTTTGTGAAGTTTTTCCACGACTACCTTTAGGTTGTTCATGACAATCTTTGGCATCCTCCACCTCAGCTCCCCTCACCATTCTCCAACAGTGTGACCTTGCATCTGAGTGTCGCTGCCTGGAACACACACTCTTGCTCTACTCTAATCCTCCTCCTCTCTTGTAGCTTGTGAACTGCACCATAATGGAAAAGAAAGCCCTTGGCACTTGGCTCTCGCTATCCGGTCATCAGCTTCCTGTGAGTGAGTGTAGCTGTTGTTTACTCAGCTTGGGCAGTCACATCAGCACTTCTAACTACACCAGGTCTCCTCAGCCATTTGTTTATATGCCAAACACCAAGTAAAAAGTTGCATAATGTAGAACAGGTGTGGAGGGAAACAAAATATTAATTAAGAATGGTCTAAGGTGAAGATACACTTTAGAATTAAAATGCGAATTTTGTTACGTTGTATCTTGACCAAGTGAGTGCCGTGGACTACATCATATGCTAGTCATATAGAAGACTCGCAATATTTTCAGATGGAAAAAAATATGTTTGCCAACTTGTTAATATGAAACCGACAATGCCGTCTATGTAACCACCAACTATTGACGACTATAGACTCAGGGAGTTGCAAACATTGGCTCTGGTGTTTTGGTAACGTGTGCGGCTTAAGTTGACGGCAGACCTTAACAGTCCTAGACGAAGACATGCGACAGTGAGGGTGTGGCTGGTTTTAAATAAAGCAGTTATATTTAGAAATCAAATAAAATATTAGTATCAGGCCTTTAAAAATCATTCATGTTATGAGACCTAAAGGGACAAAAGCATTTCCGCAGAGATGCAGGATGACTGCTTACTTTCTTCAGTTCAAGCCAGACTGTCTTCAGGTATTTTACAGACTGTGGCTCCGCGAAAGGATATACATTAGAGAAACGGGTTCCAGTATTAAAATGCACATGAGTATTTAAATATTGGTAACCATGCCAGATCCAGTTAGTCATGGAAATTTCCCCTGTAGCAATTAGTTAATAATAGTATAAAGTTCAAAATTATTTGAATTTCATATATTTTTATTTAAATGCTTCATAAATGTTTCCCACAGATAAAGATGCCCATGAGAAAATTGGGTAAAACCCTGTCTTGCTAGCTTCACCAATCATCCTCTTGACTTGACCACCATGTTACTTAGCTGTTTCAGATGAGGAGAAATAAAATATGGTAGAGGCCAGGGGAAGAAATAAAAATCCAAGCAAATTTAGGTTGCAGCAAACTCACGCAGCCCTCACCTGGTGGGAGGTATGCCGGGTGCAAAGGGCGGGAAGCCTATCAGATCCTTGGTATGTTTCTTCGCCTGAAATAAAACGTTGGTGGAGAGCAGATTCATAAAGCATGTCTGCCCATGGCTCCATTCATATCAGACCCCGTTTCTGACATAATGACAGCTATCCAATTTGTTGTTGAAGGTTCCTGGCTAGCCTGAGGTTTGGTTTCCTGGGCTTCCTGGCTTCTTAGTTAGCTGGTGTTTGTGGAGTTCACTCAGCATACTTAGTGCTTAAAATTTCCCCTGATCATTTGTCTTCTCTTCGTTCTAAAAGGAGGCTTGATCAACCAAATAAATTAGAGTAGAATATCAAAAATAAAATTTGAGACCCGGTGGTGGTGGCTCACACCTTTAATCCCAGCACTTGGGAGACAGAGGCAGGTGATCTCTGTGAGTTTGAGGCTATCCTTGGTCTACAGAGGAAGTTCCAGGACAGCCAGGAATTCATAGAGAAATCCTGTCTTCAAAAGAACAACCAACAGCGGCTGGAGAGATGGCTCAGTGGCTAAGAGCACTGACTGTTCTTCCAGAGGTCCTGACTTCAACTCCCAGCAACCGCACGGTGGCTCACAACCATCTGAAGTGGGATCTGATGCCCTTTTCTGATGTGTCTGAAGACAGCTACAATGTACTTGTATGCATAAAATAAATAAATAGTTATTTAAAAAATCAACAACCCAATAAACAAATAAAATCTGTGGGTGGATGTCTTGGGTTGTTGTCTCCATTGATACACCTGTTTTCATAGTCAAAATTCACAAATGTTTTAGTTATGAACTCTTCCTTTATTAGAGTAATTAAATTCATTAAAATGAAAATGAATTTAATTTAAAAACACAGGTGTTAGGAACATAACTTAAAAACCATTTTGTGCCGGGTAGTGGTGGCGCATGCCTTTAATCCCAGCACTTGGGGGGCAGAGGCAGGTGGATTTCTGAGTTCTAGGCCAGCCTGGTCTACAGAGTGAGTTCCAGGGCAGCCAGGGCTACATAGAGAAACTCTGTGTCGAAAAAAACAAAACAAAACAAAAAAACCATTTTGTGTGACTTAAAAGCCACTTTTGTGCAATTCAAAAGCCGATTTGTGTGACATGAAATATTGTGGTGTCTGAGCTTGCCATTGGGCAACTCTGAGAAGAGGTAGGCCTCGGAAGCAAGGCCTTGGCAGGTCACTGGGCAGCTCAGGAATGCTTAGTTCAGGACAGGCCTTGATATGTCAGTGAGCTACCCCAACACACGGTGGTAACGTGCTGGGGAACTAGCCCCAGACTGTGAGCCCTGTGAGCACAAAGCTACCGCCCAATGAAGTGATACCAAGATTGGAACTTTGGGTTTCTAAGATCACACTGCTAGTGCTCCCCAAACTCGGCTTCTCTACCCTCTGTTATCCATCAGCAAGAGGATCTGAGACTCTGTGTGGGCCCCTGGCTTCAGTGACCATTGAACTGTCGCCGAGTCTACACAGGCCTCCCTGTCAACACTAGCCATTGGCCTATGTTCTCTAAGACTTCATAGCACTATTTTCTGTCTGCTACAGTTGAAAACGTCACAGCGGACTTGGGTCGAGCCCGCAAGCTTCAGAAGCATCCTCGCTGGAGATTCCCCAGTGGAACCCGGTAGCAGCATTTCTGCCCAAACAACCGTTCCCTGCTTGGTGAAACGTTTGTTTAACTTCTATATTAGCACGTGATATCAAAAGGAATGTTTGTGTGAATAAACCGAGCGTATTCAAAAGACAAATCTTGTGTAAGCGTCCTAAGTGCTGAGCATCTTACAGCCCATAGGCCCTGCTCTCTGCACAGGAAAGATGAATTTCCATCTTAAAATATTTTTTAAAAGTCATACAAAAAATTAGGATTCTCGGAGCCATAATTTTAGTCTTCTGGCATTTTGACAGGCTGTCTTTGATGCACGAGTTTTTCTTTACAGTAGTAGCCCGTGTGGATGTGGAGTGCTGGCAAGCTCCAAAGGCATGCAGTAAACACTGGAAGAGTGTTTCTAAGCCAGCTTAGCGCGAGGAGAAAAGTGCTTGGGAAAGAAACAATTCCCTGTGGATGGATAAACTACACTTAGAAATTGCCATTACTGATGAAAAAAACTAATTGCTTTTCTCTCTCTTAAAAAACCATTCCTTCAGTTCTAGAAGGAGAAAATTCTTCATGTCCTCTACTTTCAGCGTTTCTTCCTTGAAACTACAGAGAACCCTGGACACCCAAAGCATCCTCCTGAGAAGACAGACTGTCGGCTTAAGAGAAAAGAGAGGTGCCTTTACTAAGCTTGTTAGGCAAAGCAGAGGCCCTGGGTTCAATCCCCAGCCAGTTGCAGCATCTCATGCTTATAATCCCAGTAAGAGTAAGGGAGTAAGACAGGAGGAATCCCGGAGCTTCCTGATCGGGCTGAAGTGGTCAGCTCTGAGTGACCACTCAAATAAACAAAGTAGAGAGGGGGAGAGAGAGAGAGATCATAGCTGATACTAGATGTTGATTTCTGTCCTTTGCTCAAGTACTACTTCTCTTTCTATATGGGTGCACGACGCATCACACACACACACACACGCGTGCGTGTGTGTGAGAGAGAGAGAGAGAGAGAGAGAGAGAGAGAGAGAGAGAGAGAGAGAGAAAGAGAGGGATGACAATATTTCTAGGTCTGTGAATGATTAGATCAGTAACTGATTTGTTAGAGGGTCTGTGCCCTGGGTGATTAATTCCTGTATATGACATTAAGAAAAATCACCTTGCAAGTCCTATTTTGGTCATCTTTTAGGGCTTAAATTTTTTTTCTGGCCAGTTATACTCAAACTTACATTATTGTTTCTCTTTAGGCTGGTGACTTCTTATTAACTTGGCAAATAAATCACACACTTTTTTTTTTTTTTTTTTTTTTACATTTAAGGACATTTATTATAACATATTACAAACACATTGTGGAACGCTTGGGCTGAAGATTAGAAGCAAGAATCTCAGATCTCGCCAAGTGACTGTTCTTTATGACGTGCTATTGTGGAAAAAATATAGGATTTGATATACATCCAAGATCTTAGAGTTATTAATTGAATTATGGGAGGAAGACATTTAGTTTTCCCCAGTCTTCGTGTCCTTATCTGTAAGCCAGAGCTAAAAATAACACACACCTTGTGATGCAGTGAGAATCAAATTAACTTATACACGTGAAAGCACTTTGTAAAATTTGAAGTCAAATAAAAAAAAATATCTTTAGAAAAAAATACACAGCACTGTCCATTCATCAACATGGAAACAATACATTATTGTGTTCATGGTACCAACCTTTCAGATGCAAAGTACTTGCCAGACTCACTTACTGAAAACAACTGTTATAACCTGCTCAAGGTTAATGTTGTCGCAGAACTAGTTAACTCTTTAGGGTAAGAATGATTAGAGTTTATGGGAGGAAAATTCTGGGTTTTTTCCTAGCGAGGCTAATACCCATTTAAAATGAATATCAAACTAAGTAAAAACACAAACAAGGCAGACTGAAGGGAAATCATATCTACTGTAGAATGATGATAATAAAAACTTATGTCAGCAATCATATTGATGAAGATGTGGCAAACACCAGAAGATCTGAAAACGCAGGATTAAAATGATATTTTTTCCCCACTAAATAACAGTGTAGTTGTGGGCAATTGAAGGCTGGTTGAGGGACTCAACCATGTCAGCACTTAGTCAGCAATTTGGACGCTTTCAGCACTTAGTCAGCGTTTTGGATGCTCTCTTCATCTTCCCATCTTCCATCACGCTTGTCATCTCACGGGCAACGACCACAAAGTGCGTGTCTCAGCTCCAAGTACTAACATCAATACCACAGACAGAGCACCAGGAACACCTTCAGAAAGTCTGCTGAAATATCTATCCCCTCTGTCAGAAAGCAAAATATTATCCAGGGTGACCCTGACAGTTCCCTATTATTCTGATTGGTCAAAGCCAGGCCAAATAGACTCAACCAACTGCAAGAAAATCTGGGAAAATAAATATTTAGTACACAGGATATAGGGCCTGGGACTCATGGGGATTCATTTTCTGGGCCCAAGCATACAATAATTAAGAAAACCTGCTTTTGTCCTTAGGATAAAGGAGAATGGAGAAAGTCTGTTACATACCTGGCTAATGGGATCTAAGATACTTTGTCTGTGCACAAATATAATAACTTATGCTTTGTATATAGGAAACATTGTTTTTTTCCCTAGAGAAGAGAGGTTTTAAATAATATGTATAAATTTCAGAGATCGGACAACAAATAAAACACACAAGATAACAAAATGCTTCTGACCAAAAGCCAGTTCTCCTTCCCCCTCTGAAGCACAGCTAATTGATTGCACAACAGTGGTTGCTTTTTGTCTTGTGAAATATGGGTCATTTGAAATGGACTTCTTAACACTTTACCCAACAATTTTTATGCATTCAAATAGGTCTATGATTACTTACAAGATACACAGCTCCTATCAACCGTAAGCTTTTCCTCTTTAGCCATTTTAAAATTTGCTTCTTGCCCTGGGTTGGGCTTTGCTTATCCAAATACCAACAAGTCGGAGGTAACCGTCCTCAGCCGGCATGGGAGGGCTGTTGTGACTTGTTCTCCACTCAGGGTCTCCTCCCCAAGAGCGGAGTTTACATCGTTTCCTGATTTTTTTTTTTCTTTAAAGCTAGCTGTAGCATGTGTCAGTGTGCTTTTTAAATAAACGACATCCCTTTAGCCCTGCTGGATCTAACTAGAGACACACCACTTCCTGATTTCCCTGAACGTCTTGAGAAGGAAGCCTCGTTTCAGTGGGAATACTCATTGAGGGGCAGTCTAGGGAGGACATGGCAGTGCGTACTAATTCAGATTCTGGATACCTAATAAATTTTAAAAAGTAATCAGTCCTAGGACTTACCTCTGCTGGCACATAAAATGAAAAAATATAAAAGGATTCTTCTCTCACACAATTTAAATATGTGACTTTAGTAGGATTTGTCACTAAGATACCAGATGAACTGAGCCCACTGGCAGAACAAACAAGCACGCATCCAACAGGACAAATGCATGCAATTATAGCTTCTTCCCTGCCCTTTCCCTCAGCATATGGCATCTTTCAGTCTGATTTCAGATATTAGTGACTAATGGAATAATACACAGGAAATGAGTACCCCCTCCTCTGCCCTGTAAATCAGAAAAGTCATTTTGAGGAGCTGACTGAGTGGAGGGAGAGGCGTGTGGCAGGGGAATTGAACCTTAATGGCCACTCAAGAGCAATAACCCTCCATCTCTCTGTGAGCTAGCCTCTGTGCAAGTGTGTGTGTGTGTGTGTGTGTGTGTGTGTGTGTGTGTGTGTGTGTGCATGTGTGCATATGTGTGAATGTGTGTGTGTATAAGTGTGCATGCATGTGCAGGTGCATGTGTATATATGTGTGTGTGCGTGTGCTCGAGTGTGTGCCTTTGTTTTGAGGTATACCCTGTAGCTCAGGATGGCCTGAGCTCACTGTGTAAGCATCCAGGCTGACCCAAAATTCACAGCAATCCTCTTGCCTCAGCCTCCAGGTTGCTGCTATTAGAAGCATAAACCACCATGCTTTACTTTCCTGCTCTCTGTCTAAATTTCTCAGGCTTGGGAGGCTATGGCCTTATGGGAACCAATGGACTGAGAAATTGTCTGTGTGTTTTAAACACCAAATACAAGTTCTCTTTAAGAACTTAGTATCACTGACAGGAAGTCTAGTTCTTTTTAATCATTCAGAAAGTCACTTGTTTTTGGTATTTAAAAAAAAATCAATGTGGTATTCTGAAATAGTTAATTATATGATTTAACCCTATATTATCCATGAAAGAAGTCAGAATTGTGTGGACAATTTCATATTAATAAATAAAAGTCATCAAGACTCTTTACTGAATATATTTTTGCAGATATCTAATTATGATAAACAGAGAGCCAAACCCTCACACAAGCACTAGAGCAAGGCCGTGGGTGTCATAGACACCTGCTTTGCTCCTTTCTATTGCCAATTTTTCTCCTTCCAGTTATGATTGAGTTCTATCCATGTCTCAGAATACCAGAGAGCAAACATAGGCTGTGCACTGGAATCACCCAGGAAAGCTAAAACTATGACAATGCTTGAGTTTCTCCTACTAGATTATCAGCTTGTAAACCCTGGTATCAAGATGCCCTTTAGACATCCCATGTGGTTTCCATACCCATTTTAATTGATAACTATTGATCCAGTTTAACATTTTCCAGTCTTTACTGACCAGCAGCCATAGAACATATGTTTTTCTGATGCCATTTCACAGGGTCAGAGGCATTATTGTCTTGCTTTAACACTTTTGGGGAGCTTCTGTTGGACCAAAATGGATAGTCCAGCTTTACTAATTGCAGGAGTCACAGACCACAGAGAACAGCAGTCATTTAATCTGCTGTCCTTATACAATGTAACACTTACACATAAAGAATTGGCTCTATGTTTATGAAGGCTTAGAGGTCACAAAGTCTGTAACAAGGTGGAGAGCCAAGAAGGCTGATGGCATGAGTCTTGGTTTGAAAGCCAGTAGACTTGGGTTCTATCAAGGACTGATCAGCTTAGAAGCCAGTGTTTCTTCATCCTCATAGGAAAGCCAGCCCTTTTATCCCATTCAGGGTTCAACTGATCAGACAGAGATATTAATATGAAAAGAATTCATCATACTGAATCTGCTGATTCAAATGACAATGTCATCCAGAAACATCCTCACAAATATACTTAAAATAATGTTGGTCAAATGTCTGGACCTCTTTTTGCCAAGACCAGTTGACATCTAAAATTAACAATCACATCAACATAATACTCAAATAAATATCATGGTTTTGATGGATAATTAAAAGCCAGAGATCAGTGAAAACACATTAGAAGCTGATTCCATGGGATATGGTGAAAAGAAAAGTCTGGATAAAAACAAATAGACTACAGGCATGGTGATACAGTCACCACGTGTCTGCAATCCCAGCACTTGGAGGGAAGGCTAGGGGAGAAGGAGTTCACGATCATCCTTGGCTACAAAGCAAACTCAAAGTCAGTCTGAGCTACATGAGAGAAAGGATGACAGTGGGGGCGGAGGAGAGGGGGCAGGAGGATTGAGAGAAGAGGAAGAAGGAGGAAGAAGAAAAGGAAGAAGGAAGAGAAAGAAAGGAAGAGACTTTAAAATACTGAAGAAAGAAACAACAAAAAACCACAAAAGATGGGCAAACCTTTCATGCTCTTGGATTGCTGGAATTCATATTGTGAAGATACTGTGTTAAGAGAACTCTACAGATTGACAATCCATGTCAAAATCCCAATGCTTTTCTTTGCAGAATTGCAAAAATGAATCCTGGGGACTGGAGAGGTGGCTCAGCAGTTAGGACCTTGACTGTTCTTTCTGAGAATCCAAATTTGGTTCCCAGATGTCAGGTTAGACATCTCACAACTATCTGTAACTCAAACTTCAGGGGATTCTGAGACTTCTGGATTCTGTGAGCATCTGCACACATGCATATACAGACAAACACATATGCGTATTTTGTTTTCAAAGGATTCATAACAAATCCTAATGCCCACGTGGAAACAAAACAGGCCCCCCTCCCCCCAAATAACCAAAGCAATACTGGAGGCATCACAACACCTGATCTCAAACTATGCTACAAAGTTATAGTAACAAAAACATCATGGCAGTGACACAAACATTGAAATGTAGACTGTGATGACTGTTGTGAACTTGACTACATCTGGAATGAATAACAATCCAGAAATGGAGGGCACATCTGGGATCCAGATCTTGAGGCTGTAAGACACAGACTTCTGACCAGGATCTTGACTTGGGATGACACATGCTTTGGATCCAGATCTTGAGGCATAGTGGCCATGAAAAGCTTAGGCCCAGGCAAGGTAGTACATTCCTTTAATCCCAGGAGATTGAGGCAAGATTTCTGAGTTCAAGGCCAGCCTAGGACAAAGCAAGTTCCAAATCCAGGTGTTGTATACACCTTCTGCTAGAGGCCTACATAAGGACAATGGAAGAAGGAAGACTCACTCTTCTTTTTCTGCTTTCACTTACTCGCCAACACATCTGTTGGAACCTACCTCTTCAGGATTCCAGCTTATACAGAAGACCAGCTGAAACAACAAGCCTTGTCTGAGCAACTATTAGATTCTTGAATTTCCTATTCATAGCTGCCTATGATGGTTTGTATATGGTTGGCCCAGGGAGTGGCACTATTAGGAGGTGTGACCTTGTTGGAGTAGGTGTGTCATTGTGGGCATGGCTATAAGACCCTCATCCTAGCTGCCTGGAAGTCTGTATTCTGCGAGCAGTCTTCAGATGAAGATGTAAAACTCTCCTGTACCATGCCTGCCTGGATGCTACCGTGTTCCTGCTTTGATGATAATGGACTGAACCTCTGAACCTGTAAGCCAGCCCCAGTTAAATATTGTCCTTATAAGAATTACCTTGGTCATGGTGTCTGTTCACAGCAGTAAAACTCTAAGACACTGCCTAATGTTGGGTTAGTTGGACTGCAGACTGTAAATCATTCCACTAAATTCCCTTAATATATAGAGACATTCCATAAGTTCTATGACTCTATAGGACTCTGACTAATATATAGACCAATGGAACAAAGTGGAGAACCCAGAAATATCTCCACATAGCTAAACAATTAATTTTTGACAAAGGTATCAAAACTAGACACTGGAGAAAACAGCTTTTTTGACAAATAGTGCTGGGGAAATTGAGTATTTATGTGTCTGCAGGAAAGAACCATGAATATGTTTGTTTAAGTATAATTCAGTTTGGAGGTGGGCCACATGCTCCTGGAGTACAGACATTTGGGTGTCTCTCCCTGTAGACCTGTGGTCGGTTAGTGATATCACATGATTCTAACTTATTTTCCTCCTCTGAAAATGGCTTCTTTTTAAGTTTATTCTTAATTTAGGGTTGAAATTAGGAACAACTTGGATTTGAAAGGGAAATGAAGCATCTTTCTTCCTTGATGGTTCATCTAGCATGAATATAAAAACACAAATTAAATAATAATCATTTATTCTTATCAACTGAGGTAGAAAACAGGAAACACTGGGATTCCCAGCCTTTTATATAAACGATCTTCATTTTCGCCTCACAAAATAAGGGAATATTGGTTTTTGGTTTGCTTTCTTTTACCCCAAGTTACATAGCTAGAAAGTAGCAAAACTGTGATCATAGTATAAAGCCTTATTTTTCTACTATATATATATATATATAAAGAGAATATTAGTTTTTGGTCAGTGTTTAAAATTTTACTCTAAGGAAGCTGGGCAGTGGTGGTGCACACCTTTAATCCCAGCATTCAGGAGGCAGAAGCAGGAGGATCTCTGACTTTGAGGCCAGCCTAGTTTACAGAACGAGTTTCAGGACAGGCAGGGCTACACAGAGATTCCCTGTCTTGAAAAACAAAACAATAACAAAAACAAAGACTTAATATCAGGAGATGGGGTTATAGTTTAGTGGAAGAACTCATAGCTAGAATGCACATGCTCTGGGTTTGATCCTTAACATGGCCAAACAAATCCATGTAAAATGTAATTGGTCAAACTGGACATACACATTTAATCTCAGTGCTTGGAAAACTGAAGCAGGTGGATCTCTCTGAATTCAAGGCCAACCTGATCTATATAGAAAGTTTCAGGACAGCCAAGGCTACATAGAAAGTCCACGTCTCCAGTTCATATTTTATATTTGTGGTGGTTTGGAAAAGAATGACCCCCTTAGGATTATGTATTTGAAGGCTTAGTCACCAGAGAACACCTCTATTTGAAAGGATTAGAAGGATTAGGAAGTGTTCGCCTTGTTGGAGTGGGTGTGGCCTTGATGAAGAAAATGAGTCAATGGGAGTAAGCTTTGGAGTTTCTTTTTTTTTTGTTTTTTTGTTTTTTTGGTTTTTTTTTCTTGAGACAGGGTTTCTCTGTGTAGCCCTGGCTGTCCTGGAACTCACTCTGTAGACCAGGCTGGCCTCGAACTCAGAAATCCACCTGCCTCTGCCTCCCAAGTGCTGGGATTAAAGGCGTGCGCCACCACCGCCCGGCAGCTTTGGAGTTTCAAAACCCCAAGCCAGGCTGTGTCTCCTCTCCCTCCATCGCATCCCCCATCTTGTCTACCTGAGAACGGGGAGGTAGCTCTCAACTACTGAGCCAGTATCAAGAATGCAGCCATACCCCCTACCATGAAACTGTAAGCAAGCCCCCAGCTAAATGTTTTCTTTCATAAGAATTGCCTTGGTCATTGTGTTTCTTCACAGCAATAGAATAGTGACCAAGACACTATCCATACAGATATGTAAGGTAGTAATTGGCCTCAGGAGGTTACTAATTAAAAAAAAAGAACATGAAGTTTAAAGGATAGCAGAGTGGGGACTCTGGGAAAGCTGAAGGAAGGGAATGGTAGACAGATATAATCAAAATACATTATATAAATGTGTTAAAATTTCAATGAATAAAATCAGAAAAAGTTCATAAAAGTAATGACTGGTAATTGTGATGGTTTGTATATGCTTGACCTAGGGAGTGGCACTATTAGGAGGTGTGGCCTTGTTGAAGTAGGTGTGTCACTGTGGGCGAGGGCTTTACTAGCTTCATCCTAGCTTCGTGGAACCCAGTCTTCTCCTAGCAGCCTTCAGATGAAGATGCAGAACTCTCAGCTCCTCCTGTACCATGCCTGCCGGGATGCTGCCATACTCCCATCTTGATGATAAGGGACTGAACCTCTGAATCTGTAAGCCAGCCCCAATTAAATGTTGTCTTTATAAGAGTTGCCTTGGTCATGCTGTCTGTTCACAGCAGTAAAACCCTAAGACAGTAATACACTGGTTAGTCCTTGATTTCGATATTCCTTGCCTTCAGGAGTGACATCATAAGCAAGTGGTTGGGGAGATGGCTACCACCCATATAAAAATGTAGCGGTACACTCCTGTGAATTCAGCACTGGGGAGGCAGATGTAGAAAGATTCTTGGACTTGTTTTTAGCAACTCTCTCATTCTTGTTCATTTTTAGAGTAATACCAGTTACTTGACAGACTCAAAGAGGTGGTACAAGAAATCCAAAGTATAGAGACATTAGCTGTGTTAGTTGATGACATGACTTTGTATAAAGCACAGTTTCCTTTTTCATAGTTCTAGTTACTCATCATCAACCGTGATCCAAAGCTATTAAATGGGAAACTCCAGAAAGAACTCACTGTGCTGGCAAGTTTTGTATCAGTAATTTGGAGAAAGGAGCTCTCAACTGGGAACATGCCTCCTTAAGATTTGCCCGTAGAATAGTGGATGTAGGAAGATTCAGCACATTGTGGTGGTGCCACCCCTGGGCTGGTGGTCTTAGGGGTTATAAGAAAGCAGGCTGGGAAAGCTACGAGGAGCATAGAGAAGCTGCGTTCCAGAGGCTGCCAAGGTTGTACTTCAGGCTAGTAGATGAACGTGGTAATATGTAAGGTTTCCCGGGTGATATCGGTTTTTAAGTCATGACGGGATCCTGAAGAGCCACTGAGGCTAGAGTTGCTGAAGAGAGGCCAGCAGAGGCCATTCAGGAAGGTTAATCCTCAGTTGCAGCTGAAGTCAGGACTGAACAGGACTGAAGGGATCATGAACAGACGTTGAGGCTTGGTACCATGAAGACAACGAAAATGGCTATTGGTGAAAGCTCAGCCCAGGAGTTGCAGCAGGAGATCCTAGCATTTTTGAGATGCCAGAACCGTGGAACAGCTGCCAAGGACAGCAACAGCTGTGGAATGGAGGGAGCCTGAGCCTAGGGGACAAGCAGAATGTGCTACGGGAACCCTTCGGAGCCCGGAAGATCATGAATCTTAGGAATCGGAGGCTGGCCTTTATAGTGTTGGTTTTGGTTTTTTTTGATATGATTGTGACTGTGCCCTGGGCATTCCCTCTTGGATGTGAAAGTATGTGACTTATTTTTTATTTTATAAGAACCCACCATGAAGAGATTTTGGACTTTTACAAAGATTTTGACATTTTAAGGTGATTTGACTATTTGAGAAAGACTACTGATATTTTAGAAGAAGGATATTTTAGAGAAGTTTTGAACTCTGAAAAAAAGACTTTGGATGTTTCAAGAGACTGAACCTTTAAAGTTTTAACTTTTAAGATTGATACTTTCAAAAGTTGAAATGTCTTATATTGTGATGTTGATATTAATATGAGACCTCAGGGATGACCAAGACAGGAGAGGGTATGGGTAATAAATGCTGCGTTGGCATGTCACCTTGACAAGAAGTCAATTGTGCTGGTCATTTTTATGTTAACCTGGCAGAAGCTGGAGTCCTTTGGGAAGAGGGACTCTCAATTGAGAAAATGCTTTATGAGATTTGTCTCTAGGAAAGTCTGTAGTGCATTTTCTTGATTGTTGATTGATGTTGAAGGGCCCAACTCACTGAGGGTAGTGTCAGCCCTGAGCGAGTCATCCTGGGTGCTCTAACAAAACAAGCTGAGCAAGTCAGTAAGCAGCACTCCCAGGTTCCTTCTTGGGTTGAATTGCTTCCTTGATTTCCCCCAGTGACGGACTGTGGTGATGAAGTTTATGTGAAATAAACCCTTTCCTAGGTTAGCTAGAGTTTCATCTGCTGTGAAGAGACACCATGACCATGGCAACTCTTATAAAGGAAACTATTTATTTGGACTGGCTTACAGTTTAGAGGTTTAGTCCATTGTCATCATGGTCTTTGAAGTCTCTTAGGGAAGCAAAGACTATCAAGCTGTTCATATGATATCTTTGATTAAGGATCTGTGGCTATTCAACTGTAATTAACAAGCACCAATGAGGTAAAAAACTGTGCTTTACTGGGAGCATGGATGTTGGGCAGCTGAGGTTGAAGAATCTGCCAATGAGGTGAAATCTTCCCGGAAGTATTTCCTTGGGTCAGCACACACAGGCTGTGGTCAGGAGTGGGAACTGGGGGAAGTTTGCATCTAACATGGCTATGTGTAAGACTCACCACGTGATACTGGTTTTGAAAGTGTAAAAAAAATACAAAAGTGGGAAAAAAAACTGAAAAAAACCAAACCAAACCAAACCAAACCAAACCAAAACAAAACAAAATTGAGGAGTTGTAGAGAATGGATGAGGCCTGGCACTGTGGAGCTTGAGAGGCCATTGGTTAAGGTGCAGTCTTTATGTTAGCTGCCACATTCTTCAGGAAGAAACTGCTCTGATGAGGACTGAGAATTCTATGGGTAGAGTGATAAGTCATTAGGATTGTTTTAATACTATGCTTGTCTATCATAGGAATAGTAGTGCATTCTCTCCTATGATCCACCTAACCACAAGTTCTTGATCTCAGTAATGGGGCTAAGTATGGATTTCAACTTGTGGAAGTGAACTTAAGTCCAACCAGAAAGTGACTAGTTACACCTATAACATCTACCGCACTGCTGCACTGGTCTAGACCATTGCAAGTGTCTCACCAGGACAGTTGCTATTGTAGCTCACTTGATTTGCTGCTGAGTAAAATTGATGATTAATATTTTTTTGTAGTGTATGTAGCACCTCCCAGAACTATGAAAGCTAGCTAGCAGAAATGAAGCTTCCATGTTGGTACCGGCTTGTTTTATGAGCATGTGGTGACCTCAGCAATAAAGTCTTACCATCAGGTGCTAAAGGCTAACCGAAAGCAATGGCAATATCCTGTAATGTCTGGCAGTCCATGGAACCAAACTGTCCACCAACTCCAAAAAAGACAATTTATTCCTGGTACTAGACTTTTTATTGGCTTGCATGTGGTTATATACTATGTCTTGATCATATCTGCCCCTAATTCCTCCCCGTATGCCCCAGACATCCTTTCCCACCTTCAGAACTTAATGTCCTCTCCCTACCACATCCTGAGTTCAGTCAGAGCTGCCTGCAGGAATATCAGCTGATCTCGCTGGACTGATCTTTTGAAAATCTTATACAGATAACGGTAAGTGCAGTAAGTTTGCGAGTCATGTCAAGTCCAGAAGATGGCACTTCACAGCATAGCTTCCTGTCCTCCAGGCCCTACGCCCTTTCTGCCCCCCTTTCCACATATCCCTGAGTCCTGGTTGAGGTGTGTGACATATGTGCCCCATTTTGAACTTAGAACTCCACAGTCATTTATTCTCAGCACTTTGACCAGTTTTGAATATCTGCAGTAACTGTTGCCCCTGAAAAGGAAACTTTTCTGAACAAGGTTGACACCAGCACTAATCTATGGATATAAACATAAATATTCAAAAGGTAGTTGACAACATGCCAGTTTAGCAAAGCAGCAGTAGTAGGTGCCCCTAACCTGATAAGGCCTCCCAAGCCATGGACTTGAATCAAGTTTACAGTTCTAAGCATGAATTCCTTCCTGTGGGACAAGTCTAAAATCCAACTAGAAAGAAGTTGGTTACTCCTCTATCAGTTATGCCACTATCGCACTAGTGGGTATATCTTGTCTGGCAAGTCAGTTTTATTGCATTAAGGTTTGTTGCCAGATAGTATCATTGAAGAATTGTCTACCCTACTGGCCTGTATTGCTCCTCTATCACTGTGAAAACTAGCCACCAGGCAGGAAATGTTAAGAATAATGTCATTTTAGGGTTTTGTCCTGCAACCAAAGTGGTTTTCATCTTTCACAATGGACTTTATACCTTTTAGTTAGGAAAGGCAAACAAGAGCAGTGGCAAGACCCTGTGGTGTTTGGGGAACCTTTAAGGTCTTCCTTGCCAGGAATTCACACAGTGATATCTCACATGAAGAATGTTTCTGGAATTTTTATGGAGATTGCATTGAATTTGTAGGTTGCTTTTGGTAAGATAGTCTTTTTGCATTCTTGATTCATCCAATCCATGAGCATGGGAGAACTTCCCAGAGTCTAGTGTCTTCCTTAATTTCTTTCTTTGGTATTTAAAGTTTTCATAAGAAGTCTTTCGCGTTCTCAGGTTTAGTCCACAGTATATTTTTAAGGCTAGTGTAAATGGAATTGCTTTCTTGGTCTCCTTTCAGTTTGTCTGCTGTCAGTATAGAAACGATGTGTTTCCTGTGTTAACTTTGTATCCTGCCACTTTGCTGCAAGTGTTTGTCATTTCTAAGAGTTTCCTGGTGAGTCTTTGGAGTCTCTTCTATAGGATCTTATCGTGTACAAAAAGAGAAACTTTGGCTTCTTCCTTTCCTAGGTGCATCCTTTTTATTTGTTTCTCTTGACTTACTGTTTTAGCTACAGCTGCCAGTTTTATATTGAATAAGATGGAAGAAAGTTGACACTCTGTTTTGTTCATGATTTTAGTTCATTTTTTTTGTGTGTTTTTCCAATTTAATAATATTGGCTATAGGTTCTTCATATAACATTTTTTAAAAAGATTTATTTATTTATTATGTATACAGCATTCTGCCTGCGTGTATACCTGCAGGCCAGAAGAGGGCACCAGATCCCATTACAGATGGTTGTGAGCCACCTTGTGGTTGCTGGGAATTGAATTCAGGACCTCTGGAAGAGCAGACAGTGCTCTTAACCTCTGAGCCATCTCTCCAACCCCATATAACATTTATTATTTTGAGATGTGTTCCATATATTATGTTTCTTTAGGACTTTTTAACATGATGGGCTGTTATGTTTTGTCAAAAGCCTTTTTTGTGTGTCTCTCTATCAAGATTTCCATCCTTGAGTCCATATATTTAATTTATAACATATTGATTTACATGCTTTAAGGCATTCTTGTATCTCCGAAACAACCCTAACTTGATGACAGAGGATGACCTTTTTGATGTGTTCTTGACATTTGCAAATATAGTTGGCAAGTATTTTGTTGATGATTTTTGCCTATAAGTTCATCATGAAAATTGATCTGTAGTTTTTCTTTTCCTTCCCTCCCTCCCTCCCTCTCTTCTTTCCTCTCTCTCTCTCTGCTTTTGATAGTATGGTAATATTAACTTCTTTTCTATTTTTAAAATAGTTTCCGAAACAGTGGTGCTGACTCTTCTCTGAAGAACTGGAAAATTCACCAGTGAATCCATCTGGGCCTGAACTTTTTTAGTGAAAAGATTCTTAATAACTACTTCAGTTTCAGTACTTGTTACAGATCTTCTAAAATTGTTTATCTCATCCTGTTTTAATTTTTATTGGTTATACAAATCTACAAATTCATCCATTTGTTTTCCATTTTAGTGGACCATATGTTTTCAAGGTAAGACATAATGATTTTATGGATTTCATCGGTATGTGTTACACTAGCTCTGTTTTTACCTGTAATTATATTGTAATTATCTCCATTAATCTCTAATTTAAGAACTTTTATTTTAGGTGTTTTTAAAATCTTTGTATTGGTTTGTCTGGCTCTCTGATTCTTTATATTTTTGTTTGTTTCCATTCTGCTCATTTATACCTTAATCTTAATGTTTTCCTTCCATCTATTAAATTGGTTTTAACTTATTTTCTAGATCTCTAAAGTTTATTATTAAATCGTAAATTTGAGATCACTCTGTTTTCCTAATATAGGCAGTTAGAGTTAGAGAACTTTCTCTTATAGGACTTTAGAGACAGTTCCGTGGGTTGCTGAAAAGAATGTACTTTGCAGGGTTTGAATGGAATGTTTTGTAGACATCTGTTAAGTCCATTTGCTCTATGATGTCATTTAATTTCCATATTTCTCCATTTTTGTTTATGCTTTTTATGTTGTTTTGGTTTCTGTTTCTTTGTTTTTTTGTTTGGAAAAATCTGTTAATTTCTGAGCATGGGGCATTGAAATTACCTACTGCTATTGTGCAAGAGTTCATCTGTGGCTTTAAATCTAACATTACTTCTTTTATAAAATTGTGTACAACTAGTTTAGGGTATATATGTTCAGAATCATGATATCTTCTTAATAGATTATTTCTTCAACCAGTATGAAGTAATTACCATTATCTTTTCTTATTAGTTTTGATTTGATGCCTATTTTGTCAGATATGAGGACAGCATTTGCTCTGTTCCTAGGTCCATTTACACCCAAAGATAATATGTGTCTTTCATACCATAGACAGGTGTGTTTCCTGGAGACTGAAAATAAATGGGTGCTGATTTTTGTTCCAGTATACTAGTTTGTGCTTTTGATTTAGAAGCTGAGGTAATTAGTATTCAGAGTGAGTTTGATACTCTATTCATTTAGCAGAGTGGTACTCGTAGGTCTCCCCTAGGGACGATGACCTATCTAACCACAGTGCCTTAGCTCTAATAAATGATTATGAGCATGAGTTTTAATTTGCGGAATAGGACTTAACGCCAATAAAAAACTGCATGGCACTATTGCACGTGTGGGCATGTCTTACCAGGCCAGTTGTTGTTGGAGCTTACAAGGCCCATAGCTAGTTAAATGGCGACTCCTTTTCTCTCTGGTACCATGCGTTGCACCTTTCAGCCCTATGACTCCTTCCAGCACCGGTGTGATTTCTTCATGTTCTATGATTCGAGAGAATGGTGTCTTTAACGATAGGGTCTTTGCATTCAGTTCTAGAGGGTAGTCAAGAGCATTGGCAATATCCTATAATGTTTGGGGGGATCTATGGGACTCTAGTAGCCAGTACCTCAAAGGTGGTAACCCATTCCTAGTGCTGGGCTTTTCGTTATCCTGTGGGATTTAGTAGGGACGTAGTAATGCTATTTAGGGTAACTCTACTTATATGTTTGTATGTGTAAATTTAAGACAGTGTCTACAGGAGTGGGTCTTCCCACTTTTTCAAAGCGTTTTTCATGGCAGCCATCCCTCTCCATAGTTCCTTGTCTATCTTGCCCCCCCCATCCCCTTCCCATTAAACCCTTCTCTTAGCATTACTCTCCTTAACCCTTTATACCACTGTGTTCTGTCTTCCCTCCCTTAAAATCACCCCACCCCCTCACAGGGCCTGTTCCTAATTGCTTGACCTCTAAGGCTAATCCAAATGGAAAACACATATCTGAAAATTCAAGGCTAATATCTGCAAATAAGAAAAAAAAAATATGGGATATAGGCCCCAGAGGAGAGCCTACTGATATTTCTCTGCTAACTGGATATAGTACTAAGCTGAGTCATAGTGACTTATTGTACTACCTGTAGATTAGTGCATTGGTGCGTTGGTCAACCCTCATCAGAGAAGCTTCTTTTTTTGCAACAGAGGTGATTAACACAGAGGCCAATAACTGATCAAGGTGCAGAGAATAAAAGACTGTGAAATGCTCAGCCCTAAATGGGGCATCTATTTCATGCCCTCTTCCCAAAAGCTCAGAGCTCATGGTGAAAAAGAGTGTAGAATAATTGTAAAAGCTATAGGCCATGAGCAAATATAGAGAAGCAGTGCTTTCTGTACATAGCAGGGCAGTCGTACATATGAATTTACACCAGTTGAGTCTGCATGCTCAAGACCATCCTAGACTCAGGCCAATTAAAGTTCCAGCATGAGGAGCGGAGGTGAGTATGAAGTCCCCTCCCCCCACAAAGACCTATTATCAGTTGGTAACTGCTGCAAGAGAGTCAATTGTGTTTAAACTTGCAGCCCCAGAGGGGTTGGCCTCCTTCCAGTGAAAGCCACACATCCAAGACTGTATGGGTAGCATCAACTGTACTTGATAGGTTTTTTAAAAAAATCCCACAAAGTTGGCTGTAAGGGATGGGGAATGGGGCTGTATAAAGTTCTCAAAGAGCCAATAAAAAGCAAGAAAAAATAAAACTAGAAAAATATTGAGTGGTTACTGAAACATTCAGGGATCAAAACAATTTGTGGTATCAGGTATCCACCAATGGTCATGGAAGGTATTTTCCATGTATGAGGGAACTATAGAAAATTTTAAATAAGATGTATGCCCTCCCACACAAGATTGGTATAAGCTTGGCATGCCTGCAATCCCAGCACTTAGGAGGCAGAGATAGGAGGTTTGCAGGTTCAAGGTTAGCCTGAATATAGTGAGACCTTGACTTAAATTTTAAAATATCTGAATAAAACTATAAATGACTGTAAGATATTAATATAAGATATAAGATAAACAAATGGAAGAAATTTGAAAAAAATGAAGTATTTGGAGTAAAAATTGGTTATTACATGATGATATAAGGAAGAATAAAGTAATTTCATATTCACATGAAAGTGAGAAATTAAATTGACAATCTGGGTTATATAAGGTAAACTTTAAGCTAAAAGTCAACATCTTTGGCAAGTTTTCTAAGATCATTGAGTGGAGATTATGTGTTTTAATTCTATGAAGAATAGTGAGAAAAAGTATGGGTCGGGTCAACTAGGCTTGTGATGAGCAGGACGGAGAGGGGCAAAGAGTAGGTTTAGAAATCCAGAAAGAAGGCACAGGAAAGACGGGTGAAAGAGAAATAGGTAACCACAGTCAAGAAAAGCATGGGATAGACAGGTAAAATAGGTAGGCACAGTCAAAGAGCGAGAATGTGCGTTTGAGGTGATGTTTGTGTCTTGACAGGGTGTGTGGGGAAAGTGACTTGTACAGACAAGGTCAGGAATGGGAGTGCCAAGCTGGAAGAAAGGCAGGATGTTCCAAGCTCGGAGAGTTGGGTGTAAAGGAATGGAGTTGCAAAACCAAGATGGAAAAACGTGTTTTGTGGGCAGGTCACTTCATGAAATGACTGTACAACGTGGAGTCTAAGTTCAGCAGCTGTGACAGAGGTCCAAATCAACACAGCAAACTACTTTTTGTTTAGATTATAGACTAGTGTCTATAGCTACTGCCTTTGCTCTAAGACATTAACAGTAGCCTTGTTTCTTTTTACCTGATGCTTTGCCCTCACCTTCTAAGTTAGAACAACACACTACTAGATCCATATTTCTAGTTGACATAAGTAATATTCTTGACTTTTATGAAGCCAGTCTAGAAGTTGTATGTGATGTTGACGATACCCTCCTCCTAGCCAAAAGATTATCATTAGACCACACTTTGAGGGACATAGGGAATAGAGCCTCTAATCTAGACAGGAGGGTACCCCGAAGAAACCCAGGAAAGGGGTCTCCACAAATAAATTACCATCTTAAGACAAAGTCCTCGAGATTGTGAAGGTAGAGGGCCTGCTGGGAGAATGGTAGATGAGAACTCTGTGGTTGGAGGGGGCAAAGATTCAGGTACCCGAGTCAGGAGATAAGAAATGAGGGCAAAGGTTATCAGGACCCGTGCGTGGACAAGTTTCAGACACTGAAACCACAGGCACTGATCCTGTACCCTAAGTATGTTTCCTTTTCCCAAAATAAGTAGGGTAAACTAGAGCTGCTCATTAGGGTCATTTTCTGATCCCTGAATAGAGTTGGAAAAAAATGGCTTTTTTAGCACAGAATTACAAAACTTAGCATATGGTGGGGAATTTATACCTACCTTTCAACGCAGGCCACTTCTGGTGGGCTGGGATGCGCAGTGTGTTGATGGTGAAGGTGATTTATGGCAGCTGCTCTGTATCCAGCTGTGTTCTATGACCTCCCCGTGCAGTGTCTTCTCCCTTGATAAAATCACAACATTCTGTGTCGGGTCTTTTTGAGTTTTTTTTTTTATAAATCAAGTATAAAACAATTTCCAATGTATTCAACTCTAGCTTTCTTTGTTCATTGTTTATCCCCCAGTGACTGAATTAATACATTAAAAATTCAAAGATTTCAAGATGGTGCTCTGTACACAGATCATTTTTTTCTGTCCATATTTCTTTTTTTTATTTTATTTTTGATACTTTATTTACATTTCCAATGTTTCCCCTTTTCTAGGAATCCTCTTTGGAAGCCCCCTATCCCCTCCCCATCCCTATCTCTATGAGGGAATTCCACCTCCCACCCACCCGCCCACCCATTCCCACCTTGACATTCCCCTTTACTGGGGCCTCTAACACCCTCAGGCCCAAGGGCCTCTCCTCTCTCCCTGATGGCCATCGAGGTCGTCCTCTGCCTCATATGTGGTCCGAACCATGGGTCCATAGATGTGTATTCTTTGGTTGGTGGTCCAAACTTCAGGATGCCGGGGGGGGGGGGTCAGGCCCATTGGCGCTGTTGCTCCCTCCATGGGGCTGTGAACTCCCTCAACTCCTTCAGTCCTTTCTCCAACTCCTCCATCTGGGACCTCACTCTCAGTCCAGCGGTTACTGTTAAGTGAAACTTGGACATTCTCAACTTTTGGGCTAATACCCGCTTATCAGTGAGTACATACCATGTTCCTTCTTTTGTGACTGAGTTACCTCGCTCAGGATGATATTTTCAAGTTCCATCCATTTGCCTGCAAATTTCATAAAGTCATTGCTTTTTATAGCTGAGTAGTACTCCATTGTGTAGATGTACCGCATTTTCTGTATCCATTCCTCTGCTGAGGGACATCTGGGTTGTTTCCAGCTTCTGGCTATTATAAA
>CM052716.1:57379106-57411145 GCA_028551405.1 Uromys caudimaculatus
GAGATAGGAGTGGATCAATTTGCATTCTTCTGCATGTAGACCGCCAGTTGACCCAGCACCATTTGTTGAAGATGCTGTCTTTTTTCCACTGAGTGGTTTTAGCTCCTTTGTCGAAGATCAAGTGACCATATGTGTGTGGGTTCATTTCTGGGTCCTCAATTCTATTCCATTGATCTACCTGCCTGTCACTGTACCAATATCATGCAGTTTTTATCACTACTGCTCTGTAGTACAGCTTGAAATCAGGGATGCTGATTCCCCCGAGGTTCCTTTGTTGTTAAGGATAGCTTTTGCTTTCCTGGTTTTTTTGTTGTTCCAAATGAATTTGAGAATTGCTCTTTCTAAGTCTATGAAGAATTGAGTTGGAATTTTGATGGGGATTGCGTTGAATTTGTAGATTGCTTTTGGCAGGATGGCCATTTTTACTAGATATACATATTTATATGTGTATATATAAACATACATATTCATATGTATATATAAATACACATATACCCTTCTTCACATACGCACACATAGGTTAATATGACAGGAAGAGGATCATCAGGAAGGGGATGAAGAATGAGAAATATGGAAGGCACTGAGTGGGTCAAACTGTGTGTATGTGTGTGTGTGTGTGTGTGTGTGTGTGTATGTGTGTGTGTAAAAATCTCACAATGAAAACCCTTTATCTGTATGCTAACAAAACATTAAGAAGAAAAGAACATTTAGAAGTCAATCCTATTTAGTATAGAGGGCAACATACCTTTCACAAGGAGAAACCTGGCAACTACAGCCTTCATCAGGAGACCACACTTACCATCCCACTGAGACACAGCCTAACATCAGGAGATTCCTAATTTGATGCACATAATGTCATTTAATGTCATTAATGTCTCCGCAATCCCAGTGCAACCTCAACTTAATTGTTAAAAATGTTGTAGCCATTCTTTGGCTACTTTGTTTTGCTACTTCTTTCTTCCACTCTTCCTAACCCCATTTCTACCCTTTCACCCTGGATACTAGATAGGAGAGATAAAGGGTAGAGGGGAAAGTGAGCGACGTTATCGTTAGACCACTTCCTGCTGATTAGAGGCATAGCGTTCCTTGGGGCAAGTTTGATCCTTGCCCTCAGGATTTCCAATATCCAGTTTCTTCTTGTTGTTGTTTCTTCTTTGTGTGTGACTACTTAACAAACAGCAACTAACTCTAAGAGCCCTAGCATTTATTTGCCCTCTGAAAAGTCTCCAGAATTCCAAATGCCACACAATTTCAGAAACTATCTGCAGCTGTCAAAATCACACCCCTGCTGGAGCACGAGGCAAATCATAGTCAGCTGCTATGGACAATCTGAAGTAGGCTAATATTTCACACCTGGGATTAAAACAAAAACATATTCTCATAATTTCTGTGTTTTTCAAAGAAACAAAAATTCTCACTACAAAAGCAACCTATCAATCAAAAATTTTAAATATTCCATGGATCAGTTAATAACAAAATATGTATCTCAGCTGCAAAAGAAAGAAAAAATAGCAGGCAAAAGAGATTAAAGATACAATTATGGAAATTGAATGTAGTCTGTATAATTTATAATATCACATCAATGTTACATTTTTAGTCTTATGGTTATATCAGAGAATGTCTTTATTCTTTATATCAGAGAATGACATTGGTAAGCTGTCATTAAATATTCACATATGTATATGATGCATATATGTATGTATATACATACACAAGTTCACATACCTGTCTTCTCAGAGAGGAAAAATGATGTGACATATTGTTCACAAAACTGAGGAACTGGGGCTGGAGAGATGGCTCAGGGCTTAAGAGCACTGACTGCTCTTCCAGAGGTCCTGAGTTCAATTCCCAGCAACCACATGGTGGCTCACAACCATCTGTAATGGAATCTGATGCACTCTTCTGGTGTGTCTGAAGACAGCTACAGTGTACTCAAAGAAATAAAAATAAATAAATAATATAAAAAAACTGAGGAATCTAGAGAAAGAGTAATTTTCTAGAATAAAAACTATGTCTGTAATTTTGAGTACTACTTTTCTAGGTTGCAGCCACACAGTTCTGTGCAATGCTAGACCATGCAGTACAAAATCCGCAAAATTATGGTCTGCCTATAATCCAGAAATAGGTTTGCTTTATGGTGTGCAGTGTCTACTGTAGCCACTACCTGCAGCAGAAATGGCAAAATCAAAGATTCTCCTTTGCAGAGTAAAGCTGGGGCAGCCCTAACATCTTTAAGTGGATTATATGCAAATTTGAGGGAACTTGCTAATGGTGGAAAACACAGTGAGAAGCCAGCCTTCTGGCAGGACTTTGGGGTGCTTGCCAGAATCCTGCTAACTGCATGGAATATTAGACTAGTTATCAGAGTTCCCTATACAAAAATTTCAACCTGATGTATACATTGTTGAAAAGATTAAGAAAAATAAACAGATCGGCAAGCAGGAATGAGGATTATCAAAAAATAATGTAAATGGCAATCAGAAAGATACACGCTATCACAACCCATGACTTTAGTGTTGAAGTGCCTGGGAAAACAGGTCGGAAGGGAAATGGAGAAAGACCTTGGCCAACCTGAGGCTTTCCAATGGAGATTCCAGCGACGAAGAACAGGAAGGGCACTCTGTATCAATAAAATAAAAATATGTAATGCTGCGAGTAGTGGCATTCTACAGTAGAAAAAGATCAGCAAGACACAAATGTAAGAAAGGGAATCAGTCTGTCAAACACAAGATCTGCAAGAGGTCAGCCAGACAAATTGCCAGCATGGCAAGGAGAGGTGGGCGTGACGTTCTACCCCTAAATGAAGCCACTGACAAGCGATCACTGCTGGGAGTCAGCTTTTTAAAGAATGTGACTCCTGCCAGCTGGATCACACTCCAGGGGGTGCATATACACCCAAGACTATGTGGGCAACACAAACGACACCAGGGCGTTTTGTTTTTAAATGAGGACACAAAGTTGGGGGTGGGAAGGGTGTTGGATCTCAGAGGAATTGGGGAGTGAATAAGATTTAAAAAAAAAAAAATTGTATGAAATTATCAAAAAATAAATAGTAAATAAAATGTCTTTAAAGTTAAAATAAATGAAGGAAAGGAGGGAGAGAGGAAGGGATAGAGGGAGAGAATCCTAATATTTGGAATTTGGGTTAAAGTTCAAATTGCAAGCTGAGCAAGTCCACACAGGCAGGCGCTACACCGGAATCCTTAAGGCTGGCTTTCTGCCTCTGGAGATGAATGAGACATGTCCAGTCCTTAAGAGTTGTACTTGTAGAGCTTGGTCGGGTCCTATTTAGTCATTGTCTTCTTTTCCAAGCATAAGGACTAGGATTACTTTAGTGGTAGTTAAAAGAGGAAACTGGCAAGTCACATTCAAAAGAGTAACTCCCACCTACACTGGGTGTGTCCTGTTGTCATCAGATCAAACCAATAGTAGTTGTGTGTGACAGCTATAGAGCTAGCTGCTTCTGGTGTGAAGAAATGCTCATATCTGTTTAAGCCAGATTTTATTTCCTGAGAATGAGAAGACATTTTGTACAAGAGAAGAGTTAGTGTTCAGAGAAACAAAAACACCAAAAAAGCCAACATAGATGGTGCGCAGAAGTCAGTAAGCCCTTAAATTCACTTGCTTTGTTGTACATAAGTTTGTTGCTTCTAGAACCAGGTTCCTCAGAAATCGAGAATATAAAACACCAAAACAGGGAATGCCTTTGACGCACATGTGGTCGTGTCTGAGGTTTTCCAGTGTTCATTCTGGGCCAGGCATTGTTCTAGGCATATCATCCCGTTTGCTCTCCAATTATATGAATTGAGTACCTCTTTTCTCAGATCACTCATAGGAAAATGGAGGCACAGAGCAGTTGAATAATCTACACGAGGCAAAGCCAGGGCATGAAGCCGGGTTTGTACATGCTCTTAACTATTCCTTTATGCTGAAATGCTGTTAAGTTTTTAGCCCAGAATTTTTGGAAGCTACTTAATGGCATGATGGGGTATTTTAAAATTTAAAGCAGTGGCAAATCCATATGGGAAGTGTGTTTCCAATTAAAGGTATTTTAAAAAGGAGAATGAGCACCCTTAAAGAGGGAGGAAGGGAGGAACAGAGGGGGGAGAAGAGGGGGGAAGGAGAAGAGAAGAGAGGGGAGATCAAGTAGGAACAAGTCCAAAAGAGGGAGAGTAGAAGGCATGCGGAACTATGTACAAAGTCAACAATGGAAACCTTTCAATAAAGCTAGAGCACAATTTTAACATTGCTCCTCCTCTTCCATGAAAATTTCAAACATGCTATAATCGAAGTGTAGCTTTTATTAAATAACAACTCCTAGGGATAAGAGAGTAGAAGAGGACAGTCCTGACATGCATAAGGCCCTGGGGTCAGTCCCCAGTATGCAGGAGTTCTATTAAAAAGACACGTGTTGTTATAAAGTAAATATGCTGGAAACTTAAAAACTAAGCCTATTAAATCTTTGCTGCAGTCATCCCAGTCTGCGTGTCTGTCAAACCACGAGTGTCCACTGTCACAGTTTTGGGCCCTGTAGTTCCACTAATGCTATCATCAATTGAAAATTACTTAAATTAGTTATTTTTACTTAATCTCCTAAGTAATATTTATGAAGTGGTTCTTTTGCTGCTCTATAGGCTCTTCAAAGTATAAACTGAAGCAAATACATTTAACTGTTGAAATCTCTTGGGTCAGCACTGTATGAGTGACCCACTTTGGAACAGGATAGAACCCTCCTGTTGTGTGTTAGAACCACCTGGGCTTACCAGTGGAGAGGCAGATCCCTGAGCCCCACTCCTGATCCACTGAATCAGAATTGTGGGGAAAAGACTGCCTTTGAAATAGATTCTTCAGGAGAGACTCTGCAGCCCAGAGTTTAAGAATAATCACATTATAGATTCCCTAAGAGGAAGTATAATGGTCTAAAATTCCAAATTGAATCTGATATAATTACAGAACTTAGCATGATGGTTGGGATAGAATTCAGAACTGTACCAGACCAGCCCAAAAGAGGCTGTAGGGAGACTCCACGACAACTTGGAGGATGGGGGAAAGCTAATTATTGGAAAATAAAGTCCATTCCTAGACTCCATGGTGCTGAGAATGACTCCCTGAGAGAACTGGACTGCTGTTTTGAGTGAATGGCTGTTTATACTGCAGACGTCTTGTCAGAGAATATACAGTAATCTGGGAACAGGGTTGAAATGAAAGTAAGTCTCTGTAGGTAGAGACACGCGGCTACTGAAACTCTGAAGCTCAGTTATAGAAGCATTAGGACCTAACAGGAGGAGAAGCCTGTTAATTAGTAAATAAGACCATGGAATTGTCATAAAGACTGTCAAGACTCAGACCTGCTTGATGTTGCTCTTGAGAAATTCACTCACTCTGTCATATGTAGGCTGGCTTTCTAAGGTCAGTCAACCTAATCGGAGGTCTGTGTTCTTAAACTGCCATTTCACAGAAATATAATTTTTAAAGAAAAACATAAAACATGTATAACTTCATACTAGCTAGTTAACATATTAAAGAATGATATGGTAATTTTAAGAAGAGAGCCAGGGGTTAACTAGTTCAAACCAGAGAAATGAGAAACTGAGGAAGGGAAGGTTTCCAATTTTCACTCCAGCTGGGAAGAAATTTCAGTGTAGATGGAGACAAAGTTGGGAAAATGGATAAGAAAATAGGGTGGAAAGAAGCCACAGGAACTGGTTTTAAGGTGGAGAACGCACCATTGCCTGAGAAGCAGACAGAGCTGGAGATGGCCCAAGGCCAGGCACAGACTCAGAGTGGGAGGAGGAAGGGCTCAGGTGGTACTCCGACATGGTCAGCAAGGTGGTACCCTGACATGGTCAGCAAGGTGCTGGTATGGTGACATGGCCATTCCTTCCAAAAGCATACATATCTGGAAGGATGCAGGAGACAAGATTCATGGACGAGGATGGGGCTGAGAGCTGCATCACTGCTGTATCTGCTATGTGTGCACAGGAACATCTGCCAGGGGAGCATAGTAGTTAATGGAAACTCTGTAAGTCCAGGAACCTGAGTAGAGACCTAGATAGAGCCTGAATACTGTTTTCAGTCAACTAGGTCAAATAGTTGTGTGTGATCTTGTAGGTTTCTGACAGTCCCTGAAGAACAGCAAATGAGGACCACGGAGAAGAATATTCTGTAAGGAAACAAGTTTGGAAATAATTCAGTCGGGGTAACAGTGGAGCCTGGCTTACTGCCTAGAGCAATGAGGCTAGGGAGTTTGAAGTTCCTTACCATCAAAATGATGCAAGAGGCTGGGCATGGTGGCGCACACTTGTAATCTCAAAACTCAGGAGACGAGAGAATTTTGAGTTTGAGGACAGCTTGGCTACACAGAAAGACTCTGGGAAGAGAACAAATGTAGAGAAATAAATGAAGAAGGGAAGATATTTAAGCTTTTGTGAGATGCATTTTCTGGTAACACAACAGAGATGTGTGTGTGTGTGTGTGTGTGTGTGTGTCCAATCCAAAGAGTTATGCCTCTTGGAACAATATGGCAATCATGTTCTCATTTCAAAAGTATTGATAAAAATAGCAAAGGGAAAAGATTGAGAGAGGACCAGAAACCCTGAAATAACCAGTATCTGGAAGCGGTTCTCTTCCCGTTGGTATGGATGAGGGTCCTTAGCGCTCAGGAGCCACTGGTTACCATCTACCCAACAGCCTCTAGATTGTCAGGTTATTCTCATACATTGGTTTTCCTGGTCACTATTTTCTCAAAGCCTGTTACTTCTCCTCAGAAATGTCGAATTATGTAACTTCTATGTATTTTTAAAGTTCTTTTCTGTTACACTTGCATTCTATTTATAGCCCATTGTTAATACTGATTTCCTTGAGATTTTTCCAGCCCAACATGGTTTTGGGTTCTCATTTCTCTTGCTATTACATTAAACCTTTAATAAATTGTACATCTACCACATCCACCTCTCCAAACCTCAGGCATCTGACTGGGAAGATGATTTGAAAGGGAAAGGAAGGCAGCTGGTACTCTGAGCCGGATCCTCACAGTGGAGGTTCAGGATAGTTGAAGCTATACATTCTGGCAGAAAACATGCTGAGTGACTTTCCCTATTGAGCTTAAAGGACAAAGATGTCAACCAACTATGAGATGATGTCATTTTCAGGTTTCCTCGAGGAAGCATCCAAGATCTTTACTGGAACCCCAAGGGAAGTAGCTGTGAGCAGCAATAGTTGGCCTGAGATGCACCCTTAAGGGTGTTTCTGACATTTCTGGAAAATGCACTGACTCATACCCATAGTACAGAGAGCCCTCAAAACTAGCAGGCCACTCTCTGGCCCCTCCATGGCCTGCCACCTCTCATGTTTGAGTCCCATTTTTACCTAGGTGGGACTATCTGTTCCCCACCTTGTTTCCTGACTGAGGCTTGGTTTTTAAAAGCTCCAGTGGTTGTAAATTCCTGGGCTGTGATTAGAAATGAGAGGCAACTGTACAAACCGGAAAGATCCTGAGTCAGTTTGTCTCAAGTTTTTATTGCTCTTCAAACAAATTATAACTGGGAAGCACACGGGCTATACAAAGGGTGTGATTGATTCGAGAAAGATGTGCATTGTCTTCACCAGCATTCAAATAGTAAGCATGGGCCCTGTGTCAGAAGCTTGGCAACAGAATGAACAGCTGTGTAATTTAAGGTAACAACTTAATATACATAGCTGTGGTGCTCGTAGGTACATCTCTAACCAATATCGTCTATTAACCAAATGACTACGTATCCTGCCGAATCAAGTAAGAAGGTCTCTGTGTAAACCCCCCCCTTGGAGTCTTCTGTTGAGATCCATGGAATTAAAAATTACCATGCTCAGTTTCTTCCTGGAGGTACAGGTTAGTGGCATGTCATGAAGGAAAAACTTCAAAAGGCATTGTAAAATTCAAAACTCAGTCCACTGCAGCTTATCCATGACCAAAAGAAAAAAGAACAGGCTTTTCTGCCTGGCTGCACGTGGTATCTTTACTGCAAAAGCATCAACCCAGCTCGCAAGTTCCTAACATACTGGCTTTGATATTGTCCTTCAGGACAACTGAAAAGCAATCTGAGAGTTTAGATTCTTTCCCCTTTGCACATGATGACTGCTAATTAGTTATTTATTCCACATGATTTCAAGCCTCTCACTTTAATGTACAAACCCTGGGAGTGTCCATACCATGACTTTCTCTGCTCTGGTCAGCTGTGTCGTCTTACTCAAAGTCTGGGCTTTGGGTAGAAGCCATGTTTATTCCACACAGTGGTTGTTCTGAGTTCTTTGAGCTCCTCTCCTTCTTCATGGTACTGGTCTCTGTCACCATCGATAGGCTTTGGGATGTCCGAGTTCCTCAGTGTGAGTCATGTGACTTACATTTACAGATCTGGTGGGGTTTTGTTTGTTTTGTTTTTGTTGTTTGCTGTTTTTTTTTTTTTTTTAAAGAGGACAGAATCAAAGCATTTATTTACAAAAGTACTTAGCATCTCTAGGGAATTAGGTTTTTTCAATGTGTCTCTCTTCATCACTAGGTCTCTGATAAGAGTGTCAAATAACACTAGACACTTGAAATTCTGATATACTCTACCATGCCTCTCTACCAGATGTCCTGGGCCAGTTTTTCTCATGTTGAATTCTGGGACTTAAGGAGGTCAGCAAAGTTCAAGCGAGTCTCAAGGGCATCATATAGTCTACAGCTAAGGAACCTTTCTCTCCCTTCAAGACCCTTCTGTCCCGATCTTTTTGTTTCATTTAGGTACCATTTGTTTATCTGGTACACAGTTGTAACAATCATCCTGCCTATTTTGTAGTATGAAGAAGTTGAGGGGAAAAGATGCTTCTACAATTCTTGAACTTGTCAAAATGTTACTCATGGTATTTAAGATTGTTTTTTCTTTGTTTTATGACAATGTAACTGGAATAGGGTTCACATAGCACATTTGTCTTTTAGTAAACGTCCTGCATCATTGCATTATCATCACGGCCATGTAATTTCAGAACATTTTCATCACCTAAAAAGATGCTCCAAAGGCACTCACGGCACTCACTCCCATAATCCTCTGCTCTCCGTCTTAAGCAACCACAAATCTTTCTGTTTTTATTGATTTGTATATTCTAAGCAGTTTCCATCAACAGGAATGCACAGGGTGTACCCTATCACCTGGTGTAAGTCATTCAGTATGGTTTCAAAATTGTGTGTGTGTGTGTGTGTTTTATAGCTGTGTGAGACTGTATGACATCGATACATCACATTTTGTTTAGCTATTCGTCTGTTAATAGACATTTGGGCTGTTTTCAATCTTTTAGCTATTGTGAACAAAGCTACTATGAACACTTGTATATTTAAATTTTCACTTGTTTTCTATTCCTTTAAGTATAAAGCTAGAAATGGAATTGTTCGGTCATACAGCGATTCTTTATAGACCTTACTGAGAGATTACCAAGATGCTCTCTGTAGAGACTGTGCCATTTTTCTTGCCCCTCCCCAATATCGCATCAGTGTTACGAACTGGATTTCTTTATCCCCTAAACGTTCGTATGTTGAAGACCTAACTTCGGTCATGATACTAAGAGATAGCTTTGGGTGGTAATTAGGTTTAGATGAAGTCATGAGGGGGGAGACAGCATGAGTAGTGAGCTTATAAAAAAAGGATAAAAGGTGTCAGAAATTCCTCTCCTTGCCATGTGAGAACACAGTAAGAATCTGGGGTATCTGCAAGCCAGGAAGAGCAGCCTTACAATCTCATGCTGTCCCTAGATCTCAGAATTCTAGCCATTAGAACTGCAAGAAATAGATTTGGTTGTTTTAAATCACTGTCTATAATAGTGAGTTATAACAGTCAAAATGCCTGTATAATGGGGCCTCAAATTTCTACTTTTCCTTTCTGATACTTGTTGCTTTTCTTTTTTAAAAAATGTTGTTGGGACTGGGAAGTTAACGCATTTGGTAAAGTGTTGTGTAAGCACGAGACCTGAATTTGATTCTCAGGACCCACATAGGGTGCCAGCTATGCTGTGTGTGCTTATAATCCCATCCCAGTAGGCAGAGACTGATGGGTCCCTGGGGCTCACTGGCCAGCCAGCCAAGCTTAATCTGCAGGTTCCAGATCCAAGGGAGAGACTCTGTCTCAGAAAAGAGGCTGGCCTCTGGCTCCACACACATGCACACACATGCATACACACACCCCCCCAGAGACACACACATACACACATGTGAGAGCATGCGTACAGACACACACTCACATACGGAAGCACAGTCACTGTCATGTCTAACACCACTGAATGTGAGATTGTATGGTGTTTGTGTGTGCTGGCGTGTGTGCGTGTGTGTATGTGTGTATGCATTTCTTTTGCAGTTCTGGACATCAAAACCAGGCCCCTTGAACATACTAAAAAGGTACTCTGACCCTGAGCCACATTTCCATCCCCTTTAACATGATTTTGTTTGATAAGTCACAGATGAATTACAATGTTGAACATTTTTAGTGTGCTCCTTGGCTATTTGTATATCTTCATTGAAGAAAAGTTTATTTTCGTTCTTTGCCTATTTTAAATTGTTTTGTGAGCCGGGCAGTGGTGGCGCATGCCTTTAATCCCAGCACTCGGGAGGCGGATTTCTGAGTTCGAGGCCAGCCTGGTCTACAGAGTGAGTTCCAGGACAGCCAGGGCTACATAGAGAAACCCTGTCTCGAAAAACCAAAAAAAAAAATAAAAATAAAAATAAAAATAAACAAAAAACAACCAAAAATAAATAAATAAATAAATAGTTTTGTTTATCTTTTTGTTTGTTTGTTATTTTTCGTTTTTGAGACAGGGTTTCTATGTGTAACCCTGACTGTCCTAGAACTCCATCTGTAGACCAGGCTGGCCTTGAACTTACAAAGATCCGCCTGCTTCTGCCTCCTAGTGCCTCCTAACAGAAGGGGGGTATGTTGTAAATTGAGCCCAAGGGCTTGAGCTCTGGAGAGCTGGCCCTGCCTCTCGACACTTGCTGCAATTGAAATGCGTGGGATTGGGGTGCGTGGTGTGAAATTCACAAAATTAATAAAAAGTTAAAAAAAAAAAAAAAGAGTGTGTCACCATCATCAGGCTCTGTTTATCTTCCATTACTGAATTGCATAGTGTGTCAATTGGCTAGCTGGTGATGCCCAGCTCTTTGGTCAACTATATGTTGTTGTCACTGTGTTTTGTAAATGTCCTTAGCATTTACTTTAAGTTAAGGAGACTGTATGTGGCAATGTGGATCATTTCATCAGCTGAAGGACAAAAGAGCAAATCCCTGAGAAGAAAAGGAGCCTGCCCTGAGGCTCTGACATAGACATCCTGCCAGGGTTTCTGCCTGTGAGCTGGCCATGTGCCCTATGTGAGTTCTATTGTTGCTCTCTGCCATCTCAACTCTTTTCCTGGTGACTCTATTTCTATAGAAATGACTCCATCCAGTGAGTTTCCTGAGGTTATCCGCAGGCGTACAGGTGACTCAAGCTGCTGACTCACCAAGTCATAGTATGAACGACAATCCAGGAGACGCGCACCACCGAGTCCTCTGTGCAGCTTGCAGGCAGCCATACCCCCAACACGCCTCCTCCTCTCCCTTAATTGTTTATTCTGATATAGTCTGGGGAGGGGCTGTATGGATGCTGTGAGTGTCCTGAGCCTTGTGAGATACAAGAGAGGATTTCATGGAGAGGAAGAAGCTTTACAACATCTGCAGAAACATGGCTCATGCAAGATATAAACTCTCTTTGTGTGTTTATATTCTGCATAGTAGGCGCTTATCAATTACATGAAAATAAAATCCACACTTGGTTAAGCCACTCCAGTTGCATTTGTTACACATAGCTGTAAAATGAAACCCACAGGGTTTTCAGAGGATCAGTTTGGATGACGTAGGTAGAACTGGATGAACAATTCAATTAATGCCACTATGTTTAATTTAAAGAAATGAACTCTATACCACTCAGTAGGCCTTTAAATATTATTCGGTAAATATATGTTGATGTCTGTTATGTATGAGACGATACGTAAGACACCGTGTGGTTGGCTGCATGGCATGCTGCCTACTGATCCTACGGAACTCTGGCTGTTACCATGTTCTGCCGTCACCATCCTGTGACTCAGTGGAGGCTCGACATTTTCATTCTACACAGGCAAAACACACCCTGTTACAAAAGACAGACAATTCTTTTAGTTGACAATAATAACTGATATTCCTAAAAACTTAGCAGGTTATTCAAAAAACATTAAATTATACTAAGTAGTCTCCATTGACGCAGACTGAGAAATCTGAATACATTTTAGAAATATCTTACCAAACATGACATAAACAAATGAAAAACTGACATTTAACTGGTAAGCTTTAGTTATCTAGGGGGGAAAAAACCTGATTTTGAACAGTCAAGTACCTGATAAAAGAAATGTCAATGTGTTTTGGATTAAAGCTGCAAGCTGAAAGAAAGCTGTTGGGAGCTGGGGAGTTGCTAAGGTTTGGGGTGTTACAAATACAAGCTTTTGATAGAGAAGAGTCCTCTCCAGATAATCACTTAGCATAATATGCAGGAAGCAACCAGGTGGGAGCCATTGGACAAATTAGTCAACATGTGTTAGTCTTAGTTCCCTTTATGTAAAATTAGGCCCATGCATAGCTGACGACTCTATGAAGATTGTCACATTTTCAGCACATACCATATGAGGTACTCATAAATATCCCTTTCCTAATGGGATAAATTAATACAGACCTTGTTTTTAAAAACTGTAGGAAAGCACCAAAAAAACTAAAAATATGCTACTATTTGTGAGTATTTGACCAAAAGAGTTAGAATTAGTTTATCAAAGATATGTCTACATCCTCATGTTTACCTCAGTACTATTTGTGATATTCAAGTATGAAGCCGGGGTCCATTTAAGTAGAATTAATTGGGTTCTACTACAGCAAGGACCTAATATGTTTTATACTTTGTTGTGAGCAAAGTAAGAATACTTATCACCAAGATTATACACTGCCAATGAAGGGGATTGTGGGGAATATGGAAGTCAACCTTGTGAAGGAAAAGGTGGGGGGCGAGTGAGGCACCACAGGCTCCTGGGAGAGTCCTGATCAACTGTACATGTCATTAGATCTAAAATGGTTCCCAGCACACCAGCGAGACAGAAAAAAGGTACTGAGGCCAGGACAGAGGCTGCTTGCCCATCTCTAAGGAAGTCCTCACAGTTGATGATTCTCCTGTACCCTCCTCCTTCTGAGGTACCTCATTAGGCAGAACTTTCATTGGAGCATGGTGACAGTGTGGCAAGATGTGACTGGCCAAGGATTTAGGGACTTTGGATTGGCTCAGACACCATATATAAGCTTATGCGCTGGGCAATAAACTCAGATCTACACCCTGATGCTGGTGTCTGGAGTCAGATCTCCCTGGATTCACGACTCTGTCGCCTCTCACCCCCCATCCTTGGTTCTGTTCCCACAGGGAAGCTCGTGGAGAGACACTCATGATCCTCCCCAACTACACCAAGTCTTAATAAAGACTATGAAATAGATGGGAGCTGCTGTTTCTCTGCTCAGGAAAAAGCTCACTGGGAAAGTTATCTATAGTTGAAATCTGTAGGGAGTGGTTCTAATGCTCTGATCGGGAATCTGTGTGGGAACCTTGAAGGTTCTGTTCCCCAATTGGTTCTCATTCAATCAATAAAGATGGTAGTGGCCAATGAGCTGGGTGGAATAGATGGAACTGCCAGTTTTCCCCAAGGTAGGCTAGCAGACGCAAGGGAATAGAGAAAGAGTCACTATGTTTCAGAGAGAGAAATAGCCACTAGCCATATGAGATCTAGGGTGGAGTGGCCATTGGCCACTTCCCTGACTGGGCCTGGGGTAGCAGTGGGCAGATTTAGGGTGATGATCTAAGACTAAAGGTTGAGGGCAGATTTAGAATGCTGAGCTGGGAGTGAAAAGAAGGGCACGATGGCTGAGGAAGGCTTAGAAGAGCCCAACCATTGAGCTAAAGCGTAATGATAAGCTAATGTGTGCATGTGTGTCTTTCATCTCTGGATCCAAGGGAACCTGGGCGGAGTTGTTAGCCTGGTCTAAGAGCTTAAGGCTAGGTAGTAGGAACTACGTGCTACAGAAATCCACATGATTAAAATGAGGCCTGAATAAGGATTCCAGACAAGAGTCTTCTTTAGCAGAAGTCACTGAGACAGTGAAGGCCCTGAGTGTGAACTGGTCTTGGTTTGAGTAGAATCTCAAGAAGCCATCATGACCAAAGCACATGGAGCTGGGGAGAGAGGTAGTCTTCGTGATAAGAAGGGCAGGTGATATAACCTTTGGTGGAACTGTGGCACAGGCAGGAATCTGCTGGGTCAAGAGAGGCTTTGGATGGTTTCAAGAAAGTGTGTAACATGACTATGCTTAGCAAGATTCTTCCAGCTGTCTGGATTGCTCAAACATCCTAGAGAGGCAAGAATGGTGACTGAGTGACCTCTTTCTTACAGGGTGTTATATCGGCCTGGGAGCATGAAGATGGTGCCTGGATAAGGGGTGGTTGTGATCAGGGGAGCTACCACGAAGTAGTTGGATGCAGATGTCCTTTGGACATACGGAACCCATGTAGGTGTCCAGTCTGTGGTCTGTGGGTCAAATGCAGTAGACAGTGATGGATGTGACCCAATATTAAATCACAAACTTACTTTAAAAATTATGGGAGAATTTTTTTTCAGACTTTTCTTTTTTTGTAATTTGGTTGTGTGATTTTCGAGTATGGACTTTGTAGGTGACAATATGGCGTTCCAGTGTTAAAAGATTGGGCACACCTGATAGGACTGAATGCAAGCATGAGAGTAGGAAGAAGGCTTTCTGTTTTTCTGATGAAATTATGGGGAAACAGGCTACCCAGTAAGAGGCAAACCCAATTTGTTCTTGAACAAAAGGAGCATGACTATTGCTGCTATCCTTTTGAACACTTCTAGGCACCTTGACTTAGAGTCTTTGAGGGTTGTTGAAGGTTAAGAAAACAAAATAGCATAGAAGAACATGTCTCTCCTTTGTCGAAGTTTGCTAACCTTAATCAACATCAGGGTCTCTGACTTTCATCTGATAATACTTTGGTATAACCTTCACTGCCGTCCCTCATGGTCCTCACTAGAAAGTGTGGTGCTAACTGAGTTGGACTTCCCATGTTTCCCAACATCCCCCTTACATCCAGAAATTAGGCCTGCCTGTAGGAAGCTTGGGATCATATGCTTTCTATGTCATCACCCTTTGTTCTTTATGAGCGCCTCTTAAGGATTTAGTCTTGTACTGGGCTTTGTCCCCCCTTTAGTCGTCTAGAAGAAATCCAACCTGGATCACACCATTGTGTATTATTCTAAAATGTGTGTTCCAGAGTTCTTCAATCCCCCCATTATTTTTTATGAGAGAGGTCAGGTACTTATACACATTTTGTTAAAAATGATCTCTTTCTTTTAATATGAAAATGATAGACCCAGGACATTCATAACATACAAGTGGCAGAGATGAGGGAAACTGAATTTAAAGTACATCCGGATCATTATAAATATAGGTAACATAAAGTCTTTAAACTTCAGCTTGACTCTTCAACTTGTAATTTGGTATCAACAACAGGGGGATGTAGTGTGTAGGAGTGTGCAAATATCCCAGCATGGAGAGTAGTAGAACAAAAACCATCTTTTTATCCTTGTATGACTTGAAATAGTCCTAAATGTCAAGAAGAGAAAATATCTCATTTTGTTTTTAATATTTTGGGTAGATGTTGGTAATAATAATAATGAATGTTTGAATGTCCTGGCAGCCATTGGCACTGTTTGTATCATTAAGGTAGACATGATGCACATTACACTCAGCTTAATTTTAAGAATTTAATAAAATAAAAAATATGTAGGAAGTGTGGTGCATTATCACACTTAAAGCAGTCAATTAAATTCGTCTCCTGACACAGGCTACTTTATAAACTCATTTATCACAGAAGTTAGTGTGGTCTGACCTTTCCACCCCTTCTTAGATAAGGATGGTAGCATTTCTCAGCAACAAAATTATTGGGTTTTTTTCTTTGATAGAGCAGCTTCTCAGTTTGATTTTCCTTCTTTTTTGCACTTCTAGTTAGTGTTACCTTCTCAGAGACTCAAGTTTCATTTGCATTGGTGAGCAAATAAATGCTATTAGAAGGATACAGGAAGACATCTCTCAATACCAATGCTAATTACCTACACTCAAACAATTTACTAAGGCATTTCACTCCATGTACTCTTATTCACTCTACAGAAGAAAGTGCTGATTATCTATTGAAGTTTGGCGTGTTCGCCAGACACGTGTCAACCTTTTGTTGTTTTTGAGCTATTCAACCCGTTGAACTGAATCTTAACACCAATTGCCACAGGTTAAATGATACGTTTGTCAACTGATACACTGGCACAAACCATTTGCTTGTGTTTATTGAGAATGCTGTCCTTTAGTGATATTTTTATGGTTGGGGCAAGGCATCTCATCCCAGGGAATAGATAGTGACAGTGGTATTTTACCAGACTTGACAGATTTTAATATAAAACAAATTACAAAACTGTAGCTAAAGTTAGGCATTGTGAAAGAGGATTTCCCCAGGAAAACAAGGAAGGAAAGAGCCATAGATGGAGAAGAATTTCCATTTACTGAATCCTCTTGACAAACTAGGGTTTCCACCAGGACAGACACACACACACACACACACACACACACACACACACACACACACACACACACACAATTATTATAATATAATAATATATTAGAGAGAGGTCAAGTAACTTAGGCAATCAGCTATACCTAGGCTCTAACATCAAATTCCATTTTCTTTCCATTCCACCCAGTCTTGTTGATTTCATGGCATGATCAGTGTCATCTCTGCCCTGAGGACTGCAGAACCCTGTGAATCCATGGCTTCAGAGCCACAGAGACCCCTGCCTTCTTACTCCACAGTGTTGGTGGAGTAGCAGAAGACTATCATCCCCTGAAGAAACTGGCTCTCTCCTTCTTAGTCAAGAGCACACAGTTTTGTCATTTGGGATGAGGGTACCCCGAACCTCTGGGTGTTTTTATAGATAGATAAGAACTATCTGGTGCTTCATACCAGCAGTGGGCTTTGTTTTTATGTAACAGTTGAGCTTTGGATAGAAAGAAGAATCCCACTGTCTATTTGCTTCTAAGCTGCATACACCATTATGTATAACGCTCGAGCCAACTGCATGGACTACGAATAAGTTCGATATCCAGCACTGAAGACTATCATTCTTAGTACTTACAAAGTGCTGGGGATGCTAAGTTAAGGGAAACCAATAAAGATTCTAAAAGTGGCCCAGCAGCACCTGGACCAGACAGTGAACAGCACTGAATGCAGAGACTTATGGTGACTCAAGATGCCAAGAGTAAGTGATGGAGGGGTGTTTAGCCATAAGCAGGGCATTTATGTCCCCCAAATCCATAAGGCTCATGAAGCATAAAGAAAGAAAGAATGAAAGAAGTAAGTTAAAATGGCTGGAAAATGTATTCAAGTGAAGACACAGCCATTGCAAACACAACCTGCAATGGGCCTGTACAAGTCTACACCTAACAAACTGGTGTAGACCATGGATGTTCTTCTGGGACTCTGCCTTTCTCTGCTGAACTATTGGCCACTGATGGATTCTGGATGAGTAGCAGTCCTTGTCTTCAGCTGTGTACCTGAGGCTGAACCCAGAGGCTCCAGTGGATAGTTCCAGCCTTGGTCAAACAGTCCTGTTTAAAAGCAGTGAGTTACACAACAAAACAAACAGAGAGGAAGACAGGGAAAGAACTTGTTGGGGGCCATGACCTAGGGGTCAGATGGATCTGTGTGGGGCAAACAGAAAGCATTTTATACCTGTGTGAAACTGTCAATGAACAAATGTTGTCGATAAAAGGAATAGATACATTTTAAGGGTTTGAATCCTTAAAATGATTGAATCCTAAACCAATCTTAAACTGCTAAGCAGACAAACAAGAAACTGTGAAAGTGGCTTTTCTGTCCTTTAACACCTTACATGTTGGCCTTCCAACTCTTAAGAGGTCAGATGTCACAGTGCCAGGGAAGGCACAGAAAAAAGAATCGTCCTTTTTCATCTTCCTGTCATTTCCCAGGGAAAGTTCAAACAGAAAGAGACATTCCCACGTCAAGTCAGTATTTCAGATTTTAACCATTGCACACAACCATTTTTCTTCCTTTTCTCTCTTTTTTATCCTTATGGGATGGAGTCCTTATGTGTACTCCAGGCTGTCCTAGAACTTGTAATCCTCCTGACTCAGTTCCTGAGTAGCTGGGTTGGGCTCAGCTAATACAGGCATTTGTAAAGATTATGTAAAGGTTTCATAATTTACACACTGAATTTCATCAACCACCCATTACCGCTTCTTCCTCTTCTTCTTCTCCCACTGGACCTCTTCTTCTAACAAGCCCTGCCCCTATTTTGATACCTTCTCTTTATGTGCAACCCACTGAGTCTGAGTTTCTTGACTGAACATGGGTAGGAGGTTACTTACTGAAGCAAGCATGACCTATCAGAGACTATAACCTGGAGAAAAATTACATCCCTCCCCCTAACAACCATGAACAGCCAACAGTCACTCAGGGATGGGAGGAACCTCATGGTCCCTCCATCATCCATGGTGAAATATTGATGAGTCCAAGTCTTGTGCAGAGAAGCGCAGCTAAAGTGAGTTCATGCATGCACTGGCTTTCTGGTACCCAGAAGACAATTCTCTCGCTGCACACTCTCCCAATCTGGTCTTATATTCTTTACATGCCCTCATCTACGACATTGTCTCAGTCTTAAAATGATGTTGCATTCCCATTTGTGATCAAGCACGCCACCAAAGGCCATCCACGGCAGTAAAAAGCTTCTTGAGTGAAGATTAGGTACAGCACTAATCTTTGGGTGGAAACATGAATATTTGGAAGTCAATTTGACAATCTGATCATTCAGCAAAACAATAGTAGAGGATTCCCATTTATGGTCTATGGTCTCCTCAGGCACAGGATCATAACCAGGGTGACAAAACTAAATGTGAGCTCTTTCAATACAGCAGGCTTCAAATGTAACCAGAAAGTGGTTGGTTGCCTAATATCTTTTGTGCCATTACTGCACCAACGGGCACAGCTTGTCTGACAGGTCACTGTTATAGTTCACAGAATTTTTTTTTTTTGGTTTTTCGAGACAGGGTTTCTCTGTGTACTCTGGTTGTCCTGGAACTCACTCTGTAGACCAAGTTCACAGGATTATTGATGACCCAGTAGCTTTCATACACCTTCTGGTACTGCTGAGGCCACTATGGAAATGCCAGAGGTCTCTCAAAAAACAAACCAACAAAACAAAACACAAAACCACAAACAACCCAAACCACCCAAAACAAGAATAAAACTGCCGTATGGCACAGCTATACCACTCCTGGACATATGTCCAAAAGACTTTGCACCCTATAAAAAAGTTACTGTGTGTCCACGGTCATCACAGCTCTATTCACAAGAGGCAAGATGTTGAATCAGTGAGATAACCATCAATGGATAAATGGATAACAAAAATGTGGTACATATACATAATAAACTTTTATTCAGTGATAAAGAAGAATGAAATTTGCAGAAAAAATGGATGGATATGAAAATATTATACTGAACAAAGTTAACCCGGGTTCAGCGAGACAAACATTACATATTCTCTTATCTGAGGATCCCAAATACAAATGTAGAATGTGGTATGTTTAACTTAGAATGTTGGTAAAAGCCAGAAAGAGGCCATTAAAGGGAAAAAGAGAAAGTCCTTAAGAGAAGGGGTAGAGTAGAGCACTGCTGGACTTGAAAATGGAGGTGTGGGGGGGGGGGATACTGAGGGTGGAAAAATCTAAGCATGGAGAAGGGGAAAGAAGATAGAGAAGAGGTAGGGACAGACGGAGGGGCGACCCAAACTAAAGATGTATGAAAAAGCTACATGAAGAGAACTATATTATAAACTTATTAAAATATAATATGCATTAAACATTGAAAGTATTTCTCCTCAATGGATAGATAATGCTCCTCCCAGAAGCCAAGGTTATTAAGGGAAAATCCAAGTACCAGGTGTGGGGTAACCCCCTATCACCCAGGGAGACCCCAAAACCATGTAAACTGTGTTGTCTTATTTTCACAAGAACTTGATGATAAGAACTGGTTGCTAAGGACATCACATATTGGTCACAGGACAGAGAAATCAAACTAGAGCAAAGCTGAAAACTAGACACTTTAGTGACTAATCTAAACATACTATGATTAAGTTACCACAGACATTTTCTTAGCTAGTACCATGTACCTATACGCAAACCTGAGGGCACAGAGACGTCTTTACGGATACATGATAACCTAGACCCAAAGGCTTCAGTAACATGTTGCATGGAGTCTGTGGTGTGTGTTCCAAGTGGTAATGGGAGGCAGGAATGGGAGAAGGGCAGTTATGCTTCTTTAAAGTCTCACAGTGCCATTTTCCTGATGTATCAAAATCAATGAAACACCAGATGATAGATAGGCAGCCATGTCTCTTAAAATCAGATAAAGCCATTTCGAGAATCTCTGTAAGAATTATATTTGCTCAATTCAAATGATACTTTGAATAGTCCCCTAAAGAGACAATTGCACTGTGATTTAGGCATTGAAAACTAATATTATTTAAGTGGCTTTACTCTCTTTGTCTTAATCTCCTTCGCAGTGAGCGCATCCTTCAGCCTGTGTTTCTAACGGCCCTGTCACTTGGAGTTCTTTTAGCTCAGCGTTAGCATCAATAACTTATGACATCCCAGCACTTGAATGGCTTTTCAGAAACTTCTTCGTGTCGTTTAAGCCATTTTATATAATCCACCCTTCTTGGTTATAACACAAAGAGAAGCAACAACAACAAAAAAGCCAATCATGACATAGAAGACACTTCATGTCAAACAGCGTCCCTGAATGAGCCAATTCAGTAAACTGCGAATTTACTTAGCTTGCTTGAACATCTACAAAGCAGACTTAGCAACAACAGCCTTTCCATATGCCAGGTGAAACCCGCAGAGGGAATAGGCCTCAGTTTAATAATGAAAGAGCAGGGGAAAGACTGATAATTATTCTGTCTAAACAGTGTTTTGCGGCCTCACATTGATTGGGTCTTGAAGCTCCTTGGGGGATGGAGCAGGCAGCCTTTGCTTTCACAAACCTCATGCAAATTATTTAAACATTTCTGTAATTATTTTCCTGAAACTGAGTTTTGGCCCACTGCCTAGAAACACTGAGAAGTGACATCACACTGCACCCAGAGATGCAGGTTCTAAAACAGTCTCTGGGGATTCATACAACTTAGAGACCAATTTCCATGTCACCATGTCACCACGTCTTCTGCCTTTAGAGAGGGCCTGATAAGGACACCACAAAGCAAGCCAATGTTTAGCCGTGCAATTCTAGTTATCTTGCTATAACTTGACTGTATGTGCAGTTTTTAAAATGTCCTTTCTAACTATCTTTATAAAAAATGTTTCCTAAATCCTTGCTGTGTCTATGACCTCCCTTCTTAACGTTAATCACTGATGGAGGTGGGGGAACTCATGCTTCCTTTTTCTTTATGCCAGGCCTTATATCTGATTATTCATAAGGATAATTTTATAATTGATGCAGATGACTGGCCTAAAAAATGATGACCCTCTTTTGTGCTATTACTTCATGCTGAGGACAAAGAGGATACAGGAAAATTACTCCTTGGCCCAGGAAGTTTATTAAAATGCTAAATGAAGGTCTGGCGGCCGCTCAAAGAACTTTAAATAACCTTGTGGTGGAAAAACCTCTGAAACCTCCTTTTACCATGAGCTCAAACTGGACTGACTGTGACTGGAGGAAAATCAGTAGTTTCAAGAGCGCAAAAGAATCTATTTTTGAAAGGCAGGCCTATCCAGTGGTTGTGGGCAGATGTGGCATGTCCCGGAGGGATGGGGATGAAGTTTATCATCAGGCATTTCTGCTGGCTTCAGTAGCAGCCCTCTGCAGATTCAGCAGCTCAGACATAGCCATGTTTGTGCAGAAGGAAGAACAAGTGTGATTCCTCTGTGGTTAGTGTGGCTTTCTCTCAGGTTAGTCAATCAAGACAAAACAGGCCAAGGACATACCTTGCGGATGCTGGCACTAAAATCTCATGGAACTCAGTGTCATGCAGTAGAATGATGCAGGATCTTGGTCCCTGCCTGGTGCTGCAGGGCTCTCCTGTCTCCTGTGATTTTTGGCTCTTCATTGGTTCACTGGATCCCTCAACACTGAACAAGTTGCAGACTCTAACAGACAATTCTCCAGAGAGAAAGAGGTGAGCCATCTATTTATAAAGTGTGGCCAGGGTCACTGAATCCTTTAGGTTGAAGGAAATCCTTGGTCTTAGAATACTACAAGCTAGACCTGAAGGAAGCTAACCTGACAAAAGCATTGCAGGCAGAAGCAGAGAAACCACTGTTTCATAAGGAAAATTCCTGAGCCCTCCCGCACAGCTAGTGTACCTGGAAGCCAGGTTGTCCTTTCCTGTGATTCCTGACACAAAAAGTCACAACATTAACTGACATATCTTGTCATACTTCCAACCCTGAAGTGGTCCTTACTGGGGGCTCCATCTCAAGCCTTTCTGTCCATCCTTGCACTGAAACTGAGCTGCCAAGCCCCCAGGCTTAACCTTAGTCAGCAACAACATAAGGAAACAGAGCCCGGAGTCTATTCTCATGTTGCTGACCAGCTAGCCAATGCTGTGATGGTCTGATCCCAAGCCTGTAAATCCTGCTCTGCCCTTCACTGGCCCCTCACTGACATCTGTTATCTGTCTTGTGACCTGTTTTTGGACCTTCCTTTCTCTTTTCTTGTAAATTTGTATATGTATATGTATGTGTGTGTCTGTGCTGTCTGTGGTGCATGTGGAGGGTAAAGGGTGGAGGGTAAATGCATGTAGAGGCCAGAGGTTAATCTCAAGTATTGTTCCTCAGGTACCTCGTTGGTTGCTTGGATTTTTTTGCTTGTTTGTTTGTTTGGTTGGTTGGTTGGTTTTTTGGTTTTGTTTTGTTTTGTTTTGTTTTGTTTTGAGACAGATACTCCATACGCTAGACTGGTTGGCCAATAAAGCTCCAGAAATCTTCCTGACTCTGCCTCTAAGGTGCAGGAGTTACAAACTCATGCCTCAACATGTGGCTTTCTTACATGGGGTCTGGGGATTGAGCTCAAGTATACTACCTACTAAGTCATCTCCCAATGCCCTTTCTTCTTTTTTTGACAGGACTTCCTCTGGAGCTTGACTCATGGCCCTCCTTGCCTCAGCCTCCTCAGTGCTGGGATTATAGACATGCCCCACTATATCTAGCTTTGTCAGTATTTCACCTATTATTTATGTATTCTTTTGAGATTGCAGCTTACTTTATTCTTTTTCAGCCCCAGTGCTGGCCTTGAACCTGAGGTCAAAGGCTAGACTTTCAGGCCTGGGGTGTCAGCAGAACCTGGAACCTTCCTAAAGTGGACGTTTCTGGTTGTGTCATGTGATGCAGAGTCACGTGGTGCTTTACTGAAGTAGATTCACGTGATGTTTTGAGGCATGATCCAAGGGAGGACAGGTGATGTATAAATAGGAATCGGTGGACAGTGATGGGGCATTTGCATAGCTCCCTGTCCAGTTCTTCAGTGGTCTCATACCTTTGCTGATTTTCACTTCATTGAAAGAGGCATGGCAGAGAACTCCTGGCATTCCATCTGGTCCTGGTTGCTCCTGCTGACTTGTACCAATTGGTGGAGGCCTGGCGGTTTCTGCTGGATCATGCGGCCATTGCTGGTTCATGTTTGGAATTCTGACACTACTGAATTGGATGGCTGGTATCCTAACAGTGGAGATTGGGATCTCCAAAGAACTACTTCTAAACAGGTCCGCATCTCCTTGTCCTGTTTTCCATCTTTTCTCCCCTACCTTTGGACAATGGGCTAGAAGGGGGGAGCAGTCAAAGCATTTGAGAACCCTTATTAAAGTTTGTTTTAAGAAATCTAAGCCTATACCTTTCATAAGCACTAAGCCTTAAAGCTGAAATCTTCTGACTAGATGTGACCAGGTCAGTTGAGGGTTACTTTCTGTTGGACAGAACTCCTTTCCAGCTCCTGCAGTCACGGCTATGACCTCCCTGTTTGCAGGCAGAGGCAGCTCCTGTGCCTGCCCTTTTCCATGCCATTTTGCCTACCTCCAGTTAAGCAGGTTATGTCTGGCAGTACCTCAACCCATAGAGGCTTAATCTGAAGGCTGCCTTCTTCCTACTGACAGCCACCTCAAGCTGGTTAAAGACTCTGGATACTATGCAAGACAAAGAAGCTTTCGCCTTTAGCTTCGGCGCTTTTAAAGCCATACTGGGAACAACTAATGTGGCATTTGCTTTTTCCTGATTAAAATGAGACCACTGTGACACAGTTATTGATATTTTAAATGCTGAAACATAGCTCACATTTTAGGAAAGCAGTTATGATTTTAATGTAGGAGGGGAAAGCAGGATTCAGAGCTGTATAAAGCCGTGTTAGCTCATGGCAAACATCACTTGGGTTTGGCTGCTCAGCCTCTACACTACCTTCCCAAGTTTGGGGGAAATTCCCACCAGGTGATTCTTTCTGTACAGTTAAGCCTCCCTCCACTGTGGAGGCCAGAAACTATGAGCCTTTCTATACTTGCTCACTTATAGTGCAGGATGCATTATGGCTTGCACTGGATCAAAGACCCACTCAGATTTGGAATTGGAAGCCAGTGGCTCACAGAATAAAAGACCACAGGAAACCAGTCTGTTATATTTAGTTGTTGGTATCATGTTATTGGATTAAGGGATATCTAAAGAGTCGTTCATGCATTATTTCTGGGATGGAGCCAGTGTGGTAAGTACAGAAGATTTACTCTGAATATGGACCAGAGCCACTTGATTAGCTGACTCAGGGACTGGGCAGGATAAGGTAGAGACAGAGTAAGCTGGTTGTTTCTCCCTTTGGAGATTACCCACTCAGGACCTCTGCCCACTCAGCCTCAACTTCTGGACTTGCCCCAGCAGCCTCCTTTAGGGCTCTTAGGCCTCTGGCTTCACATAAATGAAAACCTATGCCACCTTGAAACACCACCCCTCTATCCATTCTATCAGAATCTTTGCAGATCTATCATCCCTTGTCTCACTCAGTGCGATCCCTGAAGTCCTAGGTATCAGGGCTAGGTAGTCATCTCAGGTGGCCATGACAAAAGCTTTTTCTTTTTCTCTTCTTTCTTTATTAGTATTCTTTTCTTCTTCTTCCTCCTCTTCCTCCTCTTCCTCCTCTTCCTCCTCCTCCTCCTCCTCCTCCTCCTCCTCCTCCTCCTCCTCCTCCTCCTCTTCCTCTTCTTCTTTTGTGACAGGGTCTCATGGTGCAGCCTTGGCTTCTTGGCACCTGCTATGTAGACTAGGCTGGGCTCAAACTCATAGAAAATCTGCCTCTGGCTTCAAAGTGCTGGAATTAAGGATGTGTGATTGTGACATCACTCCCAGGACAAGAGAGAGGAAGAGGAACTAAGAATACAACAACAACAACAACAACAACAACAACAACAAAATAGGTTTTACTTAATTGCCAGGCATACCCCTAAGCTGTTTATATTCCTTAGGTATCTTGAAGTTGAAACCCAACCTTTTTATCTCTTTGGCATTTGGGGTATGTGTATGTGTGTGTGTGTGTGTGTGTGTGTGTGTGTGTGTGTGTGTGTGTGCATGTCTACATCATTGAGGATCTCTGACATGAAAGATTCCCTAGTCAGTCTGTTCTGATTCTTTCTTTAGCCTCTGCAGAGGAGAGAAAACTTAAGTCTCATTATGCTGAGCACTCCTCTTCTTTCCAGTCTTAGACAATCCCAGCCTGACTTACTAGGCCCTGGCTTCTGTGTGGTCCACAACCAACCAAAGAATACACATCTATGGACCCATGGTTCGGACCACATATGTGGCAGAGGATGACCTCGATGGCCATCAGGGAGAGAGGAGAGGCCCTTGGGCCTGAGGGTGTTAGAGGTCCCAGTAAAGTGGAATGTCCAAGTGGGAATATGGGGATGGGTGGGCAGGTGGGTGGGAGGTGGAATTCCCTCATAGAGGTGGGGATGGGGAGGGGATAGGGAGTTTCCAAAGAGGAGACCCAGAAAAGGGGGAACATTGGAAATGTAAATAAAGTATCAAAAATAAAATTAAAAAAAAAATGTTAAAAAAAAAAAAACAGCACGGAAATGGTGATGGTTATTCCCCTCTACTCTCTGACTATCTTCTCTTGAGCCATAATTTTCTGGCCTGTGTCACCGTGAAGTCCCTACAGTATATATACTACAGAAGGTGATTTCTGACCGTCCCATAAAAGACTCTCACATTAGACATAGAAGCCCCTAACCTAGCAGTTTTCAGCCTGTGGGTCAAGATCCCATTCGGGTTAGCATATCAGATGTACTGCATATCAGACATTTACATTGTTATTCATAGCATTAGCAAAATTATAGTTATGAAGTAGAAATGAAATAACTATGGTTGGGGGTCACCACCACATGAAGAGCTGTGTTAAAGAGTTGCAGCATGAGGAAGGCTGAGAGCCACTGTCCTAACCTCTTCAGACTACCAGATTCTCAGTATAATTCTCTCAAAGGACATCCCTCTTGGATGTCTCTACAGCCTCTGGTTTTAGTTCATGTAGAGTTTGGTAGTTTTTATTCACTCTTACAAATCTACTGCTATGTCCACTAGACAGGCGTCAAACTCAAGGAGATCAGTCTGTCTCTGCCTCCAAATTGCTGAAATTAAAGACCAGTGTGGCCATTCCCAGGAGGTGAGAGATGAAAAGAAGATTAGGGAAATACAATAGAAATCGAATGTAAACAAGGTGGCTTAGGGCACTTCCCACCTTGTCTGACGACCCAAATTTGACCTGTGGGACTCACATACTGGAAGGGGGAAAGAGAAAGGCTGTTTCCAAAAGTTGTTTTGTGACTTTCCCATGGATGTCATTACATGTGCACACACGAACCAAATATATATACATATATATAAACATATATATATTATTTATAAACAGAAAAGTATACATGTATGAAACTGTGAAAGAATTTTTAAAAATTCATTCTGGAGTTTGGGGTTGGTTAAACTAGTCAGGTGCCCATTGTACCAGCACAGTGACCTGGGTACAGACCCCTAGTATCCGTGTGGAAATCTCGGTGTGGCAATGTGCACCTGGAACTCCAATCCTGGGGGTAGGGGGGATAAGAAATAACCTCTTATTTCCATTTCACTGTGTGATCTGTTTAGAGGTCATCAAGGAAGCACAGACAAACAGCAGTTCTTAGAACCCTGGCTTCTCTAGTTACCAGCTGTCACTGCCTGCCTGAACATTTATTAATTTATCTTAGAGTTGAAAAGTTAAAAACAATCTGTTATGTGTATGCTTGATCCCACAAATCCGGAAATGGGGGTAGGGTGTGGATGGAGCAAGGATCTCGAGCTCCAGAAAGATGGGAAACACTGGGTGGGAAGATGGCACCTCCCTGAAGGACTCAGCCATTATGGAAGGGGGTGGGACAGAGATGTGAAAACCACTGTTTTGAGCCAAATGGTGTGCCAGTTATTTTTTGCTTTTTCTTCAACCTGGACTTTGCAAGATCATAAAATAAACTGCTTTACTTTCGCTCTCAGAATCTCCAGTGTTCCTGTTATAAAGTAAAGACTTATTTCTTACATTGGGATCAGAGCTAGGCAGTTCTAAAGCCCATTGGCCACCTAGCCTAACTGAGTGGGTGAACTTCAGGTGCACAGAGAGACCTTGTCTAAAACAAAAGACAAAAAAAAAAAAAAAAAACCCAAAAAAACAAAAAAAGAAAGAAAGAAAGGAAGGATGGAAGGAAGGAAGAAAAAAAAAAGAAAAAGAAGAAAGGTTTTGTTTATTTGTTTGTTTTTAAGAAGATAGCATGAACTGTGTAGGAAAGACACTAGACATCAGCCTCTGGCCCTCCACACATGTGCACACTGCACATGTGTGCATATACCCAGAAGAGCAAGTACACACAACACAACTCATGCATACAAAATTTTAAAATACTATAAAATCCCATTTCAGTTAGGTAAGTCAGAAGATTAGCAATTTTCTCATCTAAAACCATCTGCAGATGCCATGACCCCTGTGACAGTGGCTTATGGAAGTTTAGAAGATTGCTAAGAGCAGACACCCTTGGCATGCCTAGAGCAAAACATCATTAAAAAAAAAAAACAGTTCAGTAAAGTGTATGTTCAGTAAAGTTCAGGTAAAGTGATTGTCTAATGTGTACATGGCTGTCTTAGTCAGGGTTTCTATTCCTGCACAAACATCATGAGCGAGAAGCAAGTTGGGGAGGAAAGGGTTTATTCAGCTTACACTTCCACCTTGCTGTTCATCACGAAAGGAGTCAGGACTGGAACTCAAGCAGGTCAGGAAGCAGGAGCTGATGCAGAGGCCATGGAGGAATGCTGCTTACTGGCTTGCTTGCTTCTCCTGGCTTGCTCAGCTGGCTTTCTTATAGAGCCCAAGACTACCAGCCCACAGATGGTACCACCCACGAGGCCCTCTGCCCTTGATAAATAATTGAGAAAATGCCTTGCACCTGGTTCTCATGGAGGCGTTTTCTCAACTGAAACCCCTTTCTCTGTGATAACTCCAGCTTGTGTCAAGTTGACACAAAACCAGCCAGTACAGTGGCCATGGATGTAATTGTCAACACAATATTAAAACAAGCATGGTGGTACATACCTGTAATCCCAACACTCAGAAGTTCAATGTCACCTTAGCTCTATAGCAAGTATAAGGCCTTTACACCCAAAGAATCCTTCTCACTAAAGGGGAAAGAGGATTTCTTTAAAAAAAAAAAATCACTGAGCCAACATTTCAAATGGAGAATACATAGTCTTTTCAGCAAAGGTTAAACGGATAGAAATCCACATGCAAACATGACCCTACCTAGAAAGGGTACCATCTAAAAGAACTAACTCGTGACCCTGAAGCTAAGACTATAAATGTATTAAAGAAACAAAGAACAAATCTCTGAATCCTTAGATTAGACAGGTTGTTTTTTTAAGATTTGTAACATAAACCGCAAGCAACCAAACTGAGTAGATAAATGTAAGTCTTTTATGGATCGAATAGGAATTGTCCCCTGTGGGCTCATGTACTGAGGTCTGGGTAGCCCACTGATGGATTTGGGGGAAGCAATTGGATCCTCCTGATATGACTCAGTCAAGGGGTTCATCTCTGGTGGATTCATGTGATGGCAGCTGAAGGTAGGAGGTTGGGCCCGGTTGGAGGCAGTAAGCCAGTGTGGGGACTGGCATCACGGACGACTGTGAACAGCTGGGAGTCAAGCTCAAGTCCCTTGGAAAAGCTGCTAGTGCTCTGAACCACAAAACCTCTTCAGCCCCCAGAACATATTTTATATGCAGACCATGATAGCAAGTAGGTGCTGACTTAGGATGTGGGACAACGGGACCCTCATACAGCAGGTAAAAACATAAAATGATACATCCACTCTTGAAGACAATTTAATATTTTTTCACAAAATTAAACATATGGTTATCATATAACCTAGAAGTTCCGTTCATATGTATCAATGAAAATGTCTAAAAAGATATTGTACAGGGATATTCACATCAGTATCTTTAAGTGAAAACCACCTGACTTTCTATCAAGTGATGCTTTGATAAACAAAATATTATTTGATCAAAAAAAGAAAATAAACTGATTCATACTAACACAGAGAAGGACACTGGAAAACCCTGTTATCCAAGCAGTTACCAAGGACTACATACAATATTCTATTTGCCTGATGTGTAGGTATACTTGTAATCCTAGGTCTTAGAAAGCCCAGACAGAAGGATTGTGTGAGCCATCCTGGGCTATATTGTGAGACCTCACTCAAACAAAAAACAAAAAACAAAAACAAAAAAAACCCCAAAAAACAAAAAACAAAAATGAGATAAAATGTAGAATCACTCAAAGTTAGAATAGATAAATCTGTAAAGGCAGAAAGCAGGTAATTGACTTCCTAGGCCCATCCTATATTTTGATTGTTCATGGATAGTGTATAAAGACGCCATTGATTTTTATATATTGATCTTATATGCTACAGCTCTGCTGAACTTGTTTAGCAGTCTTTTAGTGCATTGCTTACAATTTCCCCCATATAGGATCATTTCATCTGTAAATACTGACAGCTTTGCTTTCGGCCTGAATGCCTTTCACCTCTCTGGCTTGTCTTGAAGCACCAATTCTGGGACAGATAGAAGAGCAGAAATCCTCACCTTTACCTCTATCCTTGGAGAAATGTTGTCTTTCACCATAAACTCTGACATTTTCTGAATGGTCTTTGCACCTGTCCTTCGTCAAATTAAGGGAATGTTCTTGTATTTCGAATTTAAGTTTTTGTTTGGTTTGGTTTTTGAGATAGGATATCACTATGTAGCCCATGTTGTCCTCAAATTCCTAACCTTCCTTTAATAAAAAGCCCCCTGAGTGCTGGGATTACAGTGCTAGAGAGGCAAGCAAACAGAGAACAGTTTAGCAGCCTTCAAGTCCTCTTTGTATGGGCTATGTCATACCTTGCTTCTAACAGCACCTAGCAAGGTGTGGTTCTCCCCTGCATGTAAATGCACGTGCACACTTCTCTCCAACAACGCGTCTAGTGACCTCTGAACCCCACCTGCCTATACATACTCCCTCTTGAAAAACTAGGCTAAGTTTCTCTCTCTCTGATGACCGTGAAGCCTGGACAGTTTCTGTTCAGTCATATTCCAGCTTTATTCAAGTTCAAGGGTAGGAGGCTGATGACCCAAAGTTTTGAATAAGTGTGCAATCAAGAGAACCATGTCTTCTAAGTGAACTTTTAGAATATCCTTTATACCACCTTATGCTTATCTATGATTGGATGCGCATGCGATTAAAAACAGATACATTATGGGAAAGGACATCCAGTGAGCTAAGGTGTACACAGCCCAAAGCTGTCAATCAAACAGAGATACCCCTATGCTGTGACCCCAAGATTCCCTTTTATTAGACCACGTAAAAAGAAGCTCAAGAAATAATTGGAGGCATTGAGTACCTTCTAATGTAGCTAGCTGTAGCTGGGTTTGGGGTTTGTTTGTTTTGTTTTGTTTTTGAGGCACTCACAATGTAGGCCAGGATGGCCTGGAACTTGCTATGTAAACCAGGAGGGTCTTGACCTCACAGATATCCACCTGCCACCTGAGTGCCCGAAGCAAAGGCATGGGCCATGCCCACAAGCCCCAGTATGTTACTTTGTTTCTGATTATTTTGCGGTTTTCTCCTTTGCCTTTGAACAGTTTCACTGATGCTTTGCAGTGGTTGTATGCCTCCTTTATTTCAGTTTCTTGAAGAAGAGGTGGAGAACCTGAAAACACCTGGTCCAGACACTGACCATCAGTCATACCACCCAGGATTTTTCTGCATCTATCAAGTTGAGTATGTAAGGTTGGTGTTCTGCTTACTAGTGTGATGTGTTAAGCCCACCTTCACACTGCGGTAAATTACTATGGGTCATATGCTGCCTTCCTGCCTGCTCCTGGGTGGCTTCCAAAGCTTTACATTTATTTATAAGGGCCTTTATCTTCTAGACACCTTCTTTTGCTGCCTCTCCAAAGACACGCCCATTGTATCTTTAGCTGTGTAACATTTTCCAGCTTTTATGTAAATGACTGGCATTTCCACAGTATTTTTTCCTTACTCAGAAAGGTCATTTCTCCCCTAAGATCATACAACTATCCACCTACATTTTTTTGGGTACTATCATTGCTTTGTTTTATTTTATTTGTATTTAGAAAATTATTTAGGATCTGCCGGGATCCCGGGCCTGAGAACCCGGGAACAGAAAGACTCCGAAACTTCCCGATCTCACTTGCAGGGGGAAACCTCTGCCTGTGACACCAGGAGTCGGTAGCCAAGGAGCGCCGTAGAGAGGAAGCCTCACAGGAACTT
>CM052716.1:57411645-57442233 GCA_028551405.1 Uromys caudimaculatus
TTTTTTTTGGTTTTTCAAGACAGAGTTTCTCTGTGTAGCCCTGGCTGTCCTGAACTCACTCTGTAGACCAGGCTGGCCTCGAACTCAGAAATCCGCCTGCCTCTGCCTTCCAAGTGCTGGGATTAAAGGTGTGCGTCACCACTGCCCAGCTTCTTAATCTTTTTTGTTTTTTGTTTTTTGTTTTTTGTTTTGTTTTGTTTTTCGAGACAGGGTTTCTCTGTGTAGCCCTGGCTGTCCTGGAACTCACTCTGTAGACCAGGCTGGCCTTGAACTCAGAAATCGACCTGCCTCTGCCTTCCAAGTGCTGGGATTAAAGGCCTGCGCCACCACTGCCCGGCTTCTTTATCTTTTTATAAACACATTATGAGTGATCTTTTCTTGTTCAAGAGTGAATAAGGCCTGGAGATATAGCTCAATGGTAAATCACCTGCAACCATCTGGTTTACACACACACACATACATGCGTGCGTGCGTGCATGCGCGCACACGCCACAGACACACACGGACACACAAACTTGATAAAAACAAATCAAGCAATGAATTGGTGGTTCCCTACCCTTCCAACAACTGCCTGGCTATCTTTAGGCAGTGTTCACTGCTCGGGTGATTTTAGGACCAACTCTATCCTTTTGTTCAAATGGTTCTCCCTGTAAAGACACGTAGGGCCAAGAGGTTTTTATCTGTGTACGTTCTAAGCATACCCTTCAGCGGTAGTAATCTGCTGGCCTGTCTGTACATCAGAACTTGAGAGAGAATTTTTTAAGCCAATGCTGTTGGGGCTGGGCGCCACACAGTCTTTCCTTTTCTGCCTTTTGATTGGTGGTTGTTTTCTTCAGTGGTCTCCATCTATTGCAAGGAGCCATTTCTTTGTTGAGGGACGAGAACTAGGCTTATCCGTGGGTATAAGGGCAAATATTTAGAATGCAGATAGGGACTGTTTGGTTCTGGTATAGTAAAATGGCGGTTGTAAGCTCTCTTCCAAGTTTCATGACCTCTATTGAGAACCCAGGTACTTGGCTAGATTTCCAATACCAGGCATTAAAGTAAAAGAGACCAGAGGCCATCAATTTGAGAGAGAGCAAAAAGTACATGAGAGGTGGTGGGAGGGAAGAGAGGAAGAAGAGGAAATGATGTAATTTAGCATTCTAGAAGTTCCTCTTTAGTCCAGGCTCATCCTCTTATTTGGTTTACTTTTGAATCTTATATAAATTCAATTATATAGCATTAATTATGTGTGTTTATGACATTCAGTCATGCACATGGTTCATTCATTTTCATACCTCTATAAAAATCCATTGGATAAAAAAAAAATCCATTGGATAAATAGACAAAATTGTACTTCTATGAATGGCCCTAGCGAAGAGCCATCAATTCTCCCAGTGACGCTGATGGACACCTCCACCCAGTGCCAGGCAGGCAGTGGGGCTCAGCAGTTCCCGAGGGATTTTTTTTTTTTTTTTTTTTTTTGTTTTTCGAGACAGGATTTCTCTGTGTAACCCTGGCTGTCCTGGAACTCACTCTGTAGACCAGGCTGGCCTCGAACTCAGAAATCCGCCTGCCTCTGCCTCCCAAGTGCTGGGATTAAAGGCGTGCGCCACCACTGCCCGGCTAGTTCCCGAGGGATTTAACAGATACCATTTCCATCCTTTAAAGTCTGCCAGTGGCTCCCCAGGGCTCCCCAGTGGCTCCTCAGTGGCTCCCCAGGGCTCCCCAGGGCTCCCCAGTGGCTCCTCAGTGGCTCCCCAGGGCTCCCAGTGGCTCCCCAGTGGCTCCCCAGTGGCTCCTCAGGGCTCCCCACGGTTCCCCAGTGACTCCCCAGGGCTCCCCAGTGGCTCCACAGGGCTCCCCAGGGCTCCCCAGTGGCTCCACAGGGCTGCCCAAGGCTCTAAGAGACACATCAACCCCCTTGGCTGAGCTCAGAGAACTGCTGGTGAGCTAGCCCTTGCCTGTTGCTTCCTCTCTTGTGTCAGTCACCTGTGCAGGTCTCTTGTCTGGCTTCATTATTAGATTTGAGGACAGACCTCCATAGCATCACTGTAATCCAGGAAGAGAACACATGGTACCTACTGTAACCACGGCTACCCACTCTACCTACTTGAACGACTGGGCACAATTCTCCTTTCCTTCCATTGTTCATTTTAGTTTAGACCTTACTGTGAAATGCAAATGTTCTTCACACCTTTAACAAACGTGCCTTCAGATAGAGTGCTGACGTGCCTTTTAGCACATACTTTGTGTGCGCGACAGTAAATGAGATAAACGCAAATATGTTTTCCTTATGATTGCCATCCTTGAAGATGTAACTGAGAGTGCAAAACTGGGCACCCATATATATAGTCCATGGTATAATTATTCTCACAGTAAGCATATAGCTAACGTCGAATATAGTTTCTTTGAATATAAAGCAAATTGTCCAACTTAGAGTACTGTTTCTTTGGGAGTGCTCATGAGCTCAGGCTCCAGCTTCCAGGATGCCCCTCTAGGAGCTGCCCCCAGACGAACTTGGATGCCCACCAGGTCAGCATCCTCACCTCAGGTGAGTAGCTCTGAGCTCACAAAGGTAGAAGCAGGACCCACAGAAGGCATCTTTGGCATACAGTAGGCGCCGAACACACTTGAGTACATCATGAGTGGACTCACCAGCCAACAGGAAGAGAACAGGGGCCGAGATGACCTGAAATCCAAGTTGAACATTAATTGAAAGTCAAAATGTTTATTGTGGGTGCTGAATGACTGGGGCATACAGAATTCTGTTTGTTTTGGGGTTTTTTGTTTGTTTGTTTTTGGTTTTTTAGGGGGGGGGGTTTCTGGTTTTGTTTTGGAAATAGGATCTCACTGTGTAGGCCAGGCTGGCCTGACATAAATTTTAGTCTTTAACTTGAAAGTTTTTTATTGAGGAAAAAAAAAAAACGGTCTAGAGCCATGGTTCTCAACCTTCCTCATGCTGCGACCCTTTAATACAGTTCCTCGTGTTGTGGTGACTCCAACCATAAAATTATTTTGTCGCTACTTCATAATAGTAGTTTAGCTATCATTAGGAATCATAATGTAAATATCTGATATGCAGGATATCTGATATGAGATCCCTGTGGGGGGTTGAGAACCATTAGTCTAGAGGCTGACACTTTAAATATAGAGACTGGGTTTCATCCTAGATATCTCCCTAGTAGAAATGCCTAGAGGTAGGGCCCCAGAACCTGGATTTTTAGCAAGTTTCACACATGATTCTTTTGTATAAATGGATTTTAATTTTTAATCACTTGTATTTATTTATTTTGGGGGTCAGGGAGCATTGCCAGTGCTGGCACATGGAGGTCAGAGGACAACTTACAAGATTTGGTTCTCTTGTTCCATCATGTGGGCTTCTGGGAGTCAGTTCAGGTTATTAAGCCTGACAGCAAGTGTCTTTGCCCACTAAGGCACTTGCTAGTCCCTTTACACATTATTCTTTTTTTTTTTTTTTTGGTTTTTCGAGACAGGGTTTCTCTGTGTAGCCCTGGCTGTCCTGGATCTCACTCTGTAGACCAAGCTGGCCTCAAACTCAGAAATCTGCCTGTCTCTGCCTCCCAAGTGCTGGGATTAAAGGCGTGCGCCACCACTGCCCAGCTTAATTTAATTTTTTACTTATTCACTTTACATCCTGTTCACTGCCCCATTCCTACAATCCTTCCCCCCAGTCCCCCTTCTTCTCTGAGCAGGTACGCCCCCACCCCGTATCTCTCTCCCCTCCCTCCCCCCCGGCACTTCAAGTGTCTGTGAGGCTAGGCACACCCTCTCCCACTAAGGCCAGACAAGGCAGCCCAGCCTCTCCCATGTCCAGGCAACAGCTTTTGGGATAGCCCACATTCCAGCTGTTCCAGACCCACATGAAGACCAAACTGCACATCTGCTACATAAGTTCTGGGAGGCCTAGGTCCAGCCCGTGTATGTTCTTTGGTTGGTGGTTCAGTCTCTGAGAGCCCCAAGGGTCCAGGTTAGTTGATTCTGTTGGCCTTCTTGTGGAGTTCCTATCCCCTTTGGGGCCCAAAATCCTTCCTCCTAATCTTCCACAAAAGTCCCTAAGCTCCATCCACTGTTTGGCTTACACATTATTCTTAATGGTAGTGAAGTTAGTCATCTGTCTAGAATTAAAACAAATAGTTTACCACATTAAATTAATATAGATAATGGTCTGATTTTAGCATATTCTTTTATTAGTAAAATACCTGGGTGAAAAATGTATTAAATTAAGAACTATCTGGAACACAAGAGAAAAGAACAAGATAAGAATCTCTTTGGTATTCATTAGAATGACATCTCCTAAGGTTTTACACTTTTCTTGAAATTTCTAAGTTCCATTCTCAGCAAGAAAAAATATTGAGTTCTTACAGCTCAGCAGAAATTAGAATATTTCAAAATATACTCTATCTGAGCAGGGATTTACCATTCTTGAGACTACTTGCTTACTTCTTTAGTAGTCCGACAACAGTGATAAGACATGAAGCCAGAAGGCTAGGCAGATGGCTTAGGAGGTAAGAACGCTTGCTCTGTACGCCGAAGGACCTGAGTTTGAATCCTCTACATCCATGTAAAACGAACGCTGGGAATGGCTACAGTCCCAAGCAGAGGCTGCCAATCTGAAAGATTTCTGCCCAGCTAGCCTAACTTAAATGGTGAGCCTCTGATTTGGTGAGAGACCCTATCTCAAGTCAGTGAGACAGAAAGCGATAGAGGAAGAACACAATATTCTGCTTTGACCGCGTACATGTGCAGCTGAGCGTACCCACACACTCACCTGCTTTCAACACACACATAACACACACATGCATACTTGCAACATCAATTTAGACATAGTGGCACTCCCCTGTAATGTCAGCACTTGGGAGGCAGAAGCAGGAAAGATAAAGAGTTCAAGGCTATCCCTTGGATTACAAAGAGTGTGTACTAGCTGGTTTTGTGTGTCAACTTGACACAAGCTGGAGTTATCACAGAGAAAGGAGCTTCAGTTGAGAAAATGCCTCCATGAGATCCAGGTGTAAGGCATTTTCTCAATTGGTGGTCAAGGTGGGAGGGTCCCTTGTGGGTGGTACCATCCCTGAGCTAGTAGTCTTGGGTTCTATAAGAGAGCAAGCTGAGCAAGCCAGGAGAAGCAAGCCAGTAAGGAACATCCCTCCATGGCCTCTGCATCAGCTCCTGCTTCCTGACCTGCTTGAGTTCCAGTCCTGACTTCCTCTGCTGATGAACAGCAGCGTGGAAGTGTAAGCTGAATAAACCCTTTCCTCCCCAACTTGCTTCTTGGTCATGTTGTTTGTGCAGGAATAGAAACCCTGACTTAGACAGAGTGTAAGATCAACTTGGGCTGTATAAGAAAGACTGTGTCTGTAAAGAAAGAAAGGAATGCAAGAAGGTAGGAAAGAAGGAGAATAGGAGGGAAGAGAGGGGGAAAAAAAAGAATGTAAGGCAGGTTCTCCCTTCTATGTATGTATGATAATACTTGGCACCAAGGAAGGCAGTTATAGGCCCATTACAGTAGTTTTGCAATTTCTTTCTATGTAATCCCATATAAGAATTTTATTAACCAGAGCAGAGCCTAGAGTCTCAGCTACTTGAAAGGGAGAGGCAAGAAGACATCTTCAGCATAAGAATTCAAGGCAAGCTTGGGCAACTCATCAAGGTCCTCTGCCTGGAAGAGGAGGAAGAGGGGGAGGAACGGAGAGTTGGGTTAGCCTGTTCTGGGCTGCTATAATCAAATAGCCCGGCTCTAGTGATTTAAGCAAATACACTTATTTTCTCTTACAATCTTGGAGGCTAAAAGTCCATGATCAGTGTACTAGAAGGTCCCATTTGTTGGGGGAAAGTACCCTCCTGGCTCCCTTCCTCCTCATTTTCCTCCCTTCCCTCCCTCCCTCCCTCCCTCCCTCCCTCCCTCCCTCCCTCCCTCCCTCCCTTCCTTCCTTCCTTCCTTCCTTCCTTCCTTCCTTCCTCAGTGTTGGGGACTAAACCCAGGGCTCACATCCTAAGTACCACCATGCAACTTTTGTAGACCTCAGCTCTGTCTTTAAAGTGTGTTTTCAAATATAGTCATACTGAAGGGTTAGGGTTTCAACACACCAGGCAATGGAGGGTCACAGCTTCCGCCATAGCACTCTGCTCAAGGAGGCTTCCATCTTGTTTTCCAGTCTCTTGGTTCTGAGAACTCACAGATATGTTTTATTCATTTCTGGATTTTTTTTTTCCCAATTGGGTCAAACAGTATCAGTAAGTTCCTGAAGAGGAGTCATGGAAAGGTTCATGGCCATAAAACTGTTGGCAAGTGACCCTTTTTGTAGGCTTATCACAATGTGCCTTCTCTCAATGTAATAATGGAAATGTGACTTAATCTGTGCTGCCATTTCCTGTCTGCTTTACAGAACACAGAATACAGTGGTGTGATATTCTCTATTAGAATAATTATGTTGAAACTGGCATTAGTGGACATGCTATCTAACTTCAAGATGCTCCAAGTTATTGTATATGGGAAATGATTACTATCAATAGTGATGATCAATGGAATTAAATAACACCTGTTAAATGTAATTTTAAAATTCATAGTAGATGCATTCAAAATTTTTATAGAAATAAAAATTATAACCAGGTGAAATCAATTTAAAAATATATTCTATTTAGCCCAGTGTAAGATTTTACAAGACATTAACAAGATCTTTATCCCTGAAATATCACACTTACAACACATTCTCATTCTCACTAGGCACATTTCACCTGCTGGAATCTCAGAGGTGGCTCTTGGCCACTATATTTAACCTCGGGCTTAAAGAAACAACATTTGGATACAAGTCCCACAGTTTGGAATCTGGAAGACAAGTCCAGTGCACAGAAGATTACATCTTTTGTCAGGTTAAGTGTACATATATCTGGTACGTATATCTACACTTCCGTGGGGGGGGGGTGTTTCCCATGGTGGTAGCATCTCTCAGGCATCAGCTATTAAAGTGATTTAAATACTGTCTTCCAGACATTCAGCTGATCAGGTGTCAGTTCTGAGATGAATCATTTGTTTATCTAAGATCTGTCCACCTGTCATTGTCCATCACAGGACTAGTGGTAAGGTATGCTTCTTAAAGGAAAACAGGTTCTTCCATTCCTACCCATTTGATGACCCAAGACTTATTTTAAGACTTAATGCAATGTGGTGGTTGAACAGTTTTGCCCCCCACAGACTCATGTGTTTGAATGTTTGGCCCACAGGGAATGACACTACTAGGAAGTGTGTCCTTGGAGTAGGTGTGGCCTTATTCGAGGAAGTGTGTCATTGTGGGGGCAGGCTTTGAGGTCCTATGCTCAAGCTCGCCCAGTGTAGAAGAGATCAAAATGTAGAACTCTCAGCTCCTCCAGCATCATATCTGCCTTCACGCTGCCATGCTTCCTGCCATGGTGATAATGGACTGAACCTCTGAACCTGAAAGCCAGCCCCAGTTAAATGTTTTCCTTTATAAGAGTTGCCTTGGTCATGGTATCTCTTCACAGCAATAACCCTAAGACATGTAGCTTCCAAAAATATTTGACAACTTGGTAATTGTCGCAAGAAATGATGACTTCTCATGAAAAAGTCCTGACTTGATTTAAGCAGCTTTGAATTCTTATTTATCTTCCTGAATTAGAACAAAAGACAAACAAACAAACAAACAAACAAACAAACCAGAACAGAACAAAACTGCTCACCACCTTTCTTTACTATGGAAAACAATTTAGTCTTTTTCTTTACCTGGTTTAACTTCCCTGGTCCTAAATCATAATTTTAAATGTCAATTTTCAAAATGTAGCAGAATTAATGAGATTCTTTGGCAGATGTTACAACCGGACTCCTCAGCCATCTGCTTCAGGTGGGAACATGTCAAATCTCTTGAGGCATCACTCTAAGTCCGCCTATGCCTTCCACCTGGCACAGCACTCTGTGAGCAGGAGGTACTCTATGACTGCTTTCCGGAAAATTAGAAAACTTTGTGGTTGGGTATCCTAGTCTGGACTAAACTGGATTAAGACATCAGTAGAGAAAATGGGAGTCCTTTTGTACATAAGGACCTTAGACTGAGACGGAAGGAACAAGATGATACAGATCAATGCCTGTTCAGGTGCCAGGACTTAACCCCTTAGAGAGGTGACTGTTCCCATGCCTACATCTAAAGATCTTGGCTCAGGCTGGGGTGAGGACTCAATGGGTTAGAGCTCTTGATCTGCAAGCGTGAGAGTCTGGGCTCAAACCCACAGCACCAGATAAAAGCTGGCCATCGCACAAGGGTTAATAATCCAGGGTTGGGAAATGGACACAGGTGGATCCAGGGGGCTAACTGGACTGTCAACTGAGCTGAAATGACGAGATTCATTGAGAGAACTTGTCTCAAAGAGACTTGGAAAGAGCGTCATAGGGGAAGACATCTGATACCCTTTGGTTGCTGTATGCACGTAATCACACACACACACACACACACACACTTAGTTCTAAGCATTATGATAAGAGCTAGAACCCTGAATACTGCAGCTTTGTCCCAGAAGAGCTACGGAAGCCTTGTGGGGCCCAGAGGTTTGCAGACTCAGTGGTTACGTGGGAAGTTAGTATACGTGACAGAGTTGTTAGGATTCCTGATGTAAACAGAGTCGGCACAAGGCACACCAAGACCAAGGTCTCAGAACAAAGATTTTCCCCAGAGGGACAGAGGGCAGGGAATAAGAGACAAAGACAGGAGATAGAGAAGGGGAAGAGAACAAGGGAAAGAAAAAGGGGGCAAAGGACTAACTCTGGATAGAGAGGAGACAGGGGTGGCCTATAGGCAAATGGTGGTTTATAAAGAAAAAAGGGAAAACCCCTGGTTAGGATGAGGTGTTTAGTTTTAATTGGCATGTTAATTAGGTGAGCAAAAAGGGGGACATTTGATTGTTGAACTTCAATCCTTTGATAGCTGCACCTTGGAGGTCAGCAGCAAGAGGAGGAAGTAGCCAAATAAGGAACTAGGCCTCAGTGGCTAACTTTAGCAATGAACAGGGAATGGGGAAGGGCAAGGTCTGCCAGAGCCATGTCTCCCATGCTGGGACCTACTACAGCCCTTCAAACTCCTCCCTCCACCTAGGGCCCAGTAGGACTTGTAGTAGAAGAGAAGGGTAGGCCCTGTGAGCCTATGGTCCTGAAAGTCGATGGCACAGTCAGACTACAAAGGTAAGGCCCGGGGATTGTCAGTTTATCGTTCAGAACATTTTAGGGCCTAAGCAAATGCTTAAACCCTAGAACATGAGCTCCTTTCTACCTCCACCCACACCTGTGATTTTTTCTATCTTTTCTCTCTCTCTGATCACATATGCATTGCTATTCATTGCACAGCTCACACTGTGATAATATTAAGGAGAGTACTAGAATTGTTTTCTTTTTTAGGAAATGCCAATGATTATGACCACTTTTATTAGAGGCCAGTAGTTGTTGAGGAAAGACTAAAAGGAAGGTTTTTGTTTCTGAACAAAAGAAGCCTTCTGGAAGCATTGACTTGATATGGCCTGGTAAATATGTAATTAAAGATCCAGGGAGTTTATAATTTTATTAAAATCTGACTCTAGACTAAATGATTTAAACCTTTAAAATGTCAAACATTGATTGCCACAATAAAGGAGCCCATTGAACATCTTATAATGCCTTCTAAAACGCAGAGCAGAAATTTCAGCCATGTGTACCTGAACAAGCAGGCTAACAATTATTGATTCTGAAAGGAATTTAGTTTTATTTCTAATGATATATCGAGCTGCTTGAATACAAAGTTCCATAAGAAGAACTATGAATGGGTATCAGTAAAACACACAACCATATCTATACACATGCAAACACATGCAGGTGCATTTATATTTTTTGTGGTAAAGCTGAGTACGGTAAAGCCTGAGAAGGCCTTTTTTTTCTAAAGAAACTTTGCTTTGCTTCACAGATGTCCTGGGGTACTATTGAGGCAGAAGCATTTGGCAAGAAATCTCCTAAACCATGCAAATTAACGTGAATCTCAAACCTCCCTACGGGAACACTTGTACTTAGGAATTCTCGTCATTTTTTTTTTCATCAAGTCAGTGTCTCTACAAGTCAACCTTTCCTTAAATGGTTCTTTTATCCAGGTTTTGTTTTCTCTCTTACTTTTTCACTGTAGCACTTCTAGAATTTGGTCTGATATTTTTAAAAGTGTAAATTCTGATTCTCCACTTCATTCATTCATTCAAACATTCAGTCAGTCATACATTCAGCCTCCTGCCGTCAGTCACAAAGCTCTAACTTACTACTGGCAGATCTTGCAGATTAATCTGTGGTGAGGTTTTTTTTTTTTTACATTTGGCTACTATTAGCAGTAAAAGCAGATCAAGGTTACTTTAGAAAGAAGGACCTTCTCAGGGTTCTCTTTCTTTTTAAATTTTTTGTTTTGTTTTGTTTCATTTTGTTTTTTGAGACAGGGTTTTTCTGTGTAGCCCTGGCTGTCCTGGAACTCACTCTGTAGACCAGGCTGGCCTCAAACTCAGAAATCCACCTGCCTCTGCCTCCCAAGTGCTGGGATTAAAGGCGAGCGCCACCACGGCCCGGCTGTTTCTGCAGCTCTTACATCATCGGTTCATCAACCTCCGAATAAGGTTTGCATTATCTTTGGCCCCTTTGCATTTACTCCCTTGTAGCTAATCTGTTTCCTTGCCCTGTGTCTTAGGGTTTTACTGCTGCGAAGAGACACCATGACCAAGGCAACTCTTATCAGAAAGACATTTAACTGGAGCTGGCTTACAGATTCAGAGATTCAGTCCATTGTCGACAAGGTGGGAACATGGCAGGCATGGTGCAGGAGAAGCTGAGAGTTCCACCTCTTCATCTAAACGGCACTATGAGAAGATTGGCTCCCACATGGTTAGGAGGAGGGTCTCGTTGCCCACCCCCATGGTGACACACTTCCTCCATCAAGGCCACACCTCCTAATAGTGCCACTCCCTGGGCTAAGCATATTCAAACCAACACACCATGGTAACTTTGACCTTTTGTCTTTGATGTGTATGGATAAGTTTCTTTTTAGCTATCATTCTTGATATCTTGTTTCTTGTTTTCTAAGACAAAAATCTTGTTATATAGCCCACTCAAACTCATCTCCCATTTCAGTCTCTCAAATCCTGAGATTATGGTCCTTAATCTTGATCCAATGATTCCTGATTCTTAAGATTTTTTATTTTTTATTCTTTTTTTTTTTTTTAAGATTTATTTATTTATTTATTAAATATAAGTACACCGTCGCTGTCTTCAGATTCCCCAGCAGAGGGCATCAGATCTCATTACAGATGGCTGTGAGCCACCATGTGGTTGCTGGGAATTGAACTCAGGACCTCTGGAAGAGCAGTCAGTGCTCTTAACCACTGAGCCATTCTCCAGCCCCCTATTTTTTATTCTTAATTATTTTTAGAATTCATAATCATCCGTTTCAGTCTTATCACTTCAGAGGTTCTTCTCTCCAGTTCTTAACATTCCTAAGTAATGAAATTCCTAGGTTGGATCTTTTCCTTCTAGCCTGAAATCCCATTACTGTCTTTGAATAGAGTGACACGCCATTCACATTTCTCTAGGACCAAGGAGTCTCTCAGGTGTGACCCTGTGAGAGCCAGTCATGTTTTAAGTTTTAATTACTGTGCCTAAGAGATCTGTCAAACAAAAGAGCCGCTAGCCTGTAAGCCCCTTGCCCAAGGACAGACACTTCCTAAGATGCTGGAGGCTATTGTTCATATAAGACAGCAAGCACAGGTTTCCACTTCCCAAAACAAGTTTGGTTGACCCAACTGCACTGGATATATTTGAGCACATATAGGTGGGAGCTGCGTAGGCAAGAAATACATCAGGATATATGCTTGTCCCAAGTAGGACAAAGGTGGGAAACACAGCCTTATGGGTTTGCCTTTATAAGCACCTGGCCAACTTAACTTAGTTCATGGCCATTTTCTGGAAACACCTAGAACGGACCTGGCCAGAGTCCATCATCCTGGCCAGTATTTAGTTAAAGCTTGTTTCAAATTTGGCTCAGAATCCTGGTAGTGGTCTTATTCTCGCCTGGATTAACAACCCTTTTACTACCCAAGCCGGAAAGTGCAGGCAGACACCATTGATCACTCTGCTTTGCTGTTCATCTTCTCCCTCAGCAGCTGCATGTTTGGAAATCACTGTTGCTGTTGCTGACCTCACTAGGCTGGTTCCCCTTTAGCAACGATTAGTTGTGATTATGGTGAGGTACTTTTGAAATTTTGTCTTGTAGTCAAGAGTTCTATTTCTTCTTAATTTCTAAAATAAAATTTGTATCTTAGATATCTTTACTAGGAATATATTTTTATGTGCCGCTCTCTATTAAACTGCTCTGTCATATAAAGTTTTTAGTGATAAATATTATTATTTATTGGATTTGTCCAATGGAACTCGTAATAGATTATTTTTAAAAAATGTTTTCTAATTTTTCTTTCTAGGACTTATTTTCAAAGAGATCTGATCTAGAGATTTTACCTTGGACAGCCTAGTTTAGGGGTAACTCTAGAAGGGTTTTACATTTTCTTCTTTGATGTGTCATAGGAATTTCATTTGCACAGATTAATTAGTATGTTAATTTCTCCATCTGAAAGACTTCATGAGTATAAACGTGGACTCTCTCATCATGAGAGCCAAAGGCACACGGTTTTATATATTTGAAGAAGGCTTTCTAACCACAACTCAGCCTAAAGTAAACTCACCTTCTTATCAGGTGAGTGGAAACTTTGCAGTCTTACTAAGATACGGTTTTAGGAAGATCTTCTTTGCATGGCATAAAAACCCAAGTCCTTAGACTGCCGAGGCCAGTAAACCACAGTGCCTGTTTTGGTTTCCTGTTCAGTTTCCGTTTGAGAACCTGAATATTTCCCATATTTTCATATATTAAAATATAGTCATCCTTCATCATCCATAGGAGATTTATTTCTGAACCACACCGTACATACATATATACTCACATACACACACAAATACATAATTCTACTAAATACTTTTAGCCATCTCTAGATACATACCTCATATAGCATAAATATCATGCAAATAGTTAGTATACTGTGTTTTTTAAAGGGAATTATGATAAGAAAAAGAATAGTATGCATGCTCAGTACAAAGGCAATCACTGTCGTTCATGTAATGGCCACTGCAGTGCCCAATCTACAGATGGGGCAAATACACTGAAAATAAAATAATAATAACACGAGCTAGGCTGGGCTATAGATTTATGATAGAGTACTTCTTCAGCAAGCTCATGTCTCTAGGTTTTATGCTCAGTCCTGCAATACCACTACCACTACCAATAATAACAACAACAACAACCATGGTAATAAAAAGCAACTCATGTTTAAATAGAATATGCACAGTGGGCTACATATATTTCTAAACATTTTATGCTTAGTAATTATATAAATATGAAAAATATATAATTCCCTACACAATATGTATGATGTTTTGAATAAGAAATGTCCCTCAAAGGCTCCTATATTTGAGTACCTGGCTCACAGTTGGTGGCACTGTTTGAAGAGGTTATGGGACATTTAGGATGAGAAGCCTTGCTGGAGGATGTATCGTACCAGGGGTGGCCTTTGAGAGTGTATAGAGAGCCCTGCATCCTGTCTGCTTCCTCTGCTTTCTGCCTGTGGAGAGATGTGGGAGCTCTCAGCCTTGTGCTCCTGCAGCCAGGCCTGCCCTTGTCACGCTGTCCTTGCCATTCTGTGCTCTACATTTGGAGCTATATGTCAAAATAAACTCTTCATTCTATAAGCTGCTTTTGGTTATGATATTTTGTCACAGCAACAGAAAAGTAACCAATACAATATATAATAACATGTTCCCCACTTTACAGATACAGAAACTGAGCCATAGACAAAATTAATTGACATACACAAAATTGTTAACGACAGACTACGGATTCAGTTACAGGCACTGTCACCTCAGGATCCATGTTTTAATCATAAAACAATAATACTGACTCTATCCAGGGAGGCGGTACCTGCATGCAACCCCAACATTTGAGATTTAGTTAGAACCTTGAGTTGCAGGCCATCCTAGCTTATACAGTGAGATACCATTCAAAAAAAAGATAATAAGAAAGAGAAGCATTGTCTACTGCCTCTCAAGTACATTTTTTTTTTTTTAAATTTGACACAGGATATCTCTAAACAGCCTCGACAACCCTTTAAACATAATCATCCTGCCTTAGCTTCTAGAGTCCTGGGTTTACAGTCCTGTGCCGTCTTACCTACTTCAATGATGGATTTAAAGTAATGTATGTCCAACCTAAAACATTTGAGACTCATTTGTCTGTTCAGGGAGGCGGGAAGTCATATGTATACCATTACAGATATGGAAGCTGAAAGATCTGAACCCTTATGAGGAAGGTTAGGCCCTTAGCAAACTTAGAGCCGAGACATGCCCAGGCAAAAATCCCACCCAACGACATTCTTTCTCCTAAGAAACGGGTGACTTTGACCTGGCCTCAGGACCAGAGGAAAAACGTTTCAGGAACCAGAAATGTTTGTGCAACTAACCTGTGAATAGCTTAGGACAATCCTTACTTCCCCATAATGCAAATTCTTTCTGTTCCCCGCCCCTTGCTTTGTGAATTTTCTTTGTTTTATAATCCTTTTCCTGAGTTGTAATTCCTTCTTTTCCTTGGAGTTGTTTTTTCCTTTAAATACCCCTGCCTTCAGCTGCTGGGGGTCGAACCCCTCTGCCTCTGCGTAGGTTGCGCGTTCGACCCCAGTGCACTGGTCCTTCCGAGGTCCTTCCACCACCCTCGAATTAAACCTCGTGTGATTGCAGCAAGGACGGTCTTTCATGAGTTCTTGGGGGGTCGTGCCATCCTGAGACTTGAGTGAGGATCTCCCCGACTTGGGGGGTCTTTCAAAGCCAGAGGACAATTTGCAGGAGCTGGTTCTCTCTTCCACCATGTGGATCTTGGAGAATCAAGTGAAGTCATCAGGCCTAGCAGCAACCACCAGTGAGGCATCTTGTCTGCCCAGCGTCACTTACGTCATCACAGTGGTCAGGCTAATGCACCAACAGATTACCAGAAAAGGAAAAGCCAAGCTGTGATTTACCATCACTGCAATCTAATATCTCTGACTTTTCGATTTACCCTGAAATGCAATAAAAAGGACTGGAGAGATGACTTAGCAGTGGAGAGACGACTCAGCAGTTAACAGCATTTGCCTCTGTTGTAGAAGACCAGAGCTTGGTTCTGCATACCCGTGTCAGGGGGCTCTGCAGAACTAATGTCCTCTTCTGAGCTCTATAGGCATCTGCACTTGTGTGCATATATACACACATGATTTTAGAAATATCTTTTTAAGCCGGGCAGTGGTGGCGCACGCCTTTAATCCCAGCACTTAGGAGGCAGAGGCAGGCGGATTTCTGAGTCCAAGGCCAGCCTGATCTACAGAGTGAGTTCCAGAACAGCCAGAGCTACACAGAGAAACCCTGTCTTGAAAAAACCAAAAAAAAAAAAAAAAAAAAAAAAAAAGAAATATCTTTTTAATCTTAAAAAGAAACACAATAAAAACATATGGTTATAGCAACAGTCCACGACCACTTCTCCACATTTCTAAGTGACTCTTGAAAGACAAAAAAGAGCTCAGAAACACAAATGTGGACATTTCTAACATGACGAGTGGAAAGAAGAAGTGGGAGGTTCGTGAAGGTTTAGTATAAGGTAAGGCATTCGCATAACCCAGTCGTTCTCGCGGAAGGTCCCCAAAGGGCGGCACCAACGGGGCTGAGGACTTAGAGATAAAGTGCTTAGCCTCAGCTCGAACTACTAATCAAAAAACCTGCGGGTGGAGTCCCCAGTCTACCAGAATCCTTTTAAGTAATTCTGATGCACCCTACTACTTGAGAACCATTGCTAGCATCTCTTTAGGATTTAATTTATTGCAAATACTGATGTCCTTTATGGAGTGGGATGTTTTTCACAGGACCACAGTAAGTCTCCATGCATCATAAACCACTAAGCCTCAGGCTGACATTTACTGCTTTCTCACTGAAAGCAAGGAGGTTAGCTCCCCCTTTCAACTTAGGCTCCTATTAGGTTGTAGCACACAATAGAAACGTCTAGATAGGTTTCGCACCCCCACCCCCTTCTAAAGCATGGAATCCTTGTCATTAAATTTAGCAGGAAAGTGAAGAACTTGGAAAGCAATCCTCCTTTTGGTGTAAAAAACATGGAGACTAGTTGCTTCTAGTCTTTTTTTGCATTTCTATGCAGTAAGCAGTGATCAGGTGCCTGGATCTTTTACAGCAGCTCAAAGACACAATCCAAGTTGTATGACTTTACGGAAGTATTGACTAAAAGCAAGGTAACAGGCAAGCTGCTTCTACTGTTTAACCATATTTTAACCAAACGTTGCTGTTGTTTCGCCAACAGTTATTTCTAATGCCTATATGTAAAACCTTTTCATGATGTCCTCTCTTCCTGCAAAACATCTCTCGATCATCCTCTGCCAGGCCCTGTGCTAGATGCTGAGGATACGGCTAAGACTGAGGCAGTCCCTGTCAGCACAGACCTTGGAGGTTGGTAGAGATAGACAAGAGCCCAGGTAATTACAATACAGCATGATAAGTGTTATGATAGGTGAAATAAAGGGTGCCACTGGAACTGTTCTCAATAAAAATGCAACGTAACTGCTGTCTGAGTGATTTATTGCTCTTGATTATAAAATATGCTTGCAAGATAGAAGCTCACTCCTACTCATCCTTCAGGAGGCAGCTCCAGTTGTCATGCCCTCACACCCTCCAGTGAGTCTTGCCCCCCCCAACCGCTCGCGCCCCCTTCCCCCCGCCACTTGAGATTAGAGTCCTTTCCATGGGCATCCATCAAATGCTGTGTATTTCTATTACAGCACTGCTCACACTGCATTCCAATGGTCTGTTCAAGTGTCTATCACTCTGATATACTCTCAGTTCTTGGAGGACAAGGACTCTATATTATTTGTCTCTGATTTTTAGCATAAAGCTAACATCAATACTATTTTATATTCTTTTATTGCGTGATTTAGGCTTGACTCTCTGCTATGAATCACTGCTATAAGCTTTATCACCTTGGGGGGGAAATGGGCTTTTCTTTTGATCTTTTCACTGCTGGGAACATGAACTCATTATAGGCACGTCTAAATAGTCACGTTTAAATGGAGCGTGCACCTTACTAATACCCCACAGTTATGATTAGCGGAGAAGATAATTTCTATATGAATGCTATCTGCGTATTGTCACCACCCCCTTAGTGATTAGTTGACCTGGCTAGTGTTTCTCCATTGCTCTCTAGTTCCACGTGAACCTACCCTTGGAGGGAATGAAAACGAGCCTGTAATGGCTATTCCTGGTTGTCAACTTGACTATATCTGGAATGAACTACAATCCAGAATTGGAAAGCTCACCTGTGATCCAGATCTTGAGGCTGGGAGACACAAGTTTCTGACCTAGATCTTGGCATGAAGGCATAGTGGCTATGAATCCCAGGAGACTGAGGCAAGGAGATCCCTGAGTTCAAGGTCAGCCTGGAACAAGTTCCAGAGCCAGGTGTGGTGATACACGCCTTTAATCTGGGCCACGCCTTCTACTGGAGACCTACATAAGGACATCGGAAGAAGGAAGATTTGTTCTTCTTTGCTGCTTTCATTTACTTGCCAGCACATCGGTTGGAATCTACTACAGAAGACAAACAACTAGCCTTGTGGGACTGAGCAACTACTAGATCCTTGGACTTCCCATTCACAGCTGACCATTGTTGGGGAGTTGGACTACAGACTGTAAGTCATCATAATAAATTCCCTTACTATATAGAGACTATCCATAAGTTCTGTGACTCTAGCGAACCCTGACTAAACTGTAAATGTAATTAAATCTAAATTAAGGAATTACACAATGGTATTGCAGTACCTAACATGCTGCCTTGCCCAGGTTGGTTTCTTAGATGTAAAAGGTAGAGAAGACTTGGTCACCAAATGAAGAGTAAATGAAGTGTAAAGCTTTTGATTTGACACAGTAAAAAAAGAATACATGTTAGGTAGTGGTTCATTTTACACATGCATACAAATACACGGTTATCTGAGTGTCTGTGCATATGGACACACACATACGCGTTTTTCCAAAATACTTATTCTTCAAACCCTTACAATAGGTTGACACTCCTTTGTATTTCTAGTCTGTCTTTTTCTATTCAATTACAAACCTTCGTGGAGGAGGGCTAGGCTTGTGAAAATGTCACTCCCAATCTAACAATAAGAAAAGGCTAGACGATTTGCAGAATCACAGATAATTTTACTGTTGTATTAATGTCAGGTCCCAAAGAAACTTGGGACAGCTCTTACTCAGTACCTGTGGTTCCTGCCCAGCACTTCATTCACACCTAGGGCCCTACTCTAACCCTATCCCTCCCAGGGCCTGGGCTTTCCTCACCAGCCTCTCTTCATAATCCTTCCATATTTCACCACATGCTCTCTCATCTCCAGGTTCACTTATGGCCTTTTGCTCTACTGCTCTTCTCCTGCCTTTTTTTGTTCCCCTCTCTCCTTTCTTCCTCTCTTAATCCCTCCCTCCTTTCATGGCCCTGTCTGTGAATCTGTTGGCCATGTTCAGTCTAGATCTTTCCAGATGCCTCTGACTGTCTTATATCTACAACAAAGCCTTCTCCTCAAGTGTAACTAAGAGTGGTCCAGTCCTCATTTTTCATTCAGTTAACATAGGGTCTCTCTGTAAAGTCAGGATAACCTTGAACTCATGGTCCCTGTTTCTCTGATCACAAATTCTGGGATTACAGGACTACATCACATTGCCCGGTCGATGAATTTGTTTGATGCCATCAGCAACCCAAGGTTTCTAGACAGCTGGTTAAATTTAATTAAGTGATAAATGGTTCTGAGGAGAGATGAAACATACTGTGTGTTAACTCCGGCAGAAACAAGAGAGAGACGGGCAGATCATAAAGGAGATCATGAGGAAGCAGGAAGAGTATAGCCAACTTTTTGTCTCCCAGTACTGGGACTTGAAACTGGTCTTGCAAGTACTAGGTGAGAGCTCCACAGTGAGCCTTCTTGCCCACAGCTCTTCTTTTCGCCTGTTAATTTTGAGATGCGGACCTGGCTAAGTGGCTCCATCTTGTTATGAACTCATTCTAGGGCAAAAGCTGGGTTTCAAATGTCAGCCTCCTGCTTCGGCCTCGTAGCTGGGATTATGGGGCTGTCACAGCAGGACCACCCATACGAACTTTGGAAAGTGAACATTGTAATCACTGGCAGATCCACATATGAGAGGACTCTGCATCACCTGTCCAGATACTTCTCAGGAGTGAGAGCCATGATCTCAGAAGAAAGATGGATTGTGAGACACATTTGAATGAATTTCCTTGAGAGGGTGGACATTGTAGTAGGAGTATCTGGGAGTCTTGCTTCTGTCACCACGTCCCTCAACTGACACAAAACAGAATTCAGCTGCTGCATTGGGAAGGGACTGGATCTCCACAACACACGCATGCACGCACATACATGCATGCATACATGCACGCACATACATGCATGCATACATGCTCACACATGAATGCACACTCTAAACGTGGAGCCGGTGAGTGTGCTGGCTATTCCTGATTGTCAACTGACTACATCTGCAATGAACTACAATCCAGAAATACAGAGCACACTCTGGATCCAGATCTTGAGGCTAGAAGACACAGACTTCTAACTCACCTGGATCTTCACGTGGGATGACACATGCTTTTGATCCAAATCTTGAGGCATAGTGGCCCAGGCAAGGCAGTGCACTCCTTTAATCCCAGGAGACTGAGGCAAGCAGATCTCTGAGTTCAAGGCCAGCCTGGGACAGAGCAAGTTCCAGATCCAGGTGTGGTGGTACACACCTTTAATCTGGGCCACACCTTCTCCTGGAGGCCTATATAAGGATGAATGATGAAGGAAGACTTACTCTTCTTTGCCTGTTTGCACTTACTTGCCAGCACATCTGTTGGAACCAACTTCTTCAGGATTCCAACTTATACAGAAAACCAGCTGAAACAGCCTTGTGCGACTGAGCAACTACTAGATTCTTGGACTTCCCATTCATAGCTTCTCATTGTTGGGTTAGGTGGACTACAGACTATAAGTCATCTCAATAAATTCCCTTCAGATATAGAGACATCCCATAAATTCTGTGATCTAGAGAACCCTGACTAATACAGCGAGCTATAGTCAACTGGCCTGGTTCCCTTTTGTTTGCTTGTTTTTTAAATAAAGTAAGACTAGAATAAAGTCTCACTACCTTGTTTCCTCGTCTGTGGGTACTTTCATGCCCTGACCTCAGAATTGAATTGGAATGGGAGCAGAATTAGAAACTCCATCCAGAAGGCAAGACTTAGTGAACAGAGACCGGCAATTCTATACTCAAGATACCCCCAAGTTCTCACAAGCCTTGTATCCTCTTGTGGGGTTCAGTAAAGCAGTCATTTCTTTGGCAGATGGAGGGAAATCCCACTGCATTAGTCTGTGTGATCAGGAGTACAGTGGCTGGGTGCTGTCATCTATGAATGTAGTGTTAGAACTTGACTACATTGAGACTTGATCTTGTAAGTGAACCTGTGTTTAGAACTGGCCTACACTGAGGCCTGAGTGCTGGGAAATAATCATAAGTCAAGGAGTGTAAATCTAACCTGTCACGGGTGAGAGAATCCTGGGAGTCCAAGGCCCAGAAGCTGAAAAGCCAAGGGGTGATAGGCTTGGCTCAGACAGACACAGCTTAGAGAAAGTGTCTCTACCCTGGATGCTGAGGAGCTGATCTCCCTGACAGAATAACTCTGGAATTTGATCGCTTTGAACCAGGGGCCAGAAGCAAGGTTAAACCTCAGGAACTATCTATCTACCATTCAGTGCTGGTCAGTCTAATGACCTTGAAGTTCCAATGAGTACTTGACACCCACGCTGCATCCCTCCAGCAAGATGGTTAATTCTTAGAACGTCTTCAAAGCCAGGTTCGATGTTCAGCTTTGAGTGCTGTGTTTGCTCCCCACATTCCCGACACATGCGGGAGACGCCTTATCCACATGGTTAGTTCGGGAGATACTACTGCCTGAGGTGTTTTGGAGGGATGAGAGAACCTGCCCAGCCCCTAGACTCCAAAATCAACTGGCCCCAGAAGCCCCTAGTGCATACACAAAGAAGGGAAGATCCTGAAGTGAGCACAGGTCTGGCTGACAGCAGATGCTTGTCTGGTAATGGTTTCATGCAAGTGTTGAACAGCATAAGACCAGAGTGCACACACTCTCCCCAACCTCTCCCCTAGTCTCCACATATATCATTAGCAACCATGAATTTCATTGTTTAGTGTTTGTTGATATATATTAATAATGTACAATAGTGGCTTGTATGTTCATACAGTGTATTCTGATTGTATTCAATACATACTATCCTTTCTTGTTCTCCCCATATTCTTGTTGATCCTTCCCCTTTCCAGCTGGTCCTCTATTTCCATGTCTATCTGTATCTATGTTTTCCTTTATGAGCCAGTGAATTTAATGAGGGTTATTTGCAGTAGTATTGGCCACACTACAGAAGAAGATGTCTTCTCTTCCCCAGCAAGTTCTGTATATCTTGCTTTCCAATTTCTTATGATGCTTCCATTTTCATAGAATATAGTTTTTTAAAATTTTTGAGAGACACCTTCTACGTTTGTATGTGTTGTATTTTTAAAGAATATTGCCTAACTCAAGGTCGTCACAAAGATTGTCTCCTGTCTTAAGTCATTTTAGAGTTTTAAGGTTTGAGGTTTTGTCCAGAATGCCTATATGGGGCATCATTGGTAGCCTGGATTTTATTAAGCTTAGTGTCAAGATTCTATAGATGAATGTCTCCAGGTAGAATCTGTATGGCTTTTTGTGACCAATTGCACAAGTCAGATGGTTTTGTTTCTCTCATAATTCAGATTCAGAGGAAAAGAGGATCACCAACCACACTTCTCAGTGGTAGGGGAATCTATTCACAATTTTAAAAGACTGTGAAAGGTGGAATATCTTTTCATAGCTACCGGGGAGAATACGTGTCACACCACTCTAAAACAAAATAAACATACTACAGTTTCTGCATTCTGTCTCTGAGGAAAAGAGGCATAGTGCTTGGTGGGGCTCTAGATTTGGGAGACAACTCAGGGTACATTTTAGTAAGCTGTTTGGAACAGTTTGTAAATCATCTGCCATAGACCTTGAAAGGTTGACAAATTTATCACACTCAGAATAAGAAGAATTTCTATAGATGAAGTAGTAACTGAGAAAGTGTGATTGACTATTCTTGGTTGTTAATATCTAGTTGACTGAATCTGGAATTACCTAAAGCCCAAGCTGCTGAACACAACTGTGAGGGAATTTTCTTAATTGGATCATTTGAAGTGGGGAGAGCCTCCTTAAATCTGGGTCACACCTTCTCGTGGCAGCCTATATAAAAGACACGGAAGAAGGAAGCTCTTGGTCTTTGCCTGCATGCCCTTGCTGTTTCTGGCAAGTTCATTCCTTCACTAAGACTACAGCCTGCTTCTTCAGGATTCTGATGTATACTGAAGACCAGCTGAGACATCAAACCTCGTGGAGTGAACAACTATTGGATTCTTGGACTTTTCAGTGAAAGACAGCCAATGTTGTAATAGTCAGACCATAGACTGTGAGCCATTTTAATAAACCATATACACACACACACAGAGAGAGAGAGAGAGAGAGAGAGAGAGAGAGAGAGGGACAGATCATTTTTCTTCTTTCTAGAGAATTCTAATACAAGCAGAGAGAATGAACAAAGCTCTTATGAGGAAAATCACAACACCAATAATAGCAGAGGCCCCTAGAATTTGGAGTAAAGCCATGTGCTTTTTGCCAAGTTAGAATTACTGTGTCCTTTTGAGAAATAGTTTCTTACTAATTGTCTTGATAGAAGCAGTAAGTCATGTCATTAGGAAACTAGACTATCATGGAACTTTGTGCAAAAAAAAAAAAAAAAAAAGGAGGTATATTTGATATGACAAACCAAAAGGTGTCCATCAGCCCTATAAAATTAAGTGAGAAGGACATAACTGAGTTTGATGAATTGGTCACTTAAATTCCCATACCATTGCTGACCTCATACAACCTCTATGGACCATGACTTGAGGTAACCACCTACATTGATTCTTTTAACTTCGCTTGGTCAGGGAATTGTTGGAAACAGGTTTGAAATTTACAAATGCTGTCATCTCCTGGAATGGGCTCAGATTATGCTATTTGTACTGCCGATGAATGATCTTTGAGAAATTGTTCCTGAAAAGGATGTGGGGAACGGCTTACTCCAAGAATAACAGATAATCTCCATTCCCATTGTCTTAGCTTGGGTTTTATTGCTGTGAAGAGAAACTGTGATTAAGGCAACTCTTACAAAGGAAAACATTTCATTGGTGCTGGCTTACAGTTTCAGAGGTTCAGTCCATTATCATTATGGTGGGCAGCATGGCAGTGTGCAGGCAGGCAGACATGGTGCTGAGAAGCAGCTGAGAGTGCTACATCTTGATCCACAGGTAGTAGAAAGGGAAGTTTGTGCATAGGAGGTCTCAAAGTCTACCCCACAATGATTGACTTCCTCCAGTAAGGCCTCATCTACTCCAACAAGGCCACAACTCCCAATAGTGCCACTGCCTATAGGCCAAGCATTCTCATACATGAGTTTATGAGGGGGGCATTAAAACACCCCACCCAGTTACCTCAGTGCTGGCTAGTACCTTGGGAACAGAGGTGAAAGCAGCAGTTACTCCCATCAAAGGTGATTTAATGATGTCCAGTGAGCATTCTGTTTGTCTACAGTTGCTAACACTCTGAGATTTCCTAATATGCATCCTAACGGTGGTTGTGACGGAAGTGGGGAACCAGTGGGCTGTTTGGGAGGAAGTTGCCTATACTGGATTTCTATCATGCAGGAAGCACTGGTGTTTAAAAAGATCTATTGTGAATTTGCTTTTCTTGTCAATCATGCCTACAATCATAATTGTAGACTTGGTGAATGTCATACATTGCTATAAATTCTGATTTGCTACTGATGAAAGAACTCATACTATGGGGAGTAAATAAATGTGCTAACACTGGTAGAATTTTCTTTTCTTATGATATAGCCATCAATTAGCAGCAAACAAAAACCTGATAAGGTTGGCTTATGATTCTGTTGTGTGTTGTGGAGCAGCAACCACATGTGATGTTTTTCCATAAATGAACCATTATGGGTTTCAAACCATAATGAGGTTTGAAAATAGTCATCAAGCTCCTCCCACTGCCATCTGTCTTAGTCAGTGTTCTATTGCTGTGAAGAGATACCATGACCATGACAACTCTTATAAAGGAAGCATTTAATTGGAACTTGCTTACAGTTTCAGAGGAAAAGTCCATTATCATCATGGTGGGAAGCATGACAACATGCAGGCAGACATAATGCAGGAAAGGGATCTGAGACTTCTACGTTTGTATTCATAGGCAGCAGAAAGAGAGAACCACTGGGCCTGACTTGGGCTTTTGAAACCTTAACGCCCACCACCTGTGACACATTTCCTCCAACTAAGTCATGCCTACTAATCCTTTCAAATATGGGAGCCTTTAGGAGACATTCTTATTCAAACATTCTATGGCTTTATTCTCTTAGGCTTCTAGCCATATCATAATGCAAAAATGCATTCAGTACAATTTCAAAAGTTCCCATAGTCTATCACAGTCTCAACACTATTTAAAAATCTAAAGTTCAAAGTCTCTTCTGAGATTCATGGCAATCTCTTAACTGTAACCCTTGTAAAATCAAAATAGAAAAGCAGATGACATGCTTCCAGCATACAATGGCACAGAATATACATTATCATTCCAAAAGGGAGAAAAGGAAGCACAGTGAGGAAATACTGAACCAAAGCAAGACTGAATTTTCAGTTTTCAGTTTGGGAAAGCTCTGAACTCTGTATCTCCATGTCTGATATCAAAGGGCTCCTCAGCTCTCCAACTCCTTTCAGCCTTTTGGACTGCAACATAACTTCTTGGGCTGGTTCCACATTCTGCTATCAGCTCTCCTCTGCAGGTATGTCATGACTCTGACATCTCTAGTTAATATTTTCAGGTCTCCAATGAAATCCAAGCTTCACTTTCACAGCTTTACACAATGGTTTCACATACCTGGCCTCAATGACTTTCCTTAGTTGTGGAGGGAGATTATATAAGCTCTTTCTGATATCCTTGACTCAAAAGTCAGAATCAAGTGGCTGAAAATGCCAAGTTCTGCTTCTTGATGGGCCTAGAACATGCTCCCCTTGTTCAATTACATCTTCATCAGTTTTCGGTTTTTGATGGCTTCCTTCACTGCTTAAGATTTTTAAAATTCTTTTTCACAAGTTGGAAGCTCAGCTGGGTGGGGATCTTGCCCTGAGGTCACCCCTCCCTTTATTTCATTTATCATCAGGCTTTTCTTTAAACCCTTTATCTCCCTGAGCCCTGGGCTTAGCTCTATTACACTTCCTTGTGCTCTTTACCTCAAGCTGTACATTTTGTATTTTTCCTTATTTAGCTTGCTTCTTTTCATTATAGATTTTCATAAGAGTGACCACTGATAACCACATAACACATTCAATACTATGTTGTCTTGAAATCTCCTCTGCCAACACCATTACTTCAAAACTCTTCAATTTAGCCTCAGACACTTTGGGGGGGGGGACAAGAAAAAAATCAGATTCATTCTTCATCAAAATATCACAAGAATACTCTGTAGACTACTTACTAATCGTCTTCTCCTCTGAAACCTCTTAAGCAGGGCCATTATAATCTATATTCCTCTCAGCACCACTGTGTTCCTACTAGTCTGGCCCATTAAGCACTACTTAAAGCATTCAACTGTGTTCCTAATCCAAAGTCCATATTCCATCAAAAGCAACATGGTCAAGTCTGCCATACCAATACCCTTCTCCCTTGGTGCCAACTTCTGTCTTAGCCAGTGTTCTATTGCTGTGAAGAGACACCATGGCCATTTCAACTCTTATAAAGACAAGCGTTTCACTGGAACTTGTTTACAGTTTCAGATCATTAGTCCAATAGCAACATGTTGGGAAGCATGGTGGCATGAAGGTAGACACAGTGCTGGAGAAAAAGCTGGGGGTTCTACATCCAGATCTACAGGCAGCACGAAGAGAGGGCCAGGTAAGCCCAACTTCCAGTGTCACATTTCCTCCAACAAGGCCACATCTCCTAATCATTTCAAATAGTTCCCTAAGAGCTCAAATCTATGAGCCTATGGGGGGCATTCTTAGTCAAACCACCACACTGTCTAACATCATCTTTATCCAATACTGGCTTCTGTTCTCTCAACTTTAGATATTAGGGTTTAGAAGATGAGGAATGTTTAGTGATGTAGCATAGGTCTATAATGCCAGCATTTGAAGAACTGAGGCAGAAGGATGTCCAGTTCAAAGGTACTCTAGATGATACAGCAAGACCTGACTCAAGTAAAAGAGTTGCATAACCAACTGTATAACAGTGATGACCATAGCATCTCTCAAAAGATCGAGTAAAAGAGACTACGTTAAGTGGCCCAACTATGTCTTGAACTATGTTTTCTCACTTTGAGGGCAAATTCCTCATTGTTTGAGTCTTTGTGGGTCTTAGGGTACTGAATGCTTTTCTGGATGCCAAGTTGGTCAGAAACTATCTTTCCCAAACCTCAGAACTATGGCATGAGCATGGCACCTAGGCTCAGCCAATCAGAATTGGCCTTGAATCTTTTTTTAAAAAATTATTTTAATTTTTAAAATTCACTTTATATCCCAATCACAGCCCCCCTCCCTCTTCTTTTCCCAGCACTGTCTTTACAAATCCCTCCCTCCATTGTCCCTTCCCCTTCTCCTCAGAAAAGGGGATCCCCTTTGGGTCCTACCCCACCCTGGGGAATCTACTCCCAACAGATCTAGGCACATCCTCTCCTACTGAGGCCCAGATAGTCCAGGTGGGGGGGAGAGGATTCAATGGCAGGGAACAGAGACCAAGACAGCCCCCCTCTACTTGTTAGGGCACCCACAGGAAGACCAAGCTATACACATTTGCTATAGATGTATAGGGGGTCTAGGTGGTTCCTGCATGCTGCCTGGTTGGTGCCCAGTTTCTGTGAGCCCCCATGGTCCCAGGTTAGTTGACTCTGTAGGTCATGTGCTGTCCTTGACCCCTCCAACTTGTTCATTTCTATCTCCCACTCTACCACAGGACTCCCCGGGTTCTACTTGATGTTTGGCTCTGGGTCTCTGCATCTGTTTCCATTCACTGCTGGATGAAACCTCTCAGAAGACAATTATGCTAGGTTCCTGTCTGCAAGCATAGCAGAATATTATTAATAGTGTCAGGGGTTGGCTCTCTCACATGGGATGAGTCTCAGGTTGGGGCAGTCATTGTTTGGTTGTTCCCTAGTCTCGGCTCCATTTTTATCCCTGTACATCTTGTAGGCAAGACAAATTTTGGGTTGAAATTTTGGTGGGTGTATTGCTGTCCTCCTCCCTCCTCTGGAAGTTCTGCCTGTCTACAGGAGGTGGTCACTTCAGTTTTGATATGCCCCTCTGATAGGAATCTAAGGTAGGGTCACCTCCATAGACTCCCCATATTCTCTCCAGTCCTAGGCCTCCAGCTAGTCGCCAAAGATGCCCCGAACCCCACCAATTTCCATTCTCATTACAAGGCCTCCCTCAGCCCCCTCTCCTCACACCTGACGGCCATCCCTGTTCCCCTCCTCACCCCCTCTCCTATCCAGTTCCCTCTCTCCATCTATCTCTGATGACTATTTAGTTTTCCTTTTTGAGTGAAATTCACACATCCTCCCTTGGGACCTCCTTATTACCCAGTTTCTTTGGGTCTGCGGATTGTAGCATGGTTATCCTGCACTTTATGGCTAATGTCCTCTTATAAGTGCACACATACCATACCACAGGTGTCTTTCTGTTGGCCTTAAATCTTAATTGAAGCATGCAAAAGGGAAAAGGTGGTTAAATATCTTCCTAGGAGCTTGTGGTGTAAACACAATGCCTGCAGTCCTTGCCTGTGCACAAGGCTCAGCAGCAGTATCCTCACCAAGCATGGGTGTGGGTCCTACTGTTTAGTTACCTTGGAAGCCTTTCCTTCTTTTTTTAGCCTGGTTCTTCAATTTTCTTGTTGATTCTGGGAGCTACTTGATATCCTGTCAACATAACCCTTTAGTGCTCGGTCCATTTCTTGTGATCAACAACTGTGTGTCTTTGTGTTGCTTGGTTCAAAGTGCTTTGCACTTAGTACTTACTTAGGAAGGAAGTTGTTGAATGACTCTGTGGCAATCATATTTTGTATTTTGCACAAATGTATTTTTCTATGTAAACAACATATTCTTAGTTTTTTCATATAAGGCAAGACAATCTATTTTATGCGATTTTAATTTAAAATTTCTGGAATATATATATCATAGGAGAAAATGATAGCAATAAAACATTGCAAGACATCAGTGGGGGAGCCTGGGGTTGGAGAGTTGGGGGTGGGCGCTTATGCAGGATCACATCCTTCTTGGGGAAGCAAACAGAGAAGTAAAATCCCTAACCATCTCCTAAGCCAAATCCTTCCTAAGGGAAGGTCGGCCTCTGGTTCAGCCCAGTGTTTGTTCGCTGAGCCTTATCCACAGTGAAACCCAGGTGCAAGCCTCCCAGAGGCTTCACAGGCCCACAGCGGCTTAGGCTCAAGCCTTGGGTGAGGCTGTGCTAGAAGGCTAACGGGCACTGTTGGCACAGGATTTGAGGTTGGAACGTGACTATATCCTAGAATACAGTACATCACACACGGTTTCTATTAGTCTGTGTTCTTCTTTTTCGGTTTTTTCTTTGCTTGTGTGATTTTTTTAAAAATTATTTTCTTTCCTCTTCTACAGCATGTCAGAATCACATATTTAGAAGTTTTGCTGGGTGTGATGTGTACCCTCGTAATCTCAGCACTTGGGAGGTAGAGACAGGAAGACCAGTAGTTGATGACCAACCTGAGCCACATAAGAAGTCTTAGATTGACCTAAATTGCATGAGAACTTTTCTCAAAAAAGCAAAACAACAATAAAAATTATTTTCCCCCATTCTATAAATCATCATTTTATTATATTTACTTATGAAAAGATTTGTCTCTGATAATATTATTAGTTCAAATTTAGCTTCAAGATATAATTTTATACATTCTTGTGGTTGTTCTGTTTGTTTGAAACAGGGTTTCACTACATAGTCCTGGCTGACCTGGACTCTATGTAGACCAGGCTGGTCTCAAACTCATGGAGATCTATCTACCTGCCTCTGTTTTCTGGGTGCTGAAGTAAAGGCATATGGTACTACACCCAACTTACTTTTATAATTACATCTGTGTATTTTTGGGGAGGAGAGTTGGAGTATGCATACCATAGCTTGACTGTAGAGTTCAGAGGATAACTTTCGGGAGTTGGTTCTCTTCTACCATGTGTGTTCAGGAAATCAAAAGCAGGTATCAGTCTTGACAGCAAGCACCTTTAGTCACTAAACTATCTATCTTACCAGATTATAATTGCTTTTTAGTAGAAATGTATCGATGTATTTGATGATAGGGCAATGTAAAGAAGACTCTCAAAGTAAATCTCAATGTTCAAATGTCTCCTTATAAAATTAATTGATTGTGATTGAAAATATAGTTATTGGATAAACTTTCAAAATGTTAAAGGACTAAAGATCTCTCATGTAATTACATGTGATTGTTACATTACTATCTACCCACAATTCATCTGTCATTCCTTTAGCTATCCTTCTCACTTGGTGTTTAGAGTAGCAATCTGGAGGCTGAGGAAACAGTGCAGTGTTAAGGGAAGCTTGAAGACCCGGGTTCAAATCTCTAGTACCTGCATAGTAAAACCAGATGTGAAAGTGTGTGTCTACAAGCCTATGTTCTCGTAGTCAGATGGAGGGTGGAGGCAGAATTCCCTGGAAGGTCACTGGCCAGCCAGGACAAAACAAAGTAAAACGCAAAGTTTGTTTGTCCTCTGACCTCCACACACTGTGGCATGCAGCTGCAGGAAGGAGTAGCAGTGTATAAATCCTTCTGAATGTATCTTTAAAAAATGTCCGTCTTGCATACATATCACATTCATTTACATTTACCTTTCATGTGGTTCTTAGGTATTGTGTTTCAGAAAGAGTCAGGCTGCAGCTCTGACGTTGTTTAGCCATTAAAGCATTCTTAACTGATTTCCATATCAATAGATGCTGTGCCTTGCTATAATGTAAATAACTTCCAAGGATACAATAAACTGGTGTTTATGCTTTCTTAGGAAACAGCTCTCTCAGTGACTTTTTCTTTCTTTTTTTTTTTTTATTTTATTTCTTTTTTTTTTTATTTACATTTCCCATGATTCCCCTTTTCTTTGGAAACCCCGTGTCTCCTCCCCCTCCCCGCCTCTGAGAGGGAATTCCTCCTCCCACCCACCCGCCCACCCATTCCCATATTCCCACCTTGACATTCCCTTTTACTGGGGCCACTAGCACCCTCAGGCCCAGAGTCC
>CM052716.1:57442733-57470233 GCA_028551405.1 Uromys caudimaculatus
GTACAGCTTGAAATCAGGGATGCTGATTCCCCCAGAGGTTCCTTTGTTGTTAAGGATAGTTTTTGCTATCCTGGGTTTTTTGTTGTTCCAAATGAATTTGAGAATTGCTCTTTCTAAGTCTATGAAGAATTGAGTTGGAATTTTGATGGGGATTGCGTTGACTTTTTCAGAGGCTCTGGGAAGCTTATCCACATTATCAGTGTCGATGCCTGCTAGATTGTGGTACATATCTATAGTTTCTTTTTGTTGATTTAGCCTTTAATATTCCTCCAGCAACCAGGTCTACAGAGGCTCTTAACATACTTAAGCTCAACACACACTCTCTCTCTCTTTCTCTCTCCCTTTCTCTCTCTCTCTATCTTTCTTATGTGCATGGTGGCAACACCTCTAGAGACCAAGACATGAGAATCAAAAATTTGATACCAGCTGTGCAGAGGCAATCAGGACTAGTCTCAAAATAAAAGCACAAAAGAGTGGTGAGGGGGAGCTCAATGATCGAGCGTGGTCTTTGTGTGTGAGACCCAGGCTTCAACTCCCAATATGGAGAAGAAAGGGATGGAGCTATTTATTTCTTTAATTTTAAAATTAAGAGTCTTCATTTACTAGGGGTGGAGACATGTGTCATGGCATGCAGATGGAGGTCAAAGGAACTGCTATTCCACCAAATGGGACCAAGGGATTGAACTCAGTTCCTCAGGCTTGGTGGCAAATGCCTTTTGGTCACTGAGCCTAGTCACGAGCCCTATCTTATCCTTTATGGTTCTTTGTCGATGACCGTCTTACCGACTATGGGCTCTAACCCCCCATGGAAGCAAGGCAATGCCTGTCTGTCTGTCTGTTGCTGTATTTCTAGTACTTAGCACAGTTTCTCTGGCAAATGCTAGATTCTTGGTGAGTTGGTGAAAAGAATGGATGGGTTTGATGCTTTCCATTTTCTAAAGGGAGCTACATGACATGCCTACTTGAAACACAGTCCTTGAGATTTTTACTCTCATCTTCCTTATAGTCTAGACATATCCCTGGGATTCTCCCAGCTCCAACATGCAGACGCCATCATTTTATTTGCTTAAAAAGCAATGCTTTTATTGATCAGGAGGTCATTCCCAACCCACCGGTCCCAATGTGTATCCTCCCTGTTACCACCTCTCCGGTGACCTCCACACTCACCAGGCTTAATATGTTTTAAGAACATTATCTCTTGAAGAAATGTCAAGGCTTTCCTGAACTTCACATCAGCTACTGTAGCCTCTGTCTATACACTCTCATGTTCTTCTTGTCTACTCTGTAATCCTCTTGGTTGATCTCATGGGCTGCCTACCTGTAATAAACATAGTAAAATGCTGTCTGGAGATGTTAAACTACCTGAGTGAGGAACCCCACTACAAGTGACACCACTCATTCAAGATAGCCAGGCACAGTCCTAGAACCCCCATGACACCCATTGGGCAGTATATAAGAAGAGACCAAGAACAATGCTTTCCTCTGCACATCTGGAGAGATGCCACTTTGGTCTACCAGTTAGTGTTTTTCCACTTTGATGACATATAGCTATGCCATTGCATATACACTGTGAATTGGAGAACATACAGATTTTTCTTTTGCCTTCCTTAGCTGTTAGTATCATAGTCAATAGTGTTGCTATTACTTCAGCATGCTGCACTGATTTGGTGGTTCCTTCCTCAGTAACAGCTACTCCATCACCCAGCCCCGACTATAGGCTACTACTTTTCATTTAGTTTTGGTTCCATCAGTGGTTGGTGAGCCATCAGTAAACCACATGTTAGCCAAATGCTGTGAGCATGATTTTGGTCCCCATATTCCAATAGGTGCCTCTTTGGAGGTTGAGGGGAGCAGTTTAGGGATGAAGATTATAGGCAATTGAGTTATTTCCTCAGTGCAAGAAGGCACAAACTCCTTTGCTACTGTTGTGTGTAGCTTTTTATTATCCTGCCTAAGCTCTGGGATCCAGCTGTGCTACCAGCCCCCACCCAGCATCCCTTGAATTCACGAATAAAAGACACAGAAACAGTTGTTCATTTTCTTTTCTTTTCTTTTCTTTTCTTTTCTTTTCTTTTCTTTTCTTTTCTTTTCTTTTCTTTTCTTTTCTTTTCTTTTCTTTTCTTGCTTGCTCTCTTTCTTTCTCTTTTTTTTTTTTTGATACTTCATTTACATTTCAAATGTTTCCCCCTTTCCAGGTCTTCCCTTTGGAAACCCCCTATCCCATCCACCCTCTCCCTGCCTCTATGAGGATGTTCCCCCACCTACCCACCCACTTCCATCTTCTCTCCCTGGCATTCCCCTACACTGGGGCATCTAACACCCTCAGGCCCAAGGGCCTCTTCTCCCCCTGATGGCCAACAAGGCCCTCTTCTGCCACATATGTGGCCAGCATCATGGGTCCCTCCATGTGTATTCTTTGGTTGGTGGTCCAGTTTCCGGGAGAACCAGGGGGGTCAGGCCAGTTGACACTGTTACTCCCTCCATGGGACTGCAAACTCCCTCAGTTCCTTCAATCCCTTCTCCAACTCCTCCATCTGGGACCCCAAGCTCAGTACAACAGTTGCTGTGAGGTGAATCTTGGGTATTCAAAATTTTTGGGCTAATATCCACTTATTAGTGAGTACGTACCATGTTCGTTCTTTTGTGACTGAGTTACCTCACTCAGGATGATGTTTTCAGTTCATTCCATTTGCCTGTGAATTTCATAAAGTCATTGTTTAATAGCTGAGTAGTATTTCATTGTGTAAATGTACCACAATTTCTGTATCCATTCCTCTGTTGAGGGATATCTGGGTCGTTTCCAGCTTCTGGCTATTATAAATATAGCTGCTATGAACATAGTGGAGCTTGTGTCCTTATTACATGTTGGAGCATCTTCTGGGTATATGCCCAGGAGTGGTAAAGCTGGGTCCTCAGGTAGTACTGTGTCCATTTTCCTGAGGGTCCACCAAACTGATTTCCAGAGTGGTTGTACCAGCTTGCAATCCCACCAGCAATGGAGGAGTGTTCCTCTTTCTCCACATCCTCACCAGCATCTGCTGTCACCTGAGTTTTTGATCTTAGCCATTCTGACTGGTGTGAGGTGGAATCTCAGACTTGTTTTGATTTGCATTTCCCTGATGACTAAGGATATTGAACATTTCTTTAGGTGCTTCTCAGCCATTCGAGTTTCCTCAGTTGAGAATTCTCTGTTTCCCTCTGTTCTCCATTTTTTGATAGGGTTATTTGGTTCTCTGGAGTCTAACTTCTTGAGTTCTTTGTATATATTGAATATTAGCCCTCTATCGGACGTAGGATTGTTAAAGATCTTTTTCCAATCTGTTGGTGGCCATTTTGTCCTATTGACTGTGTCCTTTGCCTTACAGAAGCTTTGCAATTTAAGAGGTCCCATTTGTTGATTCTTGATCTTAGAGCATAAGCCATTGGTGTTCTGTTCAGGAACTTTCCCCTGTACCCATGTGTTCGAGGCTTTTCCCCACTTTCTCTTCTATTAGATTCAGTGTATCTGGTTTTATGTGGAGGTCCTTGATCCACTTGGACTTGAGCTTTGTGCAAGGAGATAGGAATAGATCAATTTGCATTCTTCTACATGTTGATTGCCAGTTGAGCCAGCACCATTTGTTGAAAATGCTGTCTTGTTTCCACTGGATGATTTTAGCTACTTTGTCAAAGATCAAGTGACAGTATGTGTGTGGGTTCATTTCTGGATCTTCAATTGTATTCCATTGATCTACTTGCCTGTCACTGTATGAATACCATGCAGTTTTTATCACTACTGCTCTGTAGTACAGCTTGAGGTCAGGGATGCTGATTCCCCCAGAAGTTCTTTTACTGTTGAGAATAGTTTTTGTTATCCTGGGTTTTTTGTTATTCCAAATGAATTTGAAAATTGCTCTTTGTAAGTGTATGAAGAATTGAGTTGACCGGGCAATTGTGGCTCACGCCTTTAATCTCAGCACTTGGGAGGCAGAGGCAGGTGGATTTCTGAGTTCAAGGCCAGCCTGGTCTACAGAGTGAGTTCCAGGACAGCCAGGGCTACACAGAGAAACACTGTCTTGAAAAACAAAAAACAAACAAACAAAAAAAGAATTGAGTTGGAATTTTGATGAGGGTTGCATTGAATCTGTAGATTACTCTCAGCACTCAGCAGGATGGCCATTTTTACTATATTAATCCTGACAATCCATGAGCATGGGAGATCTTTCCATCTTCTGAGGTCTTCTTCAATTTTTTTCTTCAGAGACTTGAAGTTCTCGTCATACATATCTTTCACTTGTTTGGTTAAAGTCACACCAAGATACTTTATATTGTTTGTGACAATTGTGAAGGGTGTCATTTTCCTAATTTCTTTCTCAGCCTGTTTATCCTTCAAGTATAGGAAGGCTACTGATTTGTTTGAGTTAATTTTATATACAGCCACTTTGCCGAAGTTGTTTATCAGATGTAGCAGTTATCTGGTGGAGTGTTTCGGGTCACTTAAGTATACGATCATATCATCTGCAAAAAGTGATATTTTGATTTCTTCCTTACCAATTTGTATCCCTTTGACCTCCTTTGTTGTCTAATTGCTCTAGCTAGAACTTCAATTACTATATTGAATAGATAGGGAGAGAGAGGGCAGCCTTGTCTAGTCCCTGATTTTAGTGGGATTGCTTTGAGTTTCTCTCCATTTAGTTTGATGTTGTCTATTGGTTTGCTGTAGATTGCTTTTACTATGTTTAGGTATGGGCCTTGATTTCATGATCTTTCCAAGACATTTATCATGAAGGGATGTTGAATTTTGTCAAATGCTTTTTCAGCATCTAATGAAATGACCATGTGGTTTTTTTCTTTGAGTTTGTTTATGTAGTGAATTACATTGATGGATTTCCGGGTATTGAAACTTTCCTTCATCCCTAGGATGAGGCCTACTTGATCATGATGAATGATCGTTATGATGTGTTCTTGGATTCGATTTGGAAGAAATTTATTGAGTATTTTTGCATTGATATTCATAAGGGAAATTGGTCTGAAGTTTTCTTTCTTTTTGGGTCTTTGTGATGATTTGGTATCAGTGTAACTGTGGCCTCATAGAATGAATTGGGTAGTGTTCCTTCTATTTCTATTTTGTGGAATAGATTGAAGAATATTGGTATTAGATCTTCTTTGAAGGTCTGATAGAATTCTGCAGTGAACCCATCTGGTCCAGAGCTTTTTCTGGTTGAGAGACTTTTAATGACTGCTTCTATTTCTTTAGGGGTTATGGGACTGTTTAGATGGTTTATCTGATCTTGACTTAAATTTGGTGTTTTGTATTTGTCTAGAAAATTGTCCATTTCATCCAGTTTGTCCAATTTTGTTGAGTATAGGCCTCTGTAGTAGGATCTGATGATTTTTTTAATTTACTCAGAATCTGTTATTATATCTCCCTTTTCATATCTGATTTTGTTAATTTGGATACTGTCTATGTGCTGTCTGCTTAGTCTGGCTAAGAGTTTGTCTATCTTGTTGATTTTCTCAAAGAACCAGCTCCTGGTTTTGTTGATTCTTTGTAGAGTTCTTTTTGTTTCTACTTGTTTGATTTCTGCCCTGATTTTGATTATTTCCTGCCTTCTACTTCTCCTGGGTGTATTAACTTCTTTTTATTCTAGAGCTTTCAGGTGTGCTGTTAAGCTGCTAGTGTATACTCTCTCCGGTCTCTTTTTGGAGGCACTCAGAGGTATGAGTTTTCCTCTTAACACTGCTTTCATTGTGTCCCATAAATTTAGGTATGTTGTACTTTCATTTTCAGTAAATTCTAGGAAGTGTTTAATTTCTTTATTTCTTCCTTGACCAAGTTATCGTTGAGTAGACCATTTTTCAGCTTCCATGTGTATGTGTGCTTTCTGTTGTTGTTGTCATTGAAGACCAGCCTTAATCTGTAGTGATCTGATAGGAGGCATGTGATTATTTCAATCTTCTTATATCTGTTGAGGTTTGTTTTGTGACCGATTATATGGTCAATTTTGGAGAAGGTACCATGAGGTGCTGAGAAGAAGGTATATTCATTTGACTTAGGATGAAAGGTTCTATAGATATCTGTTAAATCCATTTGGTCCATAACATCTGTCAGTTTCAGTGTGTCTCTGTTTAGTTTGTGTTTTCAAGATATGTCCATTGATGAGAGTGTTGAAGTCTCCCACTATTATTGTGTGAGGTGCAATGTGTGCTTTGAGATTCAGTAAAGTTTCTTTTATGAATGTGGGTGCCCTTGCATTTGGAGCATAGATGTTCAGAATTGAGAGTTCTTCTTGGTAGATTTTTCCTTTGATGAGGATGAAGTGTCCTTCCTTACCTTTTTTGATGACTTTTGGTTGAAAGTCAATTTTATCCAATATTAGAATGACTACTCCAGCCTGTTTTTTGGGACCATTTGCCTGGAAACTTGTTTTCCAGCCCTTTTCTCTGAGGTGGTGTTTGTCTTAACTCTGAGGTGTGTTTCCTGTATGCAACAAAATGGTGGGTCCTTTTTATGCATCCAGTCTATTAGTCTGTCTTTTTATTGGAGAATTGAGTCCATTGATGTTAAGAGATATTAAGGAATAGTGATTTTTGCTTCCTGTTATTTTCAATGTTATTTTTATGTTTGTGTGGCTATCTTCTTTTGAGTTTGTTGAAAGATTACTTTCTTGCTTTTTCTAGGGTGTAGTTCCCCTCCTTGTGTTGGCATTTTCCATCTATTATTCTTTGTAGGACTGGGTTTGTGGAAACAAATTGTGTAAATTTGGTTTCGTCATAGAATATCTTGGTTTCACCATCTATGGTAATTGAGAGTTTTGCTGGATATAGCAACTTGGGCTAGGACTCGTGCTCTCTTAGGGTCTGCATGAGATCTGCCCAGGATCTTCTAGCTTTCATAGTCTCTGGTGAGAAGTCTGGTGTAATTCTGATAGGTCTGCCTTTATATGTTACTTGACCTTTTTCCCTTACTACTTTTAATATTCTTTCCTTGTTTTGTGCATTTGGTGTTTTGAGTATAATGTGACAGGAGAAATTTCTTTTCTTAGTCCAATCTATTTGGAGTTCTGTAGGCTTCTTGAATGTTTATGCTCATCTCTTACTTTTGGTTAGATAAGTTTCTTCTATCATTTTGTTGAAGATATTTACTGGCCCTTTAAGTTGGGAATCTTCACTTTCTTCTATACCTATTATCCTTAGATTTCCTTTTCTCATTGTGTCCTCTATTTCATGGATGTTTTGGGTTAGGGGCTTTTTGCATTTTGCATTTTCTTTGGCTGTTGTGTCAATGTTATCTATGGTATCTTCTGCACCTGAGACTATCTTTTCTATCTCTTGTATTCTGTTGGTGATGGTTACATCTATGACTCCTGCTCTCTCTCCTAGGTTTTCTATCTCCAGGGTTGTCTCCCTTTGTGGTTTCTTTATTGTGTCTATTTCCATTTTTAGATCCTGGATGGTTTTGTTAATTTCCTTCACCTGTTTAATTGTGTTTCCCTGTAATTCTTTAAGGGATTTTTGTGTTTCCTGCTTAAGGGCTTCTAGCTGTTTACTGTGTTCTCTTGTATTTCTTTAAGGGAGTTATTTATTTCCTTCTTAAAATCTTCTATCATCATCATGAGATGTGATTTTTAAATCTGAGTCTTGCTTTTCTGGTGTGTTGGGGTATCCAGGGCTTGCTGTGGTGGGAAGACTGGGTTCTGATGATGCCAAGTTGCCTTGGCTTCTGTTCTTTATGTTCTTGCCCTTGCCTTTCGTCATCTGGTTATCTCTGATGTTAGCTGGTCTTGCTCTTTCTGACTGTGGAGTGTCAGTACTCCTTGGAGACCAGTTCTCTCTGAGAGGCATTTGGGTTTGGAGAGCTATGGTACAGGGACAGCTCTGGGGTGCAGACAGAAATCAGAAGGATCCTGTCCTCAACTGTTCCTTGGTTCCTGTGTTCTGATGGCTCTGCAAGGGTCCCTCTTGATCCAGGAATTTGAACAGAAGTGGTGGTCTTGCCTGTGCTCAAAGGTTTGTCGGCACTCCTGGGAGACCAGCTGTCTCCTGGCACTATTTGAGTATGGAGCCCTGTGTCACAGGATCTGCTCCCTAGCCACAGAAGGAAAATGGAAGTCTACTCCTTAGTCCGTTTGTCCTGAGGGTTCTGGGTTGGTCCCTCTGAGCAGAGATGCTGGTCTCATCCCCACTCACAGGCTTGTCTACACTCCTGGGAGGCTAGTTTTCTCCGAACGCTATTTGGCTATGGAGCCCTGTGGCACATGCTGAGGTCCCCAGTCACAGATGTAAACCAGAAGTCTCCTGTCCCCAGCTGCTCATCTGTCCTTGTGTTCTGAGGGTTCCGGGTGGGTGCTGCTGAGCAGAGGTGTTGGCGTTACCCTGCTCACAGGCTTGTCCACACTCCTGGGAGGCTAGCTTTTTCCCTGCACTATCTGGGTATGGGGACATGTGGCACAGGCCACAGGCATAAACCGGCACAGTTGTTCATTTTCAACTTGCTTTCTTGGCACAATTGCTGGGTGCTACTATCTCCTGCCTGGAAAAACGAGCCCTTATCAAAACTCTTAGCTCTGTACCTCCCACCTGCTCTAAACTTTAGTTGATAAACTCTCCTGACCACCCATCTGTAGGATTATCCTGTGTGGCCACTGCATTTCAAGATCTCAGATGGCTGGTCAACTTTTCTCCATCAGAAGTCTGGTGAATTCTCCCCTTCTCCCTTGTGTCTGTCTTTTTCTCCAGGGACCCAGAATTCCCAACTATTCCTTCTGCCCAGCAATTGGTCTATGGTTCTTTACTGACAGATCAAGAACCAATTGGGGACCAGGACCTTAGCATTAGAACTGTCCCCTACATGCTACCACATCCTGGTCACAAAGAAATTCAGATAGGTACCATTTTCACTGTAATACCTTTCCTTCCATGGCTAACTGTTGTCGATAACCCTAGGTCTGTTTGTATTTTGATGCTAATTCAGCTCTCCTGGGAGGAGCTTCAGACAAGGAGTTAATCACATACTCAGGTGACTTCTTGTGAACCAATCCCCTAATGAAAAAAGGAGCCAATCACTGGGCAAGTAGGCAGGACGTCCGGGTTGGACAGAGGAAGAGAGGAAGCAGGAGAGAGAGGGCCCTTTTGGAATGGGGACAACATAAGGGGTAAGATGTAGCTGCTATCATTTCCTGGTATCATGGCAGATCCGCAAGGATTTGCCCCCAGAGGAATCAGATTTTAATAAGGCCTACAAGATTAGGTTTTAGTTGCTGTGCCCAGATATTTAGTTACTATTGTTTCTGAGCTAAGTTTATGTGGTGTATTTCTTCTCCTTGTGGCTTGCCTGGGTTCAGGAGTGAAAGGTACATCAGCAAAGCGTGGTTTGCCTGATGTGCACCACAGAGGCTGTGGAGGTAGTGAAGCAAGGGGCTGGCTCTGAGTCAGAACTCCCTGAGATAAAAGCAGGTCGGCCATTGCTCGCCAGGGCATAGCTGGCCAGGCTGATGGGAATGAGAGAACCAAGGCATAGAACTGGAACTTGCTATATTCTTTCTTTTTAATTTTTCCTGAAACAGCTAAGCTTTCAAATGACTCTGCCTTCTAGTGGTTCCTATCCATCACTGGAAAGGATGTCCTTATGACCATAGGGCGGTGGGCAGTGACTAAGTGTAGGGTTCTGCATGCCTCATAAAATGTCAATTTGTTTCTCAAAGAAAGAATATTTGTTCCCTTTGTATGGGAATTTCTTGCAATAGAAGCCAACAGGCAAATGTTGGTGGATTTCCTTTTGCCTTATGAAGAGTCTCCAGTTGCTGTATCCACCAATAAATATGATATCCACAATTAAAGTGTCATCTGACTTACTATTGGTCATATATGCTCGGAGATATCCTTACAGCCTGTCTCAATAGCTTCTGTTTGTTCCTGTCCCCATTGGAAATCAGCTACCTTTCTAATATCGTTATAGAGGGGTTTTACAATAATTTATAAATATAGTATGTGGCTAATTCAGTATGCAAACATATCAATTAGATGTTGCATCTGAGTTGTCCCTGGCTGGGGGGATATTTAAAATCTTGTCCTGTATGCCATCTTGGATCTTGAGTCCTTCAGATGTCCATAACACACCTAGGAATTTTGTTGAGGTATCTGGCCCTTTCACCTTTTCTTTATTAATGGTTTAACCACTGTGTACCAGTGTGGTGGTTTGAATATGCTTGGCCCAGGGATTGGCACTATTCAGAGGTGTGGCCTTGTTGGAGGAAGTGTGTCACTATGGGAGTGAGCTTTTTTTTTTTTTAAGATTTTATTTATTTATGTTATATATATGATGAATATGCTGTAGCTGTCTTCAAACAAACCAGAAGAGGGCATCAGATCCCATTACAGATGGCTGTGAGCCACCACCATGTAGCTCCTGGGAATTGAACTCAGGACCTCTGGAAGAGCAGTCAGTGCTCTTAACCACTGAACCATCTCTCCAGGCCCCAGGGGTGGGCTTTGAGAGAACTTCCTCCTAGCTGCCTGAGTATATGAGTCCCTCTCCTGGCTGAGGTTGGATCAAGGTGTAGAAATCTTGTACATTTACACAATGGAATACTACTCAGCTATTAAAAACAATGGCTTCATGAAATTCACAGGCAAATGGATGGAACTTGAAAATATTATCCTGAGTGAGGTAACTCAGTCACAAAAGAAGAAACACGGTATGTACTCACTGTTAAGTGGATATTAGCCCAAAAGTTTGGAATACCCAAGATTCAATTCACAGACCATAGGAAACCTAAAAGGAAGGAAGACCAAAATGTGGATGCTTTGGTGCTTCTTAGAAGGGGGAACAAAATACTCACAGGAGGAAATATGGAGACAAAGTGTGGAGCAGAAACTGAAGGAAAGGCCATCCAGAGACTGCTCCACCTGGGGATATATCCCATATACAGCCACCAAACCCAGACACTATTGTGGATGCCGGGAAGTGCTTGCTGATGGAAGCATGATAAGCTGTCTCCTGAGAGGCTTTGCCAGAACCTGACAAATACAGAGGCAGATGCTGGCAGTCAAGCATTGGACTGAGCATGGGGTCCCAGATGGAGGAGTTGGAGAAGGGACTGAAGGAGCTAAGGGAGTTTGCAACCCAATGGAGGGAGCAACAGTGCCAACTGCCTAGACTCCTCGGAGCTCCAGGGAACTGAACCACCAACCAAAGAATACACATGGAGGGACCCATGGCTCCAGTCACATAAGTGGCAGAGGAGGGCCTTGTTGGCCATCAGTGGGAGGAGAGGCCTTGGGCCTGAGGGTGTTAGATGCCCCAATGTAGGGGAATGCCAGGGAGGGAAGACTGGAGTGTGTGTGGGGGGGATAGAGGGTTTTCCAAAGGGGAGACCTGGAAAAAAATTTTTTTTAAATAAAAAGAATAAAAAATGTAAATAAAGAAAATATCCAATAAAAGAAAAGAGAAGAAAAAAAAAAAAAAAGATGTAGAAATCTCAGCTCCTTCAGCTCCATGCCTGCCTGGATGCTGCCATGTCTTCAGCCTTGATAATGGACTGGACCTCTGAACCTATAAGCTAGCCTGAATTAAATGTTGTCCCATATACAAATTGCCTTGGTAATGGTGTCTCTTCATAGTAATGGAAACCTTAACTAAGACAACCAGGGTATCAGTTATTGTCTCCATATAGTTTTGAACAGTATCCATATTGTATCTTGCAATCAAAACGTCATCTACAGAGCTTGAATAGTAGGCAATCTGATATAGGTACCTTTTCCAGCGAGTGTCCTGGTGTTACATGAGCAATGATCTGGCTATTCTTACAGTCTTGAGGCACTCTTTTGAATCTGTATTGTTTATTATTCCAGGTAAAAGTAGTAAGTGCTGTAGAGTTCACATGGAGTGGTATCCTAAAGAACATGTCTGATAAAGTCTATGGTGCCAAAGAATTTTGGGTTGTAATTCCTAATCTTTAAGAATATATCTTCTATATCATGTAAATTTTCTGGCATTTGTGGAGAAAGCTGATTAATGTTCCTGTGATCTGGTGTGAATCTCCTTTGATTGGTGTTCCTGCGGTCTGGTGTGAATCTCCTTTGATTAGTGTTCCTGTGGTCTGGTGTGAATCTCCTTTGATTGGTGTTCCTGTGGTCTGGTGTGAATCTCCTTTGATTAGTGTTCCTGTGATCTGGTGTAAATCTCCTTTGACCCTTTGGCTTCTTTACTAGCCAAACAGGACCACTGAAGTTAAAGGACTGCATGGGTTCAACAGTTTCTTTCTTCAGTAATTTACTTACAGTGTCAGTGATACTTTCAGTATTGCTTGGTAAAAGACCCCTTCATTTTAGGGAGTTCTATAGTAGGAATTTGGACTTGGTTGATGTTACAGCGCACGGGTTTAAGTTTCTTAATGCCATTGGGGGAAAAATTTGGGAATGGCACCCATTCCCAGTTCACGATTTGGTGCTGGTATAAATATTATGGGAATATTTAGAGATAAGTTATAGACTAATAATTCTATAGTTTCTAGTTGTGCTTTAAATGGTTTTCTTGCTATTCAGGAATTGTACAATAATTACCTAATTTTGGGGTTTTGGTGGGGATGGGTAGAGATTGCAAATTGTCACCTCACTACCTGTATCTATTAGCTAATTTATCTGTTGGACACTGATCTTTGCTGGGATCTCTGTGAAGCATCTGGGGTCCTTCCTTGATTCCAGGATTGTCAATTCCATATGTTTGTTCTTTAGTTTTCCTAGGAATCTGTTTCTGAATCCATCCACTGGTATTTGATCTTGTTTTCCAAATGGTCTTATATCTCTGATTTCCTGAAAGGATGGGGGGTTTGACTCAGGTTTTGTTCTTGCCCCACCTCTACCTTTAAATGATAACCTTTTAGTTGACTTTTCCCATGGCTCTGGTTTGGTTTGATTCTGTACATTAGAATGGAGGGATCCTTTCTTATCTGTCTCCAGGTCCCTAGTCTGCTTGAAGAAGTTGATAACATCTCCAACAGTTTGGCAATTGGCCAGAGTTGATGTCAATGTCATTCTCAAATGTGGAGGGTGCCCTTAATTAGAATTTTCCTCAGGCCAGGGAACAGTGGTGACACCTGTAATGTTGGACTGTTTGGTAAATTAAGTAAAGTCTATGCAACTTCTTAGCCAGTTAAATTGCTTCTTTCACATTTTCCCATTGTCCTTCTGCCTCGAGTTGATGGGGAAAGGCTGCTTCTATGCAAGAGTGGCTTTCCCCTTTGACTATATCTAAAATGTATTGCAGTCCTTCAAATTTGTGGGAATTTCCTAGAATCCCTTCGACTCCCTTCATTTCTTCTGAGGTTAACATTACTGTATCAGATCGCTTTTCCCATAAGCAGGCTACATAGGATGCATCCTTATCTCCTCTTTGTACAAAATCTTGTCTCATTGGCTGCAGCTCTATCCTTGTAAGTGATCTGGATTCTCCTTCCGGGCTTACAGGAGTATGACTAGCTAAATGGCTAGGAATAGTCTTCACCTTACTGGCAGTTACTGGTAGGGAGGTCTTGGTGTAATTGACTTGGTATATGACTGGGCTGACTGTGTCTGTCTCCTCTACTTGACTCTTGTCCTCTGGGCCTGCAGTTCTCTCCTTTCTACGTCTACTGGCTTCCTTTCAATGCTCACCCTCTATTCCTAACCCTCCTCTCTTTCATGAGTGGGACTCTCTTTTAGACATCTTTAGCATCATGCAACCCATGCGTCTCACCTCTGTTACTTCCCTACCAATGACTTCTAATACCCCATCTTTTCAATGCTTCTCCACACTCTTGTAGTTACAATTCTGGAGTTATCCATCCATCTGTCCTTTACACTCCTTCATTCAACCCCACCATGAACTGTATTAGATGAGCAACAACAACAAAAAGTCTTAGGGGTCCTATTACTGCCTCAAAATACCATGACAAAAAAAAAGTTGGAAAGGAAAGGGTTTATTTGGCTGACACTTTCAGATCATAGTCCACCACTGGAGGAAGTCAGGACAGGAACTCAAACATGACTGGAACCTGGAGGCAAGAGTTGCTGTAGAGGCCATAGAGACATGATGCTGCTGACTGGATTGCTTCACTTGGCTTGTTTAGTCTGTTTTCTTATAAAACCCAGGACTACCAGCCCAGGGGTGGCATCACCCACCTTGGGCTGGGCCCTTCCCTATTGTTCATTACTTAAGAAAATGCCTTACAGCTCCATCTTATTGAGACATTTCCTCAACTGAGGGCCCTTCCTCTCTGATGACTCTAAGTTGTATTAAGCTGGCACACATAACCAGCCAGTACAACAAACAATGACACAATCACATAACACACAGGAGTTAGAGCCTCTATAAATATGGGGATCCAGCCTTAGCATGCTCTGTGGGAATGTCTACACTGTCACAAAATTTTAAGCCTCTACCCTCACTCTTATAAAATGGTGGTTTGTTCATTCTTCATAGAGAAAAGGAGGCTCTGAGAAAGGGACCATGCTCAAGCACTCCTTCCCTCTCCATACAGGAATCTGCTTCCAACCCCAGCCACGGCTTTCTTCTCTGTCTTCATTGAAGTTTATGGAATTGAGCATTTGCAACTCAACTTCTGTCTCTTCAGGTCTGTGTCTTCTAAAAGATCTCTCTGTTTGGTTCCTGTGCTTGGCCTATAAACTGGATCCAGACACACCTACTTAAAATGGGAAATGCCAAAATGCTCCTTCTGGCTTTCACTCTGCCCTGCCCGCCTTTGTATCCCCTTCCTTCTCTTCAGAAATGAGCTTGATGTCACTGTAAAAATTTCCCATGGCTTGTGTTTTATGAATGAATGAATGAATATTTAGAAACTGGGTCTTAGTATCAACTGGCCTGACCCCCTAGTGCTCCTGGAAGCTGGACCACCAACCAAAGAATACACATGGAGGGACCCATGTCTCTGGCCCCATATGTGGCAGAGGAGGGCCTTGTTGGCCATCAGGGGGAGGAGAGGCCCTTGGGCCTGAGGGTGTTAGAGCCCCCCAGTATAGGGGAATGCCAAGGTGGGAAGACGGGAGTAGGTGGGCAGATGTGTGGGTGGGGGAATACTTTCATAGAGGCAGGGGAGAGGGGGGGGGATAGGGGGTTTCCAAAGTGGAGACCTGGAAAGGGGGAAACATTTGAAATGTAAATAAAGTATCAAAAAATTAATAAAAAAAAAAAAAACCAACAGGGTCTTATGTATCCCAAGATGGATGTCAAACTGTTGTGGAGCTAAAGACTGCTAGGGTTATAGGAATGTGCCATAGCACATCTTGTTCTTGTAGTATGGAGACTGAGCCCAAAGCTTCAGACACGTTCTGAAGCACTCTACACTCCTGAACTCCAACTTTCCAAGCAAGAAGAGACCAGTACTAAAATTTTGAGCCATATTTGAAACAACCATTAGTTAAATATTTGTGCTCTGGACAGGTCCATTCTTGGAATCCCAGAAAATGTCGAGGATTCACATCTATAGAGGTTTATAAAGGGAAACCCATAAGGCCACCATTATTCTTATCAGGTCCAATCAAGGACAAACATGTATCCTGATGTAGTTTCTGCATGTGTACCTTTCTCTTACATCCAATCAGGGGCATGTGTCTTAGTTAGGGTTTCCATTCCTATGAAGAAATACCATGACTAAGGTGACTCTCTTATAAGGGACGCCATTTAATTGGGGCTGGCTTACAGGTTCAGAGGTCCAGTCCATTATCATCATGGCAGGAAGCATGGCAGTGTCCAGGCAGGCATGGTGCTGGAGGAGCTGATAATTCTACATCTTGATCCAAAGGCAGACAGGAGAAGACTCAGCATTCTCAGACACCTAGGAGGAGGGTCTCAAAGCCCACTCCCACAATGACACACTTCCTCTAACAAGGTCACACCTCCTAATATTCCCTGCTCCAAGTATATTCAAACCATATTCCACTCCCTGGCACCCTTAGGCTTGTTCAAACACATGAGTTTATGGAGGCCATACCTAGCCATGGCATAATGAAAATTACATTTAGTCCAACTTCAAAACTCCCCATAATCTTAAATTCCAAAGTTCAACATCTTCTGAGACTCATCCAGTCACTTAACTGTAATCCCCTATAAAACCAAAATCAAAAGGCAGATTACATATTTCCAACATCACAAGATATACATTGCCATTCCCAATTATCATAGTGAGGAAATACTAGACCAAAGCAAGACCAAAAGTCAGTTAGGCAAACTCCAAACTCTGCATGTTCCTCGACTGGTATCCCATGGCTCTGGCATCTCTAACATCTTGGGGCCTTCAAGGAAACTTCAACTTTACAGCTTCTTGGTCCAGTGTCTGGGTTCCACACATCATCTTCTAGGTTCCTCCAGAAAGGGCTTAGGTCACTTCTCCAGGTTTGCCCTCTGTAGCACTCTAGGCTCTGGTGGTCTCCACTCCATTGTTGCTTGCTGTTCTTGGAGGTCATCCCATGGTATTGGCATGTACAGTCCGCTGGAGTCTTCCACTGCAGCTAGGCTTCACCAATAACCTCTCTTAGTTCCCCCACTGCCCCTCCTTCATGGTGCTAAGCCTCAACTTCTTTGCATGACCCCTTCCATCCTGGGCCCTCTACTGTACCTGAGACTGCACCTTCACCAAATGGCCTTCCCTGGTCTGAAACAGTGCTAAGCCTCAGCTGCTCTCCGTGACCCCTTCATGCCTTCAAAACCACTACCACCTGGGTGATTTCAGACATTACCTAGTCCAAATGCAGCATAAGGTAGAACCTTGACTATCTGGAAAACAGCTTCTTTGTGCTCTCAGAAAACATTTTCCAGAAGATTTCACCTTAGTGATGTTGGTCTTTCCTTAATCACCAATAATTCCTTAGCTCCAGCTAATCAGCATCAATTTTCCCACTAATCTCTTCTACTCTTGACTCTAACTAATGGCAGAGCCACGTGGCCAAAGCTGCTGCGTTCTGCTGCTTGCTGGAGATGCGCCCTCTTGTTCTATTACATCTTTACCAGCTTTCTGGTGTGATGATTTCTCATTGCCTAAAGCTTGGCTGTCCTGGAACTTGCTCTGTAGACTTGACTTTGAGCTCAGAGATCTCACGCCTCTTGTCATCTTAGTTCTGGGATTAAGGTGTGTACTATCATGCCAGACCTAAGCTTTTCCCTATTTGGAACTTGCTCTTTCCCAGGCTGACCTTGAATTCAGAGATATGCTTGTCTTTATCTCCTGGGACTGAAGGCTTGAACCACCGTGCCTGAACCTAAGCTTTTCATGGCCACTATTCCTCAAGATCCAGATCAAAAGCCTTCTAGATTGTAGTTCATTCCAGATTAAAAGTCCAAGTGAAAGAGATAACAAGATAATAATAATGACTAGATATATTTATTCCTTGTTCAGTGGCAAATGCATAAACAATATGCTTAGCTGGGCGGGACCTTGCCCCAGTGTCACCATTCCCTTCATCTGTTTATCTCTAAACACTCTTCATGAGACTAAATCACCGCACAGAGTCTAAACTGGATTGTTTTGAGACCTTCTTTGTCAACACAATTAATCTGACTTTCTTCATCTGAGCCTCAGGCAGACTCTTGGGACAGGGGCAAAAAGCAATCACATTTGTCACCAAAATGTCACAAGAACAGTCTCTCAGCCACATACTAAAATCTTTTCCTTTGAAATCTCTAGAGCCAGGCCCCCACAGTTCAAATCACCCTCAGAAACGTTTTTTATAAACCTACTGAGATAACCCATTAAGCCCCACTTAAAGCATTCCACCTCTTTCCAAACCCAAAGTCCCCAAATCCACATTCTTCCAAACAAAAGCATGGTCAGGGCTATCTCAGTAGGTCCCTGGTACGAACTGCTGTCTCAGTTAGGGTTTCCATTGCTGTGAAGAGACACCATGACCAAGGCAACTCTTATAAAGGACAGCATTTAATTGGCTGGCTTACAGGTTCAGAGGGTCAATCCATTATCATCAAGGCGGGAGCACGGCAGGCATGGTGCTGGAGGAGATGAGAGTTCTATATCTTCATCTGAAGACAGACAGAAGATTTAGCATCCTCAGACAGATTCAGGAAGGTCATCCTAGGAGGAGGGTCTCACTGCCCACCCCCCACAGTGACACACTTCCTCTAACAAGGCCACACCTAATAGTGCCAGTCCCTGGGCCAAGCATATTCAAACTACCACAGCAAGCATACATCCTGGCATTTTTCCTGCACAGTACTTCCTGCCTACATGTGACCAGGCTCATCCAGTACAGTTGAGTCAAACAAAGTTGTTTAGGGGAATGAAAACAGGTGGCTTGTAATCACCCATAAACAAGAGACTACAACACTGCAGGAAGCATCTGTCCTTGGGTAAGAGACTTACAGGTTAGAAACATTTTTGTTTCATGGATGTCTCAGGCATAGTAATTAAAACTTAAAACATAACTTTGGCTCTTACAGACTATCCAGATCACCAACCTAACACTCAAACTGCTTTTGCTAAGGTTACTATTGTTTTGTGTTTTTTTAATTTTCAAAGCCAATACTCACTTTTCAGTGAGTATTGCCTCCCTGAGTCTTTTTTGCATATATATTACTTAGGATTCCATCTCAGATCTCTTTATGTATTACTAAATGTACTGTCTCTTAAATAGTGTCTTCTGTGACCATAACTGCAGCCATCCATAGATCAATGACACTCAAATATAGTCTCAACTTGTTCTAAGGGGGTTAGGATTTAAAGTCGGCATGAAAGGCAAAAATAGAACAAGTTAAAATTTTCCCTTAAAATCTTTAACATTCTCTGCAAGTCACCGTACACCATCTTGAATATATACACCATCAATCAAGAAGTCCTGCACAGCCAGTCTTCCTTTGCTATTGGAACAGAAGGTTGTTGCTCTAGCCGAATGCCAGATGAAGTTGTTGGCTTGCACGTGGGAGCCATGCTACAAGAAAAATATGCTATTGGGCTTTCTGTCTTGCCAAATGCATATCATATAGTTAATATAAGTAAAATAAGCATAAGAGATAACACCAGTCCACTGTATATATTTTTAGCCTGACTTCTTTCATGGATTCTAAATGCCAAAGTCCCTATTGAATATCTTCTTATGGATATTTCAGTCCAAATTGTTTTAATTATATTTTTGAAAGCTGAAGAAGTGAGCTAACCCACAGTCTACTTAGCAAAAGCATTTGCTGTAATGATGTAGTGATGTGACAAGGTTACAGCTCACACTTTTTCATATCATCTTGACTGATGTCCTCTAACCCTCTGCTGCTGACCACAACCCAGTGTGCCTGGCTGGATTCAAGGATGCTTCAGATTGGTGGAATCTTTAGACCAAGCATCACCTCTGCCAGTAACCCCAGGCTAAGTAGCTTTGTTGAGACAAGTGGAATTCATAAATATCTTGGAAAGCACTCTATTGGTCTTTTCAATGCTAACTTTCATCCACTGGCTGTTACATCATTCTGCACTAGAATACCCTGAGGATTCGGCCAAGTGAAACTCCAGCATTTCCTCAGTGACCAGACTGAATATCTAACTCTGACTAGCTGGGTATGTTCTCTGTATATTGAGCAAGCATCAGAGACAAGTTTATACGGTGAGCACTTTGCCTTCTTTTTATCATACACCAAACAGTGTAAATAATTAAAGAGTTCATAGCAGAAAACAGTCATGCGTTTTGTGTGTGTGTGTGTGTGTGTGTGTGTGTGTGTGTGTGTGTGTGTTTCCACTTTCTTCTTGGTCATTATTCATTGTGCCTACATAGTTAGAGGATCTGTTTCTCCATTGGGTGAAATCTGAACCAAGCTGAAATATTCTTTATGGCCAGTTCCTGTTTGTAGAAGGTAGGAGACCATGCATTTGTAACTAGCTGGTTGGATAGTCATTGTAATCTTTCATTAGCTATTATGTAATTTTATAATTTTTTGTGTGTGGGGATTATTATTAAATAGAGTCTTTCTGTGTAGCCTTGGTTGGTCAGATATTCATGACTGTGATGGTATGAATATCCTTGGCCCGAGACTGAAGGGTCATGCAAAGAAGTTGAGGCTTGGCACCATGAAGAGAACCTATGAGAGGCCATTGGTGAAGCCTAGTTGTAGCAGAAGACCCCAGTGTATTTGAGGTGCCAGTACCATGGGATGATCACCAAGAGCAGCAACAGGAGTGGAGTGGAGTGAACCAGAACCTAGAGTGCTAAGGTTTTCATTTTGTGTCATTTTCTCCTGTCAATATCCCACCCTTTGGAAGCAACAGAGGAGCAATGGTACCTGGAATCCTAAAATAGACTTGAGCACTGCACAGGGTATGTGTTCTCTAACCCTAACCATCATGAAGGGTCACTTTCATCACCACAACGGGGGCCACTGTCGCATTATAACGACCTAAAGGAAGCCTTTAGAAAAGAACTATTGCGCTTAGAAAGAGCAAACCAATTGTCGAGGAGCACTAAAACATGAATACAAGCACTGAAGAGAAGCTGACAGCTCCTGTAACCTGTGATGGAGGCTGTGGTCTGAGCTTCTCTCAGGAGAGGCTGAGGAAAGAGGCTCAAGGCAATCCAGACATGAGAGCGCCCTCTAGGAATCCCAGCACTCGGGAGACAGAGGCAGGGTTGCCTAGAGTTCCAGGCCAGCCTGGGCTACATAGCAGCCGACCCTGTCTCAAAACTAAACCCACAACTGTTCGGGTTGTTGATTTTTTTTTTCTTTACAGTTGGAAACAATTTGCATCTTGCCAAAAACATGTAACTGCAGAAAATGGGGCTCCATTTTGATTCTGAAAGACATGTGACCACTCTGGGCTTTACTACTAAGATTTTCATAAATATCACTACAGATGAATGTAAGGCTTCTATAAATCAGTTAACTAGTCCTTTATCTACTAGAGTGAGCCTTTCAGAACACCTAGTTCCTCTGGTATGAAAGACAATTCATAGTTCTAAATTATCTTCAAATGATTGGAAAGGAAAAACGTCTCTTGAACTAGAACATAGCATTTAGAAGATAGTCTGATCATTATTTAAGATGTTCACATAGGATTTGGCATATGATGTGATTTTCCTAGTACAAACTAGATCCTTAAAAAATGAGATCTTTCACCCAAATGTACTGGCTCAACCTGCAATGTCAATTTTTGGGAACTGAGGCAGAAGGATTGCTCACATGATTTTGGCCACAGTGACTACGTAGTGAATTCCAAGTCAACCTGGCCCAAAAAAGAAAAAAAGAAAACAAAAAAATAAAAAAATCCAATAACAGACAGTAGCAAGAACAGTAAGAAGTTCAAACCCACAAATGTCAGTCCCGTGGCTAATTCTCTTGGTTATAGCAAAGAGCATGGACCTTGCTGTGTAGACTAGACTGGACTCCCACTTGCAGCCACATGGGCTGCTGTCTGAACACTAAGATGAGCAGGGAGGAGCTGCCACACCTGGCTTACAGTATCATTTTCTCAATTGAAAACTTAATTTCTTTGTAGAAAAAGAAGTGGCGTACAGAAAATTGAACAGTTAGCACAGACTTTCCACATTCCACCTGCAGAAAGATTTTCACCCAAACCAGTGAACCAATTTTGGTATATCAATATTAACATAGTCCATAATTGACTTTTGGGTTTGTTCTCAGTGTGGCTCAGTTTGATGAGTTTTGTTAGACGTAGAACATCATGCAGCCATGATTACAGTACACAGTACAATCTCACTACCCCAGCACGTTTTCTGTTCTATGTATTTTCACTTCTCTTTTGACTGCCCTGGCAAACTGGAAACCAGAGATCTTTCCCCTCTCTCTAAATAAAGAATAAAGCTTGCTTGCTTTATGCTGTTACACATTTGTGTGTGCACGGACCACATGCAGCTTCAGGATAGTGCTCTTTTCTTTTTCTTTCCTTCCTCTTCCTCCTTGTCCACACTCCTCTGTTTCTAAAGGTGGAATTCAGGGCCTCTGTACTGGGTGTCAACTTGACCCAAGCTGGAGTTATCACAGAGAAAGGAGTTTCAGGTGAGGAAATGCCTCCATGAGATCCAGCAGTAAGGCATTTTCTCAATTAGTGATCAAGAGGGGAGGGCCCCTTGTGGGTGGTACCATCCCTGGGCTGGTAGTCTTGGGCTCTATAAGAAAGCAGACTGAGCAAGCCAGGAGAATCAAGCAAGCCAGTAAGGAACATCCCTCCATGGCCTCTGCATCAGCTCCTGCTTCCTGACCTGCTTGAGTTCCAGTCCTGAATTCCTTTGGTGCTGAACAGCAGCATGCAAGTGTAAGCTGAATAAACCCTTTCCTCCCCAACTTGTTTCTTGGTCATGATGTTTGTGCAGGAATAGAAACTCTAAGACAGCCTCATACCGGCCAGTCAAATATTTTATGTTAGGTACATCCCTCGCCCTGAAAATGACTTCTAATGTTATGGCCTGTATAACCCCATTTTTCTTTCATTTTATATATCTCAAGAAACACGAACAAAGACCAAAATCAAAACAAAACCAACCAAACAAAACCCAGCCTGAAGTTTCCAATTCTAGGAGGTTCTGTGTGAAATATGTACATCCAGACAGGTACGGAGACACATGCCTGTACTATCAGCATTTAGGGGGCTGAGGCAGAAGGATTGTCATGAGTTACACACACACACACACACACACACACACACACACACACACACACACACACGATATAAAAGACATTCAACTATTGTGGGGAAACAGTCCTATGAGGATTAGTAGTAGTAAGTGTTCAAGACATTTTAGCTTTCCTCCTCTTATTTTGTGGCTATTCAATGGCTACTCGTTTGGAGTCTTACTGGAATCTAGGGAGGCTATGATTAAGAGCCCATGCCCTCAGGAACTTGTGCTGTGTTTGAACACACAGACTAGAACCATTCCTTGTCTTGACTGGTACAGGGAAATGCACAGAGTGGACCTGACTTATATCCTGTTGTTTTGTTCTCTGTAGGTGAATCATGTCATTTAAAACTGGCCCTGGTAAAGCATGCTAATGTGTGTATAATGTGTGATAAGTGTTCTTAAATTTTGAGTACAATATTATGGTAAATTAATGATTCTTATTTTTGCACGGTAACTTTTTACTTTATTTTTAGAAAATAATAAAGCAGCCTTGGCTGCCCTAGCAGATTTGTTCTGTATCCCAGATTGGCCTTGAATTCCTCTTGCCAGCCCCCCATTGCTTCATTGTGTGCTGGGGTTATCAGCATGAGCTACCATGCCCGACAAATAACTTCTTATACTTCAAGACAAACAAATAAACACATCAAATAGAAGCCGATTACGATGTTCCCAGCTTTAATCCTAACCCTCAGAGGTGGCTGTAGGAGTATCTACAGTTCCAGGCTAGTCTACGGTACATATGCCTATCTAATTTTAAAAAACAAACAATTTAAATTAGGTGCTACCAATTAATTAATAGTTGCTCAAAAAAGTTGAAGTTCATTTTTACAATTTTGTTTTAAACCTATTTTGCGTGTGGCAAAATATTTTGTTTGTTTTTGACAAACAAAATAGTGGTTTAATCATCTATAAAACCAACAATCAAAACCAGAACAGTTCCACCCTCCTTCCCCATCTTTTGCCAGTGGTCACCACAGATCTGTGTTCTGTCCACTTAAAAAACAAACAGAAAGTGTACACACACACACACACACACACACTCAACTTTTTATTTCGAAACAATATGGACTCACAGGAAATTGCAAACCTGAGTCCCAGGAATTTATTAGCTACTTAACATGGTAATCTTACACTACTTACTCAAGACCAAAACCTCCCTCTTCACATTTGAAAACTGACAGCGCTTTATTTGCCCTGTTTCCTTTTCTTTTGTTCTCCAGTTTAAAGGACTAGACTCCTTTCCCTGAGATACCCTATCGGTCCTATGACTCTTCCTCTGGCTATTTTCCTTGCCCCTTGGTTTCATTTTAGTATTTTCTGATTTTTTGTTCTGCAAATGATACAGTTATCAGCACTCGAATTCCTAACTTCTTGCCCCAGCCTTGTTTTAAATGGGTGGCAGTGACCACCTCCTTAGGCTGGCAAGGCTTTTTAGGCTCTTGAAGCTGCTCGAGGCCCGCACCCTGGCTCGCACTCTACTTGTCACGAGTCGCCTGTTTATAGCTAGGCGTCTAATACGACTGCGCGTGGGAGTGGAGTGCAGGTATCCTGGCTCGCGGTGGCCTTTGCCTGGCAGAGAGCACCGAGAGGAGTAGTCGCTGGTGAAGGGAAGGATGCAGGCGCACTGGTTGCCGGAAGGTCTCGCCGCGACGTCACCGGGCGGCCCCACTGCGCATGCTCACCGCGGCGCGGGCAGAGCTCCTCCTCTGCCGCTCCGCTCCCGCAGTCCCGGCCCCGCCCCGTCCCGCCCCGCCCCGCGCCGCCGGCTCCAAGTCAGGGCGAGCGAGCGAGCGGGGTGAGTATACCTGACCACGGCGGCGCCTCCGCAGCCGCTGCCTGCAGCCCTCGCCCGCCTCCCGGGACCCGAGCAAGGCGGCGGAGAAGCCAGCCTGTAACAAAAGGCCGGGGAGGTGAGCGCGGGCCGCCCGGGCGACCTTTCCACCTTGTGCTAGGAATGTGCTCACGTGACCTTGAAACAAAGGAAGTTAAGTGACTGGCAGGCTTTCAGATATGCAGCCAACACATCCCCCTCCCCCCCATAGTCTATAAAACCAGGACGTGGGGGTCGGAGATAAAGGACTAGTTAACTGATTTATAGCAGCCTTACGTTCATCTGTAGTGATAATTTTGAAAATCTTAGTAGTAAAGCCCAGGGTGGTCACATGTCTTTCAGAATCAAAATGGAGCCCCATTTTCTGCAGTTACATGTTTTTGGCAAGATGCAAATTGTTTCCAACTGTAAAGAAAAAAAAAAAAAAATCAACAACCGGAACAGTTGTGGATTTAGTTTTGAGACAGGGTCTGCTACTGTGTAGCCCAGGCTAGCCTGGAACTCTAGGCAACCCTGCCTCCGTCTCCCGTCTCCCGAGTGCTGGGATTCCTAGAGGGCGCTCTCATTGTCTGGATTGCCTTGAGCCTCTTTCCTCAGCCTCTCCTGAGAGAAGCTCAGACCACAGCCTCCATCACAGGTTACAGGAGCTGTCAGCTTCTCTTCAGTGCTTGTATTCATGTTTTAGTGCTCCTCGACAATTGGTTTGCTCTTTCTAAGTGCAATAGTTCTTTTCTAAAGGCTTCCTTTAGGTCGTTATAATGCGACAGTGGCCCCCGTTGTGGTGATGAAAGTGACCCTTCATGATGGTTAGGGTTAGAGAACACAGACCCTGTGCAGTGCTCAAGTCTATTTTAGGATTCCAGGTACCATTGCTCCTCTGTTGCTTCCAAAGGGTGGGATATTGACAGGAGAAAATGACACAAAATGAAAACCTTAGCGAAACAAAAAGCAACAAGGGAGTTAAAAGTCTTGCAGAACAGAGCTTGCTGGCCTACCCCTGTTACCCCAGCCTGTCGTAGCTGGAGGCAGAGCTACTTCCAGTTTGAAGCCAGCCTGCACTACATACGGCCAGATCCTGTTTCCGTGAGCAAAAACAAACAGAAACTTGTTATTTATATTTTAATGGAAGGAACTATTGTAAATAGTTATAAGCTAGATTCATTTTAATACGGAATATTTCAAGATTAGGGTAATAACAGATCTTACTATGCATAATGGGAGGTATCTAAGACAATGCTTAAAAATTTCTATCTTCCCCAGTCTAGGTCTTCTGGATTAGGCTAGCCTTGTGCTCCCTGTACTTGCCCAGTCTAGGTCTTCTGGATTAGGCTAGCCTTGTGCTCCCTGTACTTGCCCAGTCTAGGTCTTCTGGATTAGGCTAGCCTTGTGCTCCCTGTGCAGCTAGGACTGACCGTAAGCTGACCCTATCTCCACTTCCCAAGTTCTGTGTGCATTAATCACAGTGCCCAGTTTATGTGATGCTGGGAACTGAACTCAGGCCTTTGTGTAGGCCCGGCAATCACACCGCCTACTGCATCAGCCCACCTCCACGCTGCTTTATATTTTAGACTGGGTCTTACTGAGTCCAGTCTAGTGTAGAACTCCCTATCCCAGTGCCTCAGCCTCTAAAGCACTGAGATTATAGACATTGACTGCCATGCCGCAAACAAATTATATCTTGATAGCACTTTTTAACATTCAATACATTTCTTAGAAACATAAGCAGCCCTTTAGGAAAACCAGTAAACTTACATAAGTAGATAGCTCCAGACTGGGGTTGATCTGAATATTATCTTTGAAGCCTCAAGATGTGCTTTGAACCTCAGAGGTTATGTTTGAATCACAAGTATAATCAACATCTATCTATCTATCTATCTATCTATCTATCTATCTATCTATCTATCTATCTAATCTATCGAGATTATTTGGCGATGGAGCTTTGACAACAGATGTCTTTAGGGGCCAAACGGGCTATAAAAGCAATTGGAAAATAGGGTAAGAGAAAATTGTGTTCTCCCTAAAGGCCATCTTCTACTTCACTGGGTGCATCAAATGCTCACTGGTCTGTAGTGACCAAGGAGAGTGATTTTCTAATAGTTGGCCCTTGAAGTTAGGGTTACCTCACGTCCTCGAGCTGTATCTTTCCGAGCAGAGCGTTCCCCATGCTGCTTTGTGCTCCGAAGCCCACGGTGTTTGCTCCTGCTCACTGTTTAGAGTGGAATCTCTTGAGTGTGAAGGCTCTCTGTAACCAGCTTGCTCCCTGTTCCCCAGAGTTTGTTGTAGTCCTCAATCCACTCTGAGTCATCTCAACCTATTCCCGGGTTCATGGTTGCTCTGTCTCCATCATATTCAGTGCTACAGAGTTCTTGCAATTCGTAGTTCCTGGATTAGTTGGAATCTTATTTCCTTTAGAGCGTAGGCTGTGGGCCTCCGATGTTCTTGGTCATTATTACCTTTAACAACTATAGCAAGCTGGTTTTCCTGTATTTTAACTTCCTCATCTATAGAGAAAATTATAACATACCTCAAAAAGATGCTATGTGGATTTTAGTTACCATGGTTTTGTTACATAGGAAAGGCTTAATAATGCTACTTTCAATGATTACATCAACAATCCATATTAGTTCCTCAAACAGTGATTGCATAGTTTATCATTGATTTTATTGTATTTTATTAGTGTTCTTTTCAGCTTGGAAGTTTTCATATAAAGTTGATTACCAACCATGGAAAGCAAAGCCATGATTTATACTTATTTATACTTTTTCTTTTAAAAGTCTCAACTCTCTCAGGATGGTATTGAGGGCTCACTATTTTTTCTTCCTATCTTGTTATCTGGTTTCTTTTATATTAGCCATTTTCTGTGTTGCTTATAATTTCAAATTCAAGTCTTGTCTGTCCTCAGAGTATTCAAGCTGACTTCTAACCCATAAATGATATAATAACAAAGATAAATCCTGGTCATGGAGATCTGAAGCTTGAGTAAAAAGGCATTAGGACGAGTCACATAGAAACACATCCTGGACGGAGCTGCACATTTTTTCCCTACTTCTATACAGTCACTGAAGGCAGC
>CM052716.1:57475233-57478158 GCA_028551405.1 Uromys caudimaculatus
CATCCATGGTATTACAGTTCACTGGCTGCACAGTGGCCCAGAAGGTCTTCACTCTCCTGAGGGCTGACCCTGAGATTGGGAAGGTGCAGAGAAAATGATTCTGTTTTCTCAATCTCTGAATTCTACTGAAGTGATTGAGAAAAGGTTTGGATTGAGGTTAAAAGAAAAAGAAGGAAGGAAAGAAAATAAACCATAGCAGCTAAACACCAGGCCTGTTCAGCCATATCAAGGCTCAGGTCTACAGATGTGTTAGCGCCTTACACATCATGACACAAGGAGCCGTGACTCATTTGCAGCTTTACTTATAATTAGAAATGACAGGCGTATTGGTTAAGGTGAGAGGAGAATTGAGATTTGCTGTGTAATTTAGTTTTTTACTACTATATTTTAGGAGACAGGGTCTTAGTATGTAGTTCAGGCTCACCTCCAACATGGAGCCAGTCCTCCTGCCTTAGAAGAAGCTCCCCAAGTGTTAGGATTAAAGACGTGGGCCACAACTCCTCACTAAAATCCATCTTTCTACCGACAGTTCAGGCATTCTGGTCTTACTGATAAAGTCTAAATTCATTTTTTTTAACCTGATTTTTTTTTTATTTTTTGAGAAAGGGTCTCTTGTAGCTCAGGCTGGTCTCCAGTTTGCTGTATTGCTGAGGGTAGCCTTAAACTATTGATCCTTCTGCCTCTACCTCCTTAATACTGGAATTAGAGGTAAGTACCTACACGCCTAGCCAGTCTGACTGGGCATGGTCCCTGACATGTGTAATCTCAGCATCGGAGAAACTGAAGCAGTTCTCAATCGTACGGTCAGCCTGGTCTTCATATTAGTCCAGGCCTGTGTGGGCTACAGATTAAGGGTTTCCTGTAACCTATCAAAATCAGCGTGTCTAGAAACATACAGTTCACACACACTAGGTTTTTGAGGCAAATGGGATTATTGGTGTTGTTACTGGCTAATGAGCCACATTTATAATTATTTCATTTTGGCCACGTTTTCAGGCATCTCCTATAGGAACTGCTAAGACTATGATTTCTGCTTCTACTAGTCAGAGGAAGAGGGAGCATCCAAGCTTGAAAGTGTGACTAAATATGTTGATTGCATTATGTTTTATTTTTAATGAGTTGAGATATTCTTACTTGAGGAAAGAAACAGTTATTCACTGGTATCTCATTATGGTACATTGTGAGGATTTGAGTGAGATTAATAACCTTTTAATATGGTGTACTTTCAAATTTGCTAATCACGTTGCGTTTGCATTACAGCACATAATGTCCTTTAGCAAAGATCAGTCCATAGATAATTTTAAAAGTATACAACCCAATATTAATTAGTGTTTTAGTGTTCTGTCATCTTGCTGGTAGCACACTGATATTAATTATAATGCATGACTGTTGAATGAAATTTTATATTTCAACTAACATTTTTAATAGTTTAGTAAATCTCAAGTGCCTGCAGGGCTTAGGGGATGAAGTGTTTTTACTTGTTGTATTTTGTTTCTAAGACTTGGCTTGGGATTTTAAAACTTTGATGTATTTTCTATTTTTTTAATTTATTTTTACTTATTTTTTGAGTGTGGGTTACACTCCTAGAACTCACTGTGTAGAATTCGGTGACCTCAGATTGACAGAGATAAGCCTGCCTCTGACTACTGAGTGCTGGGATTAAAATGTCCACCACCCGGCATGACAAGTATATATTCTCGATTAATTGAATTCTGTTTGTGGTGATTTGTTATCTCTTGGTGTATGTCGGGGTTGTCAATCTTTAGCACAGCCCCGTTTCACTCCTAGGTCTCCGTCTTTTCTCTACGTGTTGAGACAGACTCTTGCCGTCTGTATGATTCGGATGCAGCATCTTTATCTCCAGCCTGGAGTCTTGCTGCTCTCTTTGGAGGTGGACTCATCTCAGAATGCCTACTCAACTGGTCATTTGTGGATCTACGAACTCTTCAGTCAGACTTGTGCTAGACTGACCCTATCTCCATCCTGTCCATCCTCCAGAGGTCGCTACTGAGGTACTCTGCAGGACATGTGGAATCATGCTTCTCAGATGCTGTGAAGTCATGCTCAGATCGTTCCTTTCCTGCATTAGAATCCCTCCGTCTCTTTGCTCTACCCCAGTCTTCACTCTGCAACAACATCTCATCCAGTCAAGACAAGACCACTGTCTCCGCTGACAACCAAACTATAAATCCTGTCAGAGCCTTACTCCAGGCCCTGCAGCCCTCAGCACAGTTCTTACTTCTTCTCACACCTCCTCATGCACTCATAGGAGTTCTGTAGATGGGCATGGTGAGGCCATACCTGTTGCGTTTCCTCGACCAGCAAGAAAGACGCAACGACTGAGATGATCTTCAAGCAGTTTATTCAGGTCCCTTGTACAAGCTTCTTCTTTACTTACCTTTTTTCTCCTGTTCTTCTCCTCTCCTGCCCCTTCCTCTTGTCCCTTAAATAGTCTACAATCCTCCAACCATAATCCACCACGTAGGTTCTGCAGATAGGCTACTCTAAAGCGGAAGCTATGTAATTCACCACCCACAGCCATAAGGAAAATGTTTACCACCTGCAGGGTGGCGTCAGGCAGGAAACCGGCGCCATCTTTAAGGCACGGCAGCAGCTCCCTACAGTTCCCCCTTTTTGTTATATAAATCAGCAATAGCGCAGGCACCAGCAGACCTATCCCGACATTTTTTCGAGTACCATCTGTCTTAGGTCGTTCCTGCACTGACCTATCTTACCCGTTGCTGGATAACTGTGTCATTCTCACAGCTTCCTGTCTTAGGTCGATTAAGTCAGCAGAAAAGTTGCCCGTCTCTGATAAGCACTCATCAAGTCAGGTAAGGAATTCCACTAGTTGTGGGGCTCATAGAGTCCTCACACACTGGCCTGGGAATGAATCTAATTGCTGCAAAATTATAGGTCCTGAAT
>CM052716.1:57478658-57533887 GCA_028551405.1 Uromys caudimaculatus
GACGGACACCTGGTCACCCAAGGTGTCCACTGAGACGTCTCTCAGTTTCCAGACTGTTCCGCTTTGGAACAGAAACCAAAATCGCGCGCTTTCCAGACACAGAAGTACACAAAGCAGAAATACACAAAGCAGAAACAAACGCAGCGCTCACCTCCACGAGGGGCTTGGTGGGCTCCTGGGCGGCTGCAATTTCCCGGCCAATGCACCAAAAATGTAGGACTCCCGCGAGGGGGAACCCTTACTCAGTCTCGGGTTGCGGCGGCCAAGGAACACACGAAAGCCTTCTCGGTATAAAGCGGGAGGTTTATTAGGGACTGGTGCACCAGGGTCGATCCACTGCCTACGCAGAGGCGAGGGGAAGCGACCCCGATGGAGGGGTAGGCAGGGTTTTTAAAGGCAGAAACCTCAGAGCAGAAATCATAAAGCATGTCAGCATAACCAAGGACAGATAGATGTACAGGTGTGCTTATCTGGGCAGCTGAAACCATAAAGCAGAACACTCTCAGAAGGGAGGGTACAAGATAAGTTCCTGGAATTTATGGGTGTATAGAGTTCGGATATAGTTTCTTGAGGGTTGGGGTTAGTCAGAGGGCAAGTGGAAAAATTTCTTTTATCCCCAGCCAGGTTCCCCAGGTTCCTCAGTAGTATGTGACTTTAATCACAGCACTCAGGAAACAGAGGCAGGATAGCCAAGAGCGTCAGGCCAGCCTGGTCTATATAGTGAGTTTCAGACCATCTTGGGCTATATAGGAAGACTGTTTCATGAAAAAAAGAAATAAAATGTGTATGCTACAAAATGTAATTATAATGCAAAATGTCAAAATGTATTCTTAAAATTAAAAGTATGGGCAAAGCATTCATTTTCTTTTGAGTGTAGGTACTCGATTGAAATTTATTGTTCATGCCTTCCACCTTGTTTATAAAGATAGAGTCTCATGGAGCCCAGTCTGGCTTCCACCCCTCTGTGACTTGGAGGGTGACCCTGAACTCCCGATCCTCCTTGTCTCCATCTCAGGTGCTAGAATTACAGGTACACTGCCACACTCAGATCACAGTTTATTCTTGATTAAACTGAACCTCAGACACACCTTCTAAATTTAAGTTTTTATTAAAAGGAAGCTCTCAAGCCACTTACACAGCTGGCTGAATACGGAGTCATGGGTCTGTGTGTCCCTCCGTGCCTGTGCCTTCACCTTCACCGCTCTCAGCTTGCTCAGGAGCGGTGGGCTTTTCTTCTAGAGGCCACTTATCTGGCCCTTATCAAGGCACTTCCAAGATATGCCATCACGGAAATTACAGTTGTCTTCTGTATTTTATTGGTTTGTTTAATTAAACTCCGTATTTATGATACGGGATATGGTTTGTGAGCATCCCTCATCTCTCAGGAGCGGAACACATTATGGTCGTCATGCTCAGAGTCAGCGTGCTGCAGCCACTTGTGTGTGCTGGTTAATCCAGAGCATAGTGAATAAAGGCTGGTAAGGCACGCTACCGACATTGTTTTTGTTGATTGGCTCCCTTTCTTAGAGCATGGGTTCTTTCAAGGCAAAGTGTCTGCTTTTTCCACGTCTAACTTTTCTCTATGCACGGTGCCTATTTAATATACATTCAACTGAATGAATAGACACATGCTTATATAGGTTCAGCTAAATTTGAATAGTCTGCCAACAGCTTGTATAATAGGTCATATCTCTGAATCCCTTTTTATTTGTATCTGTGAACAGATTCCTTTTGAGTTTTCATCTAAGGAATGGAGATAACACACTTTTAGGTGGTGAGAGGATTACGTGCAGATGCGAAGTGTCTCACACTGTAGTAGTTGATATACTAAGCAATGGTTTTGATGCTTATAACTAATGAGACAGCATTTGTTGCATCTAACTTCTTTCAACGAGAGGCCTCAACTACATGATCTGGCAGTTTTCTTATGTGCTAAAATATTTCTGGAAATAATATTTTATGTTTTGAATAGCTCTTTACAACAAATATATGAGTATTTCTTGGTACGTCACGTTTGTGAGTTTGATCTAGTAGTAGTTAATTTGATACCTTGGGAAGCAATTTCAAGCTTTGCAACAGCCTTTGTTGGAGAGCTGACCCTTCTAATAACGTGTGAAGGGCAGCTGGCTTCCATGAACCTCTGTATCAGGCAATGTTAAGTGCTGAGTAGGAAGCAGAAACGTTTTGAGGAGCATATTTGAAATCATTATCTCAGAATTAGATAAAATTAAATGTGAGGATTATACTACATTCAACACCACCTTTGTCATTATAAAAACAAACAGCCCAGAGTGTTTGGTTAATTTGTAGGGTGCGTGTTTAGCATGTGTGAGGCCCTGGGGTCAGTGCCTAGCAATTCCAAAAGAAAACCAGATAAGAATTCCTCTCAAACAACTAAAACTCAGTCAAAGAAGACTCCATAGAGGAATCCTCTTGTTTCAAGGATAGGCTTTTAGGTTTATTGTTGCCTAAAACCAAGTGAGGACAGGGTGAGACTCTGGGGAGAGGAAACTCACAGATGACCCTGAGGGTGGTTTCCGTTGTCTTGCCCAAGTATGGGTAGCTTAAGCTGGTGCTAATGCTGTTTGTTTGTTTATTTATTTTATTGCAGTTCTCATTTAACATGGAGGATGAGTTCTTTGGGGAAAAAAGCTTCCAACATTATTGTGCAGAGTTCATCAGACATTCCCAACAGATTGGCGATGGCTGGGAGTGGAGAACAGCCAAGGTGAGAACAGCAGATGCTTTTCTTTGTTTTTGTGTTTTGATGGGGTCTTACTACACAGCGTGGCTACCCTGGTCCTTTCTATGTATCCCAGGCTGCCTGCAAACTCACAGCAGTCCTTCCTCTCTGTCTCCTGGGTGACAGATCACAGGCCTTGGTAACCACACCTGGCTACAACAGGGACTCCTGTTTCCTTTTTTAGTGGAGGGTTATTTATTTTTGTTGTATAAAAATATTGATAATTGACAGTAAGGAATAAAAATGGGGCTGGTTTAACAATAGGCATGAATTTTAAAACATTCTTTAAAACAAATGTCCATTTTATTATTCCAGCTATATATAATCATAATTATTTGGCTAATAAAGTGTTATCTAGAAAAGTCCTTAGGTGCCCCTCCTGAATTAATAGATAAGGTCCCTTACAATATTAATTATTGCTATGTAAACAAATGTTTCTCTGGAGCTTCAAACTAGTTGTTTACATTATAAATGATCTCTCTCTCTCTCTCTCTCTCTCTCTCTCTCTCTCTGTCTCAGTTTTGAGATAGGCTCTGACCTTGAACTTCATATTGAGCACTCCCTCTCCTGCCTCTACCTCCCAAGTACTGGAATTACAGTCTTGTGCCACCACACCTGGCTATACTAGAATTTTCCTAGGACACTGTTTTTGTCTAGAACCATGGTTCTCAACCTGTGAGTTGAGACCCCTTTGGAGGTCATGTATTAGATATTTACATTATAATTCACAATAGTAGCAAAATTACAGTTACGAAGTAGCAACAGAATAATTGTGTGGTTGGGGGTCAGCACATGAGGGACTCGCTCTTATTTTTGCAGATTGAATCAGTTTTCTTTTAATTTTTAAACTTTTTCTTTAATCTTTTTTTACAGTCATTATCCCCCTCCCAGTCCCCTCTGAATGTTCCCCATCCCATACATCCAGCCCTGTCTCCAAGAGGATGTCTCCCCCCACCTCCCTCCATGAGACCTCTCCACTCCCTGGGGCCTCAAGTCTCTTGAGAGTTAGGGGCATCTTCTCTCACTGGGTCCAGACCCGGCAGTCCTCTGCTGTGTATATGTCAGGGGCCTCATATCAGCTGGTGCATTCTGCCTGGTTGGTGGTCCATGTCTGAGAGATCCTGGGGGTCCAGGTTAATTGACACTGCTGGTCCTCCTACAGGGTCGTCCTCCTCCTCAGCTTCTTCCAGCTTTTCCCTAATTCAACCACAGGGGTCAGCAGCTTCTGTCCATTGGTTGGGTGTAAGTATCTGCATCTGACTCTTTCAGCTGCTTGTTAGCCCTTAAGTGTCCCAGAGTTAGGAAAGTTGAGAGCCACTGTTCTAGAGAGTAATGGTAAACCTGAAATCGTGTCAAAGCCAACACTCACAGTCGTAAGGGTTAAGGACTGTGGTATGTGGGAACTCTTAATAACATAGAGATCATACAGAATGTCTTGTTTTTTGACTCTATTCTAAAATAATGTAAAAGCCCTATATACTCTTGCATTTCCATGCGTACAATTGGTAATGCTCTCTGCTAAAAGCTTTCTGAGAGTTGCCTGAAGTCTTTAGAGAAAAGGTTTTCCCCATCTGGCATTTTAGGTGACTCACTATTGGCTCAGGCTCTTGCCTCTCTGCTTCCTGGTTCTGCTTCCTGGTTCAGCTCCCTGTGTGCATCTGAGAAACCTGAATGTTTGGACCTAGTTCCCATGATTTAGAACTGAGCTGGGAGGTGCAGGTCCTGCGCCTGCTCAGAATGTCATTGGGCTGAAGCCATGGGTTCTTTGGGGTCATTTCCCTGAACCAAACTCTGACTGATGTCTCCAGAGTGCTTGTGGGTGTTCTCAGATCCAGTCTCTGCCTAGTGACTCAGTAGTGTATTGCCGTGAGACAGGGTCTTTCTTGGTGGTACAGCCTACTTCCCCTGAACTGGGATTACAGGCATGAGCTGCAGTGATAATCAGAGACATTTAACCCTGAGGAGCCTTTCCTCGTGCCCTGTGCGGACAATTGACTTTATTTGTACCTTTTATTAATTTTATTCTTGGGTAGTTTATAGTTTTTTTAATATTATGGCTGAATTTTCATTTGTAGCATCTTTCTATGAGTTATATTAAGGAATCAGTATCTCTGTGTGTTAATCTTACACCAGGAACTTTGCTGTGTTCATACTGCGTTCTTTGTGATACTCCTGTGTTGTTTCACAGTTAAGTAGGAACATGTAATAATCCCAACATAATCTGTCTTTAGCTTGATTCAATGTTAATTGTTCTGATATTCAATGAGTCTAAGTCCTTCCCTCCTACCCTCCCTCCCTCCCTCCCTCCCTCCCTCCCTCCTTCCCTCTCTCCTTTTCTTCCTCTCTTGGTGTTAGGAACTGAAGCTCATATATAGGTTTCTGACTCACCCTCTTTTATAAAGGTGCTTTTTATTTGGCAACAATACATTTAGAATTATAACATATAGTAAGAAAAGGCAGTGTTCTCAGATACCCTTTATGCTACTGTTTGAGAATCAGGGACAATAAGTCAGTGTTCCTGGAAATTCTCAGAAATTTCAGAATTATGATTATTTTTAAAATACATTTCTAACCATTTTCACACTCTGTAGTTTGGATAGCTGCAATTCATGTTTAAAGACTAAAATATACTAAATTTCATGGTGCTTTCAAAGAACTGGAACTTTCAAGAATATTCCAATAATGAAAAACATAATTTAAGATCCAGGTCTTCCAGTAAGGTAACCAATAAGCTCCTCATGTCCCCTTTTGGCTCCAGGGAACCATGCCGGAAGTTTCTCTTTGCCCTTTACCCTTTGCCCTTTTTATTTTGTTGTGTTTTTGAGACAGAGTCTTATGTAACCCTGGTTGGTTTTCAATTCATCATGTAACTGAGGCTGGCACTGAACTTTTGATCCCTTAGACTCCGCCTCCCTAAGTGCTGGGATTGCAGGCAGGTTCCACTGTCTCTGTCTCTGCCCGTCCCCTAATCTATGTTAGCTGGCAGCAAGGTGATAACACGGTTAACATTTCAGAGATCTAATAGAGTAGGGTGGGGTCTGTATACCATCGGGTGTGAAATGAGGTAGTGCTAGGGGTGGGGGGAGCCTTCAGGAGGGGAGCCATTTCTGCCAGAAGTTCTTCACTGTAATTGTAAACTATGGTCTGAAGAATCTGTTTTTTAAGATTCAACTTTGTTACTGGCCAGTCTCTGAAACAGCATAGTTAAGTCTAATTTCATGTTTACTGTCCTTCTGGCTGCTGAGTTAGGAAAGGTCCCTACCCTTTAGAGTGAGAGTTGCCTGTCCCTCTAATTAAGGGTCTTTCCCCAAGTGGAATACACCCTTAGATATCAAGACACCAACACTGGAGAAAATCCAGATAGCCTGAAGACAATGACTATGAATGCAATTGTCTGTGGAGACCTGGATGGTAATGCACATGGGACAGACCTTCAAGGGAGTAAGCAGTGTGGAAAGTGACCAAGGCTAAGTACCTGTCCGGGTTGTCTGAACGTTGAGTTCTTTTGATATTTTGAGAAAAGTAAAAACTTCTGACTTAGGAGAAGTTTTTGAGTTGTTAAGTGTTGATAACTGGTTAAAAATCACAATCTGAAATACTGTGAAGATCAAACCAAACCCTAGTGAGGTGTCCTGGGCGGTCTGTGGGCAGCACAGGAGTTCTGGGGTCCGGTGTCTGTATAACTTGATGGTTTCTCAGCCAGCCCTGCCTCAATGAATGCAGCTGATCTGAGCTGTGAAAGGGACTCGGTGCTGCCTCTACACGGGTTCAGGGCTGCTAGTTTCTCATGTGATCCATTTCAATTGCCTCTGAGCTCCGCAGTAGCTTATCTGTCCTATTTAACTACTGTTAACCCTTTATAAAATATCTTTGGTTAGGTCCTGTTTCCTGAATGACTTTCTCCTTGTATTCAGTTGGACTCTATTTTACCACCGAGTAACGTAGAAGCTGCTTTTAACATTGTGGCTTCCCCCACTACGTCTACAATTTCACTGTTCATTCTACAACTCACTTCCTTCAGTTCTCTCTCTAAATGCCCAGAATCAGAGAAAATTTGTCAGTGCTAGAAAACAAATTTTCACGAAGGGATTCTAAATCTCAGTGAACTTCCAGGGTCAGTGGGAGATCCTGTCTCAAAAAAAGGGGTGGAATTGGAGAGCAATAGAGTACTCTGCTCTCTATGGGCAGACAGCATGCGTGTGCTTTCATGGACGAACACAGAGGGGAGGTTAGGGCACGTGGAGCGCCCCATGTGTAGACATTGTACACTCAGATTCAATTATGGATTCGTTTCTCTCTGAGTTTTAAATTGTTTTGAAGTAATATTAAGCTAACAAACTTTAAAGGCCCTTCCCACTTAGTTTTTGACTGTTGGTTTTTCACAGTAATGTTTGTCATGTTCACTTTAGCCTTTGCTGCTTTCAGAGTTAGGTCCTTTTATGTTTTAAGAAAAACCGATAGAAGTCACTGTATGAGCCATTGCTGTTCTCCTGTACCACATGGTTAATGATGTTGATTATGGTGAACCATAAAACATGTCTGCAGGCATGTTCCCTTGGGTTACTGTGGTCTTATTGCAGTCCATAGAGCCTAATATCGTATAAGAAAGTCTCTAGCATTCTCTGGGTGGAGGTGCTACGAATCTCAGCTCTATTTTTGTGCATTCATGAAATCTTAAGTATGTATTTAGAAATTTAATATCACAGTAGGCTGGAGATGTAGCTCAGGGAAATCACACCTGCCTACCATGCACAAGGCCTCTACACGTAAAAATAAAAACAACAAAGAAAGCTCATTTCAGCTCTCCTTCTAGAGTTGAAATTGTCCATTTGTTAATTGTGTTTGTTATATATGTGTGTTATATTTGTGTGTTCATGTTCGTGTGTGTGTGTGTGTGTAAGCTAGAGGTTGATGTTCAGTGTGTTTCTTAGTCACTCCTTATCAGAATTTTTGAGACCCAGTCTCCCCTTAGTCATGGAGTTCACCAAATGTGTTGATTTTATTAGTGGTGGTGAGGTTCTGAGCTGGTGTTTCCTGGTTCTTGGTCCGTTATTGTTGTAATAAAGGCTCACACAGATCCCAAAATAGCAAGAAACTTTTATTTAAAACAACATGGTAGTCTAGGTAAGAAATGTGAGTGAGGTTCCTCGAGCTCCGGCATTGCTTGGAGCTTTCTCCAGTGGTGGTCAACAGGAGCATGGTTGCTAAGGAATAGTTTGCGGGGTTCTCCATTTTGATTGTAAACCTTTGCCCCCTGAATATGTCTCTTCCCATAATGCTCTGAAGTATAATCATATGCATGTCCAATTATGCATAATCATGAGATGGTAAATAAAGAGTTTCCTTAAAAGTTCACTGAGGGCCGGGCAGTGGTGGTGCACGCCTTTAATCCCAGCACTTGGGAGGCAGAGGTGGTTGGATTTCTGAGTTCAAGGCCAGCCTGGTCTACAGAGTGAGTTCCAGGACAGCCAAGGCTACACAGAGAAACCCTGTCTTGAAAAACCAAAAAAAAAAAAAAAAAAAAAAAAAGTGAAGAAGAAAAAAAAAAGTTCACTGAGGGGGTACAATCTTCCTCACTGAGCATGTACCCAGACTCAGTCCCTGACCTCTGCACCCAGGTATGTCTGAGTTATGATTGACTAGAAACTGTATATGACTGATGGGTTGTATGAGGACCAGAAACTGCATCCTTTGAAGTGGGGTATGCTTGCAGCTCAGTGCTGATGGGGTGCTAGTTGCTAACATACTGTTGGGTAGATACATTGTTTAGAGTCATGTGTGTGTGTGTGTGTGCGTGTGGTACACACAGAGAGTCCTCACCACCAAGGTCACAGTTAGGAGTTATGCACAGCCTAAGCCCAGTAAGTCATAGATGCTCAGCTGTTTATTGCTTGTGTTGCCGGCGTCAGTTTGGCTGGACTGCTTGGCCAGAAGCCCCAGGGAGCTTCCTGTTTCTGTTCCCCAGTGCTGGGGTTCCAGGCATAAGCTGCTTCTCCCAAGTTATTATGTGGGTTTGGGGGACCTGAACTTTTTTTTTAAATGAATATCCATAAATCTGGTTTTCACACCATATTGCTAAAGTAACTTCTCACACATTTGAAAGTTTCTTTCTCTCACTGTAGTGTGGAAACAGGACATTCAGACATTGCAAACAAATTCTCCCACATTCTTGAAATTAGACTTTATATAGTTAACATTAGCTAATTTTTTTGTTATTTGTTGTGCTTTTCAGGCAGAATTTCATGTAATCCAGGATGGCCTTAAACTTGCTTTGTAACTGAGAACAACTTGATCTCCTGGCCCTGTGTCTCCACATCCAAAGTGCTGGGAAGTACAGGCATGTGCTAGCATGTCTGGCTTTGTATGGTATTCTTAGGAAGAATTAGAGAGCTTTCCCCTGCATTGATCACTGACTCCTCAGTTAAACCTGCTTGATTAGATTTCAAAAGATGCATAACACATCAGAAATATTTTTATTATTTCCAGTATAATTTAGGAACTAGTTATCACAATGGTTGTTCCTTAATTTATATAAAGTAAAAAAAAAATAATGGCTAGGTTTGGTAGTATATCAGTATTTGAGAGGTTAAGGTAGATAAATGGCTGTGAGTTCAAGGTTAGCCTGGGCTATATATAGTGAGATCCAGGACAGCTAGGGTTATAGAGTGGTCTATATCTCAATACAGCAATGACGGCAAAAAACCCAACCCAAACCAAAAAACTTCTTCCTTCAAAAAATAACTAAGTAAAAAATTTAAATTTAACTGAGTATAAATTTAAACTCCTTGACAATTTGTTTTTCATAGGCATCTTTGTCTCTGAGTAATACACATCGCTTTTGTTCAAATCCTTCACCATTTTACTATCTATATCGAAGTTTATAATTTAAGGTAGATTGTAAAGTGTCTTCATGCTTTATCTGTCAGTATGATCTGAGTACAAAGCCTACCATGGTCCCCCCATCACTCCTTCTGCCCTGCTGAGTTTCGTACCTCATTTATTTGCACAGCTATCTTTATTTTTAATATCTTATTATGAAAAATTCCAGCATACAACACTAGAGAGAATCGTATAATGAATTTCTATGTACCTATCACCTGGCTCCCACAATTATCAACTCACAGCCAGACACACAGTGTTTCAAAGCATCTGTGTTATATATGAAATGACGTAATATATCTCAACTTAATTAACTTGGCTGTTTTTCCCCGTGCCTTCAAATGGTAGGTTTCCCAAGCAAACTCTGAAAATTTACTTATTGTCATATATTAAAGGAAATGAAAGCACTTCAACAGAGAGCCCCACAGAAAAAAATGGTATTTTTATAAACTTTATTTTAAAAAACTGTGTCAAAATACACATAATACGAGGCTTACTATTTTAATACTTAGATGCATTGTTCAGCAGTGTTGAGTTTACTTTTGCTGTTGGGGGGCCGCGCTCCTGAAGTTCACGATTCAGTCCCTAAGCACCTATCAACCGGTCCCTCCGAGTCCATTGTTACGGGCATCTCACGTGCCATGGTGGAATCAAATAGTATTTTTCTGTTAATGACTGGCTTCTTTCATTTTGTATAATGTCTTCAAGGCTAATCTTTTATTTCTATGAATTGTGATCAAGACTTTTATGAAAAAGAGAGGTGGAAAGAGAATTTGGAGTGAATCTCTGATATGTGATCGCATCTTGAATATATAGGGTTTTAAAGAAAGGTATTGCAATTCTTTTGTTTATGAAGTACATTATTAAAGAGGATTAAAAATGTTTTCCATGGGATTTAAGTGATGGCTCAGGTGTTTAAAATGCTTGCTATTCTTCCACAGGATCAGAGTTTGATTCCCAGCACCCAGGTCAGGCAGCTCACAGTTGCCAGGAACTCCTGCTTCAGGGGCTCTGACGCCCTCTTCTGGACCCTGTGGGTACTCAAAGCTACCTGAACATGCTCCATACCTCCTCACACGTGTTCATACACATAATTAAAAATCAAATAAATCTTTAAAAATATTTTCCATGTATATATCCTATTTGCTGATATAAAATCCTGATTGATATATAACTCTCAAACTGTAAAGAAGACAATTTTCTTGTTATGAGTAGTTTGCCTAACTGTTTCCTTTTTTCTTTTGAATTGGAGTTTTGCTGTGTTGCCCAAGCTGGTCTCCAATGTACGGGCCCTCGAGTGACCCTTCTGTCTCTGTCCCTAGACCGTTTTGAGTGCAGGTCCATACCTGCACAGAGTAACCCATTCAGTTGTATTCTTTATACATCAACCTCTTAAAAGTAATTCTTTTCATTTCAAAAATGAAATATTAACTAAAATGTCAACGTCTGTCTGTATGAGTTACTTCTCTGTTGCTGTGATAAAATACCACGTCCAAAAGCTGTTTAAGGAGCAAAGGGTTTATTTTGTTTTTTAGTTCTACAGTCTGTAATGGTGAGGAAGGCGTGACATCACAGCAGGAGCGGGAAGCGGGTTGATCACATTTTCACCACCACACAGGAAGCAGGGAGCAAGCAGGAAGTAGGGGGAGGCTTTAAGCCCTTAAAGCCTGTCCCCCAGTAACATGCAAGACTGCCAGCTCGACGTTCCATAACTTCCCCAGATGGCTCTTATGACTAGGACTGCGTGTTTAAACACATGAACTTATAGGGACATTTCTCAGTCAGACCTCCACACTGTATATACAGCATCCAAAGATGAGTGGACATTTAGTAACAGTTTTTAAGTTTACTGAAAGATACTTCCCAGGGATTTTAAAGAACAATGTTGCTTTATATGAGTAACAGATAAATCCATGTATTGGCTGGCTGTGGTGATGTAGGCACAACACTTCCCAGGCACAACCAGGGGACCTGTCACACTGCCCACAACTCTGAGGGCAGCCTAGGCTACACCATGAGATCTTGTCTCAAAGACCATACCAAACTAAATCACACTACCACCAAACCAAAAAATCATGTGTTAGTTTGTGATACTTAATTTTTATTCTTCTCGTTTGTTTTATAGATTTATGTATCCTTTTACTAATAATCCTCCTTTCCTGGGGATTGTGAACATAGATATATTTGTTTAATCATTTACTGTTAGGTAATGAAATATTTCTGGTTCAAAATGTCACTGATAATGGTTAAGTATATTGCACTTGTATCTCTTGAGACTAGACTAGATTTTTTAAAAAACAGTTATCTTTGGAGATTAGGAGGAAAACGTACTTGGAGATGCATGCTGTGGTTTGTGATAAATTTGGAATCCTAGTCAGTTGCATTAGATTCTGTACTCGTAATTTATTGAGTGTTGTGGTAGGATTGTTTCCTAAGCATATAAAAGTCTTTAGCAGTCATTACAAGTGCTGCTGTGTCACTTGTGAATTTGATACTTTCTAACACCATGATCCAAGACTTTTGAGAAATGAAAGCTATAATACTTGGCAACTGATAACTTAAATAATGGTAGTGATTATGCCAGTTTAACAAATAAGAGCTCACATTTAATTGTAGTGATGATCTAAGTTACTGGGTGGGTTATAGTGTGCATTCTAAAAGTTCTGAGAGAAGGTCTTATAGTGGGCTTGGCAAGTCTAGGGTTTGTGGCATATTAACAAAGACAAAAGACTTGATATTTCATACATATATATATATGTATATATATACACACACATATACATACATATATGCATATATATATTTTCATAAGCCAATTTACTAATTTATAATAAGATTATTAGATGAACTAACTATAATACTTTTCTCAGTATGATAGTTCATTTTTGCTTTGTTAGTGGTCACAAGGCTAGTGTTGTGTGGTAGAACTTTTCCTTCAGAGACTCAATACACACACCTATTCATCCTAGATAGGGATCCCATGATAGACCATTAAAATCCAAGTTGGTGAACCGTTGCGTTTTATTGGAGTTACTTACAGGAGCAGAAATGACTCAAAGACAGCTACATCCATCTAGTGTGGGTAGCACAAAAGCTAGGAAATGTGAAGTATACTACATAGCATTTCAGCAGGTCAGCAGATTGGAGAGTGTCCTTTCCAGGTACCTCAGTTTGTTCTAACCCTCTTACAGGTAGCTTAGCTGGTTTCTGCTTCTTCCAGGAAAGTAGTCTGGTCTCTTGCAGAGTCTTCTTTGCAGCTCAGCTTCATTTCTTCTGAGGGGCACTCCCCAGAGTTTACTGCTTTTCTGGCAGGGAGGGGCCTAGCAAATCTGGTCAGTTTCAGGGACCTCCTGAAGCTATTTTGATTTGTTTACTTTCTTGCTTAAGGAGCTTCCTGCAAGATGGGATGCTTTAATCTGGGAGGTAATCGTTACACAACAGCTGCAGAAATAGCTCACTGATAAAAAGTTTGCCCTGTTTTATAGGTGACCAAATCTCAATTGTGGGGACATAAATGAGTATAAGTTCTCAGACATAGTTGGATGAATAAATATTTAATGGCACAATATCTCTTGTTTTATAATAACCAGCGAGGATTTCTGGTTTAAAGTGTGTAAAGTTAGAGCTTCCCCCCTTCTTTTTGGGGGCAGTATCCTGTTGTGTTCTCCAGGCTGGTCTCATTGCCTACCTTCTGCTTCAGTGTCATGAGTGTGGGCTCACAGGCAGGCCCTGCTGTGTCCTGCAAGGCTTCCACCTTTCCCCGGACCTGCTGTGGACTGGAGAGCACTTTCAGCGCTCAGGCAGGTTCCAAGAGTGCCCTGCCTTCTTGTTTTTCCGTGTCCCTTTCCTGCTACCCAGGATATGTGGAGAATTTGAGACCCCTTGCATGTGAGTGTAAGGCAGGCAGTGTTCAGAGTTCTCTCTGGTTCCTTACATTTTCTTTGTTATGTTGCCACTGCATAGCTTGTCTTAACTGGGATGGCTAGCTCAGGCTAGTGCCTCAGCTAGCTGCTTTGAGTATTGCTGGTACCTCCACTTCAGCCCAGCTGAGCACGTGAGAGAGATCAGAGCACCCTGGAGATGACTCTCAATGGTTTTTCATCTTGTAGTGCAGTGCTTCTTAGCACAGCAGGTGCCCTGGGTGGATTTGGGCCTCAGAGGGTGGTTGTACCTGCTCTGTCACATCCATTCCTGTGCCTTAGAGAAGAAACTTTGAAGTTCTACCTCCCGAGGCTACGTGGCACTGTTATTTGCATTTATTCTTAACTCCTGTTTATTTGAACATGGTTTCACATGTTGCTTGACACATTTTGTGATTTGTGTGGATGAGTCCTTTGCAAATAATCACTGCAGGATCTTCTGAGATTAAACCTGGGCATTGTCTGCGCAGGGGCCACGATCCCGACTCCTCAGCTTTGGTAACATGCTGCCTTCCTCATAGTTGCTGCATCATTGGCCTTGGTGACTGTTCCCTTCTTATTGCCCCACAGGGCTCCCTGACATCGGGGACAGTGATTTTGCTTCGTTGTCCTTTTTTCTGCATCCTTGGTTCTCAGGACAGTAAGCAGGCTTTGTCCATTTATTTGCCTAGCTACAGTAAAAGCATCTAATCCGGAGCATGGCAGCCAAGAAGTTCCTGTTTCTGTGGGCATATCCCATTGTATTTCATTTCATTGCATATTGTTTGAACTGAGTGGGTCATTGACTGATGTTTAAAAACCTGTTCATTTTTAGAAGGACTTATTAAGTAATAAGATTCCTTTTTACTGTAATGAACCGTCAGGTTACTATTACTGTGTACTATCAGGACCTCTAGGCTGCTAAATTCATTTGGGAAACGTTCGGACTTTCAGCAGCACTGGATGAGCTTGGTTGTCTCTGCCTTCTCTTGGTGTCCTCAAGTCTCTTAGTTCACCTCCTATGCATGCTGTGTTCCCTTTCCATCTCCTGTGCTGGCTGCCTCTTGTCCACAGTCTCATGACATCAGTGCCTGGGCTCAGGCCTTGGTCTTCTCTCATTACCCTAGAGATTGCTTGTCAGTCCCCGTCTGTTCCCCGTACCTGGCGGGCACTATCGGTCTTGATCCTGGGTGTGACGGCATGATCACCCTCAGTCCTGGGGGTGAGGGAACCTTAGGTGAAGGGAGAGTGTGACAAGAAACAGACATCTTGGGAGGCAGGCTTCACTGAGCAGCTCTTTTAATTGGAGAGAGCAAAGGCTATTTAAACCTTTGGGGCATGAGTAGGGGATCTGGGGTGAGTGTTGGTCCTCGCTAGGGTGCTGGGGGGGCTTAGTTGCATAAAGAGGAGTTCTAGGTCCTTCTGGATGTGACCTTATACAGAGAAAGGAAGTTTAACCTGGCTATGTGACCTCTGGTAGGGCAGAGGGGCACAGGCCTGTCTGCGCCAGGATGTGCAGCCCCAGGCTGGGGTGGGTAGGTTGGTGGGCAGTCCTGCTCCTGCCCTTCTCAGGACTTTTCTTGGGTTTGGACATGCCTTGGCTCCACTCTTGCTCCAGACCTGCTCCTCTGCCTTACATCACTTCACCTGAGTTCTGTTGTCTCCAGACATGAACCTACTACCGAGACTTCTTTCTTGAATTACAGATGTGTAGACCAACTTTGTATTTGTGTTGGGGTTTGGGAAATACTACTTCAAACCCCAAAGTCTGGGACAAAAGACGCAGTGTGTCCTCTCCACTTCCAAGTCAGACATGCGCTGGCCTCTGTTTTCATACTGAAGTGCAGGTTGGGGCTTGGTTCCCAAAAGGAATGCAGTTGTTATGAAATCTTATTAACCAGGAATTATCAATCAGTGGAGAAAAAAGAGAATCCGATATAGAAGACGAGGAATGCCTAGTCAGCTCCAGAAATGATGTGGGAGGTGTAATGACTGAGGGCAAGCTGTGTGTTGTTCTTATCTCTCCTATAGCTAGCATGGCCCTCCCAACCCATGTTGGTACGGTTTCTCAGGTGTGGGACACACACACTATGAGTTCCCCCATTCACTTTATCTTTTCTCCGGTTAAGCTGGGTATTCAGATCATTTTAGCCAATGTTCAGTGTACAGAGAGGAGAGTTTCCTTTGTCCCTACTCTAAAAGTTTCTGTTTTGATGTTTTTACTTTAGATTCTAAAGCGAAAAGGCCGTTTGAACCATCTTCCTCTAAATTCGGTCACCCGTCACCACCCAAACCCAGCCTTCTCTCAGTTGAGGCCGACCCCATTTTCCTCAGTTACCCTTAACACCCTTTTGTCTCCCAGACCTCATGTCCGGTCCACCAGGAAGTCCCGCCATTTCTCGTCATCCCTCCTCCTACTGACTTGGGTAAACTATGGTCAGATCCTGCTAGGATTTTCTTCATAATGATCCGCTTGCTTCTACTCTCCTGCAGCATAATTCTTTAAGAAGTCATATAGTATTATTTTTTAATAACACAATAACTCAAACTAAAAGCCAAAGTGTTCTGATGATCTATAAATCTTGTGATGTCCCCTTCCCTACCTTTCTTATTTTCCTGAAGTCACTTTCTGAGCCTCTTTGTTATAACCATCCAAGCACATTGGCTTTTTGGCTGCTTCTCAAATATGCCAGACATCATTCCCAGGTCTTTCATTTAGTTGCTCAAATGTCACTTTTTAAAAAACGATACAGTCTCACTGTATAATCCATGATGGCCCAGAAGTTGCTGTGTAGCTCAGGTTGGTCTGGAGCTCATAATTCCCCTGGGTTAGACTCACACGTGTTGGGGGATATGGGCCTCCGTGTTAGCACACGTGACCTCAGTGAAGCTGTGCTTGCCACACAGCGACATTTGATCTACCTGACACCTATGTGGCAGCCTCACTCCTGGACACTCCTTGTCCCTCGTCTTCTGCCTTTTCCATTTTGCTCAGTCTGTTCACTTTCTGGTCTGTTCTAGAATTTACCGGTGTTTATTTCTACTGTCTTCCCTCCCTGTTCAGTCTGGATCTTTGTATTCTTTGCTCATATGCCCCAAACAGGTAGAATATCACAATCTGGAAAGAAAGCATGCAAATAAGTATTTAAATAAGTGACTGAATACCTGCTTTTTGAATAATTTTATCTTTCATTTGAAGATATTAGTCTGTCTTGTAGGTTACCTTCTTAGAAATTTCACAGTGTTTCTAAAGAATTTTATTAGTTAAGAATTTTGTTTGGGCTTTTAAAAGAAATTAAGAGAATGCTAATGTTCCTTTTCATCCTTTAATTGGTGAATTAGAATCTATGAAAATACCCTCATATTAACACAAAAAGTCACTCAAATTATCTCTTTAAGACAGTCATTTTAATAAAACTGATATTTCTATTGGAATGGAATTTTTCCAAAACAGTATGTAGCATGACAGAACATGATGCATGCTTTAGATTTAAAAGTAACCATGTGACCATATGCTGAGTGGGACATTTTTATCTTCTTTTAGAATTGAATCAAAGCCCTAGGCTAAGGCCAAGGTTTCCTGAGTAACTGTTTTTCTCTATTTGCATTGCTGTGAACATCTACCGTTGAGGACAGAAGCCTACCTGCAGCAGTTATTCCAGGATCCGTTCCTGAAGAACCAGAACCCCAGGCCTGCCCGTGTATGAGCACAGGTCTCAGTAGAAGGATGTGCAATGTTCTTAATAAAAGTCTTTCTCCTCCACAAACAGTCCAGTTTTCAAAGAGCCACCGTGGAGAGTAGGCGTGCTGAGAGCTGAGAGGAGGAAGGGTCATTCCATTCTTCTGTGGGGATTTGCTAAGTGAGGGATTTGCTGAGTTGTCCTCATCTGCTTTTACAGGGGTTGAGTTGCATACAGTGCTGGGGCTAAGCCCGAGGAGAATCGGATCAGTTCAGTCTGTTTAACATGGCCACTTCAGAGAGGCTCTGGGCCTAATTTGTTTTCTCTTGTTCTAGTCAGGAAAGCTAGCAAGCAGGTTAAGGAACCCTGGCTGGGGGTGAGTACTGCCTGGATCAGGGAAGCTTGCCAGGGGTTCATCGCCTTACAGGAGCCTCTGAGGAAACTCGCAGTCACCGCAGAAGGAAGCCAGCAGCTGTGCATATGCTCTCTGGAGGCATTTTGACATCTAGTTTGTGGCAGCCAGAGAAGCAATGGCCAAAAAGGAGAAGTCCAACTCTGGCATGGGCAGATCCCCTTCTTCCAAGTTTCCCATAGTGGAGTATAACCTGAAAATAGAAAATAGGAAAATCCCTAAAACAAAAAATTTCCCAAGTTTAGCCATTGTAAGCATTAGGATGAAACCTCAGTGTGTCTTCTCCAGGTGGAGTCATTGCTTTGTCTGGCATAGAGCTTCTTAAAGTCTTGATTGCTTCTGATGCTCTTTTACCTAAGACTTTGGCATGTGATCCTGAGTATATAGGCATATCAAATGGGTGTACAACTCAAACATTTCCTCATAAGTCATAATGAATATTATATATAAATTTTGCTTTTTTACGTATTTACTCTGTTATCTATCAATTTATCAGCTATCATCTATCTACGATCTGTCTATCAATTTATTTTGAGACAGGTCTCATATTGCCCTGGCTAGCCTGGAACTTGCTATGCAAACCAGGTTGGCATGGAACTCACAGTGAACCATCTGCCAGTGCCTGCTTCTTACAAGCTGGGGTTAAAGGGCCTGCCACCACACACTGCAATTTTAGTCAATACTAAATCAAATGTGTATTTTAATGAGATGGATGTGCTTGTTTATTTCTACCTGAATAATTAAATCTTGGCCTGACATCTGATACTGTAGGACATCGAGCATCTTTACTGATTTGTAGTTGATTAGTATTTTGGTTTTCTAATCATCAGCTCTGAGAGCTCTGCTCTCCATAAATATATCATACAAAATGTGTTTAGGGCCATTTCATAAATTGTTGGAAATTCTGTCTTAATCTCAGCCTAAAATTAGTTTCATAGTTTTTGAAAATAAAACTCAAAGTCAGCAATTCAAACAAGTTTTTTAATACTATTCCACAATATAGTGATTTGATACTTTGGGAGAGGATGATGGGAAAACTCTGAAAGTCTTTGTTAAATCATTATGCTCTTCCTAGAAGAGCAGAAAATTTGGCATGTCCAGTAAAAACTTTGCATTTCACGCTCATCGTGGGTAGCCTTGAATCTGTGTTGAGCTTGGTCAGAGTGGCACAGCGCTGTACTGTGCAATGTGCAGCATGAAGTGCGGCAGAGGACTGCTGTTTTTTGAGGCCAGCCTGTGCTATGCAGGATGCCCTGTGCCTGCTAGGGAAATACTACAGGAATAAAGGAAAAGAATTCCTGGCGAAAGTTTACAAAAATGTCTAGTTAAACATACTGGGGTGATGGCTCCTTATGCAAGGAGTCTTGGAAATGGTGCTTGAATGTCTCAGCTATCAAATTCTGAAAGATTATATAAAATACTGTAAATGTTTTCTGACCATTAAATCCTCCTTTAAAAAGACACAGTTTTGAAATTAAGCATATGCATGTGGCATATGCACCTGCGTTCAGGTGTCTGAAGGGATGGGAGCTTCCCTGGAGCTGGAGTCACAAGAGATTGTGAGCCAGCTGATGTGGGCACCGGGAACGGAACCAGGGTCCTCTGAAGAGCAATGTGTGCCAATCTCTCCAGCCCTAGTAATTTTTAAATCATGTATGTGGGTGTTTAGCCTGCTTGTATGTCTGCAAATGTGTGTGCCTGGTGCCTCTGGGAGTCAGAAGAGGGCATCAGATCCTCCGGATTACAAAGGATTGTGAACTTCCTCCTCATGGATGCTGGGAATCAAACTGAGGTCCTTTAGAAGAGCAGCTAGTGTTTTTAACAACTGAGACTCTCACTAGTCCTGGTCATTATAAGGTGTCCTGAACTCTGTAAGTACTAAGTTCATGGCTCAGTAAATGTGACAAGCACACCAGTTAGGGAGCGTTTCCTAATCCCTGGCTTCTCCCTGATTAGCTCTTCATCACCCCCATGATCATATATTCTTCAACAGTCATCTGGACAAGTCTCATCCCAGCTCAACCAGGGTTTGGGACTGCTGCTGCTTTAATGTTGTCCCCAAGGACAGCTTACTTCAAACCCCACCCTCCTGGGCAGAACCTAAAGAGTAGCTACAAAATGCATCATAAGCAGTCTTAATAGAGGCAGTGTCTGGAACAGGGTGAATTATATGACCTTCTAACTCCAGACTTCTGTTTCTATGGCTTATGAACATTTTTATGATCAAGGTTATAAAGCACATTAATCTCAGCTTTATATTCTGATTGCTTGTCTGGGTATCTGCAATGAATAAAATACATACCAAAGATGCACGCCTCGTGATTTTTAGGAGCACCAAGATTTCCTATGCAAAACTGAGAAGTAAATGAAACCTGTCATTAATGTGCTTCCATTTCTGCCTCAAATTTGTTGTCAAGGCCTACAAAATGTCCTTTGGGTCCTTCGGTGACCCATAGTTCCCGCCTTACACTACCTTATCCTGCTTGTAAAAGCATCCCAAGAGTGTAATAGAGAGTACTATAGTCTTCTCTAGTCTCCCCGTTCTTTCCGGGAAAATCCTATGGACTTATAATCTCATTTTGATAGTAGCCTGCCTCCATTCACACAGGTCCTGCTTAGAGGCCCAGTTTTCACAGGGGAACTCTCTGTGCTCACCGGAATGTATATGGACTTGTCCTTAGCAGGAGGCACAGCATATCTGAATCCAGGTTCTGCTGTCCAGCCTTTTAGCTCCTTAAACATTTGTGTCCTCAGGCTGTTTTCTTAGGGTGGCTCTTGGAAGGATTCTAAATGATGGCTTTTCTCCAAAGCTTGGTACCCAATGGGATATTTTGGGGCAAAAGGAGGTAAACAGCATTTGCAAATCTTATCCTCAACTGAACGCTTTTCAACCCCTCTGTGATGAAAGATCAAGATTTTTATTTCCATCTGTCATAGACATACTTTTGTAAAAGAAATGCTAAAAATGAATTACTAGAGAAAAATGAAATTAAAAAGTCCAAAACAGAAAGTATAAACCCCAAGTTTTTATTAGACTTGACACATAAAACGACTATGCCGCATTGTTAAAAATGTTGGTAGGCACTGATTTTTAATTTTTGTCCTCCTCCTCACACACATCCCTCTTCCAAATACAACCTCTCACCCAAACTGAGTATCTGCCTCCACCTTGTTGCCAGAGTCAACCCCTCTCCAGGGAGAAGGTGGAAGACATAGAGCGTGTGTGTTCTGGCCAGTGAAGGGGTCCTCGGGACTCACACACATCTGCCATGCACAGACCTACCTCTAAGTCACAAAGCTGGTCCTTATGCACCACTGCTTACCAGCCTAGCACACTTTCAGGTTTCTGTGAGTAATTGGGTCTACAGGCGTCTCATATGTGGCCTTCTGGGAAATTTCTTCTTTTTCTTTTTTTATGGTCAGTTAAAGCCCATATTCTTATTTTGGTTATTTACATAATGAAGATCCATTTAGATACACATGTTGTGTACCCATGTGAAGGCAGCAGGAGCTGAGCGTGAGGACCTGAGGTCAGAGTTCTCAGTATGTGTGCAAAGCGAGTCTCCATTGTGCAGTCGCTTAACAACTAAGAAATAAACATGGTTTACAAGACTGGGAAGACAAGGTTTATGGCTTTGACTGTTTTCCATTACTGGAAAATTTACATGCTGAAAAGTAGCAAAAACCAGTGTAAAAGAATAAACAGCGAGTGAACTTCAAGGGCTTGTTCTCTCAGGAATCAGGAGCAAAGTGGGTTTTATTAGCTGTTTCATTAAGTTTTACTTTGAAGGAAAACAAACAGCAAAAGCATATGTGCGCGTCTGATGAAAGGGCTTCCTTCTACACAGCCCTGTGCAGATCTCATTAATGTAGCATTCATGGGAAGACTTGTCTAGCCATTTAAGGATAATTTTACCCATTCTAGTCTATTTATAATTTCTGACACTGTTTATTTAATGTATTCTAATCTTTAAATCACCATGTGTACTAAACTAATATATCTAATCTGTCTTTTCAATGACATTTTGCAACAAATATCTACAGCATCTGCTAAAGGCAATTAATATATGAAGTTTTGTATCAAATTTAACACTTCAAGTAAGATAATACTGCTGGATGTTGGCAACTTGGAAAATTCCTGAAAGTAAATAATTTCTTCATCTAATTGTAAATCTCTCATTGCATACACAAAAGCATACTTAAATCCAAACATATGTGCTACCATAATCCAATATCCAAAATCTAATAGAAGGCTTAAAATAAACTATTAAATATTTTTCTCATATGGGAAATTTAGTCCTGCTGGATATCTGTCATACTCACTGGAAGAATTTCCCTAATTGCTGCTTTTTCCATTTCAAGATGAGATAAATGGGAACTCGAGTTTGTCTGGGCTGGAGGAAGGACTTTATTCCCATTTCTTATGTTGGTTACATTATATTGGTATATGGCTGATAAACTTGAGCTCTAACTCAGTTGATGAATATTCAACTATTTTAAATTAGGAGTTAGGCTGATGGACTTAAGTTCTTTTCAATTTGTTAGTATATGAGTGTGCATGATGAGTCTGTGTGAGCATGCATTCCATTGGCATGTGTGTGGAGGTCAGAGGGCAACTTTGTGGCATCTAGTCTCTCCTACCTTTACATGGTCCTTACCCATGAACTCTTACCACTGAGCCGTACTGCCGCCACAGCAACTGATAGTCTTTAGGACCAGATATTACTTGGTTCTACTCTTGGTCCTGCTCTAAACATACAGAGTGTGAAACTCTGAACAAATAATTTCAGTTAACGTAGGCCTCCACTGATGAGATGGCTCAGTGTGCAATGGAGCCTGCCTTCAAAGCTTGATGACCTGAGTTTGATCCCCAGGACCCAGGTTAAAGGAGAGAACTCAATCTTTTATGTTGGTCTCTGATTTCCACACATGTATGCCCTGGTAACATGATGCTCCCAAACATAGAAGCATGTGTGTGCCTGTACACACACACACACACACACACACACACACGGGGGGGGGGGAGATATGCACGCATGCTTGTGTGCACATGAATGTAGTAAGGCAGAAATAATACTTTCTAACTTTGATACTATGATGATTTAAATGAAATGAGAGCCCCTAGGTAGTCAGTAGCCCATGATAGCATATTGAATGTCACCTTAAAAAAGATCATCAGTTATTGGAGTTAAATTAATAGAGCAGTTAATTTAAAAAGTAAATATGCACCAATATATACACTATATATGAACAGCTTTTTCACCTCTTTACAGCTTTGGTCAGATGGCTAGAGGCAGCTACTTGCAGCTCTCCTTGCTTCTTTTGAGGACTTATTTTTGGTGGTGCTGGGTATCAAAATCTCCATTCCCTGGTGGGCAAGCATTCATTCTTCCACTGAGTGCCACCTCAGCACCCTTTCTGCCTGCTTCTCTTAGTATTCAGCTCCATATGCTGTAGATTTTATGTCCATAGCTTTCTCTGAGTACAATGTAGGTATTACCTATTAAAATCACTAAATAGGCTTGAAGTGGAAACTTAAGGGTTCTTTGGAAAGTCAGTTGTGTTTTGCTTGTAAGGTATTTGCCTTACATTGTGTAGTTAAGCTCCAGTTGCCAGGACTCTGGCAGCTTCTTGCAGCTTTCTCAGACTTGAGCCAGGCAGAGTGATGTCAGTTGATACAGATTCATGTACTGAGGTAAGATGAGTGAGGCAAGACCCGTGGAGGGCACATGATGTTTGGAGGGAGTATAAATAGGACTCAGTGGGCGATGAGAGGGCCTTGCTTGTAGAGCTAGCTGTGGCAATGCTTGTTGGTCTTGCATCTTTGCTGATCATCGCTTTGTTGAGAGAGGCACAGCTGAGAACTTCTGGTGTTCCTGATGGGCCTAATCTCTCCTGCTGACTTGTGCTGATTCGGCTGAGGCCTGGCTGTTCCTGCTAGGTTGTGCCACCGCTGCTGCTATCCCGACACTACTGAACTGGACTGCTGGTGTATACTGCTGACTTGTGAACTGAACTGCTGATTTCCTGACAATGTAGATAGGATTTGTTCCAAAGAACAATTTCTAAACAGATCCATTTCCCCCGTATCCTTTCTTTTCCACTACCTCTGGAGGGTGGTGGGCTAGAAGAAAGGATAAAGCATTTAAGAACCATCACTAAAAATAGGATTTGAAAAAAAATTGAAGTTACATAGACTATATATGCATAGATTCAATCCATGTAACTTTGTCTCTACAAACTAGAATTTTTAACAGTAACAACGAAAATATGGTATTGTAGGAGACTGAGGCAGGAGAATCACGAATTAGAGGACAGCCTAGGCTATCTAATCAGATGCTATTTAAAAAAAAAAAAAAAGCAAACTTCTACTTAATTTTAATATTAGGATATATAAAGGCTCTTTAGTATTGTTCACAAGGATTGTCCTGTTATTAGATTCTCTTGTGTACCTTTCCTGTCCCACCTGGTGAGTGTGGCGGTGTGATTTGTGTGTGTGTGTGTGTGTGTGTGTGCACATATATTTGACAGCACAGATGTGGAGAGGTCAAAAGCAACTCTATGGAGTTGGTTCCTTTCTTTCCCTTTTATGTGGGTCCTGGAAATCTAACTCGGGCCATTGGCTGTGCAGCTGGAGATCTAGTGGCTTACCCATCTCAAATGTGCATGATGTCATTTTTTCACACCTCCCTAAAAAGGTATCTCCTTTGATTTTGTCTTAACTGTCTCATCTTTGCCCTCATTTGAAGCTTAAACAGAACTTGAGTTTATAATATATCCTCCCTTTAGATCCTTAAATCTCTCATGAGAACAGCTCAGCTTTCTGATCCAAGGTGGGACCAAGCCACATCAGACCCACCCAGGCCACTCCAGGGCAGCCAGCCCCAGCTGGCTTGAGGACACTGAATGAGCCTGCTCCCAGTCAGCGTAGGTATTGGTTTGTAGACTACTAGGAAAGGATGAAAAGAAGTTGTTTTGAGTTGATGAACTTAGGATGGTTTACTGTTTAGCAGTTCCTCACTACCAGGCCTCTAAGCAACTTAGTCCCAGGTGGTATCTTTTCAGATAAAATGATATCCTTTAGATATCTAACTAAGTAAGTAACTAAGTAACTAAGTAAGTAAGTAAGTAAGTAAGTAAGTAAGTAACTAACTAACTAACTAACTAACTAACTAACTAACTAACTAACTAACTAACTAACTAACGTGTGTTTTTATGACTGAGGACTTCAGTGCCCTTTCTCCTGCAGTTCAGTCTGTACCCAACGGCTTAGAATGAATGCTGTGATCTTATTGAGAAAAATTCTTTTCACTACTTCTCCCACTACATAGAACATCAAGTTAAAACTCAGAGACTGAGGAAATTTCCAGTTCCTTCCTTTTCAGACTGCACTGAACTCTGTAACTGAAAGTGTAGAAAGAACGTACACACAGTAGGAGCTGCTGGCTGGCTGACCCTTGGTACCCATGGAGATTGGTCCCAGGACCCCCATGGATTCCAAAACCTACATTCCTAGTCCTTCGTGCAAATGGCTCATATTTGCATATATCCCACGCAATCTCTGTATTTAGATTATCTCTAGATTACTTCCAATACTCAAGACAGCATTCATTTGTTTATTAATTAGTTTATTTACTTTACATCCTGATAGCAGCTTCTCCTCCTTCCTTTCCTCCCAGTGCCTCCCTCTCGCCTTCTCCTCAAGCATGGGAAGCCTCCCTTGGATATCAACCATCTTAGCACATCAAGGTGCAGTGGGACTAGATGGATCGTCTCTTACTGAGGCTGAACAAGGCAGCCCTGTCAGGGGAAAGGGGTCTAAACGCAGGCAGCAGAGTCAGAGACAGCCCTGCTCCTGAACAGCATGAGTATTAGAAATAATCTTTATGTTGTGTCGTTTAGGAAACAGTGACATGAACAAAGTGCGTCCGTGTTTGGTATGTGCCTTCTGACTGGTTTCAGTCCAAGACTGATGGGATGGAGGCTGGCTGTGTATTGTGACGATTGCAAATTGTAAGTCTGGAAATGAAACCCAATTATTATTTGAATCTTACTGAAATTTGTTTTTAAAACATTTAAATGACTGCAAAATAGTCCCTATTCCTGTACATTCATTTTTTGTAGTTATAAAAGCCAGGTTGGGGTACAGCTCAGCAGTAGAGAGTGCCTATGAATTAGGCTCTAGTTCAAGTCTCCGTACTGGGGTTAGGGAAGGAATCCTTACAGTTCCCATTAGTTTTCTATAATTTGAAATTATTTAATTTCTGAGCTGAGTGTGGTAGTTCACTCCTATACCTGAAAGGCTGAGGCAGGAAGATCCTGAGTTTAAGAGCCAGCTTGAGTTGCATAGTGAGACCATATCTCAAAATAAGCAAAATAAAAAAGGTTGTTATGTATTCTGTACTTTTTAATGTTATTAGATAATTTTCATTAAAGCTAGAAAATTTCATCTCTCTTATGGAAATTGTTAGAGGCCAGTACAGTAAAGGGAGTGGAGGAGACACTCTCAAATAGTGTTGATAAATACATCGTTAATATGTCAGACGACATAAAGGCGGCATCGTTTGTATCATTGTTAGGTAGAACAGCCTTTCAGTTCAGATAGATTCATGCCTTAGAAACTTCTAAATTATATCACAAGTTAGGATTCCTTAAGGGAATGCTAGGAAGAATATCAATGTTCTATAAGGAAGCAGAGAAAAATCACCGAGTATGAAATACTGAAGACGGTGGCTCACACCTTGGACTCTTGTGCAGAGTTCTGTTCTGATGGGGTGACTGAGATGACAGGAGGGTGGAAGGCTTTACATCAGGAGTGTTGAGAACCTGACAGAGAACCAGCCATACGTACTTTGTTCACAGAGAAGCTGCCTCAGTGGTTTGTCTGTGAATTCCAGGGTCTTGTGTATCCGAGTGGAGGAGCATCCGGAGCTGCCTTCACAGACATCTATGGAACAGGGCTGGATGGAGCCGTTCAGTATCATGTTACATTTAGGGAGCTTTTTCAAAAGTTTATGAGCTAGAAGAGTCAAAAATGAGCATTTTTTTTTGGCACATAAAAATAATTTAGGGAGCTGCTGATAGTGTGCTGATAGAAATGTATCCTTGGGGTGGGCAAACCACTCCAGTGATGACCCTGCCTGACCTCATATGACCTGGGTGGGCAGAACAAGCCTGAGACAACCCAAGTCCAGATGCCTAGGCGGGCAGACCATGCCCAAAATGACCTGGTCCGGTGCCACACAGCATGGGTTGGGCATAGCACTCTAGACACCCAGAATCCCTGGGTACCACTAAGATGAACAGGTAAGTAATTGAGAGATGGAAGAGAAAGAGCCGCTGCAGCCGTGGGGGAGGTGCAGGGGGCAGCTCTCCCACTCTCATGACCCCGGGGCCAGCAGGCCCAAATGCAGCCGGTGTCCAGGGCCAAGGGGACAGCTCTCCCTCAATGCCCAGGTGAGGGCTGGGGCAGCTCTGCACAGTGTTCAGACATCAACATGCCCCCAGGCTACAGCCCAGAACCAGGACATCTGACTGACTGGCTTTCGGTGGTAGCAGACCCGGCTGTTGTAGGACTAGGGACCCAGACATGACCCTCAGTGGCAGCACAGGTCGGGACCTCACCATGGCTTTCAGTGGTAGCGCTGGCTGTTCACATTGGACTGTTCCTCACTACCTTCAAGTCTCCGGTTCTGCCTCTCTTCATTGTGTACACACCATTTTGCTTTTCTTTCTCTTCTATCTCTCCACCACTTACTTGTTTCATCTTGTGGCATCTGGGTGTCTGGAGTGCCGTGCCCCACCCATGCTGTGCGGGGCCACAGTAGAGCTGTCCTGATGGCAGAGGTGGAGTGAGCATGAAAGGTCAGGTCCTGCAGATCCAAAGCTGCGGGGTCTTCATGACACAGGGCAACAACAGGCTCTCTGAGAGGAGTCTCTAAGCATCCAGTATTGGTAGTATAGTAGAAGCCAGAGGCTTCGAATGAGACCAGTGACTCATTTGCAAGTAAAGATGTGTGAACAAAAGGGTGTACTGTGTGACACACTGTGACACACTGTGACACTCTGTGACACACTGCAGCTTCTTCCATAACCGGATGCTTTTTATGCTTTGTTTTGTTTTGCTTTGTGTTCTTTATTTTTTCTTTCTTTATTTTTTTTTTATTTTCTTTTGGTGGGGAGGTCACAAGGGTAGACGGAAGATATGAAGGGATGGGGAGATGAATGGATTGGGGTGCATGATGTGAGACCCAGAATCAATAACATGTTTTAAAAGAATTAAGGGGTGGTGGAGGCGCACACCTTTAATCCCAGCACTCGGGAGGCAGAACAAAACAAAAACTAAATTTGCTAAATGAAAGAATAGTAGAGAAGTTGAGCCTTTGTGACAGTGTGTTCCTACGTCTTGGTTAACGTGGATGGGATAAAAGCCAGATTGTGAGGCTGAGCTTGAGCTGGGGGTAGGCTCAACAGTTAGAGCGCTCTGGTGCAAGCTTGAGGGTCAGAGGATGGAGACTGAAGATCAGATCTCTAGAAATGCACTCATATGTGAGGGGAGCATGGTGGCCTGCCTGTGACTCAGCCTCTAAAGGTGGAGATGGGACTCCCAGAGCAAATTGGCTGGTGAGCTCTGGGTTTGAGCAAGAGATCTTGGCTCCGTGGATCCAGTGGGTGCAATGGGAGAGCTATTGATGGAGGGGCATTTCTGACATCAAACTTGGACCTCCACATGCCTTACAGACATGTACACATACATATACGTGTACATCCACACGTATGCAAAAAATCATGTATACACATTAACACACAGTGCTCGAAAGCACGCACATGTACTTGAAAATGAAAAAGAAAAACAAAAGTATTTTTACAGTGGTTTGCGCGTGTCACAATTTTAATAATGAAGAAAAACTTCTTTTATTTTTGAGACAGTGTTTCACTTTGTAAATCAGGCTGGCCTTAAGCTCATAATCCTCCTTCCCTTGTGAAAACAACAATCACGACAACTAGAGCATCATCTCTGTATGAGGAAAAGTTGCAGTGTTAATTGAAATATGTGATTTTAGTTGTGTTCACTTTTTAAAAAGGGCTAGTTTTGAATTTTTTAAAGTATCTCTCTCTCTGTGTGTGTGTGTGTGTGTGTGTGTGTGTGTGTGCGTGTATATGTGTGTGTGCGTGTATATGTGTGTGTGTGTTTGGCACACATATGCCACATGGGTGAAGGTGCTGTGGAGGCCAAAAGAGGGTTCTGGATGCTGTCAGATGGGGTTACAGGTAGTTGTGAGCCACACAATATGGCTGCTGAGAACTCCGGTCCTTTGGAAAAGCAGCAGATCTTCAGTGCTATACCTGAGGATTCCCATGGAGCTCAGACTGGCTGACATCCTAAGATTCCCCTGCCTTTCCTTCCTAACAGGCCAGGATTGCAGACACTTGCCACCAAACCTGGCCTACCTGTTCATAATTCATAACGTTGGCATAAAAATGTCGTATTTATGTTGGTCAGAGAAAGTAAAGGAAGGCTCATTTGCTTTACCGGATGATGACACTTTGAAGTAGACGTTAGATTAGAATTATACAAATTCTGGTTATTGCTGAGAAAGGCTTTTCCATCATTCGGAGAGTGATAAATGCTCCTCTCTTTGGAGTCATTGCCTGGGGCTGGAGAAGAAATGGAGGCCAACTGCAATAATCATACAGTACAAAGAAAAGATAAGATTTCTCACCACATTTCACGTAAGCATTACCAAATTCTCTCTGCTACACCCTGCTGTACTTTTCAAATGTGAATTTTTATGCATGTGAAAAGGGTTAAGCAGTGAATTGATTACTATGGCAATCTAGACGGCTAAGAGCCAGCTTCAGCAGGTCCCAGAGTGTCAGCTAAGAGACTTCAGGCAATGATGGGGAGAGTTAGGGCTGGCACTGAAAAGGTAGAATGAAGCCCATCACTTTCTGTGCTTACTAAAATGTTGATTAAAACAATACAAAAGCAGCCAGGAGTGGGAACAGTTATGGCTTGAGGAAGTAAAGTTACAAGTTGGGCAGGCGTCCTAGGGATGAACACTGCTCTGACTTGTGTGTTAGTGGTGTAGAGGTCAGAACAAGGAAGGGTGGGGGTGGGGCGGGAGGGTGCTGACCCAGCCTGACTGGTTCGTAGCTTTTCAGATGGCCTCTGGAAAATGTAGATGACCTAAATGTCTGGAAGAGAAATGGATTGTTCTAGATGTTTCTAACTTACTGGTGTAGACTGATCAAAACCAAGTACCTGTGAAACCTGCCCCTTGGAAACACCATCCCTTGATAATTACTTTATTTCAGCCTCTGTACTGTTTTGCAGAGGTGGACATGCTTTGTCTTGACACTGGTAGGTAATACAGCCATTATTACTCATTTTACAGGTAAGGAAACTGAGCTCACACGTTTAGTGGTGAGACTAGGATATATGGACCCGGGTAGTTTGTTTGGCTTTAGACTTCAAGAACTGAGCCCTCTGCTGATTTGTATCTCAAATCTGTAATGACACTGACCACTCATCTCCTGAACTTTCACCTCCAGTCTTAAGGCCGAGGTTTCCTAAGCCCTGGGGCTTGTGTGTACAGCGTGGCTTACAATAGATGCTGCCCTTCATGGCCCTTCTCAAAGGATGAGGCACAGACATCGCTGGGGCCCTTGAACTGCTTGTTTGTCGGAAAGCTGGAGAACATGCTTTAATCTTCGAGCATTGTCACATTTACTCAGTAGTTGCCTGTTACCCTTGTAGCTGCACTTCAGAATATGGCAGCTGCTGGCCACAGATGGTGATTGGAATACAGGTTTAAGTTAAATACAGTTAGGAAGTTCGGTTCCCTAGTTGGATTAGGTGGTGTCATGTGATGACTACCTACCTCTCAGATAGTGCAGAGAAGTTACATCATCAAATATGTCTACCAGGCAAAGGCATCCTCACAGGTCTGCCCTGCCAAGTCAGCTGCATCGCAAGCCAGAGCTCAGTTCCCACCGACCTTTCACTCCTGCTCCCTGGCCTTTCTATCTGTTGGCTGCAGGACTTTGTCTTCTCTATTGAAAAGCCTGCTAACTGAGGAGAAGGACACGGGCGATCACTAGCTGCTAATCCATGTTGCATTTTTGCTCCCATTGGGTGTTTGTGTTACTGCTCTTGTTACCGCCCTCATCTTGTCCAGTCAGTCCAGCAGCTGCACACGGAGTCCTAAAGCTTCTGAGCGTGCCCGCTTGGCACACGTCCTTCTTCCTGGTGACACGGAGCTCCCGTGGCTTAGCGTTGTGCTTGTGTGCCAAGGAGCTCCAGTGTCTGTTTAATTGCATTCTCATGCCTAAATTTAGGATTTTTTTTTACTTGTGCTAAGTAAAAATTTTGCCTGTTATGACTTGTTTTCGTTAATCCTTGATCTGCTCACTTGACAAACCCTTGTTATTGTATAAGGTTTTGATAAGATCCTTTGTGGCAGTGGGGGCGCAACAGGTCATGTCAGACCTCCTGACGAGCAGGCTGCCTTGCAGGAGTGAGTTTCCCCCTAGGCCAAGCAGTTTCGAAAGCTTTCAGAAGTGGGTAATCCTGAGTAATGGGTCTGGGGGGTCACCTACGCCGAAGGGCCCGACTGTTGAATGTGTAGAAGATGGAGTCTGTTGCAGGGATGTAAAGCAGTGTGTTGCGGGTGCAGTGTGGCTGGGGAGAATTTACTGTTTGGAAGGAAGTTATCAAGGTTAGTTAGGAAAAGCAGTGTGTGTTAGTAAATTCAGGAGAACACATATGGCTTACAAATACCACATAACCAAACAAAGGGAGGCAACTCTGGGGTATTTCCATTCTTGTGACCACAAAAGTGAGTGAGCCAGAACACACTGGGAATTAAACGGAGTAGGGTTAAGTTTTCTTTAAAGGCTGTGCTGTGCATTCACCACTCCTGGTTGCCCTGGCAACCGGGCTCCTTCAAATGCTAATGACATTATAATGAGAAAAAAAACCACATATGCAAATGCAGTAAATAGTAATTAGAATCAGAGTACGTGGAATGGTGAGCCCCACCTTGGGAAGGTCTGGGAGGAGCTGGTGAAGGGTTTGTATTGGAGACAAAGAGTTGGCCCAGGAAGGCGTTTGAGTTCAGCAGAGCGGTCTGAGTTATAACCTACTCTAGCTTGTGTGACCTGCAGATTATTTCTTGTTTCCCTGGCAGCAGTGAATCAGAAGTCTTGTGGTTGTGGGACCACATTGTTTCAGCTGCTCTACCTGTTGGCATCATTGTATGGAAAGAGTCTTAGCTGTATGCTGGCTAAGCCTTGGGCTCCTGCAGCATGCTGCTGCCTGCAGTTCTACCTCTGCCCACATCAGGCAGGGCTGGGCCTGCCCAGGCAAGGCAGTAGGAGCAGAGTGTGTAGCCAGAAGTCTGTGAAGAGACTAGAGAAGACAACTCTGGGTTCCTTTAGATAAGGAGGGGCTGATGAGGGAAACCATTTGGTTAATATAAGATGTATTTGAGTAGTAATGCGTGCTGGGACATCACTGGGAAGGTGCAAAGTCGTGCCTCTCCCAAGTGTGGCACATGGAGATTTTGATTTGCCTCATTGGTTAAAATCAGAGACTGCAAATCTGTGCTGTTTAATTCTCGTCTCTGTTTTATTTGTTCAGCTTTTCTGTCTTTATTACCATATGTCTGCTGGTATGTTGTGGTTTTTGTTGTTGTTGTTGTTGTTTTGTAGAAATGGCTAGAAAACATATTTTCTGCTTCATATTACCCCAATTCTTTGATCTTTTTGGTGGTAATGGACTCACAGATATTTGAAATAAAAATCACCAGGGATGACTATTGTGATCCATAAATTCTTCTAATCTTTCTTAATTTAAAAGATGTACAGTGGGGCACATATCTTTTGTGAAACTTCTGCACTGTTGTATTATTAAAAATGGAGCGGTATAGAAGCATATGATAAGTATTGTATATAACATGATCCAGTGGTGACAGAACGCTTGGCTGAGCACTGCGTTGCCTGGATTAACCTCTACCATTAAAAAAGAAAATAGAGCAAACCGTATTTGTCATCACGCTCTGGGCACCGAGTGCTGGCCTTCCACATACCCTGCCCCTGAGCTTCTCTGTCACGTACTATAGCAACAATCTTGTCTCTTTAGGCATATCTTCATTCTATCAGTCAGGCCCGAGCCCAGGCTTCTTAGATCACCAGTGTATGAGTGAATGTCAAACCCCCTTCCTGTGTGTCAGCTGGTGTTGTAGATGCTAATACACCCTGGTCAGCCACAGATGTGTAGTGACTGGATTGCTGTGACCCAGGTGCGTTTAATACGGCTCTCTTCTCTCTTCTTTTCCTTTTTCTTTTTCCTTCCCCCTCTCATTTTTCTTTCCTTCCTTTTTCTCTCCCTCCTTCCCTTCCTTTCTTTCTTTGGAAAGTGATTTGTGTATTCTTTAGAATCTGTCTTTCAGAGAAGGGGACATAACAAGCGAGTATAACTAAGAAGCACCGTATCCCTTGGCACCCCACATTTGTGTTTCCGGGAGTCTGCTTTGGCCAGCGATCTCTCTTACACCATGCTCTGCTCTGGTGCTAGTGCATGCATATATATGTTTCTTCCATAGTTGGAACCACTCAGTCTATGAAGGTATTCACCACTTTAGTGTTTCGTAAGACTCTGTGATCAGTGCCTTTTCTCTGCCAGCTTTAAAAATTGTCATATTTGATTACCTTGTTCAGAATAGACATAAGTCAAGCATTTCTCTATTGGTGGACATTTTATTTGTTGTTTCAAATGATACACCAGTGAATATCTGTACCAATGTTATATGCACACATATATTTATGTCTGAAGAGAGGATGGTTTCAAATAGAATTGCCAAATAAGCGTGGTATCAATTAACCTTTTGATGCTGCCAAATTATACAACCTATGTAAGTGATCTGCTTGGTTCTGCTCAGTTCGTCTCTTCGTTGTCTCCTACCTGATGACTCCTCCTGACTGGATCACTCTCATTTGTCAGCTACAACATTGGTGGGAAGCCTCCTGCCTCAGTCTTTGGTCTTCTTTTCTGGATTTAGACTCTCTGGAGGGAATCATATCCAGCTTCTTGGCTGTAAATACTAATTATACAGACACACCACATATCACACATGGACTCCATCCACCCACACACCACACACATGTAGTCATATACCCTCACACACAACGCATACACACACATCTACACCACACAGCCTTGCTCACACACACACACACACACACACACACACACACACACACACACACCCTCACACACACCACACCACACACACACATCACACATTCACACAAACATACCACACATACCACATACAAACACTCATTCACTCACACATATACCCTCACACACACACATACTAACACATATAGTTACTCACACATCACACACACACACAACACACACACTAATACATATACTCACACACACTCAGTCACTCACACACACACACAGAACACACACACTACATACATATACTCACACACACACCCTCATACTTGTATACACAAACTCATACACACATACACACATGCACACAGCACACAGCACAGAATACTCAAACACACACACACACCCCCACATGCACGAACCACACACATACTCCTTCACACACACAAACAGGCCACAGGCACTCACTGTCTCACACACACTCACAGTCACTCACACACACACAGAACGCACACACTACATACATATACTCACACACACAGTCATGCACACAGAACACACACACTACATAACATACACTCACACACACACACCCTCATACTCACTCATATACACAAACTCATACACACATACACACACCCTCACATGCACACAGCACACACCACACACATACTCCTTCACGCACACAAACAGGCCACAGGCACTCACTGCCTCACACACAGACACGCACCCTTGGGTTTATGTTTCTAAGATTATGTCCCTGAACTTAAGCTTTTGTATGCATTAGCCAACTGACATTCCATCTAATGCCTGTTAGACACTGAATTTGACTTACTTTTTCTCACCGTACCCCTCCACCTGCTTTTCCATATCTGTCTTATATCAGTAAATCTTAGTTTCCAGTTACCCAGGATGAGATGCTGAAGTAACCTTTCATTTTCTGTTTCTCGTATAGCCCCTGTTTAACCAGTCACACCTCTCAATAACTCCTCCTTAAACTACACCTCCATTCAGTCATTTCTCTTCCATCCATCATGTTGCTTAAACTCAGGAGTCTACCATTTTCACCTGATTGTTACAATTGTCACAATTAATTAATTAATTATGTAATTAATGTGTAGTGTCTCTAACCAGTAGCAAGAGTGAGATTGAAAAATGTGAGAATTCTGAGGGAAGGTTTTTCCAGTGACTTTGCAGTTAGTAAAACCCAAAGCTTTGACAGTCGCTTCCAGGGCCTTAGATGGCTCTTCCTTGTGATGGCTAATCTTCCTTTTCAACTGGAGTAGATTTACAGTTATCTAGGAATCAGCCTCCTGGGCAGATGTCTGTGAAGGAGTACCTAGAGAGGTTTACATGAGGAGGGAAGACCCACTCTGCATGTGGGGGCGCTACTACCTCACTAGGACTACACACTACCTGGTCCTAGAGTGTGTGAAAAGGGAAAGGCAAAGGCAGAGCACAGGGGTCAGCCTCTAGTTGCCTCTTGGCTGTTGATGTGGAGTGAGCAGCTGTCCTTGTTTTTGTTTCCACAGCTAGACCTGCTGTGATTGTCATGCCTTTCCCAGCATGAAACACCTTACAGCCCAACTGTGATTCAGAATAAACTCTTTCTTAAGTTGCTTTAGTAAAGTAGCCAGCAGTGAGATGGTTCAGTGGATAAAGTGAGTGCTGTGAAATCCTGAGACCTGAGTTTGATCTCTGGGAGCTCTGAGAAAGTGAAGGGAGAAAACCATTTCCATCCAGTTGTCTTCAGACCTAGACCTCCACATGTGCTGTGACACAGCTGCCCCCCTTCATACACCATAATAATAACTAAATTTAAAAAAAAGTGAAGGGCATGGTGGGGCACACCTTTAATGTTAGCACTCAAGAGGCAGAGGCAGGTGGATGTCTGTGAGTTCGAGGCCAGCCTGGTCTACATAGGAAGTTCTAAGACAGCCAGAGCTATGTAGAGAGACACTGTCTCAAAAACCAAACCAACCAAACCAAACCAAACCATAAAACAAAACAAAAAACCCTCAAAAAAACCCCCAAAACCAAAAAACCACTCATCTTCCTTCTTTCATTTTTATTACCTGTTTTATTTTCGAGATTACGTTATAATTACATAGTTCCTCCCTTCTCTTCCCTCCCTGAAGACCCTCACACATACCCCACCAACTGTTTAGCCAAGAGTTAATTCTTTATGCAAAAACAACAAGCACATATCTCTTGTGCAAAATTTCTTTCAACTTTAATAAATAGTAAAATTAAATGTCTACCAATGTATTGTTTTAAAATAAGTGTCTTTATGGTTTATTATCAAGAAATGTTTGATTTGCACACCTGATTTATATACCTTTATATAAAACATGTGTCAACATTTCTCGGATGAAGGAGGTCACTAGTGGAAAAGTTTGAGCAGCTCTGATGTCATGTGTTCTCCACCAAGTTTTATGGCACTCCCTTCTCTCAGACCTTTGTTCAGGTATCCGCTCCTCTGTGAGGTTCTGCCTGCTCACCCGAGGGAAGATAGGCCCCCCACCCCCATTGCTTGCAGCTTTGCCCACCCTGACTAATTGCTCCCATATGCAGTGGTTCTTACCTGTGCAGCATCCTGACTCCAGAGTTGTTGCGGGAAATATTAGAAAAGAACGAATATGGCATGTTCTCCCTCTATGCCCTGACTCAGAGCTCCACGATCTCTCCGCTCAGCTCACTAGGTTCCCACTGGCGGATTGCTACCACGCCAGCCCCACGCTTCAGTACCCCCATGTCCTCTGGTGCACATCAGGCAAACCCACACTTTGCTGCTGTACCTTTCTCTCTGGAACCCAGACGAGCTGCTGTGTGAAAGAAAACACAATACAAACTTAGCTCAGAAACAATGGTAACTCAATCTCTGGGTGCAACAACTAAAGCCTAAACCTTATCAAAATCTGATTCCTCTGGTGGCAAATCCTTGTGGATCTGCCATGATACCAGGAGGCTCTAGTAGCTACATCTTACCTATCTGCTGTCCCTGTTCCAAAAGAGCCCTCTCTCTCCTCCTCCTCTCTTCCTCTCTCTGACCCAGAAGTCCCTCCTCCTCGCCCAGTGATTGGCTCCTTTATTCATTAGGGGATTGGTTCACAAGAAGTCACAGGAGTATGTAACTCACTCCTTGTCTGAAGCCCCACCCAGGAGGGCAGAATTAGCAGAATACAAACAGCCCCAGGGCTATCCACAACACAGAGTGTGAGCTCTGCCAGGGCAATCTTGTCTGTTTTGCTGACTGTTGTGTTCCTTGCATGTGATAAACACAAGCCACACTTGCAGCAGGTGCTCAGTAAAGGCAAGTGTCCACCCGACATACTGATCCATTTATATTCCTGAAGAAACTGCACTCATTTTCTCATGTTCTGTGTAAGATTGGATATCACTGGTGTTTTAAATTCTCTTTAGATAAAAGTTATGATTATCTTCATGTTCTTCACCACTTCTGGTGTTGAGCACATCTTTATACAGTTATTGGTTGTGGGTATTTCTTTTAGGAAGGCCTAATTTATGCACTTTATTGTGGATCAGGAATCTTTTTAATATTGATTTATAAGAACAGCATATGTTATCATTATATAATCTTTTATATTTTTTGTTTGCTAAAATATTTCCTCATTTTTCATTCTCTTAACTTTGAAAATGATATTCTTTTCACATACAAGTTTTAAATTTTTAATGGATCTGCTACTGTTTTACTTTATGTTTCTGAGCTGATGTTTTGATTAGGAACTCTTTTTAACTTCTAAATCATGGAAATGTCCTCTTGTGTTTTGCTCTAGGCATTATTGTCTTATTTGCTGTATGTAGGGCACTGGTCCATTTGGAACTTGCTGTGGAAAGTCATGTGCTCTGTGTTAATGTACTGGCTGGTTTTGTGTCAGCTTGACACAAGCTGGATTTATCACAGAGAAGGAGCTTCAAGTGAGGAAATGCCTCCATGAGATCCAGCTGTAAGGCATTTTCTCAATTAGTGATCAAGGGGAGAGGGCCCATTGTAGGTGGTTCCATTCCTGGACTGGTAGTCTTGGGTTCTATAAGAAAGCAAACTGAGCAAGCTAGGGGAAGCAAGCAAGCCAATAAGAAACATCCCTCCATGGCGTCTGCATCAGCTCCTGCTTCCTGACCTGCTTGAGTTCCAGTCCTGACTTCCTTTGGTGATGAATAGCAACTTGGAAGAGTAAGCTGAATAAACCCTTTCCTCCCCAACTTGCTTCTTGGTCATGATGTTTGCGCAGGAATACAAACCCTAAGACAGTGAGTTACTTTGTAGATACCAGAGGGGCTCAGATGAGTTGTTTGGTTCATGGGTTCCTCTGTGAGTGAGCCTATATTCTCCACTAGCAGATGTTAATTTTCATACATAGAGAGGTCCATTTCTAAACTCTGTATTTAGTTCCTTGAACTAATCTGTCACAATAAATTTTGTTTTTACTAATATTCTGTAGTTGATTTTATCTGTGATTATCCTATAAATCATTGATCTTTCTGATTAAAGTCTGTTATGTATTTTTCAGATTACTTATTGTAGACATTCTGTTACATATTTGGTTAATGGATTATTTAAGTGTGAGTGTGTGTGTGTGTGTGTGTGCGCGTGTACCATAGTACATGTGTGAAGGTCAGAGGACAGTTTGCTGGAGTAAGTTCTCTCCTTCTAAAGATTTATTTATTTGTTATTTATATGAGTACACTGAAGCTGTCTTCAGGCACATCCTAGAAGAGTGCATCAGATCCCATTACAGATGGTTGTGAGCCACCATGTGGTTGCTGGGAATCAAACTCAGGACCTGTGGCAGAGAAGTCAGTGCTTTTAACTGTTGAGCCATCTCTCCAGCCCAATTCTCTCTCCTTCTAACATGTAGGTCCTGGGGATCAATGTATATTCAGGCTATCTGTCCTAACAGCAAGCACCTTTACCCAGGGAGGCATATTGTTATCATTTTTATTAGTTTTTCTTTATGAAATTAAAAATTTGTATTTTTAAATTTTTAATTAATAATTAAATTTATTCTTAATTTTCTTAAGAGCTTTAAAAAAATCACTGGGCCCATGTGTTGGTTGATTTCTGTCGACTGTTTTCTGACGTAGGTCAAGGTAATTATGATGGATTCCCACTTCAATGTGTTAAGTTATTGTTACAGCAAGTGTTCCTCCAGCCTTGAGTGCTGCTTGGTAGCAGAGTCCTAGTTCAGCAAGTGTGCAGCCTGGAACTCAATCTCTAGTCCTGCGAAAGATTGCTGGTGGGGAACCATCCTAGTATTTTTGTACAGAACTCCCTTGATGGTGATGTCCAGTGCTCTTGCATGTTTCTGGATTAAACTGGGTCTTATTTGACTCACTTTTCTTGTTTACTTTTCTTATTTCATTTATTTTATTTTATGCTACTTTTTCTGTCACTCATAAGTGCAATTTTCCTGTTTCCTTTTTAGTGTTTACTTATATGGTAAACTTTTTTTTTTTTTTTTTTTTTTTTTGGCTGCCGTAGCAATAGCCAGGCCAACCTAAACCAGAACAGATTTAATATCAAGTATGAAATATCTTAGCCTGTGTTACCATTAAGGTCGGGGTAGAGATTGGTGTGCAGGTATTTCAAGAACAATCTCAGGGTGTAAGCTGCTCCTTATGCACAGATGCAGGGCAGAGAGGGAAGGGAAGCCGCTGGAACATGTGCCGTGGAGTTTCTACTGGTGCCTGGCTCTTCAGTGTTCCGGGCTCTGCAGACAACTATGAAGTAAAGCAGTCTGCTGTGAGCTGAAAGGGGAACCATTTATCTATAGCTTTCCTTCCCTCATCAGTCCAAGGTGGCCCCACAGTGATTCCTACCGTCCGCTCAGGACTGTGTGCAAGAATGTAGACTGAATGGAGATGCAGCCATGTGTGGGAGGACCCGCCACGCCTGTGTGACTCTCGCCAGACTGAGACATGCTGCCGAGCTGCTGAGCTAGAGCCATCTTTCGAAGCTTCTCCTAAGACGTGCGCTTTGAGGATAAGTGGGGCCTACCCTCTAATGAACCGTAAGAGAAACGCTGTGAGAAAACAGATGAAACAGTAATAAATAGCCTGATGCTAGGCTGGACATGCTTACCGCCTGAGTGAGGGTCTTCCGCGCAGCCTGGGTCTTTTCACGTGCTTCTCCAGCAGGCTACACAGCTTACACAGCTGCTGAGAGCTGAAGAAGTGGGAAGCACAGCAGCATCGACATGCAGCTTTCCAGCCAAACTAACAAGAGTAAGGAAACTCCAGATCGACAAAACAATCATAATGAAGAAAACTGCCACAGCCAGGGACCACAGAACAGGCCTTTTCACATGTCTGGTAGAGCTGGAAGGGAGACCTTGAAAAGGTCTTAGCAGTGTATGGCAGAAGCATTAAAGCAATCAAGGTTTTTGTTTTGCTTACTCAGTTATGAGGGGAGAACACTTTACTCACAAGGATACGAATGCTGAACAGTTTATACTCACTGTAAACTTCCAGAGCCACCCGGTGCCTGGCGTGTAGAAAGTCTCATGATGACGTGTGACTGTTTTCAGTTGGCACATGATTGAACATACTTATGGAGTGCACTGTGATGGTTTAGTATGTGTAGATGCTCAGTAATGAGTGATCAGAGTAACTGCAGACATGGGGCCTCAGTTGCCCTTCCTCTGTGGCACAAGGTTCAGTGTCCTCTTTAGACATCAAGTATATAATAAATTACTATTAACTGTCGTCACCCTGCTGTGTGGAAGGAAGGAATGCCAGGCTTCCTTCTTCCAGCTGCAGTTTAGTATTTGTAATGTAAGACTCATTTTTATGATATAAAATTCTTATATGAAAGAAGTAGGCTACACAGCTGTTTTTACAGTGCGATTGAAAACTAATTTAAACATGTCTCATTAAAAGCACACTGGAAGAAAATATACTACACTTTAATGAGTTTTGTCTTTGTGTAATTAAAGTATAGATTTTTTTCCCCTAAAGTTTTATTTGTTGAGGAAGAAATGGTATTTTGTGACTCAATGATTTTATTTCAGAATAATTTCACTGTATAACACTTAGAATAAAATGGGAATAATCTAAACTCCTTGATGTGACCAATATATCTATACATGAGCTGATTCTGCATGCACTACTCCTTCTGGCCACAGGACCTTTGCACCAGCTCTTCTTGGCCTGGAATTGCTTTTCTTTAGTTAACACTTTGCTTGGGCGCTTTCTAGAGGCATTGTCTCCTGCTGTCTGAGACAGTTCTTCCCATGCCTTTCCAGCCCCTGTTATTTCTATGTCAGTCTTCAGTGCCCGTGTCAGTATGGCATAATAGTATGGAAGACTTCATGTATGTGCTGTTCTCTGATTTGTTTCATGCCCTATTTGTTTCCCCTGCAAGTTATTGCTTCCTAAAACGATATAACATTTATTTTATGTATCCATTTTCTGCATCCTATCAAGATCTTATCTGGTCAGGGCAGCAATCTCCAACACCTGGCCTCTGTGACTTTGCTGGGTCACAGGGTGTAGTAGGTAGGTAACAAGTGCTTCTGGACACACAGATGGCTTCGGGTCACATAGAAGAGGGCATTTGCTATAGACCCAACCTCTTGTTCGAACAGACATTGGGTAGCAAGCATTTCAAACTTGAGAGACTTTACAGTTACTGGGTGTGCAGAAGACCCCTATCAAGAACTAAGAGTACAAAACCAGCTCTAGTCATGCTAAGTCAAACCCTTTTCATTTTATTAACAGTGATTAGAGATAGGAAAGGGAAATTCAGTTGCTCTTAGGTTAATTGGCTCTCCAAGCCCTTAACTGGCTCAAAACTAGACAAAATACAAATGGTATTTAGGACTGTGCATGGCTGCTTCCAATGCTCGTGACTTTCTCAGCCTTCCCCTGTCTCCCTGTTTCTGTTGCTGAATCCTGAAGTTTACTAAGATTTTCTTCTGGAGTTATAAATAAGCTGTTGATCTCATGTTCAGATACTTAGCATTTCTTAATCGTTAGAAGTTTAACTTAGGCACAGGCGAGCACTGACTCTCTGCCTTAGTCCCTTGAGAAAGAGACTGAACCAGGAGCTTGCAGTTTTGCTGGATTCCCTCTCCAGAAAACCCTGGTGCTCCTCTGGCTTAGTGAGTCCCCTCTGTGCTAGGCTGCAGACCCAGGCAGCCACACAGGGCTGGGGTCCAAGCTCAGGTTCCAATCTTGCTTAGTAAGTACTCTTACCAGTTAGCCAACTCCCCAGTCCCCTGAGCCACCTTGTGCATTTGTCTTTTTTTGTTCATTATTGTCATTCGCCACCCACCCCCCTTTGTGGAACCACTGAGGAGCCTCCTGACAGCTGTTTTTATGTCACTGTCCTTAATTCAATCCACTGTGTGTTTCTGTTCCTTTTTGTTGACTGACTCTTTTCTTATGGTTTCAGTCAGGTTTTCAGTCTCCTGGGCATGCCTGGTCATTTTTTTTTTTATTATTGGATTCTGGATGTTAGTTTATACTGTATCCCCTTCCCCCTCCCTCCCTCCTCCCCTTCCTTCCTTCCTTCCTTCCTTCCTTCCTTCCTTCCTTCCTTCCTTCCTTCCTTCCTTCCTTCCTTCTTTCTTTCTTTCTTTCTTTCTTTCTTTCTTTCCGCTTTCCCTTTTCCTTTAGAAACTTTGTTTTGTGCTTATATTGCAGTGTGCTTACATTTGGAGGGTTCAGTACACGTCTTTATTGTGTCACGGTTGGATTGGGGTGACTAACATATCCATCACTTCGAGTCCTTATCAGTTCTTGGTAGTGAGAAGATTTACAGTCCCCTTTAGCCTCACTGAAGTCTGCAAGGATGGTTTTAGTTACAGTCACCATATTGCGCAAGGCAGAAGCTATTATTCCCGCCTGACTAAAACTCTGTTGACTGGCTTCTCCCGTTTCCTGGTTCCTCCTTTCCCCCTGCCAATCGTTTTGATTCTTTCAGGGACTGTTTTTAAGATACAGTGGGGCAGGTCTCAACCAGCCTTTAGATTAGGTCTCATTTGGACCACCGCTGAAGTATGCTGAAGACGCTGTTCACTGCTGTGCGTGTTGCTCTGGCAGCTGGGTGTATGAAAGACTCCTGGCCCTGTGTGGGCTCTGAGGATTATGTTGCTTACTTCATCTGGCTGTGGTTCCCAGGCCCTCGTAGTTTACTTGCATGCATGTGCGAACACTGCTCAGGCAGATGCAGCGTGTTCTTCTGGGCAAGCGCCAGAGTTCCCTCTCAGTGGCTGCCATGCGTGCGTGCCTTCTGGCCACAGTCGACTCCTGTTTTCTCAGCTCGGCTCTTCAGACCCAGTGACTCTAGGGCTCTGTTTGGCTTTGCTGCCTCTGTATTGAGTATAAAATGTTGTGATCTGGGGCGCTTCTTGAATCCCCTTGTTTATTGCTTTTCTCCCAGAGATCACTGCCCTGTGCTGTCTGTGTGCAAGGTCAGAAAACACCTCCTTTGTCCCTTTTTTTCTTAGTTAGAGTTTTAGCTATTTAATGTGGGAAGATAAACCTAGTGTTTTATTTTATGGTTCATTGGCCAAAGAAACTCTTAGAAGAGTATTTTGTATGATACCAGTGCATTCCCCATTTATATGAATTTCAAATCTTAGACATTTTAGGGAAAGACATTATTAACTTTACGGTCTGTGTACAGTCCTCAAACGTGGAGCACAGTGTTGGAGGGCATGAGTAGCCCATGTGGTGAGAACATGGACATCCCAGGACTCTGTGGAGCTCACAGCCTGTGGTGAGTGAGGGGCTGAGCTGTTGTCTATGCTGCACATCTGCCTGGCCTTCCTTTCTCCACTGCTGAAGGTTGTCTGCTGGAGACATTGCTTCTGATTAATACAGAAGGAGAAGAGATTCAGTGCAAGAGCTTTAAACATGCACAGGCTTGGGGTGGAAATGACTTGGAGGGCAGAGACTGTGACTCATTCTGGGAAATATGTCAAGAAACTTTGGTTATATCCAAAAAAAAAAAAAAAAAAGAAAGAAAGAAAAGAAAAGAAACCCAGCGGATCCTAGCCTCCTCTCCTTTCTGTTTATCCCGCCTGTCCTTCTGCTCTGACAACCTTTAGACTTTGCCACACATCTGGCGCTCTTTCAATTAGTGAATGTTAAGTGCTCTTTTTGGTAGAATTGCCCCAGTAAAGTCTTCAGTCTCACAGTACCCAGGCTCCATGGGTAAGAAGCGAGCCTTGTACTAGAAGATACTCTCCTTTAACTGCTGATGCTACCCTCTACTCTCTTTTTGGCTAGGGTCATTTCAGTTTCCAGAACATCTCCAAGACTGTGGCCTGAATCTCAGGCTGGAGCAATTGCAGTGTGGGGTGTTTTTCCGAGACAGGTGCCCGAGTTAGGTGCAGGGGTATGGGGCAGTCTTTCTCCCACTCTGCCTGCCTTTTCTTTTACAGGGTTGAGGAATGCCACTCCTGTCCTCTCTCCCACCATCACCTAAGCTCATGGGCTTGTATATGTGACTTTGCTTAAAAATATAGTCTTGGTAGATCAAGATTAAAATGAGGTCACTGGATTAGGACAGGTCCGGAATCTATTGCGACCAGTGCCCTTGTAAGAAGAGGGATGTCTAGGCACAGAGACAAGATACCTGGGGAGATTTCCATGTGAACACACCCACATGCACACACACATACACACACACTCATACATACACAGAGAAAGAAGGGGGGAGGGGGAGAGACATCTGTAAGTTTTATAATATATCAGAACAGGGCAGAGACAGGTTCTCCACTGAGCCTAAGAGATGTGCTGGCTAGGTTAACCTAGCCCCCAGAGCTGCCCAGGGATCTTTGTGTTGTTTTACGTGTTCAAGGCATTGGCTCTTCTGTCATGTATCCCCGGGAGGACATTCTTCCTCCTCTACCCTGTCCTTCTCTTGTAGCAAGACCTTTCTCTGAAGAGTTAAACTGTTAAAGCTCAGGGACCTTTCATTCCCTTAAAAGCTGGGCAGCCTGATATAGCTGTCTCCTGAGAGGCTTTGCCAGAGCCTGACAAATACAGAGGCAGATGCTCGCAGCCAACCATTGGACTGAGCATGGAGTTAGAGAAAGGACTGAAGGAGCTGAAGGGGTTTGCAACCCCATAGGAAGAACAACAATATCAACCAACCAGACCCCCCAGAGCTGCCAGGGACTAAACCACCAACCAAAGAGTACACATGGAGGGACCCATGGCTCCAGCTGCATATGTAGCAGAGGATGGCCTTGTTGGGCATCAATGGGAGGAGAGGCTCTTGGTCCTGTGAAGGCTCAATGCCCCAGTGTAGGGGAATGCCAGGGTGGGGAGGTGGGAGTGGGTGGGTGGTTGGAGGAACACCCTCATAGGAGCAGGGGGAAGGAGAATGGGATAGGGAGTTTCGGGGGGGGGGGGACTGGGAAAGGGGATAACATTTGAAATGTAAATAAAGAAAATATTCAATTAAAAAAAAAAAAAAAAGCTGTGCAGCTTAGTAAACCGTCTGTCCATCCTGCTTTGCATGGGTGGTGCTTTGCGACCAGAATAAGGTCTTGGCAACCTGATTTTTTTTTCTATTATCAGAATTATCATTTCTTTCAATCTCATAAAGTATAAAGTTAACTATTGTTTAGGTCCTCCTAACAATGACAGGGATTAGATTCTGAGTAACTTTAAGTGCAGAGAAGGAGTGATCAGAGCATAAGGATCTATATGGTATTTTCCTTTGTAAGTCTCTGATATTAGAAAAGCAAAGCCAAACCTTTGAGAACATTTCAATGAGGGTAAACAGACAAAATATGGTAAAATCTTTACAAACTTAAATTGGAAGCAGGACGAGAGAGAAAAAATTCGTTTTCTCCAGCAGGCCTCGAATCGGTTATAACACTGTTGGCCATTCCTCTGGCACAAATAAGCCGGAATGCTCTGGGAGCACAGACGAAATTGCTTAATATAATAAGAAGTGTGAGGGCACACACGGAGGTCCCACATCTATGAACTAGAAATTGAAAACTCAAAATGGGCAAGTTGGAAAACCTGAAAACAAAACATTATTTAAAAAAAAAAAAAAAAAAAAAGGGAAAGAAAGTGCTTAATTGTAAAACCTAACATTGCAGAGGTCTGAGTTAAAGTGCTTGTGTGGAGAATGGGACCTAGTGAGCTTTAATCTCCCTCTCAGTGCTTTGTCCAAGAAGGAGAGCGTTAGTTAGCATCATCTAATATGTAACCATCCTTTAAAAACTTGTACAAGTTGAGTAGGTGGTGGGATTTCAGCTCAGGTCCACTTACGCATACATACTTTCCCCAGATACTGTTACTAGCTTGCGCTGGGTAGCTTCTTTTTTTCTTTTGGCCACAAGGGACTGGTTTTCCCCTACTCTCTCTTCTCTGGGGCCACAGTTCTTGCTGTTCATTGACCTCTTTGGGGTGCTCAGAGAGACGTGGTTCTTCTGCTAAGTTAGGAAAGGTCTGGAGGTGACAAGAGGATGGACTTGGTAGTCCTTGAGTCCTGCCAGGAAAGGCAGCGGGAACTATTCCAAGAGACTGGCTTGTCTATAAATGAGCACAGTGCTGGGGGGGGGGGGTCTCAGCAGGGCTGGGGTTCTTGGTGTTGGATGGAATTAAAAATTGAAAGCCATAAGTAGGCATCAAACCATGCCCGAGAAGGAGGCATTTGTCTCATTACAGCTCAATACCTACAGGGTTAGTTAAAAAAAAACCGAAGTGCAGAGCTTCATGCACTTCAGGATCTCAGAACCATACTAGGGCTTTGGGAGTCATCCTGGGCTTTGCTTCCTCAGGGTCTATATCCCAGCCTCTGGGTGTGTCAGGTTCAAAAGAAACGGAGCATACCCAAGAGCAGGTAGGCCTCCAGGGTTCCTCAGATCATAACCATCTGTGGCTCCTCTCAGCTTTTCTCACCCCACCCCCACCCTAAAGTTCTCCAGCTCCCTTTCCTGACTGGACTCTGGAACTACCAAGTCCACCTTGTCACCCCCTGTCTTTTCCTGGCCTTCTGGACAGGCAGAACCACGCCCTTCCAAGCCAGTCTACTACTTTCTGGTCTTCGCCCGATGCCTCTAGCTTTACTTTCTCTCCTTTCTACATAAATCCTTCCCTGGAACCATACATTGGAATGTTCCGGTCCTCGGTTTATACACCTGTCGCTGAATCCCTTAGTTTTATCCATGGGGAACTAGTTTTCTTCCTTGGGTTGGGTCTTTATTTTATTTAGTACTACAAAGAAAATGATATATAATTATTATAAAATATTATATATATATATATAATTTAACTGAAAATAAACTTTTTTACTTTATATATATATTACATATATATATGTAATTTAGTGTGAAAATATCTTCTTTCCGGCTCCCTGGTCCAGCACATATATTTAAATAAGTGGTATCTCTTTCTTGTAACAGCATACATTAGTCATTTATTTATTTTAATTTTTTTGTAGTACTATGTCTCAATATATAGCCTTCAAAATCATGGTCCTTCTTCCTCAGCCTCCCACACAATGAGATTACAGGCCTGGTTCATGATTTTGGGTTCTTGGAGGATGAGGTGTTGAAGATTAACCAAGGTACTAAGGAATGCTAGACAGACATTCTTCTACTGAGCCATACCCGAGTCTTTTGACATCTTTCTTTGTGAGTATATATATAATGATCTATTTCTAATAGTTCTATAGTGTTCCATTGTGTGGGGCTCCTAATGATAAGTAACATTTTAGGCATTCTGTTGGTTATTTTTCTTGTTGCTGTGGCCAGCAGCTACTTGAAGAAGGAACGGTTTCTTTTGGCTCACAGCGTGGGAGGAGAGTCCGTCGAAGTGGGGAAGGCAGAATGGCAGTAGAAGGAGAGATCACATTACATCAGCAGTCAGAAAGCAGTGTTAACAGGTAGTGAGCCTGGGCTGTACAGCCTCCAAGCCTGCCTCTAGTGACTCACGTCCTCTAGCAGAGCCCAGCTTCCTAAAGATTCTACAGTCTTCCAAAAACAATGTTACCGGATGAAGGGCAGAGGTTCAAGCACATGAGCCTATGCAGGACATTTCACATTCAACCCATAACAACTATTCTTATTTTTTTCTTAGAAAAAAATTGTGTGTGTGTATGTATGTGTGTGCCTCAGTATATGTATGTGTGCTGTGCTCATGCAAGAGCCCTCAACAGTCAGAAGTGGGCATCTGATCCCATGAGGTTGGAGTTAGAGGTGGTTGTGAGCTAGCATGTGGTTGCTGGGACCTGGACCTGGGTCCTCTGCAGGAGCAGCACTCACTCCTTGCCAGCCCCCACAGCAGTATTCTTGTGCTTTCCCTTAGAGCTTTCAACACCAGAGCTCTGTAGCACTGAACCATTGGTTCCGCTATGGATGTTGCGACTCCTTTGCCTGCTTAAACCCCTTTCCTCCTGTTTTCCCTCCCACTGATTATATCACTATGCTTATATCATAAGGCTTTATAATATTTAGACTCTGTTCAGTACCCATGCTTAGTTAAAGTGTGGCAGGGGTCAGGGTCAACGGTCTACAGATTCCATTGTTCCACACTGTGTAAAAAATGATGACCCTAGAAGAGAACTCATGCAGATAAGAGGACAGTCAGATGGTGAACAGAGGACTCCCTGAAATGAGTACCTCCAGATGGGATTCTTTCCCACAGGAAGGCGGGGCTAGCTTCCTCAGGTGGAGCTTAATACTTGAGGGTGCGTCTTCATCCCTCTGCCCTGATGTACCAAGGCATGTTTAATACACCTCAAAATATTCAGTCTTCCTCAAAAATGAAGCATATTATATCCCTATTTTTTCCCACTTTTGAATTTCTACTTTTGTTAGTTTTTATCAAAATGAGCCAGAGGCTAGTACTTACCCAGTGAATTACTTTCACTGGATCTGGTCACAATATAATAACTCAGCTTTGTATTTAATATTTCCAGAGGTATCAGAGTCAGGCAAGACTCATACATGTGTTTGAAAAGTGTAACAACCAGAAATAGCCAGGGCTAGAAACAGGTGGATATGGGGATGCCTGTGGGATAAATCATATTAACACATTCAACTCAAAGGATCACCATACCCCTAACAGTATCTTTCTGGGCATCTGAACGTGGTCTTTTAATAACGAACAGCTATTGATGCAGCTTCGTGTCTGACCTGTCCAACCTTCTTTTCTGTTTTGTTTGTCTATTTTTCTGAAATAGGGTTTTTCTGTGTAGCCCTGGATGTCCTGAAGCAGGCTTGCCTTCTGCTACCCTTGCTTTTCAGTGGGGATTTTTCTTCTGTTCTTTCTTCAATTGATCCGATTGGGGAAGCTATTGATGATTTTGGTCTCACGTTCCAGGACTTGTCCTAGGTCTGGCTTGTCCCTCTTGCCTATCCGTGAAGACCTTGTTCTACTATCTTCCTCCTTTGGCTTGCCAGACCCTTTCCTCAGCCAGTCATTCTGGACAATTTTGTTAAATTCATTGCCATGTCTCATTCCAAAGCACTGCTGAGGCTTGTTTGATAACCTTTTTTTAAAATGAAGGCATTTTTAAAAAGAGGCTATTTGTAAAAAGCATATTAAATTCAGCAAGAGAAGCCCTGTACTTATTTGTGTGGCTGGGCTCTAGCAGGCATATCCTAGCTCTCTGGGTGGGTGGCATAGCCCTATGACAGCTTGTAAGAAAGCAAATCCAAACATGTTGAGTTGGATGTGAAATTCTTAGATCTCCATCCAAAATGCAGCCAGCAATGCGCTATAAAACTTGCCGGTCTCTCTGGGACTCTATAGAACCCACAGGGTGTTTTCTCTCCAAACGTTTTAACATTTGGCTGTACAGTAGGAACATAATGGCCTGGAAGCAGATGTGCAGAAGACAGCCAGCTATTTGTCTGAAGTAAGCGTCACTTACACAAAGGCACAAAGATTCATACATTTAAAAAAAATATAAAAAACATTCTCTCTGTGCTCTCTTATCACTTCAGAGATGACCAGTGAGACAAAGGTTTTAGGTATCTTGTACAGGAATATTCAAAGTCCACATAACATATATATTTATATCTAATAAATGCTTGAAGAAAATGTAAGACTACCTTGGATAATGTTCAATGTAATATTTGTAGACAATCATCAAGTTTTTTTTTTTTTAGTTGTGAAGAATTTCATTGTTTTAATATGTAATAATTTATATTACCACCTTTCATTGATGATTATTCAAGTATTTCTTAGATCTTATGCCATGAAACCAGGACTTTATAATTAGTGCCAGCACAGGAATTTCACTTTTTACAGATGTGATTTATTGTATCTATAAGATAATTTCCTGGATGTAGCAATTCTGACTCCAGTGTTTATACATTTTTTCCCCGTTTCTTTTCTTTTTTAAGTTTTGAACAGAGTTTCACTATAGAGCCCTTGCTGCCCTGGAACTCTCTCTGTAAACCAGGCTGGTCTCGAACTTACAGAGATCTACCTGCCTCTGCCTCTTGTGTGGCATTCATAGATGTGCACCACCATACCCAGCAGTATATTTTAAGTTTTGGTGGCGTTTCCAACTTGCTTTTCAGGGATATAATACTGATTTAAAATTTTTTTTCTCCTGGCATTGTGTTGGGGAATCCTTCCTGTTTCAATCATAAATTTGCATGTATGTTACACATCATAGTTTTTTGATCTATATGTCAAAAGGTTGTCACATCATTTTTAATTTGCATTTTCCATTATGGTTAATGCTGAACGTCTTTTTATCCATACCTGTTGGGTTAATTGGCGGGGTGTGGGAGTGGAGTCCTGTGCCTCTCAGAGAGTCAGGATGTGGGAAGTTTGTCCCCACAGCACTGCTGGGTGGGTGTCGGGCTGTGAGAAGCCACTTCGGAGCACCGCCTAGAGGTGGGGAAGCACGGCCTGGGGTGGTCCCGGAACCGCATGAAGCAGGCTCTGTCTGGTTCCCAAGCTCTTGGGCATCACAGGTGCTGCTGGATGCCTTGGAAGAGCTGAGAACTGAGTGGGGGCCCACGGCTAGGGCCGAGGGGGAGAAGGCGGGAGGAGCGCAGCTGGATCAGGCTGGGGGGACCGGGGTTCGTGGCCAGGGGACCAGGGTTCGTGGCTTGTTGCTTGGAGCACTGGAAGGCCTTCTGTGGGAGACTAGACATGGCTCTTTATACAAAGGCCTGTTCCATTGTTCTCTGCCGTGGATCCTGATGAAGAGAGACCGTCCAGGGTTTCAGGGCGTTTATTGTCATGGCGGAGAGTGGCATGAGTGAATCTGTACCCCTGCAACCTCAGGGAGGGGCGAGGTTGAAATAGTAACTGGGAAGGGGCGTGGCTAAGACTCTAAGTGCCTCATTAACATGGGGATGGCTTGAGGCACTTGACCATTTCTCTACCTGTGGAGGGGTTTGAGGCTATGTGACTGGTAGTCACAGACTTCTGGAGAGCTGTGTCCTTGTGTCGGGAGCCTGGGACCTAGGAGCAAGGCAAACGCCTACCATCCCTTGTAGGGTTATCCCCTACTGGGTTCACCAGGGTTTTAAACCTTAGCTCAACCAGAAACCAGGCTGCCTTTCACGGTCCCACACACACCTATTTCCTTTTTGGTGAACTATCCATCTGTCTGTCTGTCTGTCCGTCCGCCCGCCTGCCTGCCTGCCTGTCTGCTTACATTCCCACCTATCCTCTGCTCATTTTCCTTGGGCTGTTAGACTTTTTTATTGATTTGTTATAACTATTTGCATTCTGAGGACTTTAAAGCTGTTTATATATTGAGGAAATCAGTGCTTTTCTATGACAAGAGCTATTTTTTTACATCTTTATATTTGTCCCCTGGTTTGTTGTAATGATTTGCATTTGGAGGAATTCAAAGCTGTTTATATATTGAGTGGATTCGTGCCCTTTTATGACTAGAGCTCTTTTTTTTTTTTTTTGCAGTTTTATATTTGTCCTTTGATTTTTTTATTCTATGCTACATATTTTTTCTTTTTTTAAGATAATTTATTTTTTATTGTGTGTATACATGTGGCATACATGTATATTCACATGTGTTGGGGGGCCATGAATCCCTTGGTGTATTGGTGAGCTGCCTGATCCAAATGAACCTGCTAGATTGTACTAGCACAGTTCAATTTGGGTTCTGGGATCCAAATTCCAGTCCTCTGATAAAACAGTAAGTGCTCTGAGTCACTGAGCCATCTCTCCAGACCTCTGTCACATAATGTTTCAATCCTGTGGTTTTGACCTTTCTTTTTTGAGACAGGGCATTTCTTAGCTCAGACTGATCTCATACTAGCGATTGAGCTGAGGATGACCTTGGACTTCTGGTCAGCTCTGAGGGATTATAACTCTGTGCAGTGCAGGGGAGGAACCCAGGGCATTGCGTATGCTAGAGTCGTGCCCCACCAGCTGAGGTACATCACCAGCCTCTCATCATATTTTAGAAGACAGGTTTACTTCTGTTTTAATCTTTCACATTTGTAAGTTTTATTATAAATTAGCAATGGGCATTCTGTTTAGATAAGGGAAGATTTGTCTAAAAAGAAGTCTCTTGGATTTTTTATTTATGGTATTTGAGTTATTACACCTGGGCTTTCCCTGTTCACTTCTCTGCTACAGTGTCAGTCGAGCATGGGGTGCTAATTCTCGGGGTTTATGTTGGCCTGTCTGTACAGCCCCTATCTAACCCCAACCCCCCTTTTTGGGGGTTAGAGACCTGAAATCAAGGTGTTAGACCATGCTTCATCCACAGCTCATAGACAGAATCCGTCACTTTCATGTGTTGTGGTTAACAGCAGTGCTTCCACTCTGCTCTCCATTTTTGTGTAGCTTTCGCAGAACTTCGTATGTCTGTTTCTGTCTTCAAATGTCCCTCTTCTTATAAGAAGAACAATCAACCTCTCCTTCCTAGACCATTGTTTAGATCCTGTTAAGGTGTGAATGCGGTGACAGCGTGCTGGAGGACTAATGTCCCTTCAGAGACATGTCTATACTGGAGACATGCTGTATTCTTCCATAGAAGTTTATGGAATTCAAGCAAGTTTTGCCTTAAAATGGAACTTATTAGTTAGATAAACACTATACATGGCTGTAGTTAAGAACAAGTATTAGAAAGCAGGAAAGAAAGCAGTTAGTGGGGCTGGAGAAATGGCTTAGTGGTTAAGAACACTCGCTGCTCAATCATGAGGCCTGGGGTTTGATCCCAGCCTATATCAGGCGGCTCACAAACATGAGTTAACTCCAGCTCCAAGGTACCCAGCATGCTCTTCTGGCCGCCATGGCCACTCTCTCACACACATGTACATACACTCACAGAGATATATCCCCAGACAAGCACGCACAGAAATAAAACGTTTCTAAAGAGGAAACAAGCCAGTGCGAGGCTGAGAATGCCCTCCTGGGATTGACACACTTGAAAATGAGGTGGTTGTTTTCAGCTCTCTGAAGAGCAGTTCTCTGGAAAAGGACTTTGATGCCTGAAGACAGAACTAGAGCCACTGAGCCAAGGGGAACGGTGCAGTGTAAGACAAAACTTCCTCGGGCTATGGTGGACAGAGTGTTGGGAGGCACCCTAAGGAAGTGGAAAGGCAGGCTCCCCAGACAGTTCAGGCAGGTGCTGTATACAGCTATCGCTCTGTGGCATCTCTTTCATAGAAGAGACACTAAAGCTCGCCCCCAGCCTTGCTGTAAACCCTTAAATCTCCCATGGACACCATTCCTCACAACATGGTACTGCTTTCTGTGAGGTTAAGTGCTTTTTTACTGTTTGCCATCCTGAAGTTTTGCTGTCTGACCTCGGTGTGCTGGGCTAGTAGAGCAAAAAGAGTAGAAAAGATTAATTTAGAAGAGGAACATTAATAAGCAAAAAAGCTAGGGAAATAAGATTAGTATTTATCAAGTAGTACACAGTGTACATTGGGTTAGTCTGGTCATCCATATTATCTCATTTAAAGTGCCTGGTTTCTCCTGGCATGGCTTAGAACGAAAAGGCATGGTAGTTCTTCAAGCGATGAGTTCCTGCATTAATTGGCATTTTTCATGTCTTTTTTGTTGGTGGAGCACAGGAATGTTCTGATGGCTACATGTGCAAAACACAGTTTCGAATAAAGAATGAGACTCCGACACCACATCTGGGAACGCCTGCCAGTGTGCACACATGTCTCCCCACAGAGGTGAGTAGTTGACTGTACCATGAGCTCCTTTGCAGTCTTCAGGAAGTGTATTACTTAAGAGCTTTCAGTCTGTGTTTATATGTTTATATGTTAAAAAATTAAAGTAGCCTTTGGATCCTGGACTGTAGGTGGTAGATATGTGAACTTCATTTCTGAGGGGTTATTTTGTTTTCATAGCAATGAACACAGCGATTGTGGTGTGTGCTTGTGAGTCCCTTCAGTTCCAGTGATCCTTCACACCTTTTCTTGGATCTGAAGACATACAATACCTTCTGTTTTTTGGGTTTTATCTAGTGATATCTCAGCCTATACAGATTTCACTGTGTGCCTAGTCTGCCTTTGCCTGCTTTTCTAGTCATTAGGAAATGTGTAGAATCCAGGTCTTATTCTTTAGGAAAATCTAATTGACTTGAGAAATTTACAAAATTAAATGGTTTTTATTTTATTTTATTTTTTTATTGTTTTTATTTTTTGATACTTTATTTACATTTCCAATATTTCCCCCTTTCCAGGTCTTCTCTTGGAAACCCCCTATCCCCTCCCCTTTCCCCCGCCTCTATGAGGGTATTCCCCCTCCCACCCAACCGCCCACCCACTCCTGTATTCCCACTTTGACATTCCCCTTTACTGGGGCCTCTAACACCCTCAGGCCCAAGGGCCTCTCCTCCCCCTGATGGCCAACAAGGCCCTCCTCTGCCACATATGTGGTCCAAACCATGGGTCCCTCGATGTGTATTCGTTGGTTGGTGGTCCAGCCTCCAGGAGCAACGGGAAGGTCAGGCCAGTTGACACTGTTGCTCCCTCCATGGGGCTGCAGACTCTCTCAGCTCCTTCAGTCCCTTCTCCAACTCCTCCATCTGGGATCTCACTCTCAGTCCAGCAGTTACTGTAAAGTGAAACTTGGGTGTTCTGAACTTTTAGGCTAATAGACACTTATCAGTGAGTACATACCATGTTCATTCTTTTGTGACTGAATAACCTCTCGCAGGATGATATTTTCAAGTTCCATCCATTTGCCTGTGAATTTCATGAAGTCATTGTTTTTAATAGCTGAGTAGTACTCCATTGTGTAAATGTACCACATTTTCTGTATCCATTACTCTGCTGAGGGACATCTGGGTTGTTTCCAACTTCTGGCTATTATAAATATGGCTGCTATGAACATAGTGGAGCATGTGTCTTTATTACATGTTGGAGCATCTTCTGGGTATATGCCCAGGAGTGGTATAGCTGGGTCCTCAGGTAGTATTATGTCCATTTTTCTGAGGGTCCGCCAAACTGATTTCCAGAGTGGTTGTACCAGC
>CM052716.1:57534387-57559878 GCA_028551405.1 Uromys caudimaculatus
TCCCTTACTGCTTTTAATATTCTTTCTTTGTTTTGTGTATTTGGTGTTTTCACTATAATGTGACAGGATGAATTTCTTTTCTGGTCCAATCTGTTTGGAGTTCTGTAAGCTTCTTGTATATTTATGTTCATGTGTTTCTTTAGGTTAGGGAAGTTTTCCTCTATAATTTTGTTGAAGATATTTGCTGGTCCTTTAAGTTGGGAATCTTCACTCTGTTCTATACCTATTATCCTTAGGTTCTGTCTTCTTCTGTCCTGGATTTCATGGATGTTTTGGGTCAGAAGCTTTTTGCATTTTGCATTTTCTTTTACTGTTGTGTGGATGTTATCTATGGTATCTTCTGCTCCTGAGATTCTCTCTTCTATTTCTTGTATTCTGTTGGTGATGCTTGCATCAATGACTCCTGATCTTTTTCCTAGGTTTTCTAACTCCAGGGTTGTCTCCCTTTGTGATTTCTTCATTGTTTCTATTTCTACTTTTAGCTCCTGGATAGTTTTCTTCTTTTCCTTTGTCTGTTTGATTGTGTTTTCCTGTAATTCTGCCTGTTTGATTGTGTTTTCCTGTAATTCTTTAATGGACTTTTGTGTTTCCTCTTTAAGGGCTTCTACTTGTTTACCTCTGTTCTCTTGTATTTTTTTAAGGGTGTTATTTCTTTCTTTCTCGAAGTCTTCTATCATCATCATGAGAAATGATTTAAGATCTGAGTCTTGCTTTTCTGGTGTGTTGGGGTATCCAGGGATTGCTGTGGTGGGAGATCTGGGTTCTGATGATGCCAAGTAGCCTTGGTTGCTGTTCCTTATGTTCTTGCCCTTGCCTTTTGCCATCTTGTTAACTCTGATGTTAGCTGGTCTTACTCTGTCTGGCTGTGGCTTGTCTCTCCTGCAGGCCTCTGTGTCAATACTCCTTGAAGACCAACTCTCTCTGAGAGGTGTTTGGGTTTGGAGAGCTGTGGCACAGGGTCAGCTCTGGGGTGTAGACAGAAATCAGAAGGATCTTGTCCCCAGCTGTCCCTTGATTCCTGTGTCCTGATGACTCTGCAGGGGTCCCTCTTGATCCAGTGAGTTTGAACAGAAGTGGTGGTTTTGCCTGTGCTCAAAGGTGTGACAGCACTCCTGGGATACCTGCTCTCTCCTGGAGCCCTGTGGCCCAGGCTGAGGTCCCCAGGTCCCGGTGAGCAGTGGTGCTTGTCTTAACCCCACTCACAGCTTTTCCACGCTCCTGGGAGGGTAACTTTCTCCTGGTGCTACTTGACTATGGAACCCTGGTGGCCCAGGCAGAGGTCTCCTGCCACAGATGGAAACCGGAAGAAAAATTAAATGGTTTTAAAGCACCGAGTTCTTAGTGGCTTTCTAGAATATTTTTAGTCTTTTTTTTTTTAATCAAAATACAAATAGCCTTAATATGTTTCTTATAAGAAAAGTTGTAGATATCCATTCTGAAACAATAGGGAAATCTGTAAAGCTGAAATAATTCCCTATATACCTTTAGTATACACTACTAATATTTTGGAAACTATTACCTATTTTCCTCAGGTTTCTCCTATATACATGCATTTTGTACCCAGGAAGAATATCATGACTATACTTACCTTTCAGTAAACATAGAATCCATAGTTCACTTCTGGGGCTCCTTGGCAATCTATTTGATGCTACAATATGATTGTATACTCTTTTTTTTTTTTTTTTTTTGGTTTTTCAAGACAGCGTTTCTCTGTGTAGCTCTGGCTGTCCTGAAACTCACTTTGTAGACCAGGCTGGCTTTGAACTCAGAAATCCTCCTGCCTCTGCCTCCCAAGTGCTGGGATTAAAGGCGTGTGCCACCACTGCCCGGTGATTGTATACTCTTGCTTCAGGAAGCACTGGAATTTTTTTTTTTTGATATTTACTTTATATACATTTCAAATGTTTTTCCCCTTTGGAAACCCCCTATCCTATTCACCCTCCCCCTGCCTCTATGAGGGTGCTCGCCCAACCACCTACCCACTCCCATCTTCCCTCCCTAACATTCCCCTACACTGGAGCATCTAACACCCTCAGGCCCAAGGGCCTCTTCTCCCACTGATGGCCAACAAGGCTCTCCTCTATCATATATGTGGTCCAAACTATGGGTCCCTCCATGCGTATTCTTTGCTTGTTGGTCCAGTCTTCAGGAGCACCAGAGGGTCAGGCCAGTTGACACTGTTGCTCCCTCCATGGGGCTGCAAACCCCCTCAGCTCCTTCAGTCCCTTCTCCAACTCCTCCATCCAGGACCCCACACTTAGTCCAATGGTTGGCTTTGAGCATCTGCCTCTGTATTTGTGAGACTCTACCTGAGCCTCTCTGGAGACGGCTTACCATGCTTCCATCAACAAGCACTTCGCAGCATCCACAAGAACATCCAGGTTTGGTGGCTGAATATGAGATGTGTCCCCAGGTGGGGCAGTCTCTGTGTGGCCTTTTTGTCTCCATATTTCCCCCTGTGAGTATTTTGTTCACCCTTCTAAGAAACACTGAAGCATCTGCATTTTGGTCTCCCTTCTTCTCAGGCTTCATGTGGTCTGGAAGCACTGGGCTTGTAACAGATAGAAGATGACTGATGGGAACTACTTGCTTCAGTACAAAGGAAGAACTCCTAAATGTTTAAATTCTGAGCATCTTCGTAGAAGGCAGATGCTTTTGTACATGTGTCCTTATGTGTGTGTGTTCCCTGTGTGCATATGTATGCATCCCTCCTGTCTGTGTGTACATATTTCTGTCTGTCTGTCTCTGTGCACATGTTTCTGTCTCTCTGTACATGTTACTGTCTGTGTGTACATGTTTCTGTTGGTATGTGTGTGCGTGTTCGTTTCCATATGTGCTTGTGCTAGTGCTGGGACATGTGACCACCTCAGCTCTTACAGGGCGCTGGTGGTCTGACCTCAGCTCTGAACTCCTCATGTGTGCTTGGAAGGCACCTTACCTGCTGCGCCATTTGCCTAGTGGAGATGCCCCTTTTTTCATGTGTTCAGGAACAGGTTGTTCTGCTGCTGGCCTGGGAGTAATTTGATCACAAGTCCTTCTTATGGATTCGGTGCTTAGGGTGCTAAGCGCTGCCTGGAGGTTGCTTAAATCTTGATTACTGCTTTGTGGTTCAGCAGCCAACACCAAACCTGAAGCCAAACAGGTTAAGGAACTTTTTCAATTCATTCTGTGTTAACTTAGAAAGGTAAAAGAAATGGTGATTAAAAGAGGCAAGTCGCTGGTTTTTGTCCAACAAGTTGGCAGAGATCTTAAAAGCACTAAAAGTGCCGTGACAGCATGAGAGGCCGGCACTGTCTGATGTGACTTGACTCTGAGTGTAGACTTGTGCACAGAGTGTGTGTGCACAGAGTGTGTGTGCACAGAGTGTGTGTAATCTCCACGGAGTAGAGAAGTTTAACCTCCTGTCAGTTTCTCAGCCTTTCCCATCTGTAACACTGCCCAGTGCGGTTCACCAGTTAGGGATGTGGAAGGAGTGCTCCACAGGAAGCCCCGACCTCGAAGCGCTCTGCCATTGGCGCTTTGCTGAGCCTGCCTCCTTGTGTTTCCATCTCAGGCCTTCTGTTTAGCAAACACGCTGGTTTTGATGTAATGCTTTTACGTCAGAGTAAACTCCAGAGTGGTACTCACACAATAACCAGCACTACATGGAGAATTTATCAAGAAGTGCATGTATCACACTACCATTTATGGTAGGAAACAAACAGAAACGACTGTAATGTGCAACCTTAACAGGTTGGTTAATTAAGGTCCACGCACCATGGATGCAATGGCTACCAAGACCTTTTAGGTGACCAGTAGTACAAGAAAGAATTAAATGTTAAATGGAAAAGGGACAGCCATTATAGCCTAAACAACATAATCCAACACATTGACTGTCCTTTGAATTAGCTGTTGACCATTCTAGTTTTAAATATTATTATTTTTAATCTCTTCAAAGAATGAAACTCTTATCACTTTGAAATCCTGGGGTTTTTTATTTGTTTGTTTGATACAGCAGTTCTGCTTGGAGGTACCGTCTATCTGTATAAGCTTGCTTTCTTGCGAGTATCCCATTTTCCAGCTACCAAATAAGAGAGGATGCTTTTCAAGTTGACTGAGACATACAGTACTGTGAGTTCCTGTGCCTCTTGATTTCTTGCTAGTCTTTAGCTGAAGGAGTAATTGAGATTCTCAGCTTGGTGTGGCAGTGTGTGCCTCCAATCCCAGAGTCAGGTGCAGAAAAATCAGGAGTTCGAGGCTCTCTTCAGCTACATAGCAAGTTTGGAGAGAGCCAGAATGACATGAAACTTTGTTTTGAACAAGAAAGCAAACAGTGAACAAAGAAAAAACACAGAAATAAAAAGACTATATATACATAAGTATGCATATAGCATAGATATTTTCCTTCTAATCAAGTAAGATTCTCTTCACTGCAGATTACTTTAAACGCTTTCTGCTCTGCCCTTTCTCTTCAGGGGTTTTCTATAACAGTGTGGTTCCTTTGTTTCTCTTTCACATCCCATGAACTGGTAATTAGTGTTTCGAGGTCAAACTGCTTCCACAGAATGCAAACCTGTCCGTAAAGGGTTACATGATAAATATTTATAACTAGAATCAGCTTACTTGTGTATGTTGATAAAAACTGGACAATCAGATGAGTTACTTTGAATTGATTGAATTCTAAAAGGGTTTTACTTTAGATAGAATAGTATTTTTTTCCTGATAATCAGTGTGCATAGAAAAGTTACAAATGTCTGAAAAGAAGACCTTGCAGTGAGGTCTCAGTAGTATATGTTTGCAGGAGGAAGGGGATTGTGCTGCTGAGCCCATCACTGCCAGTCAACGAGGGCATCTCATTTCATTTTAGTTTTTCTTTTTATTTATTTGTATCTCATATATTGCATTCCAACTTCAGTTTCCCCTCCCCCAGTCTCTCCACCACCTCCCCTTTTCCCCAGATTCATTCCCCCCTCCCTTTACTTCCCTTCAGAAAAGAATAGGCTTTTCAGGGTCATCAACTAAATATGGCATAAAAAGCTACAAGACCAGGAACAAATCCCTACCTCGAAGCTGGACAAGGCAACTCAGTAAGAACAAAAGAGCCCGAAAGTCAGGCAAAAGAGTCAGAGACAACCCTGCTCCCACTTTAGGAACCCCATAAGAACACCAAACTACACAACCAGAAGATACATGCAGAGGGCCTCGTAGACCCGAACAAGTTTCCTGATCTCTATGAGCCCACTTGAGACCCAGTCAGTTGATTCTGTGGGCTGTGTTCTTGTGGTGCCCTTGATCTCTCTGGCTCCTGCAAACCTTCCTCACTGTCCTCCACAGGACTCCCTGAGCTCTACCTAATATTTGACTGTGAGACTCTGCATCTGTTCCCATCAGTTGCTAGATGAAGTCTCTCTGGTCTCTCTTACAACAATTATGCTAGGCTCCAGTCCCAGTGTGTACTACAGGCTTCACAAGCTGAAGGTTGGAGGGCTTGTGGCTGGCTTGATAGCCTCTCCCCCAGCTTGAGGCCTTGCCTGGTGACAGAGGATGGCTGGTTCAGGCTCCACATCCCCCATTACTAGGAGTCTTCACCGGGAGACCCTTGCCACCTTCTCAATTCCATGGAGTTTCCATTGCACTAGGTTTCTACCTCACTCCTGATATGTTCACCCCCAATTTCCAGTCATCTCTCCCAGTATTCTTTCCCTCCACCCCCTACCTGATCCTTCTGTTCCCATCCCCAGCCAACCCCAGTCCATCCTTGAAATCTATGTAAATGTATGTATGTATCTATGTGTGTAAGTATGTTTGTATGTTTTACATCCTGACCACACTTTACTCTCCTTCCTCTCCTTTCAGACTTTCTCCGAACCTCCCCCTTTCCCTTCCCGTCATCCACTGCATTTCTCCTCAGAAAAAGGCAGGCCTTCCATGGATATCAAACAGCCATGGCATATATCTAAACCAATATGTCCAATATCACCAGAAAAAGTATTATTTTTTTAAATTTAGTCTTATCTCATATTACATCCTGATTGCAGTTTCCCCTCCCCCTTCTCCTCCCTTCCCCCATCCCCCCACTCATCCTCATCCATTGCCCTTCAGGAAAGGGCAGGCCTCCCATGGATATCAACCAAACATGGTGTCTCAAGTTGCACAGCTCCCTTCATATTAAGGCTGAATGAAGACCCAGTAGGAGGAAAGGGCCCCAAAGGCAGGCAACAGAGTCAGAGACAGATTCTGCTCCCACTGTTAGGAGCCCCACAAGAAGACTAAGCTACACTGTCAGTGTTCTGGATTACACAGGACACTGATTGGTGAAAGAGCCATTGCAGGATGAATTTAGGCTTCTGAGCACCAGGGAGATCAGTCTCTGAAGGACTAAACCCTGACTGCTTCCAAGAAGCTCTTTTGATTGTACAAAAGACACCTTTAGCAAGTCAATTTCTGAATACCAAAATCTCTTATCTGACCTAGGGGTTATCTTGAAAGACCCAGCACCTAAGCATTGCTCAGCCATAGGAGACTTTCTGGTTTGCCAGGCCTAAGTTATACAAAGGTTCTGAGAATTCCTCAAAAGAATAATCACATAAGATCTCAGACAACAATCACTGACAAATGGCTACTTCAAAGCTGAGGTGCCATCACTCCAGATTCATGCCAGGTGCAGCAGTTCTGCCCAAACTCTGCTACACTACACAACTGTAACATCTGAGCAGAGGGCCTAGGTCAGTCCTGTGCAAGGCTCCTGGTTGGCGGTTCAGTCTCTGTGAGCCCATACGAGCCCAGGTTGGTTGATTTTGTGGGTTTTCTTGTGGTGTCCTTGACCCCTCTGACTCCTAGAATCCTTCCTCCCTGTCTTTCTGCAGGATTCTCCAAGCTCCACCTAGTGTTACACTGTGGGTTTCTGCATCTGTTTCCCTTAGTCACTGGTGAAGTCTCTTGATGCCGGTAGGGCTAGGCACCATTCTGTGAGTATAGCAGAATATCATCAGGAATCATTCACTGACTTTTTTCCCAGTGGTGTTTGGTTCTATCCTGTCCTCTGGGCTGTCCAGCCTTTGGTTCCTGGACTTCCAGCCAGAGTCAGGTGTGAGGTCCCTCTCATGGCAAGGGTCTCAAGCTGGACCAGTCATGGGTTGGCCATTCCTGCAATTTCTGTGCCACCTTTACCCCAGTACATCTTGGAGGTAGGACAAATTGTAGGTAGAAGGTTTTGTGGCTGGGTTGGTGTCCCAGTCCCTCCACTGGAAGCCTTGCTTGGTTACAGGAGATGGGCTGGTTCAGGTTCCATATCCCCCGTTGCTAGGAGTCTTAGCTAGGGTCACCTTCATAGATTCCTGCTAGTTTCCATTGTACTGGGTTTTTAGCTAGTCCTAGAGATGTGCTCCACACACTATTCCAATTGTCTCTTTTACTACTCTCTCCCTCAATCCTCTCCACACCTGGTCCCTTCCTCACATCTCATTTAGACCCTTGTCCCTCCCCACTTTTACTCAGTCCACCTGCAATGCGGATTTTATTCCTCCTTCACAGGGAGTTCATGTGTTCCCCTTTGAACCCTCCTTCTTACTTAGCCTCTTTTGGTCTGTGAATTGTATCATGGTTATACTTTACTTTATGGTAGGTAAGCATTTATACGTGAGTACATACCATGTTTGTCTTTCTGTGTCTATGTTCACCTCACTCAGAATGACCTTCTCAAGTTCCATCCATTTGCCTGTAAATTTCATGATGTCATTGTTTTAACAGCTAGGTAATACTCCATTGTGTACATGCACCAGATTTATTATCCACTCTTCAGTTAATGGACATCTAGGTTGTTTCCAGTTTCTGGATATTACAAATAAAGCTGCTGTGAACATAATTGAGCAAGTGTCCTTGTGGTATGGTGGAGCATACTTTGGGTATATGCCCAGGAGTGGTATAGGTGGATCTTGAGGTAGATTGATTTTCAGTTTTCTGAGAAGCCACCATATTGATTTCCAAAGTGGCTGTGCACATTTGCACTCCCACCAGCAATGGAGGAGTGTTCTGTTGGTCCACATCCTCACCAGCATGAGCTATCTCCTGTGTTTTTGATATTAGTCATTCTGACAGGTGTAAGATGGAATCTCAAAGTCATTTTGATTTGCATTTGCTGGATGACTAATGATGCTGGACACTTCTTTAAGTGTTTCTCTGCCATGTGAGATTTCTCTTTGCGAATTCTCTGTTTAGGTCTGTAGTCCATTTTTAATTGGATTATTTAGTTTGTTGATGTCTAGTTTCTTGAGTTCTTTTTAATTTTGGATGTTAACCTTCTGTCAGATGTGGAGTTGGTGAAGATATTTTCCCATTCTCTGGGCTGTTGTTTTGTCCTATTGACAGTGTCCTTTATCTTACAGAAGTTTTCCAGTTTCATGAGGTCCAATTTATCAGTTGTTGATCTTAGTGCCTATGTTATCAGTGTTCTGTTCAATAAGTTGTCTCCTGTGCCAATGCATTCAAGGCTATTCCTCACTTTCTCTTCTATGAGATTCAGTGTATCTGGTTTTATGTTGAGGTCTTTGATCCACTTAGACTTGAGTTTTATACAGGGATATATATATATATATATATATATATATATATATATATATATATATATACACACACACACACACACACATACATATATATATATACATACATATATATATTACATCATATTATACATATGGATCTATTTGCATTTTTACACATGCCAGCATTCACTTAGACCAGCACTATTTGCTGAAAATGCCTTTTTGTCCATTTTGTACTTTTGGCTTCTTTATCAAAAATCATATGTCCATAGGTGTATGGGTTTATATCTGGGTCTTTGATTCGATCCCAACAGATCAACCTGTCTGTTTTTATGCCAGTACCATTTGTTTCTTATTACTATTGCTCTGTAGTACAGCTTGAAATCAGGGTTGGTGACATCTCCAGATGTTCTTTTATTGTACAGGATTATTTTAGCTGTCCTCGGAATGTTTGTTTTTCCATATGAAGTTGAATATTATTCTTACCAGGTCTGTAAAGTATTGTGTTGGAATTTTGATGGGGTTGCATCGATTCTGTAGATGGCTTTTGGTAAGATGGCCATTTTTATTATGTGATCCTACCTGTCCATGAGCACGGGTGATCTTTCCTCTGCTATCTCCTTCTGTTTCTTTCTTCAGGAACTTGATGTTCTTATCATACAGGTTTTCACTTGCTCAGTTAGAGTTACCCCAAGAAGATATTTTATATTACTGTGGCTATTGTGAAGGGCGTTTCTCAGCCCCTTTGTTATCTGTATATAAGAGGACCACTGAAAAATTTTTTTGAGTTAAGCTTGTATCCAGACACATCAATGAAGGTGTTTATCAACTGTAAGTGTTCCCTGGTAGAATTTTTGGGGTTGCTTATGTATACTATCATATTGTGCGCCATTTGTAAAATAAACAATTATTAATGTTATTCTGAATATATTAATTAATGCTATAAATTAATATGGTGGCAATATTATTCAGATCAGCTTTTTCCCAAATAACCACACAGAGACCTTTTAATATTTCAAAGACATAGGCCTTAGGTAGGCAGACTCTCAGCTAGTTCATCTAAGTTAACCTGACCACCTAGCCACATCCGGCATGTGATTAGCTATACCTTCTAGACCTGTACTCACATCTGTCTCCTCCCATGTCTCCCTCCCAGGAAGTCCTACCTTCTGCTTTCTGCCCAGCTAATTGACTATCAGATTTTTATTAAAGCCAATCAGAGAACACCTTAGGTAGATGAAGGAGGACAGAGACAGTTTCACACAGCGTACTCCAACAATCATATTATCCTCAGATAACAATACTTTCCTATTTGACTCTCCTGGATCTCCTTTACATGTCTTATTGCTCTAGCTAGAGCCTCAAGTATTTATTGAATAGATATGGAAAGAACAGACAGCCTTGTCTTGTTCTTGAGTTTAGTGGGATTGCTCTGACTTTCTCTCCATTTAATTTGATGTTGGCTGTAGGCTTGCAGTAAATCAGCTTCATCATGTTTAGGTCTCTTGTAATCCCTGATCCCGCCCAGACTTTTATCATGGAGGAGTACTGGATTTTGTCAAAGGCATTTTCAGCATCTAATGAGAAGATCATGTGATTTTCTTCTTTTCATTTTTTAATATGGTAGGTTGCATCGACAGATTTTCATATTTTGAAGCATTCCTGCATCCCTGGAATGAAGCCTATTTGATCATGGTGGACGGTCTTTTTGATATGTTCTTGGATTTGGTTTGCAAGTATTTTACATAGTGTTTTTGCATCAATGTCCACGAGGGCAATTAGTCTGTAATTCTTTCATTGTTGAGTCTTTGTGTGGTTTGAGTATCAGGGTGACTGTGCCCTCAAAAGATGAATTTGACAATGTTGCATCCATTTCTACGTTGTGGAATAATCTGAGAAGCACTGGTGTGGGGTCCTGGCTTACCTGTTTTCAGGGAGTTGGCCTGGCCTCGGGTGGGGTAGAAGGCTTTGGGCAGAGGTGTGGGCAGGGATGTGGTGATGAGGAGAGGAGGGGCGGTTTGTGTTGTGCTTGGCAGGTGTGGGCAGGCTGTTGGGGTGGGGGTTATTACCTGGGGTCAGGACTCTGGCCTGGCCTCTGGTAGGGTAGGAGGCTTCCACCAGAGGTGTGGGCCAGGATTGCTAATGCTTTATTTTGAATTGTTTAGTAAATCATAGTAAATTAGATTGCCTAATGTAGATCATAACAGCAAACATAATTAGAAGAAAGTACTAGATATGGAAATTGTATTTTGTAATTTTTTAGTCATGCTCTAGCAGCGTGATCTTGTGTAAACCTCAGTTTTCTCACCTTAAGTATTTGTTCTTTTGTTGGATAAAATATGTAAAGCGCTACTATTAATACTAAGGAAATATTTCCTGGTTATACAATAGAGAGCACTAAGTGAATGGGGAAGTTAAAAAGGAGAGCACGTGGCATTTTGTTTCTGTGCTTCTCATGCTTTTAAAGGTTGGGGATGACCTGCAGGTCAAAGGGACGGTCCTCAGCCAGTTAGCCAGAAGTATGTCACAGAATTGCTTAGAGACTACTGACTATGACTCTAACCATAAAGAAAGCAGCAGTAGAGTATTTAGGACATCTCAAGGTTTATCAAATCTGTATGTGTATAGTTACACTTTCTGTGATAAACACTTGACTTCCTGTGTTCTCCTTTTGCATAACTTTTTTCTTTCTTCATCAAGATTTCTTTCTTTCTTCATCAAGATAAATTTCTATTTATTCAGTATTATGATTATGGGTATGATGGTCTACAATTTGCTAGTTTTTCACTTTAGATATCTCAGAATTAATATTTTATCTTAATAGATTGCTTACATTTGTGATAGAGTAGAAAATATTATGACAATTTAAATATATACTTAGGGTAGATGATAATTAGATGGGGAATATATTGTTTCTCTTAAAATGCAGTGGACTATTCATATTTAACAATTTTTTAAATTTCCATATTTAAGCAGATTTTATGATGAGGATTGATTATGCTCGTGATAGAAGAACCTGGGAAGTGTATAATCTTAGTTTGTGGAAATTACCAAATTTAGCTATAACTATACTTTCAGAATGGGATGTGTCAGTCATGAAAATCATGATGATTGATGAACTTTAAACAAGTGTATAAAACAACATTGTCAACCATCAGTCAACAAAAGATGCCTCCAGTGTGTGCAGAGAGAGCTCAGGGTGTGATCTGAGACACTAGAAAACATTGGCTTAAGCAAAATACCCAGTTTTAACCCTAAACTCATGACACTCCAATGGCTAAAATAATCATGTTTTCTGCTGCTAGTGGCTGATTGTACTGTAGATAGCTGAGCAACCATTCCGACGGAATGCACGTAACGAATGCCAACGGAATGCACATGTGTGAATGGGTGGCTGTCAGGCCAGAAGGAAGAGTTTCTGGGATGGTAGTGCTTTTATTTGTTTCTCCCCAATCAATATTTCTATCAGTGACTCTAATAAATTGTTTTAACACCCGTTTGTGTTAGTATTAATGTCTGTGTACAAAGAGTTTAATCCTCATGAAGAAATACTTGCAGTGATCATTCAACGGCTTTTCTATTAAGTGCCAATATCCTGTATTAGTTCTGTATTATCTGTGACTGACCCATGGCAGAAGATAGTAATGATGGATTTAAATATGAGGTTAGGGAAGTGGATGCGAACACCATGATGTAAATGAGGAAGACCGGAGTTCACTTCAAGCTGCTGGCACTGCTCTGAGTGATTTGAATACATGACTTAATTTCATCTCATGATACCTTCATCACCATCATTGTTCACATAAGGAGATGGAGACAGTGATTAAGAACCTTACCCAGGGACAAAAGCAAGGCCATGATTAAGTCTGACTTCAAAACTCATGCTCTTAACTACTCCAAAAGCTACAGAGACTATTTTAGTGGACACTAGAATCACCTGGAGACTTGTTAAAAACAAATTATTGTGTAACAATTTGTTCAAACTAATTGCTGAGTCCACACCTACAACTTTTGATTTAGTGGGTCTCATGGAGACCTAAGAATTTACAGTTCTCATAAGCTTCCAGATGGGACTGATGCTGCCGGGTCAGGACTACACTGTGAGACTGACCACGCTCCTCTAGCATGCTTAGTAGATGTGAGATACTGTACAGATGGTTAGCTCCTATGACAGGCCAGAGTCAGCACTGCGATCTTGATGGTATGAAAGTTGTCTTAGGTCAGGTTTGCCAGAAGCAGAGCAGACTAGAATTTCTCTTCAAATGATTTGTGGTAGATGTGCTCTTAAGAGAAAAGAAGTCGGAGAAGCAGGGCAGAGCAAGGAATAACAGCTGAGGAAGAGAAACTGGAGACGAACTTTATCTGATCTCAGCTCCTCATTTCAGATCATATCAGAGAATTAGTCCCACTGTGTGTCACTGGGCTGGCCTTTGGTAATCTAGTAATCAGTCTCATTAGCCAAATCTTTAGGTAGATAGTTCCAGTTTACTGAGTAATTCTCCAGAGAAGGGGTCCACTATGAGTTGCCAGCCAACAGTCATGGCATCTGAGTAAGAGGTACATGGACCATCCTTAAAGAGGACTCAAAGGGCTGTCAACCATGTCACTGTTAAGGAGTGACATAAGCCGACAAAATGGAACCTGGGGCAAAGTGGTTTCCCCACTACATCTGTGAATTCCACAACAGAGAAACACAAATATTTGAAAAAGAAAACTGCATTTGTATTGAACGTATACAGACTTTTCTTGTAGCCATTCTTTAACACACCGTGTTAACAATTTATATAGCAACTGTTGTATTAGATATTATAAGAAATATAGATCTGATGTCAAATGTTTGGGAGGATATGAGTAGATTGTGTGCACATATTATATCATCTTATACAAGAATCAGCAGATTTTGGCACTTAAAACTTCATGGATACCCAGGGGTAGCAATCTATGTTTAAGACTTGAATTTACATGAAGCGGGGAGGCTTCAGAAAGTGGTAGTTTTAATTGTCTAAAAGGTCAAGATAACGAAGAAAGTGTTTAAGATGCTAGAAAACTAATTAGAAATTTAGAGACATTGACCAACACATAGGTGGCCTTCTAATATATTCTAGGAACTCTCAGGTTCCAGAGACCTTGTGGCGCTCCCTCCCATTGGGGGAAGCGCAGTGAGGGTGGAGTCTCCGGGTCCAGGGACCGCCAAGGGTCGGGTCCTCAGAGTACGCCCTGGGCTTCAAGGATCACCGCCGCAGCCCTCTTGGTCGCAAATGCCTCGGGGCCTGACGCCGCCGGAGTGAGACGCCGGGGTCGAGCACCCCTGGCACTGATGGAGTCCGCCGACTTGGTGCCCAAGCTGCTGTGCGCTGCCGAGCGCTGCCGGTCTCGGCCAGTGGCTTGGCCGAGGTGTAGGAAGGGAGCGGACTGAGATCAGCCGTGTCCTGCGCCCCAAGAGTTACAGCTCCCTTAGACAAAGTTCTCGGATGCCAAAGTAGTTTCTAGCTTTATTTGTTCAAGATGGCGGGCAGCGTTCCCTGGGCAGGCGGGTGGAGGAGGAGGGGGGGAGAGAGGGAGAGGGAGAGAGAGAGAGAGAGAGAGAGAGAGAGAGCTGGGTCTAGATGTTCTACTTATAGTTCTGAGAGAGGGGGCGGGGCTTGGTAGTTGATACTTTCCATTGGCCAGCTTGGGAGCCCTAATCGTTGCCTCATTTGCCTATACACAAGTTTCACACGCCAGGCCTCTTTCCATACAGGGGTTGTGATATGAATTTCCCAGGAGCGTTGGCCAGAAGCATAAATTCTGGTCCCTGGTGTACCACCTCTCTAGTGTACAACCGGGTCTCCCAGAGCTTCCAGCCCATGTTCAACCGGTCATCACAGATCACTGCCCCACAAGACCTTATGGAGATCTTTATAGTTAAAACTTCTTTTCATAATAGCATGACCATGCTACCTGTGATGCATGTCCTCATGCCTCCTCAGGCTTCCCGGAGCTTGCCCGATCTGTGTTGGTCAACATATGTTATGTGAAAGCAGATATAAGATCCAAAGCCCTGGTCACATACATGACCCTGTTGAAAAAAATCAGTGGGTCAAACCAAAATGAATAGAGACGAATGTGAAAGATTTGTCAGGGAGTGAGGGCAGCAGGACGGGAATAGTGGGGAGAGAGGAGAAGTGGGAGCCGAGAGTGGTCAGTGTGCAAAACGTATGTGTGTGAACGTGCTGAAGAACAAATTTAATTTCTAAAAAAGCTAAAGTAGATTGAAGAATCCAGTTGTCCTTATTACCTCAAGCACTTAAAAAAATATTGTTTAGGGCTGCAGAGATGGCTCAGAGATTAAGAGCACCGACTGCTCTTCCAGAGGTCCTGAGTTCAATTCCCACCAACCACATGGTGGCTCACCATCATCTGTAATGAGATCTGATGCCCTCTTCTGGTGTGTCTGAAGACAGCTACAGTGTACTCATATGCATAAAATAAATAAATAATTAAAAAAATATATTGTTAAAATGTAAAACAAGGTCATCTTCTTACTAATTCTTTTCTTTGTTTTGGGAAGTATGTTTTCATAGAAATATGCTCATGATATTTAAATTAAGTGAATATTTTCATTTGAAGTTTAAGTTTTAATTTAGCAAGCAGCCATAAATAAAACATTTAACCAAAAAGTTATTGGTATCCTCAACAGATTTTAAAAGTATAAATAACTCCTGATATCAAAATATTTGAAAGCCACTGCTCTAGATCAAGTAAGGTATTGCATTATTACATGGGAAAAACATTGGTAATGAATATAAACAATACATTCATTCATCAATAATGGATTAGGAAGTTTATTATAGAGTCCATCTGAGAGAGAGCATGCTGCAGCAGTGGTGGGTTTGAAACATCATTATCTAGTATATTTGGCAGTCTTGGGGGGGTTGACAGTAGACCAGAAAACCAACAGATTAGTCCTTTTCAGATATCTGAATGCTTTTGTGCTGAAGAGAGAGTAAATTTACTTGGTTTCTGGGGCTAAAACTAGTGTCAGAGTCTGACAGCTGCTCTAGACAAATATGTTTAGCATTACCCAGAGTGAGACTGAAGAATATACAAAGAAGGGACTTCCTCCTTGTTGGTGGAGACCTTCAGCTGCAGTCAGGACAACCCCTCAAGGACACCCCCTCAGCTCCGCCCCCGCCCCTTGGAACAGGAGTGGCACACTGAACTGCCCAGACGCTCGCAGCAGCCAGGCACATGAGAAGTTACTCAAACAGGCTGGCTGGAAGTGGTGGGGGCTGTGTGCCACCAAAGGACAGGGACATGGCCTTCCAGCTTTGTGTGTTCAAAAAGTGGCAGAGCTGTGGAGTTTTATGCACATGGTTTGAGAAAACACTGCATGAAGTTCAAATAACCTTTATCTTTGGGCAGCAGATGTTCCTAGATGATCAGCATATAACCCCTTGTTTCAAACAGCTCAGCAAGGATACTTGAATACTGTCTAAGACTAAACTAGGGACTTCTAAGTTCCATTTAGAACTTAATGTCTAGTAAATAATTTATGTAAAAGTCACACTTGTTTCTAGGCAGAGTCTCACTCTGGAATTCAGGCTGCATTATCTCACTGTGTATGCTAACCTGGCCTTGAATCCATGGCGTCCTCCTCCATTAGCCTCCCGAGTTTTAAGCATATATGAAATTTTATATTTAAAATGTACAGAAGGATACCTCTGCTAATAGCTGAGCTTCTGAAAGATCGGCTTTGTGTGATATAGAAAATCAGCTCACTTTTCTGTTCTATCATGGACCACCTGTCTTGATTATAGAAAAATAGCTAGATTTAGATTTGTATGAATGTGACATTATCTACAGTGGATTTTAAAAATCGAAGTGGAACTGGTACGATGACTCTGGAGCAGGTCAGTGTGCTTGGAGCCAAAGTTAACTCGAGTCCCCTCTCCAGGACGTGCCTGGTAGGAAGAGAGGACGGAGTCCTATAAGATGTTCTCTATATTTAGTGTTTGCACTGTGACTGACTCTCTGTCTCTGTCTCTGTCTCTGTCAATCTCCCTCCCTTCCCCCCCCCACAAATAAACATAAAAATTTGATATAAAATGAATGGAAAGGGAATGTCATGATCTCTACATTTTTGACTGACTGTGATTTAAAATTATCATTAAAATGGAATAGAAGATGATCCAAAATGGGCTGGTACTGGGAAGCAGAAGTTCTTGGAAGTTGGTCAGCGTAGGTGAGACATTTATAATCTAATCATTGCTGTGACTCACTTGCCACATTTCTGATGTTGTGAAATAACAAGTAAGACCAGGTCTTTCCCAGGCCCCAGCAAAACCCACAGCACTGACCTGTGAGCCTCCATGCAGAGAAGGGGATATCCTAAGGGGCGACCGTCAGAACTGCTCTCTGGGACACGATGGTTTGGGTGACACTTGTTTTCCTAAGTACATTAACATGTACTTGTACGTCCTATTCTCAGTTTATGAACTCTCCTGTTGACTGAAGACTTTTCATAGTAAAATGAGATGTGACCATTTGGCTGTAGTGAAAACACGAGTAACAGCTGTCTGCTTGGTTGAATATGGACTTTACTGAAAATACCTTTCAAACCTCGTTTCTATAAATGCGGTGATAGTTTAAGGTAGAGGTAAGAGCACAAACTATATATTCCAATTAGGTAAGTTTTCTTTCTGGAACATTTTATTCATTTATTTTTACATGATTTGACAATTTCATACATTTCTGTATATAGTAGATCTTAATCATATCTACCTCCAGGTTCCACTTCCCACCTCCCTGACAGCCTTCATCCATCCCTCTAATTCCTCCATGTCCCTTTTTGATTTGACCCACTGAGTCCGGTGGATGGCACCTGCTGGTCTGTTGCTTGTGCAGGTCGTGTGTAGGTACCCACAGCTACAGTGAGTTCATGAGTGGAGCAGCCAAGCCATGATCAGAAAGCAGTGTTTCATAGCTTCTCTTCCCTTCCTCTGGATGTTACAAACTTTCTGCCCCCTCTTTCATGATGTTCCCTGAGACGCGGGTATGGGGTTGATATCGATACCCCATTTAGGGCTGAACATCCAATAGTCAGGTTTTTTTAGCACTTTGACCAGTTACAAGTCTCCATCTGTACTGGCTAGTTTTGTGTGTCAACTTGACACAAGCTGGAGTTATCACAGAGAAAGGAGTTTCAGTTGAGAAAATGCCTCCATGAGATCCAGCAGTAAGGCATTTTCTCAATTAATGATCAAGGGGGGGAGAGGTCCCCTTATGAGTGGTACCATCTGTGGGCTGGTAGTCTTGGGCTCTATAAGAAAGCAGGCTGAGCAAGCCAAGAGAAGCAAGCCAGTAAGCAGCATTCCTCCATGGCCTCTGCATCAGCTCCTGCTCCTTGACCTGCTTAAGTTCCAGTCCTGACTTCCTTTGGTGATGAACAGCAGCATGGAAATGTAAGCTCAATAAACCCTTTCCTCTCCAACTTGCATCTTGGTCATGATGTTTGTGCAGGAATAGAAACCCTGACTAAGACACCATCCTAACTACTTTTCTGCAGAAAGAAGCTTCTCTGGGCCGAGAACAATATTCCTCCATGGATATAAGCATAAATATTTAGGATGCAGTTTTTACAACAAATCTATTTGGCAAAACAATGCCAAGTTCCCTGCGAGGGCCTCCCTAGCAACAGCACTGTGGCTAGATTTAAAGTACCTCTTATCGAGTAGGCCTCAACTCCAACCAGAAAATGATTGGTTACTCCCAGAATAGCCATCCCACTGTTACACCAGTGGGTCCATTGTGCCTTGCTGGTCAGTATTATAGCACGCAGGGTCCAGTGCTGTGTAAGGCCACCAGTGTCCTCTGGCTCTCTGAGAAATAGCCAGCAGAGAAGTTTTCATGTCACTTCTAGCTTTATTTCTGTATGTCATGCAGAAATACAAGAGCTGTGTTATATCTTCAGCAGTAAGGCCTGACTGTGTAGTTATGGTAACGGTGATGTAGATACATTGCAGAAGGAAGGACAGTGACCTGTCTCGTTTGGGGGACCCTTGAGGCCTGACCAGTGACTCACAGGAAGGCATCCCACATCTGGTACTGAGATTTTCATTTAATACCTCAGGTCTTCTGGGGGAAGAATTGTACATTCATGCAGAGTACCTGTGTTCAAATTCCTTCATAAAAATTGCATTTTGAATTAGCCTACAAAGTAGTAGGATCCTGTAAAGAAGCATCCTTCTTTCTTGCCCCTGCCCTTTCTATATTCCAATTAAATAATTATTTTTGATGAAAGAAATTATTAACCTTTAGTAAATTATTAACTTTTAGGTCATAAAGTAACCCAAGGATAATTACTAATCTTTATAATTCGTATGCATATACTGTTGAAAAGTAACTAAATTTTGAAAACATCCCGTGGAATTCTAACTTGCTGGCTCAAAAATACAAAGTCTCAGAGTCAGGGACAGGGGTTCTATCGCGTTTAGAATTGTCCCACTCGGTAAGAGGAAGTAGTGAGGTGAACATGAACGTGGACATTGATGGTAATCAGAAGCAAATTATCAATGAACACCTGCAAGGGAATTACATGGAAGGCTTTTCTTGGGCTTTTCTAGTTAACGTTACTTTGCAGTTTTTGTCTTTTAAATTCCTTATTTAGGTACATTTTGAATCATTTTTGTGAAATAAAGACAGCTTATATTTTGCCCTTCGATTACTTATTTCAATATTTATGATATTTACATTGGTTAATGGCTCTTATATTATTGTATTTGGAGTTTTCCTGAAGTTCGATTACTGACATTCCACTTCCTTTGCAGAGGATTGGAGATGGGCACTGAGCGTACTTCATTCATTCATTTACTACCCTCACTACTTCAGAGCCTCAGGTCATACCTTCCGAGTACATTTTTTTTTTAAACTATGAAAATGACAGAGTCATAAAAGTAGCAATAGCGTGTTATTGGAGAAAGAAAAAAGAAACAGATTTTTGTCCTAGGGCCTGGTAGTTCACCAACTGAGACTTTCTTTAGGCAAGCGCAGGGAGGATATCATAGAGGGTGAGGTCTTCAACAGAAACAACCCATCATAATAAACTCCCCGAAGCATAAATGTGAGCGTCCCTGCGAGAGATGATCTCAGCGACCAAGAACACAGCAGAGAATGATGGTCCTCCGAGGAGCCTGGCTTCAGATAGCCCACTGCCCTCCGAGGGGCCGGGCTTCAGACGGCCCACTGCCCCTTAGGGTTTTATTAAATGGCTTCTTGGATGAGTTCTATTTTGTATGTCCAAAGTAGACTCATATACGAGGCTATTATTATTTTTTTATAATGGAACAAATGACAAGCCACCATACTCAGTGAGTGTTAACAATTTCTCTGTAAAGCAGTTGCTAATTTTAGATTGAAGTATAGATATGATGATAAGTGCAGATGATGAGTAAGAAGCATGATTGCCTAGTATTTGGAAATGTAATTATTGAAGCTGCATTGAGACATCAAAAAGTTCCTGTGTAATGTCTATTAATATAAGCGAGTAGAAATCATGCATTGTAGTCACGAGCTTCTAGACATATGGATTTGTACATTTTCCTTTGTTTGTTTGTTTGTGTATTCATTTATAGGTTTTGGAGATTGGGTCTCATTTTGTAGCCCAGTCTGGTCTGAAACTCATTGTGTAGCCCATGCTGCCCCTCAGCATGTAGATCTGCTCTGCAACCAAGTACTGAGAGCCCAGGTTTGCATCACGAGACGGAAAATCACCGTCAGTGCCATTAACTGCCATCCTACCTTGTGATTCTTTTCATATATGCGCAAGATCAAAGTCAAGATAAATCCTAATCTTTTACATTTTATTTTATGTGTATGGTCAGTGTGTGTTTCTTTGCACCACATCTATGCCAGTGCCTGAGCAAGTCAGAAGAGGTTATCTGATGCCCTGGAACTGGAGTTATAGAGAGCCGTGAGCAGCTGTGTAGGTGCTGAGGCTGGAGACCGAGTCCTCGGCAAGTGCTCTTAAGTAGACCCGAGCTGTCTCTCCAGCCCTCTGATTCAATTACCATAGACTGTAGTGTGGCGTGAGTTTGAGAGGAAACGGGCATAGAGCGGTCTGCAAACCAGTCATGTCTGGTTAGGGCTTTGTGGCAGTACAGTTTAGACTGATTACAGGAAATGTCAGATGCAGCAACAGACTGTTTCTATAGCTAGTGTATGCAGAAGTGTTTGTGTGTGCGTCCTAGAGTTCAGCAGACAGCGCCCATGCAGGTGTGGGGGCTGTGTAGTGAAACCTGGCTTAGAGGTCTTAGTGCAGTTCAGGGCTCTGCCTGTTACACAGGCAGGGGGTTGTTAGCATTCCTTGTTCTTTCATGGCTAGGCCCTTGCTACCTGAGTTATACACTTGGAAAGATTCGTGTAAGATAGGCTGTTAGTGAGACTCTATAACCTAAATAGATAGCTTCTGAAGGCTACTTTTACCTTGAAAATTCTGTGCATTCTGTTCTCTTTGGCAAAACTTAGAATTTATATTTTGAGACAAATCACGTTGAATGTTGAATAAATTGACATAGGAAACCAATTATCTTTCTATTTATCAAGCTAGTAAAAAAAAATAAATTTGTAAAGACACCTGCTATAGCCATTGGAGTTAGCGGTGAAGTGTATCAGACAGGTTCTTTCACGTGTCACTCTAATGTTGAGAAGGCTGTTATTTCTGGCAGCACGTGTGTACTTAAGAGGATACTAAGCTCTTTTTTGTGTACAAAAAATTGCCAAGGAGATAAGGCTATAGCTCCATGAAGAAAATGCTCAGTAGGCACCAGGCCACGGGCTTGGTTCCCAGAAACAAACAAGCCGTCCAGTAGCGGGTACTTAACGCAGACAGTCTAACTAGGAGCCGGTCCCTTCTAGGGGAGGACGTTAGTACATTGTTTTAATTTAGTTGCCCCTTACAGTCCGTCCATTTAGTGACTGTGACATGTTTCCATGCTGTAGCTTTTTACAGGACATTTAATGGGTTGCAGGTTTCAATTTTTTTTGAGTCTTTCATGGAGAATTCCTGATCAGGATATCTTGATTTTATTAGCAAACCTAAAACAAATAAAAGTGAAACCATGTCTTAGTGTTTCTTTCTCTTTGAACTTTTTTTTTTTTTAATAAGCCAGTAGACATGTCAGCAGTGGAGAAAGATACACTGCTTAGCAGGTATTGCAATGAGATTTATCTTACAAGAAATTATATATGAATCTAAAATAATTGAATTTAAAAATTTATTCATTGCATTTGAAATTAATTTTCATCCTTAGTTAAACTGAAAAAGTTAATTTAAAAATACTCTATAGAGTATTATTGTGGATTTCACAAATGGGATGGCGGTATTGAACTGTGTTCTTGGCTCCTGCAGTCTTTCTTTAAAGGCATGGTTTGCTAAATCAAGCATTAGGTGTTTGAGATAAGCCTTGGGGAGCGATGCATCTAGTCATACTGACCTCAGCAGAGCCTCCAGACAGTGATTATGCTTGTCTAGCTATACAGTAGGCTGCAGAGAGAAGGGAAGGGAGGTCTCCAGCTGCAGTGGTGTTGAAGAACTCCCGGACCATGGCTGGACTTGTGTTTGTGACCAGCGGGTCAAAGGTGACGCTGCTGTTCTGGGTGCTTGACTCCCTGTCCCATTCTGAGGGGGAAGTGGTGGTCTGAGAAGAACGTTTGTGCTTTGGACGAGAGTTAAATGGCTGCTGACTCTTCCGAGCCCCTTCCCCAGCTCTCTCGTGTCCTCCTGATGTCATCACCTCTGATGTTTCCTGCCATGTTGAGTGTGGACTGTTCTCAGCTGAGGCACTCGGGTCTTGGTACCTGCAGATAGTAAACAGAGGTGTTTCGTGGTTATCCACACTGGTTCCAGCCTTTTTTTTTTTTTTTTTTTTCTGCTTCCTACTGTGCCACAGTGTGAGGAACCTCTGCTCCATGTCCCAGTGGCCCTGGGCCCCATGCTTCTCCCGTGTGGCCTAAGCACACCCCACCCCTTCCTCCTGTGCTCACTGACACACTTGTAGATCTGTAAGCCAGAGTAAAAGCTTCCTCCCATAGCAGTTTCTTTCAGGTGTTCTTGTCACGTGGTGGGGAAGCTGATACATTTGCCGTCACATGTTGAGGAAAGTGATACAGTGGCCAGGATCTGGGTGCTTTTAGTAGTAGCCACAGCATCCAAGCCAGAATCTTATCCCGGAGGCTTTATGCCACCACCTGTATTTCTACTGCCTGACCTCTCCACCAAGCCTGACTTACTCCATCAGTACCAGATTTTGTAAGTAATTATAGCGCCTTTCCTACCCTCATCATTAATCCTAAACTCAGCTGTTTCTTTTACCTTACATTAAAGTCAAGAGATGGAAGACGTCTGTCTCCCTTGTTACTAGTAATCTTGGACTTACCAATTCTCGTGTTCATCTTTGACCTATTGTAACATTTGGCTATATTGATTAAACTGGCTGGTTTTGTGTGTCATCTTGACACAGCAAGAGTCATCAGACAGGAAGGAGCCTCAATTGAGGAAGTGCTTCCATTTTCTCAATTCGTGTAAAGCATTTTCTCAATTAGTGATCAGTGGAGAAGTGCCCAGCCCATGGTTGGTGGTGCCATCCCTGGGCTAGTGTCCTGCATTCAGTAAAAATTCAGGCTGAACCAGCCATGTGAAGCAAGCCAGTAAGCAGCACTCCTCCATGGCCTCTGCATCAGCTCCTGCCCCCAGGTCCCTGCCCTGTTTGAGTTCCTGTCCTGGCTTTCTTTGGTGATGAACAGCAATGTGGAAGTGTAAGTATAAACCATTTCCATCCCAACTTACTTTTTGGTCATGGTATTTTGTTGCAGCAATAGAAACCATAACTAAAACATTAATCAAGCCTTTCTTCGTTTAATTAACTGTCTGCAAAACAAGGGTTATGCAGAGAAATGAATCCCTTTATCCAACTAACAGGTCACTAAATTATGCTATGGCAAAAGTTGTACACTCGTCCATCAGCATGGTCTTTATGAAGTATTGAAGACAAACCCATGCAAACCAAGGTAATCTAGAGGGGGAAGATGTGGCTGAAAATGAGAAACAAAGTCAAGAGAATGAAGGAGATCTGGAGTGATGGCTCTGATTAGTTTGAAACATACGGGGTTGTCTTTTGCACTTCATGGATGTGAGAGACATCACTGTCAAGACAGGTCCCAGGAATTGCTGAAGACAAGAGGGAGTCTTCCTGTGTGGACGGAGAAGCCAGATGGGTCTGTGATTCACATGCTTTCTCCTGCCCTGCTCCTTGTCTGTTCATTCTTCTTAACCTCTTGCTTTTCAGAAGGTATCTGGTGAGCCTTCTGCACAGCTGTTGCCAGTGTTGGCGGGCAGCAAACTTGGACTTTTCTCAGAGGTGCTGGGGAGCAGTTGGGTGGAGGCCCTGTGATAGCTCCCTTATGCACCAACATCTTCCTGAGTTCAGGGCACATAGCTTATTTATTTTATAGTCCCTTCTCAGAGAACAATTCTGAATAAATTTTATACTAGATGTATACATGTTTTAAACAACAATGAAGTTCTAAGTTATGGCACATCTTTTTATGACAGTATCCCCTGAAGGATAGCAATCCTACCTTCCTGCTCCACACCAGGCATTTTGGGAAATAATAGATCATAAAGTGAGAATGCATTTGAAAATCTGTTGTTTGTAGATGTGACAAGATATATGAAAACAAAATTTTAATCAACCACGTATCGGGACCTAAACTCCGTTTTATAGGAGAACATTACGCAGCTCCCATGTTGGAACTTTTACATATGACTGGTACTTTAGCGCTCTCTTAAAAAGTAATAAACAAATGAGTGTTTCAGGAAATCTGTGATAGACCAAATCAGGTGGAACTGATTTAATGTTATGGATAATTACATAATTAGCGCAGCAAAAATAAGCCGTACTATCTGCTTGATGGACGGGGGCTGCTGTGAAGGCGGTGTGTAATTATACAATCAGCAGCCTCCTCCTATGCTGGTGCCAGGTACTCCTGCCCCAGCCTTGGCTGAGAAGGAACTTCCTTCCTTCTATTTCCTGCTGTTATTTAAGAGGAGAGGGTGAGCCCTAAGTGGCTCCCTGTCCTTGATACATTCCCCATGTCCTGGGTCTGTACGAAATCATCCTCCAGGACCAGTGGCTTCCAAGTTTTTCTGTAGTAAAACCTCAGATAAACAAATCCAGTTACCTCAGGACGTAGGACTACACACAAACCTCTCTGAAAGCAATCTGTTTGTGAAACTGATCTTACTCCACAGCTATTCTTCTACTCCATTACTGTTTTAATACTAGCCAAGTGCAACCAGTTGATTTCAGAGCTCATTGATGGCTCATGTATCACATTTAAAGACTCTAACCTTCAGCTCTTAGTGATGGTGCTTGTCAGTGGAGTGTAATGGGATTGCCAAGGGATTTGTGTGGCAGGGTGGCGCGACATGACTGGAAGTGCCAAATCTTTGGAGTTGGGTGTATTTGGTTTTCTTTTCTTTTCTTTCTTTTTTTTTTGGGGGGGGGGGTTCGAGACAGGTTTTCTCTGTATAGCCCTGACTGTCCTGGAACTCACTCTGTAGACCAGGCTGGCCTCGAACTCAGAAATCCACCTGCCTCTGCCTCCCAAGTGCTGGGATTAAAGGCGTGCACCACCACTGCCCGGCTATATTTGGTTTTAAATCTCTACTTTTACTCCGTTTTACTGCGTGAGTTTGAAGATATTAGTGAAACTTGGTAAACCTCAGACCCCTTCTCTGTAAAACAGGGCCTCGAATACCAACAGGACTGAGACAGGAACCTGGGTCTTTGTGTCATTCATTCTGTCCTGGAAATAATGCACGTGCTTCTGTGAGTGATTCATCTGTTTCACTTGGTTTCTTTGCCTGTCTCCCCATCATGAGACACCTCAGCTGTAGGAGGACGTAGTTCCTAACACTGCCTTATAGAGG